>OU503058.1:9264992-9282501 GCA_912172775.2 Fraxinus pennsylvanica
CCAAACCACCTAGCAAAAAAAAAAAGAATTGCAAAGGTTTTTAGGCCAAGTAAATTTTTTAAGACGCTTTATCTCTAATTGTGCAGGGCGAACAAAAGCTTTTTCGCCTCTTTTAAAGCTGAAAATTCAGGACGAATTCGTCTGAAAAGAAGAGCATCAAAAGGCTTTTGAAAGCTTAAAGACATATTTATCGAGTCCACCAGTGTTGGTGTCACCAATCCAAAGGCGGCCAATGAAAGTGTGTATATCGGCTGAACAAGAATCGATAGCTGGAATGGTCGCGCAAGAAGACCAATTTGGTGAAGAAAGAGCGATTTACTATTTGAGTAGACGGTTAACAAAATGCAAATGTAATTATTCTACTATTGAAAAATTATGTCTTACTTTATATTTCACATGAACAAAACTAAGGACTTATTTACGGCATGTAACCTTTTATTTAATTTCTAAAGTAAATTTGGTTAAATATATTTTTTCTCACCCTATTTTGCACTAAATTGGTAGGTCTTTGGACTTTAGTGTTGTCAGAATTCGAAATACAATTCTTATCCCAAAAGACAGTAAAAAATCAGGCTTTGGCTAACTTTCTGGCCTATCATCTATGCCTTGACATGCCTGAGAAAATTGAATTAGAAATCGATTAAAGTGAACAGTGCTAAGCGATCATAAGTAAATAATACAAGAACGAAGTACGTTCAAATAAATTCTTTTATTATCAAATACTCATTACAAATTATGAGATACAAAATACAAGATACTCTATAAACTACAATTGGGAGTAGGTTGTCATCAATCTTCTATCAATCACAAAGAGAAGGGACGAACTGGCCTTGATTGCCTTCCTAAATGCATTGCTGCAATGGCAAGCAAAAGGCTGAGAAGCACTCTCAGATCGCCTTCCTAATTGCATCACTGCAATGGCAGACAAAGAGGCTGAGAAGCACTCTCAACAGGCAAAGTAGCTTGAAAAACACTCACAATCTGCCTTTCCAATTGCGTTGCTGCAATGACAAACAAAGAGGCTGAGAAGCACTCTCAGCAAGCTAAGTGGCTCGAAAGGCATTCGCAAATTGCCTTCTATCATTGAACTCCCTCTGGAGAACATAAATGGAGACGTTGAGAAGACCTTCATTGGCCAAAGAACATTTCCTATATCTCCCATACCAAAAGTGATATCAAGGCATACAGCAAAATGGACAATAGATCAAATGATCCAACTCTATCCAAGAGGAAAATGGTTGATCAACTATATGAGATGCCAAACAATGGCAGGCGAGTTGGTTTGTGGAAGAAAAGAATGAAAATGAAGATGATAAGTGTGGAACACATACGCATTTATAGAGGTGTGAAGGTCAAAGGACAGAATATGGATGACCGCATACACGCATAGTAACCGAGGTTAAATGGCCCAAAGGCTTGGAAAAGAAGATTGAAATACCAAGAGTTTTGCTCCGTGTAAACATTCTGTGAAGGGAATTGTACAAGCGTTTAGCATAAGGTAATTAAATGCTTGGGGGGTTGACGATTGAAGAAGACGTCAATTAATACTCAAATAAATAAAATAGTTTTTCATTAATGACATTGGCTGTCGTTACATTCAAAATTAGTAGCAGTTGTTAGTACGAAATTACAAAAGAAAGTAAAGGTATCAAATGTCTTAATTATAATTCACCCTAAGCCGAACGCATTTGTTCCCTAAGCCTTACCCAATCCTTGTTCTGCCTAGAAGAAGCAGCAGTTAATTCGGTTACAACATCGTCATCAACCTCCAGCTTTGTGTAACGCTCAACCAAAGACTTGGTTCGTTCAATTCCTTGGGAAGCATTACACTTTTTGGCAGCCATTCTAACCTTCCAGTCATCCATCTTTGCTTGAAGTTCCTTCATCTCTATAGCCGAGCTTATAATCAAAGAATCTTCAATCATAACTTCAGAGGAGATTTCGTTTAATTCAGCCTCGGCTTTATCAATCTCTTGAAGTAAATACTCTCTTTCAGATGTAGCACGAAGATACTGAGTACTCCTAGTCTTCAGTTCGACATTTTTGGCAGCAAAGAGATGATTTCAGAATGGATAACCTTCAACATCGCGTTAAAGTTAGAAGAAACATTGAGCGACGGAAGTGTAAGTGCATGCGCCAATTTTGCACTCAAGAGTTCAAATTTATACTTTTGTTTGGCAGCATTAGCCTTGCCAATATCCATGTCCATGAAAGAAACATACTCAAACACTGATTACTTGAGAGACTTCATATTTTCCTCCGAAAAAGCAGAAGATAAAGCAGAAAGATGACTAGTTGAAGAAGGGCAGGATGCTTTTACTTGTCCCCAAGAAGTGAACAAGTCCCGGATGGAGCGTACAATGGCATCGACACCCTGTAAGGAAAAATACAAGCATTTAGTATTTTCATTGCAGCAAATGAAGTGAAAATAAAAAGAAGCAAAATGCTATCTCATCAGCAACTTTAGGAAGTTCAGGCACATCACCGGTTGACTCTGCCACCTGTGGAAATGTCCCTTTATCTGAGCGAGTAGACTTTACCACAATGGGTAGGTCCATAGGAACCTCTACAGAATTCAAGAAGCAATGAATAGAAAACTAATAGCACAAGCAAGGGTAAAAACATCAAAATATGTATTACCTTCTGGTTCAACACTTGTGGGGTCAACGCCTTGGGAAGATGGCAGCTCTTCAATTAGTTGTGATGAAGACTCTAAGACTAAGGATTTCTCTTTAAGCAGAGTCTCTTTATTAGATGATTTGGATGAAGCAGCTTCAGTAGGAGGTGATAGAACATGAGATGCTAAGACTCGAGCCTTCGAGGGAGAAGCTGAACTCTTCTGAAAAATTCAGGTAAAGCATTAACACATGACGGATGGTGTTTCATGAATAAACAAACTCAATTACCTTTCTCTTGAGGATGAGAACATCATCATCATCATCATCATCATCACCACCCTGCAAAATTGGAGAAGCTAAAGCTGGCCGTTTGCGGTTGGGAGCACCTTTGGCGGTAGTAGCCTGGATATGTGGAGAAGCAGGTAGAGGAGTAGGACGTTTAGCGCGAGTAAGTGGTAATTGAGGAGAAAAAATGGATTTTTAATAGATACAGGATAGCTAGAATGGGAAAAGTAGAAGAAGTATCTGGTCTATCCAGCAGGTGAAAGGCACGGTTAGCATTAGTTGTAAATAACTTGCGTTTCACAGATGGCCAGAGTTGGTCAAAAATGGGGGTACGTGACAATAATAGGATTGAAAGGAGACAAAAAGAAACCATTGGCCAAAAGATTATTGTGGACATTAATGGCTTGTGCTTCGGTTTTATTGATAGTATAGAAATGCTTTGTCAAGTTTTTAGAATAATAAGGAGGAACATGCCACATTTGGCCAAAACCAAGTTGGTGAACAAAAAATTGGAGAGCATATATCTCAACCTCTGCCTTGGCATTTGTCCTTGTGACAATGTCATGGAATAGTTCTCTCCCAACCAAAAATTGAACCCAAATGGGAAAGAAAGTGCTCACTTCAGCTAGAGTAGAAGGAGGCCGCGCATAAAGAGGGACTTGGTGAGGAGAAAAAATGAAGAAGGAAGACGTTGAATTCAAATTATAAAAGAATGTAAAAACGTCCCTATTGCATACATTCACAGGGCTCAATTGATGAATAAATAGCCCATAGCAGCTGGCTGTTGAAAGAGAAGATGGTGGAACACCAAATTGTGGAAAATAGGCTCTCAACCACAATTGAGCAATCCAAAGAGGCCCACTGCCAGTGGGAGATGCACCATTCTTTAATTGGAATTGGAGAGAAGCCATGCCTCTATAAAAGGCGGCTAAAAAGAATGAACACAAATTCAAAGACCTGCCACACTCCAACTCATGCGATAGAGGCAGATAACTCATAGAGGGTTTCAGGCTGGGGACACAAAAAACATATTTACAAAGCCAGACCTGAAAGAAGGCTACATGCTCAGCATGAGTAGGCTCAGAATTAGAAGCAGTATAAAGGTCTTGCATGCCTGAGTAAGACTCAGTAAGTTTTTTTTCAAACTTTGGGGCAACATTGGAAATCAAAATACCAGGAAAGATGGTATCGCCCAAAGACGGAAGATTAACTAGGGCTCCAACCCAAAGACGGAAGTTTCTTTTCAAACATTGCATTAGAAAGTGAATCAAGTGGTTCTTGTTTGGGATCATCTAAGCTTAAAGATCCAATCAATGACATGTCAAGCGTGTTCAATAAATATGCTAATATAGTCTGTGAAAATGACTATTTGGAGATTTCCTTCAACATAACTCTTCGCAAGGGGAAACGAGATACGGATGGCAAGTTTCAGGAGAGGTTTTTGATTTTCTTGAACTAGTTTCAAGATGTCATTTTCGATGAAGTTTTTTAGGAACTCCTTTTCTATTTGGGTATTTTGAATCTAAGATGATTCTACTAGCCAACTCTCCTGCTCATCAAGGCATTGAGGTCCCACATTACTTGACTTCAACATCGATAACTCCATTGTAGGAATTGAACCCAATCCATAATACTCTTCCATCGTAATTCGTCACGTGCTACCAAGTCAGCTAATTTTGTACAGGAAGTGCACATTTTCTCATATTTAACTTGATCAATAGTGTGAATCCAACCATCATAAGTGATCGGAACCCTCGTATACGGTCTATTAACATCTCTCCTCCATCTCTTCAATATATAATTATTCGGTAGTATTTGTACTTGATTTCAGAGCAAAAATACGATTGCTTGTTTGAAGACAATTCCTCTAAACTCAAATAAGTGACAATTGCACTGAAATTCACATTCCTCCCTACGGAAGGACACTTTAGATATTTTTGGAATCATACATTCAAGCAAAATGATGTATTCACGTACTTTATAAATAGGATATAAGTAGGAATAATGGGCAGATATGACTTCACAATATACCTTTTCGGTAAACTATTTTTGGAACTCTCTAGACATCGCGATTGTTTCCACTGAATGGAATTATTTCTCCATTTCATACCTTGTTGCACGTGGAACCTTTAGTGAAAATGATTTGAAATTAGCGTGAAATTCCTTCTTAACTTTACTTCTCAATACACGTTCATATTGCTCTACAAACTACTTAAGGGATGTTTTAGAATGAACATATCCATCAAAAAATGCATCAATGCTCTCATTTCATTGAGTGGTCGCATACTGGCCGAAAATGAAGTTCTTAAAAAACATGGTACTCATCAATTTCTTTCATTGTATAGTCCAGTCAATCAACCATGTTCTAGCAATTCATAATCTTCGAGCATCCTATTCCAAATTTGTTCAAACTTCTCACAACTTTGTACATCGTATACTAACACATGTACAATAGAAAGAATAGAAGCTTTATGTTTGTGGTTGCCAAATTTTTTTGGTAAATTCTTCAAAATATGCCACAAGCACCATCTATGCTTGGTATTCGAAAAGATGATTTCAATTGCATTTTACATAGCCCGTTCTTGATCCGCAATAATTTCATTTGGAGCTTTATCATGCATAAATTAAAGCTATACAAAAGTCCTTGTTTCCTCATTTGAAACCAAACCACATCCAAGTAGATTTGATTGTCCATGATGATTTATCCTAACAAAAGGAGTGAATGGCGTATCATACTTATTAGTCAAGTATGTGGTGTCAAATGTGACTACGTCTCCGAATTCCTTACACGCGTGTTTACACATGTTATCTGCCTAAAACATGTTCTAGAGACGGGCCTTATCATCCAAGTCTGTATTGAAATAGAAACCAGGACAACTTGTTTTTATTTTCGAGAAATACGCTTGTATGGAAACGTCTCCTTCACCGAGTCTTAATCGACGAACTTTGCCAATGAAATTTCTGTAATCTTTCTCAACACATGCTATATTTTCATAACCACTGGTTTCAACTATTGCTGAGTTAAAAATCTTGTGCAATGGTATACCATCAATTTCATTTATTTCGAGCTGTCGTTTCAAGTGTGAACTAATTTTGTGATTGCATCGACACAGCCTTTATTTTGATGAGCTTGTTCTGTGATTGTGCTCATGATGGACAGTATTAATACATCACGTTCCATTAAATTCAAAACATGCTATCAATCTCATCTTACACCGAGTTTGGATGGTTGGTTGAGGCTTTAGACAAGCATTTGTACCACTTGTTCGATGGCCTTCCCGACTACACTTCAAAGTTTCATAATGTACAATCTTGTCATCACCGTTCTTCAAACTTCTTTTTCTAATGGGAAAACCGATTTGGTATGTGAAGTTCTTGTAAAATTCAAACACCTCATTGTCATCATTAAACTTCATTCTAACAGTCGGCCCAATAATGTCAGTTTCTACCCCTAAGCTTTTACCATTCAGATTGTCATCTTTGGGTGAAAGAATTTCTGAATATCATTTATGAAAAAAATACCATAATCAATTCTTAACACTATAGAAACTATAGGAAAATAGAACACCAACTCTTTACTAATTCAAAAGCATCAAGGCATATAAAGTAGCTAAACGACCTAGACATCCCATGAAAAATCTTTACAGGAGAATGATTAACTTTGCATCTAAAATATATAGACCCCCATCAGAAAGCTTCGTCTGTGGAGTAGGGATGTACATTATTTTCTTTTCCATTTAAAAGTAATATATATATATGCTATGGCACTGTGAAGACGGAAACGAACTGCTTGACTAATATTTTTTCTAATAACTATTTCTAAATTTTCTATTTAAGGTTTCAATGTTTCATACACTTGTTTTAAAACATATTTCAAGCATAACATTACAACAAGACTTCAAGGTTTAAAAAAAAAAAAAATTAAAGTACAACGAGAGTTTTCCCCAAATCAAATGAAGATTAAGAAACATTACCCACCCTTCCGTTAGAGTATCTTGCTTCAATGTCGTTTGTAACTCCATCGCGACTGTAGCTGGGGTCAACTGTAAATGATGAAAGTAGGGGTTCACCATCGTGTCGATGATGGCGTCGAGGTTACTGACATCATGAAATGGGTTCTCACATCCATACATATTCACTCTCAGATGGGGTAAAAAGTTTCATTACTTACTAAACTTTGTATATTGCCATGTTATAGTCACTCTACTTCGAATTGCCTATGAATGGTCATTGAACTTGTACAAAATTCTCTCCATCCATCACTCCTAGGTAACTGTTTGAATCCAGTGTGTGAAATTGACGGCGTTGTTTTCATCTATGTGGCTGCCTCATAAGAATATCGTTTGTTGCAACTCCTGAATTTTGTTCATTGAAGGAAAAACCACGATCCCTAATAGCAAATCAGGAGCCCTAACATAAAAAATCCCCAATCCACCAACCCTAACATCGTAAATCAGGATATCATCTCCTCCAATTTCCACTAAAGGTAATATGTTGAAGTAATACTGAATTTTGCTATGTATAAACGAGATCTTTCGCCTTATGCAACCTCAAGTGAAATGATCGAAGCAACCGTCGGGTATATGTCCTACTTCGAGCCATTCAACATGAATGCTTTCATAAAGTTCTTGCTCGACTCGTATGATAGATATTTACCCTCATTTTCTTTCGACAGAAATAGATTGAAGGCCAGATTGTATCATTTTCTTGATTGTACTTCAAGGACAGATGGGCTAGTGAACTTTTTATGATTTGTATCATTTACATATATTAAAATTTGTCACAGATGCTAACAATTTGGTTTTATATTATTATACATAAATTGTTATGGTAAATGTTAGGTCTTTAATATTTTATAATTGGCGATTCTGTAAACAAAATGACGAATTGTACTATGTTTTAAAAGTTAAGGAGTAATGTACAAATAGTTGAAAATTGGGTTATTAGGTCAAGGTTCGAGAATAGCAAAAAGAGGAAAACAACACGGATTTTCGCTAGACTATCGCCAAAATTTGGCTCGAGCTACAAAAACAAAAACATTGTTACTATACTATCGCCCCTACTTCACTTGAGTGACAGTCTGTCCCTTGACTGTTGCTAAGCCCTCGTTCGAGCGACAGGTTTATCCGAAAAAAAATTATTTCGCGACTTAAAGGCTTTTTCTCTGGCCCATTCGTTTTTCTAACCTATCTATATATACTAAAATAATTCTGTACGAAAATTGATGAGGTTGAACATTGCAAGAGCTATATCTGTTAGAGATTCATTCAATTCTACTTTGATTGTTTTGGTGAGAAAAACATTATTTCTATAATTCAAATACCAAACTGTCTTTCCTCTACATCTGATCAGAGTTCTGAAGATTGAGGAAGTTCGACTGGAGTTCCAGTCTGTGAAGAACGCTATGTTTTTCAATGATCCATGGGAAATAGACGATTCCACAAGGTTAGGAGTGCTGCAGGTAGCAGATTCCACAGAGCGCTTTGGCAACAGCGGCTAAGGATTAGTGATAGCAGATTCCACAGAGAGCTTTGGCAACAGCGGCTAAGGATTAGTGTAGTTGAATGATCAGATAGTACGCGTCGTCTAGTCTGATAGACTGGTTAATTCTGCATAATATACATATTCACCCCCTCTAGGTACTGTTAGGGTCGAACTGCGTAACTTTCAATTGGTATCAGCGCCTTAATTCGATTCCTGACCCTTTATATCATCTAGATGAGTAAGTCATTATCTATGCCTCTGTTTTTTGAAGGTAGAAACTATGCCTACTGGAAAGTTCGAATGAGAGCCTTCCTTAAATCTTTGGATGAACGTGTTTGGATTAACTTTCAAAATAGGTGCCTTCAACAACCGTTGCTGGTATAGACACACCCACCGACATCTCGTTATGGACTAAAATTNGTGTAGTCACACCCACTGACATATATCTCTGGACTAAAATTAACCTTAATGAATGCAACTGGAACAGTAAAGCATTACATGCTATGTTCATAGCTGTATTTGCTGAAGAGGTTAGACGAGTGTCAATGTGTGAAACTTCTAAAGAAGTTTGGGATATTCTAGAAACCACACACGAGGGAACAAAAACTGTTAAGAATTCTAAATTGCAGATGTTAACCTCTAGGTTTGAAGAGATCAGGACGAAGGACGATAAATCATTCGATGAATTCTATGCAAAGCTGAATGATATAGTTAACTCTAGCTTTAAATTAGGTGAAAGGATTCTCTAGACCAAAATCGTAAAAAAAGTCCTTAGATCCCTGTCCGAGAGGTTTAGACCTAAGGTGACTGTGATAGAAGAGAGCAAGGACCTAGATACAATTAAGATTGAAGAACTCGTAGGATCATTTCAAACATATGAACTCACTGTTTCTCAACCTAAAAAGATTAAATCCATCGCCATGAATACCATAAGAAAAGAGGAGAGTGAGTCCACTGATACTGAGACCCTTAGAGATGATGAAATTGCTTATTTCATTAAAAAATTTCAGAAGGTGATGAGGAATAGGAGAAAGCCTCAAGAACGAAAAACTAGATTCCTTAGTAAATTCGTGAAAGATAATCGTAAAGAGAGCAACTCTAGGACTGCTAATAAGAAAACTTAATCTGTTAGAGTTACGGTCACTATAGGAATGAATGTCCTGACTTGAAAATGAGTTCTAATAATGGTAGACGTAAGGTTTTAGCTGTGACTTTAAGTGATGATGAATCAGATTCTTGCGTTTAGAGTGATACGTCTAGTAAAGAAGATAATCAAAGGCTTATGGCCTTCGCATCTATAGCCACTATAGAATCTGATAAAAAAGTTGAGCTGGTTTGGATTAAGAAGATGATGTATCTAGGTCAAATGATCAGATGAACTATTATGTTGCCCACGTACATTTAAGGCCCAAAATGTCTCTATGTGGTACCTTGATAGTGCTTGTTCTAGACGTATGTGTGGAGACAAAGCCCTGTTCTTTTCTTTTGTCGAATGGAATGGTGGTGTCGTGACTTTTGAAGATAGGGCTATTGCACCTATAGTTGGTAAAGGTGTTGTCACTATATTTGGACTTACTGCCATCTCTGATGTGCTTTATGTGAAAGGGTTAAAGTCAAACTTGTTAAGCATTGGTCAATTATGCAAGATGTACCATATATGTTCTACTGGTACCGTTGTCCTCGAAGGTGTAACAACTTCAGATAATTGTTATGGAGTCCTGCCTAATTCCCACTATGTGTACAGTAGTGCCAAGATTGATGTAACTGAACTGTGGCATCAACGACTTGGTCATATGAACTATAAAAGTTTGTTTAAACTCGTCGAGAAGGAACTTGTAAGTTGCTCTCCTAAACTTGGAAAATACTGATACCATAGTATATGACCCGTGTCAACAAGGTAAACAGATCAAAGTTCTTCAAAAACATACTTGTAAGATTTTGACAAGCAAGTTACTTGAATTACTCCATATGGACTTGATAGGACCATCTATAACCGAAAATCTTGGTGGTAAATGGTATATCTTGGTTGTAGTTGACGACTTCTCTCGATACACATGGATTGAGTTGTTGAGAGATAATTCTGAGGTGTTCGACCTAATCATCTCATTGTGCAAAAGATTTAGAAATGAGAAAGAGTTTACCATATCACGGATTCATAGTGATCATGGAAAAGAATATGAAAACTCTAACATTGAGAACTTCTACTTGGAAGAGAGAATCCAACATGAGTTCTCCTCGCCGATCACTCCACAATAATGTGGGGTAGTTGAGAGAAAAAATCTTATGCTTTAAGAAATGGCAAGAGCCATGCTTCATGGTAAGGATCTTGCTATGCATTTCTGGGGGGAAACCATGAACACTGCATGTCACATTGTTAATAGGGTTTATCTAAGAGCTAAAACTGATATGACACCTTATGAGATCTGGAAAGGTAAACGGCCAATTGTCAAGTACTTCCGTGTGTTTGGTAGCAAGTGCTACATACTAAAAGATAGAGAAAAATTGGGGAAGTTTGATTCTAAATTTGATGAGGGAATTTTTCTAGGTTATTCCAGAAATAGTCATCCCTATCATGTAGGGAGTGTAGTCGAGTGATCAGATAGTATGGATCGTCTAGTTTGATAGACTGTAAGTTGTTCAAATCATTTATAGCGGATTGTTAACTGGCAAAGTGCCCGGAGTTCTTCCCAGTTGGGTTTCTCCGTGATCATACCGTGTGTTGATTTACTGTTTTATTTTTTATTTATGCTATTTGCGGTATTCAAACATAAGATTAATCTGACGTGATTGTTTATGCGGTATTCAAACATATGATTAAACTGACGTGATTGTTTAACCATCTAGAGATATCAATTTGTGACTTGTTACTAATTTGTTATAATATTTTTAATTCCACATAATATACCTATTCACCAATGTCTAGGTATTGTTAGGGTCGAGTTGCATAAGTTTTTGTAAAGTTCCAAGAAAAGTTCACTTTTCGTTCTCAAGTCTTATTGGATGTTAATATTATGGCTTCATTGTGATATTTTAGTTAGTAGAATATATATTATTCATGTCTTTCAAGGTAAGAAGCAACTGTCGGGTATATATTTCTATGTTTTTACTTCTTCTAGGTAGATATTTTGGTGGAATCTTTGATGTTGAATCGCTTATAGAGGTTACTTCAACAGCTTGCTAGCAAACATGCTAAAAGGTAATCCCATATTGAAGACTGTGAAACCTTTTCCTGATTTGATCGTGAACATAACTATCTGCAAGGGAAAAGAGCTACGGACGAGAACGGGAAAGGAAAGATAACAGATCCATGAATTAGATCCAACAAAGTAACCGAGTAAAAGATTTATGTTGTAGTTGTCGAACTCCACTTTTATGTAATCGACACTAAACTTGTTGTAAATTAAGTTATTGTAGGTTTATTACATTGAAAATTGATGTACATTTATCGCCTTGGCTATGAATTGAAGTTTTGTTTGATACATTTGTAATCAACTTTAGTTTGCCGGATTACATTACAATACTGTATGTCATTTTCCAAGCTTTTGAACTTCATGTACATTTATTTTTGCATTTTTGGTGGTGTTATGGCCCTGCCTTTTGATAGAATATATAAGGCAAAGAGGAGGCAAAGTGTTCAAAATCATTCACTAAAGATGGTGGAACACAACTGATACATATAGCCATACATTTGGTACAATTAAAAATGATTTCCAACAACTATTCTAGCACAATGGGCAGTTGTAGCACCTAACTTGCTTGAATTATAATAAATAACGTAAGCTAATATAAGTTACAAAATATATGCGAAACAAATGATAACAAAAACATTTTGGTTGATAATAAAAGTGTCACATATCACACGGTTCATCACTCCTCCTTGACACTTTTGTTGGAAACATCAAGACATCATCTTAGTGTTTCAAACTTTTCCTTACGCAATACTTTAGTGAAGATATCAGCAACCTGCTCTTCTGAACTGCAATGCCTCAATTTCACTTCTTTCCTTTCTTGTGCTTCCCTTATGAAATGATACTTGATGTTTATCTGTTTTGTTTTTCCATGGAATACATGATTTTTCACAATTGCTACAGCAGATTCATTGTCACAAAGAATGGTAGTTGCTTCAGTTTGTTGGTGCCTCAGATCCTTCAGAATTTTCCTTAACCATATTGCATGATTGGTTACCTCTGTTGATGCTATATACTCTGCTTCAGCAGTGGATTGTGCCACCATTTTTTGTTTGGAATTCCATCAAACAAGGCTTGAACAAGCATAAAAAGCATAGCCTGAAGTACTATTCTTGTTATCAGCAAAGCCGACCCAATCACTATCAGTAAACCTGTTGAAAATAGAGTTTTTGACTTCCCAAAACTTATTCCAAAGTTATCTGTTCCTCTGATGTACCTCATCACCATTTTTGCAGCTTGGAAGTGAATCTCACTTGGCTCTTTCCTGAATATAGACAACATGTTAACAGCAAACATAAGATCTGGTCTTGTGGCTGTTAAGCAGAGTAAACATCCAACCATGCTTCTATAGATCTTCTCATCTGTTTTCTTTACACCATCATCCTTCATCAACTTTGAATTCTAAATTAAAAGGGTGTTAATTGATTTGGAGTCCTACATATTGAACTTCGTTAACTCTTCTTTAGTATACCTCTTTTGGCAAACAAAAATACAATTCTTTGTTTGATCTATTTCCATTCCAAGAAAGTATTTCATTTCACCCATGTCTGTTATCTCAAAATCCTTCTTCAATTCATCATTTACCTCTTCAATTAAGGCTGTATTGCTTCATCTGATTAGAAGGTCATCTACATACATTGAAATAATTAGCAAATCCTCTTCCACTGGCTTGATATAAAGAGATTGTTTATTAACACTCTTGCTGAAACCAGGGCTGCACAGATGATTATCTATTCTGCTATACCAACTCATTGGCTCCTGTTTCAAGCCATATAAAGATTTCCTTAATAGATACACCTCATCATCTTTTCCTTCTTTGATGAAGCCTTTAGGTTGTTCAATGAAAATCTCTTCATTTAGATGCCTATTCAGGAAGGCAAATTTAACATCCAGCTGGTATATCTTCCATTCTAATTAAGCAGCTATTGTAAATAACAACCTTATTGTTTCAAGCTTGGCAACAGGAGCAAATGTATCACAACAGGAGCAAATGTATCAGTAAAATCAATTCCATATTGCTAGGCATAACCTTTTACAACTAGCTTAGTTTTGAACTTATTGATTGAACCATTAGCATTCAATTTTGTCATGAATACCCATTTAACACCAATAACATTTTTTTTCTTGGTCTTTCAACAAGTATCCAAATGTCATTCTTTTCAATTGCCTTAAGCTCCTCCTTCATTGTTTCCATCCAATCTTGGGAATAAGCTGCTTCATTGAAGGTTGCAGGCTCCAGAATTACAGATGGCATAAATGTCCTGAAGTGATCTACTTCTTATCACTTCATTTTCTGAATCTGATTTACCCTCAGGTTCTGCTTCATCCTCAACTTCTTCATCATCATTATCAGCATCTTTAGTTTATGAAATTAGCTTTGGAGTCTCAGGTTTATTCATAGAATTTGACTCCCAGTTCCATGAAGAAATTTTATCAACTTTAACATCTCCGCTAGAAACAAGCTTGTTGGATTGAGGATTATAAACTCTATAACCCTTAGCATTTTCACAATAACGAACTAAAACTCCTATTTCTGCTTTCTGACTTAACTTGTCTCTTTTCACATCAGGTATATGCATATAACACACACTTCCAAACACCTTCGGATGTGAAACGTTTGGCTTAACTCCATACCAAGCCTCATAGGGAGTTAACTTGTCCAAAACTTTAGTAGGCAGCCTGTTGTGTAGGTAAATTGAAGTGTTCACTGTCTCAGCCTAAAAAACCTTTGGTAAATTCTTTTCCAGCATTAAACAACTTGCCATTTCCATTGCTGTCCTATTCTTTCTTTCACAGACCCCATTTTCCTGAGGTGAGTAAAGGATTGTTAGCTGATGTTTAATCTGTCAAACTGATTGCTGGAATATTCAATCCCATTATTAGTCCTAATGGCCTTGATTTTGCAGTCATTTTCATTCTCAACCAGGTTCCTGAACGTTTGAAATACTATAGGAACTTCAGACTTCATTTTAAGGAAGTAAACCCAACACATTCTTGTTAGATCATTAATAAAGAGGACAAAATATTTGTTACCATTCAGAGTTGAAGTCCTCATAGGTCCACAGACATCAGAATGAACCAACTAAAGTCTGTTGTGAGCTCTCCTTGACTGGTTTTTTGGAAAAGGAAGTCTGGTTTGTTTTCCCTTCTGGCAGATGTAACACATGCAGCATCACATACTCTTGGCATACTCTCAACCAACTCTAGTTCATTTAAACGTTTGAGTGAAGTATAATTTACATGCCCAAAACGTTTATGCCATAGTTCAAATTCAACCACAGTGCTGATGAAGGCATGTGAATTCATATTTTTCCATTCCAATGGGAAACTTCTATACCTCATCTCTACTGTCATTAGCTGCAGGTAATTTTGATCCAAAATTGTACAACTACTATCCTTAAATATTAAGGTATAGTTCTTCTCAATTAATTGGCCAACACTTATCAGATTTTGTTCAATATTTGGGACATACAAAACATCAGAAATGAGCTTAGTACCTGTTGGTGTCTGAACTGAAACCTTGCCAATGCCTTTCACCTCTACATACTCCCATTTCCTACTTTCACTTTTGATCTGTAGCCATCATTAATCTCCACAAAAATATCTAAATTTGAAGTCATATGGTAGGTGCAACCACTGTCATCTAAACCCTGCTGCAGGTTGTATAATTTAAGGCTGAAAACAGATGTTCTTCAGCCTGATCTTTTGCTACTTTTTCCTGCTGAAGCTCCTTCTTCTCATTTTGATTTTTGCACACCTTCTCTACATGTCCAAACTACTTGTAAGACCTGAATTGGACTCTAGGCCTGAACCAACACCACTTTGGTGAATGTCCTTTTCTTTTGCAATGTGGACATGGAGGATACTTAGCATCCTTTCCTGAACTTTTAACTTCAGCTTCATTTTTCTTGTTTTGTGGCTTCTTTCCACCAAAACTTGTTTGAGTTCTCTATTTTCCTTTAGCAAATAGAGCACCATCAGTCTGCTCTTTTTACCTGAATAATCTCCTTTGTTCATTGGCTTGAAGGGCATTTACTAATTCAGCTAGGGAGATGCTAGCCAAGTCCCTAGAATCTTCAAGTGTAGAAATCTTGGATTCAAACATCTCTGGCAAATTGATTAGCACCTTCTCCACTACTCTCTTCTCTAGAAAATCATCTCCAAATAATCTAATATGGTTTACCACTTTCATTAACATGTCAGCAAAATCCTTAACCATCTCTGAATCCTTCATCTTCAATGTTTCAAACTCCTTCCTGAGGGCCTACATTTGTCTGGTCCTTTCATTGCCTTTGAATTCCTCCTTCAACCTATCCCATGATTCTTTTAAAGTTTCACTGGTGATTATCCTTGTGAATATAGCATGTGAGATAGCTGATTGTATGCAAGAAAGGGCCTTAAAGTTCTTAGCTATCTTCTCACTATACTGTTTCAGTTGAGCTAGGTGAGATTAGCCCTCAATGGTGGTGGTTCGACTCCGATTTCTGTAATTTCCAAAAGGTCATAAGCTTTCAGTTATGCCTTCCTCTTTGCAAACCAAAAGTCATAATTTTCTCCTGTGAATGCTGGAGGTAAAGGGGCGAAAAAACCACTTGAAGCCATCATTCTCGCTCACATGTTTGGCTAGTATAAAGGCTCCTTATTGGTTTTCTCTCAGAACTCCTGGTTTTCAAAGAGAATGAAAGAAAAAAAAAACAAAGAGTTGAACTTTCCGAATTTACACAAAGCTTACCAATTTTTACACAACTTACTGGTTTCTTCAGTTTTTTCAGCTCTTTTTCAGCCCTTCTAAGTTCTGAATAGCTCTGATACCACTGATAGAATATACAAGACAAAAAGGAGGGAAAGTGTTCAAAATCTTTCACTAAAGATGGTGGAACACAGCTGATACATAAAGCTATACATTTGGTACAATTAAAAATGATTTCCAACAACTATTCTACCTAACTCCACTCTTCCATACTTGGTTGTACAATGGACAGTTGCAGCACCTAACTTGCATGAATTATAATACATAACTTAAGCTAATATAAGTTACAAAATATATGTGAAACAAATGATAACAAAAACATTTTGGTTGACAACAAAAGTGTCACATATCACACGGTTCATCACCTTTGCTTGCTTAGAGTGGGTTGGGGATTAAGTGTGCTTAGAGGACACATGAGCATCTTTAATCTTGATTGGGGTACATTTGATTTCTTGATGCCCTCGTACACTCTGTGTTTATATACATAGTTTGTATAGAGATCATGAAGAGGACCAAAAAGTTTAAACACTGGAATAATTTGCTATCTGAAATGTGGAACCGTTTTCTTCAATCGACAGTTTTTCAACTATACAGGAGAAAACCAAGAAGCAAAAATTTGGACACAAAAGCCATGACAAAAGTACGAGAATATATTTTCCTTCACATGTATTATCTACAAGAAGTCATACATTTCATAAGCATATTAGCCCAAAAAATCACAAATTTAAGGTAAGATAATATTAGCCCAACACACTATTAGTAGACAAAAAAGGTAAGATAATAGTAGCCCAAAAAACTGTCATTTTCTCCAGTCTTTACTCTGCCCTTCATGCGGTTTTTGGTCAATGATCCTTTCTCTCTGGCAGCTAGTGATCATGATTTTTCCTATTCATTCACCTCAACAGAAGTGTACCTAGAAGTTTCTCGAAATTCCTACGTTCGGACGATGTTCTCCAGTGTGTTTTCAAGCTTCAAAATTAGACATTGTGTGGCTAATGTTTCCTTAGAGATGCATGCGAGTGAGAATTCAATGGGTATGCTACTGACATATCCATGATATGAAACGGATAACCAATTGAGTCTCCATCACTTGTGTTAGAATTTGGGCGACTCAAATTTCTCATTGAAGTAATTGAAGAATTCTAATTGAAGTGCACATCGAGAAGAATTCAGTTTGATATGCT
>OU503058.1:9282616-9305938 GCA_912172775.2 Fraxinus pennsylvanica
TTCACGTCATAAAGTATTCTAATTTGGAATACTATTGGTGGCTTATATCAAGGTGAAGTTTTATTTTGGAAGCTCATTGGAAATTGAAATTTGGTTTGGACTCAATTTTTGGTATCCTACTTCATCAACAATTTTACTAAAAGGGTTTGGATGTCTCCTACATGTTCCCTATAAATATTAGGCTTTTCTATATAATTTTATAAGTGTGAGAAAATAGATTACTAGAATTATATAATCCATTGTAATTTTCTCTTTTCTCCATTACTCTTGAGTCAATAAAATCTATTAATTTCTCTTCCATATTCTTGTCTTTATTATTCTTTTGTTTGATCAAATACTTCATTATTATTTGCCATATAACTTCAGTATCTCAATTTGGTGGTTTGTTTCACAACAATTGATATCAGAGCTATTCTGGTATCTTATTTGTTTTAAAAAAATTGGTATCAGAGAGCTAGGTTTAGCAGTTCCGTAAGAGCACAATGTTTGATTTGTTCGAGGTTTTTTATTCGTGATGGCTTCCATAAAGTATGACATTCCACTTTTGAATCAGAGTACTAGATTTTCACTATGACAGGTTAAGGTGTGTGCAGTACTCGCACGGCTAGATTTGGATGATGCGTTGCTGGGAATTGACAGGATGCCCACAACTTTGACCACAGAGGAGAAATTGCGAAAGGATACGAAGGCAGTTTCTCACATTTATCTTCATCTATAAAATGCTATTCTTTAGGATATCTTGAAGGAGAATTCAACATCTACTTTATTGTTGAGTTTGGAGTAATTGTGCATGACTAAAAGTCTGACAAGCAAGTTGAATCTCAAGTAGCATTTATACTCTCATCGAATGATAGAAGGAGAATCATTGAAAGATCACCGACTGTATTTAAGGAGATCGTCGTCGATTTGGAAACTTTGAAAGTAGAGTATGATGAAAACAATTTGGCCTTGATCCTAGTGTGTTTGTTGCCCGCTTCGTTTTCTTCATTTAGAGACATGATCTTGTATAATCGTGATATTCTCACCATGGAGGAGGTATATGATGCTTTGTATTCAGAAGAGAAGATGAAACATCTAGTTTCTGAAGCTAGAGATGGAGAATGCCTGATTGCTCATGGTGGTTCTGGAAAGGGCAGATCGAAATCTAAGTTCAATAATCAAATTTGTAACTACTGCAAGAAGGAGGGGAACTTGAAGAAGGATTGCTATAAACTGCAGAATAAAGAAATGATGGTTGCAAGTAGATATTCAGATACTTCAGGCGAAACAAACATCGTGGAAAACGTTGTAAGTGATGGAGATCTCTTAGCTATTTCTAACATTGAGTTTAAACCAGAAGATGATTGGATTCTTGATTCAACATGTGTGTTTCATATGTGTCCTAATAAGGAATTGTTTACTACATACGAAAGTGTTTTCAAAGGTGTCGTTGTTATGTGAAACAACGCATCTTATCGAGTTACTGGAATTGGTACAATCAGATTGAAGCTTTTGGATGAGACAATTAGAACACTTGACCAGGTTCGACATGTTCCAGATTTGAAGAAGAATCTCATTTCTTTGTCTATCCTTGATTCAAAGGGTTATGAGTTCTTTGGTGGAGGTGGAGGTGGAGTTTTGAATGTTTGTAAGGGTGCCAAAGTTGTATTAGAGGGACAGAAAAGGTCCCAGTTATACATCTTGCAGGGTCGTGCAGAATTCAGAAAGGTCAATTAGCCCAAGTTTAGAACCGTGGTGGACATTCAGTTTGGTGCAATATCTTTAGGAGCTCATAAAGGGTCGGATTTGAAGAATACAGTTCATGAGATATGGATAATGCCACTTTGCCACAATCATTTACAGTGCTATTGTATTCAATTGCTAGGGATGATCTCAATGAAAAAGGGTATATGGATGCTGATTTTGTTGAGCATGCGTTCAGTGGAGTAGAAGATATACAATCTAGCAAGGGGCATTCTTTAAAAGCATTTGAGTTTGATTCTTCTTTGGGGTGTGTTACAGTCCATTTTGGTAAATTATAAAATCATTATGATTTTTTTTGAATCTGAGGTAATTCTGCAGAGTAATGTTTGGATTAATTAGAAGATGTGGAGTATTTTGTGTTTGGTTGGATAAATTAATTTTTTGGTTATTGTTGAAAAAACTAGTTCATTCCTTGGTGGAATTCGTGTTAAGGTGGAGATTGTTAGAATTTGGGTGTGACTCGAATTCCTTGATGAAGTAATTGAAGAATTTTAATTGAAGTGTACATAAAGAAGAATTCAGTTTGGAATGCTATTGGAGTCCTATATCAAGTTGAAGTTCTATTTTGGAAGCCCATTGGGAGTTGAAATTTGTTTTGGACTCAATGTTTTGGTATCCTACTACATCAACAACTCAATTAAAAGGGTTTGGATATCCCCTACATGTTCCATATAAATATTAGGCTATTCTATACAATTTTATAAGTGTGAGAAAATAGATTATTAGAATTATAGGATCCATTGTAATTTTCTCTCTTCTCTATTATTCTTGAGTCAATAAAATTTCTTAATTCCTTTGTCATATTCTTGTCTTTATTATTCTTTTGTTTGATCATATACTTCACTATTATTTATCATATAACTTCAACATTTCAATCTAACGGTTTGTTTCACAACAATTAGTATCAAGCTATTCTAGTATCTTGTTTGTTTTACAACAACTTGTAAGGGCTTATTTGGAGCCTATGGAAAATGGACGGGAGGAACTTCGTACGGAGATTGTGAAGTCAATAAACAAGAAAAATAATCCACAGTGACGATAATGTAAAATCTAGCCTTTAATCTATTTTTGTCTAAAGAGAATGAGGGCGAGACACGAGTCGAGCAAGAACTTCATGAAAGCATTCATGTTGAATACCTGATAGTACATATACCCGATAGTTGCTTCGATCCTTTCACTTGAGATTGCATAAGGCGGAAGATCTAGTTTATACACAGCAAAATTAAGTATTACTTCAACAGATTACCTTCAGTGGATATTGGAGGAGATGATTTCCTGATTTGCGAGGTTATGGTTTATGGATTGGGGATTTTTGATGTTAGCGCTCCTGATTTGCTGTTATGGATCGTGATTTTGCCTTCAAGGAACGAAACTCGGGTTTTACAAAAAACAATTTTCTTACGTGGTAGCCACATAGACAAAAATGACACCGTCAATTTCACACACTTGATTCTGCCATATCACGTAAGCAAAAATTCAAACGGTTATTTGGGAGTGATGGATGCAGAAGCAATTCAAAGTAGAGTGGCTATGACATGACAATGTACAAAGTTTGGTGACCAATGAAACTTTTCAAAGGGGATGAAAGTAATATAGTCACAAATGGTGCCTTTTCTTCTGTCTTTGCTTTTGCCCTTTTTTTTTTTAATTTGATATGGGAGATATTTACTTTTTCAAAGTCTCACCAGGTTAGCACACTATAAAAAATTCTGTATATGGGACTATAAGTGTAGGCACTACCCAAAATTTAAAGGTACTCTAATAAATTACGTTGACGACCAAGTTATTATAATTGTTATAAATTGATGACCATTGCTGTATTTAAGGGTGGTCATGAGTTGAGTTAGGTCGGTTTCAAGCCCAACTCGACCATCAAACTGACCATTTGGGTTTAAGGTTTAGATAAATTGCATTGCCGTGAACCCGATCCAAATGGACCAGAGTTGAGTCGGATAGTCGGGTTGGGTCTAGTTCACAATTTTTTGCTCACCCCTCGGTGCCTTTTTCCCTTTTAAGGTCGACAACAAGATGAAAATTTATTTTATACATTGTTTTTCTTTTAGATAATTATATACCATTACAGTAAATTACAATGCATTTTAATTGAATGAACTGATCTATGCTTTTTTACACTCGTACATCCAAATCTTTTCTCATCACATTTTTACTCTCAATTTTTTATAAACAAAATAAATAAAAAATATAAAAGTTTTTACATCAATATTTGCTTCCCATTTCAACGCAAGTTAGCATTATATCTGAAAAAAATCGTAATGATGCAAAAATCCTATTTTAATTTAAGATTGATAAGAAAAATATGATGCAAAAAATTCGTAAGTGTAAAATGAGCAAAAATTTAAAACTTCATTGCTATAAAAAAGTGGAAAGGATAATTACCCTTCCCATTTTACTTTTGTTTATTTTAAGACTTCTTTAGGGCCTGTTTGGGAGTGCTTTTCTTTTTTTCTTTTTTTGGGATTTTGGGTGGCATCGTTTATGAGGGTTGGAAAAATCGCTGCTTGATAGTTTTTATGGGCACCAATTATGGATAGTTTAAAAATCACTCAAAATCGGTGCAATGTAATTTCGACCGATTTTCTCAATCCAACAGATGAGCAGGTTTTGGCTGTTTCTCATATTCTATTCTAATTTTACCCTTTATAAAATAATTATTTCCAACCAACATATTTTCTTTAAAACTAACTTGTAAATAAAAATATATTAACTAAAAAATTATTTATAATAAAAAAAATCACTCAAAATCGGTGCAATGTAATTTCGACCGATTTTCTCAATCCAAAAAATGAGCAGGTTTTGGCTGTTTCTCATTCTATTCTAATTTTGCCCTTTATAAAATAATTATTTCCAACCAACATATTTCTTTAAAACTTACTTGTAAATAAAAATATATTAACTAAAAAATTATTCATAATAAAAAAAATTAAATTATAATTAAAAAATACTTGTAAATAAAATATTACTGAGAAAATAAGTAAAATTACACAATAATTAAAAAATTACTTATAAGTAAAAAAAATCACTTTTATGTAAAAAAAAAAACTTGTTTATAAAATAAAAATACTACTAACAAGATAAAAATTCACTTAGAAAATATAAAAAAAGTTACTTATAACAAAAATAATCACTTAAAATTATTTAAAAGTATAAAATTTACTTATAAGTAAAAATATTAACTTGAAATTTTAAGTAAATATTTAATTTTTAAAGTTAAATATTAATTTATATCTATAAGTAAAATATCATTTATGAGGAAAAAAGTCTCATATAAGAAACAATTAATTCAAAATTTTATTAAGGGACATATATATAATTTTATACCTTTAGAAGACTTTCAAAATCGATGGATAGTAAACTCTCAATCATAAGTTGGACAATTAAATAATTCGCTATTAAAGTCACTCGAAATCAACATGATTATTAACGTTTAAAATAGTATTTAGAAAAACGCTCCCATTACACCAAACTACAATGTAGGCCATAAATATGAGAGTCAAGCTAGTCGTACAATCGAGGTTGATAATTTGGTTTGACAAGGGTCCAATTTTTTTTATTTAAATTTTTTAAACACAACTTCCTCTTCCTCGTCAGGACTGTGGGCGGATATTTTGTCATCCCAATTTAAGTCGACTCTTAACATTGTGGAGGAAAAGGGCATTGCGACAATTGTATAGAGATGCTGTTCTCAATCACCTCTCGCACCCTCCTGCGCTTTCCTCTCTCCCATTTCTCCGGTCTCCAAATTCTCCTGTACAGCACTTCCTCTCCCAAAAAACCACCATTTATCTCGCACCCCATTTCACGTTCCACTCAAAACAATCAAGAATCACCCAAAAATTTCACCAATTTAACACCAACCCGCTTAAATTCCGTCGATTTTAACCCCACCACAGTTCTTGAAACCCTCTATTGTTACGCCAATGACTGGAAACTTGCACTGGAATTCTTCAACTGGGTCGAAACCCATTGCGGGTTCCAGCACACCACCCAAAGTTACAACCGCATCATTGACATACTTGGTAAGTTTTTCGAGTTTGATATCGCGTGGGATTTGATAGAAAGAATGAAGAATAATCAATCTTCATTGCCTGATCATGTTACGTTTCGTATTTTATTCAAGAGGTATGTGTCGGCCCACCTCGTTAAAGAAGCGATTGATGCGTTTGATAAATTGGATGACTTTAATTTAAGGGATGAAATTTCCTTTCTGAATTTGGTCGACGCTTTGTGCGAGTACAAACATGTGATAGAAGCTGAAGAATTATGCTTTAAGAAGAAAAGGGATATAAATAATTATGAACTGTTGGGAATTAATGTGGAAGGTACAAAAATTTATAATATGATTCTTCGTGGGTGGTTTAAAATGAAATGGTGGAGGAAATGTAGGGAGCTTTGGGAGAAGATGGATAAGAGGGATGTTCAAAAAGACTTGTATTCGTACTCCATCTATATGGATATTCAATGCAAAAGTGGAAAGCCATGGAAAGCTGTGAAGCTGTATAAGGAAATGAAGAAGAAGGGAATTCAGTTGGATGTCGTGGCATACAACACCATTATTCGTGCTATTGGGATTTCAGAGGGTGTTGATGTGGCGGTTAGGCTATACAAGGAGATGATTGAATTGGGTTGTCAACCAAATGTTGTAACTTTTAACACCATAGTGAAGCTTCTGTGTGAAAATGAAAGGTTCGGGGAGGCACATAAATTGCTCAACCTGATGTTTAGAAAGGGTTGTGAGCCGAATGTGATTACATACCATTGCTTCTTTGTGTGTCTTGAAAAGCCCAGAGAGGTTCTAAAGTTGTTTGATAGGATGATTGAAAGTGGAGCGCAACCAAGAATGGACACATATGTCCTGCTCATGAGGAAGTTTGAGAGATGGGGTTTTCTTCGACCAGTTTTGCTCATCTGGAAGAAGATGAAAGAGCAAGGATTGAGCCCAGATGAGTTTGCTTATAATGCTTTAATTGATGCTTTGCTGCAGAAAGGTTTGGTTGATATGGCACGCAAGTATGATGAGGAGATGTTATCCAAAGGACTTTCTTCTAAGCCGAGGGCTGAACTAGGCACAAAACTGCAGATCGAAGGTTCATATATTAGTTGATTTTTATACCTTGTTTATATGGCTATTTACACTCAAGAAGTTCAGAGTTTTATCTGGGTGTTTGGACATTAAAATGAAGTTTGTTGTGCTCGGGTTAAAACTTGTATAATTTTGGCAAATTGCTAATGGAGGAGATATCTGATGAGAAAATCTACAGTGAGCTCTATGCTTAAAGTGTTCTCAGAAAATCGATAAGGAGATTAATGTTTCCCAAACCAATGTATGGTTCTCTTGTGTGAAACATGGCGTCATTCTGTGCTTGCAGTTTAGTGAATGATAGCTGATAAAAAATTACAGTGAGCTCTGTCTAAAGTGTTCTGGGAAAATCTATGAGGAGATCAATGTTTCTCAAACTGATGTGTGGTTCTCTTGTGTGAAACATGACTTTATGCTATGCTCCAAGAAGAGTAGGCAGTTTAGTTCTTTATTAAGGTTTCTAGACAAAATGTACACCTTTTTGAGCTTCTCTTTGACCCTTTGGTCATTGGATGCAGGTAAATGCCTTGATTGTTGTATATTGTAACAGTTATCACAATCTTAAATTTCAATGCCTGTTCTAGTCTTACATTATGTTTCCACATCCAGTTTACATCTACAGAAATTAAGTTCTGGTCATCTGGTTGGTATATTTTTGCGAAATATTAATTGGAGAACTCTACATGCTTGATACATTGTGGAGACTGCAGCTGTATGTATTGTAATCAGCCTGGTTTTGGAATTTATAAACTCAGAATTTATTTATTGTTTATTATTATTTTTTTGCCTATCCTTAAAATGATTGAGAAGTTGCTTTGACTAAGAGGAGTTCAGTAGGTTTATTTCTGGGAATTACACGAATTAATGTATGGATCAAAAGTGTTCTAAAATCCGGCTGCTTGTTTATGTTAATGATTCTAGCAGAAGTACTTATTCAGGCTGCTTATTTATGTAAATTCTGACACCCTTTATGTGCATAAATCATATGATAAAATTTTTCCTGTCTCTCACAGTGACACAGAAAGACAGCCACAGATACAGCAGACAATCAGGTTCTGTATATGAGTACTCTTCATCTTCTTTTTGTTTTCTTTTTCATCATCTAATTCTGCTCTTGGCATCAGAGAAGAATAAACATAGCTGCTGTTATCATACAACAAATTATTGTTGCTATTAGATTGAAGTGTTAGATCAGTCTCTTACAAAAAATTTCTCACAGATGTTTGATCATTAACTGAAAACAATAGATTTATTTTATTACGTCGATCAGAGTAAACTCCATCAGTTCCATGCTAGATGCTGGTCTTTTCCTATATTCTAATGTGTTTTAAATGCTGACTTTTTCCTACGTTCTGTTGGGAAATTATATTTCATTCCATGGTGGCTTTGGAAGATGCTGGTTTACATTCTGGTAAATAAAGAGGCTACAAACCCCATAGTGGTTTATACCCCTTGCTATTAAGTGGACTCGATGCAGCAAACTGATTATGAAAGAACCCGAGGAACTGTTAGACTACCTGTTTGTTTCCTTTTCCAAAAATAAAATGGAAGAATTTTTTCTTTTTTCTTTTTAACGATTCTCCCTGCCTCCAGGGAAAGTTATCTTATTTACCTTCGTTACAGTGTAATGTTTTTTCCCGAAAAGAAAACGGAGTTGATGATTTGGACCAGATTTCCTTCAGCTTAATCATTGTTTAAAGTTCATCAGTGGTAGTACAAGTATCAATTTTTCTAATTTTAGGAAGGATTTCTTATCCAAAATTTTTATACATTGTTCTTCTGAAGAGAAGTGATCCTTTTGTCAACCAACGCTTGACAAAATTCTGTAATTGCCAAACATTAGCCACAGCTTAAGGAGGAAGATTGTTGTAGTGGTTACGTAATTATTTTACATTTGGGGGGTTCTCTACAACTGTTGACAGTGAATAAACACTGATTATGAGGTCTACATTGAATTAACATAAAGTTATCAGCTGCTTCCAGAATCATCTAATTGAGACTGCAACTTCATGCAACAAAGAATCTTGGACGACCAATGTTTATTTATATAGTCAAGATTAAGAAAATTGCTAACTTCCTGTCGGCAATTGACGGTTTAAGACCTGGATGCAATTTCTTTGTTGTTTCCACTACTTCTCAAAACAGCCAATCTTGACTTGATTTATAGTCACCTATGAGCTATTGACTTATGAGAGTCGATTAAACTTCAAAAACGGAGCATGCCATGATGCAGGCAAAGTGGCAAATATTCAGAACCATTTCAATAAGAATTATTAGAAACAAACTCACGATAATTCCTCAGGAAACTTTTGTCACCCACAAATCTATGATCATAGTGGTTTTGATCCTATTGAACACGGTCATGTTGCCAGAGGTACTGGTTTCTAATTTAACAATCAAGCTGAACACATTGGTGGTCAAGGCATGCGAAGGCCCAATTTTTTGAATTCTGGCGGTAAGTTAATGTGCTAAACACAGTGCTAGGTATGTGATAAATTCAGTCTTATTGCATTGAATTGATATCAGAGTTGATTATAGTTCTACTGTTTACTCCATTATCCGTTTGTAACTTCATCTGTTCTTGGCAATAATACCGTGAGTACTTGGATTTTGAAGCCATTCACCATCTTAGTCCTGAAGCTGCAAATTTCCAGCACTCTGACCAATTTGGCAGTTGGAAATAGTAAGTACTTCCTATTTCTAAATCTTGGCTCAACTTCCTTTAAATCAAACTGTTTTTGTGTCCACAGAACATTGTTCTTCATGTTCAGTTGTTTTCTGCCAATTTCTGGATTGGTAATAATTTTTTTCTCGAGTTCCGTCCATTGCTTTTTTGTGGTGAAGGATTTGAAGTATGTGTTTCTTAAAGGGTCAATTGATCGTGGTCTTCATTAGTTTCTGCAAGATTTTTTCTGGAAGAGTCCTGTTCAATATTTTATATCTTGTTTGTCCTTTGAGTGTTATCTGAAAAATCGGGGCTGTCACACTAGATACCACTTAACAGTTCACCGATTACCAATTTAATGACTTTTAAGTTACCAAATGGTTGTTACTTATCCAGTTTTAGTTTTGACCATATGTGCGGAATTAATCAATCAAAAATAACAAATCATTTTTAATTATTTCTAGATGATTAAGCATACAAGTCCAATTATCCTATATTGAATTACCGTAGTAATAAGAAAAATAGTAAATAACACAATATTGATAACAGAGAAACCCAATTGGGTAGAAACTCCGGGAACAAGTCAGCTACCTCGACTATAGACAATACAGAGTGAATTACAATCAGATTCTATCTAGTCAACCCCACTAAATTTCTCGATCTATTTCCAGCTAATTCCAAGGTTTGCTCCAAGACCTGCTCTAAGATCTTCTGCAATTGTCTCTTCCCAGCGGAATTCTAAGAACCTGCTCTAAGGTCTTGTGTTCTTCCTGTGCCTGTAGTCCAACATCTCTCAAACTCCAACAGCCTTTGAAATTCAACTGAGAAAGTACATTCCTATGACCAATAGGAAATGGGTGATGTTTCAGATTCAATGGGTTTGATGTTTTTCCCAAATATGTGTGTATAAAATCAAAAGTGAAAGGATGAAATCAATGTATGAATAAGCTTTTGAATATGTTATAGAGAAGAAGCACAATGAACAACCACACAAATTTTCGTGCATAGGCTTGGGTATTTATAGGAGAGGGTAATTAAGTTGAATGAGCTGAAAAAAGTACTTCAAAATAGAGAAATAGGATTTTTCGGATCGACTTATCGCTCGAGGGAGGAGTTGGCGACAGGCGAACGACGCACTGTCGTTCGAGTGAGAGCTCGACGACAAGTGGGCGACAGACATTCTGCTTTTGTCGCTCGAGTGCCAACTGGACGAGAAGCTAGCAAATATGTGGTGCCGTATTCCTCCACTTTTCATGCTCGAACCCTAGACCTTATAACCCAATTTATACAGATTGTACCTTAGGTCCTTGACTTTTACAGCACGTTACAAATTAGTCATTTTGTCCACATAATTGCCAATACTAAAAACCTAACAAACTCCCTCTTCAGCATTCTGTGACAAAATTATATAATAAGTCAAGGAAAACTAAATACAAAATCTAAACTACCTAAGTTTCATCAAACATATATCTCTTGCATTCCTTATTAAACATGTTTCTTGAAATTCACAACTCAAATATCCAGAGTAAAAGCACGTGATAATGGAAATAATAAAATCATTAAACACATGATACCAACACTAGCTAGAATGAGACGTGACACTAATGTTAATCCAAATACTAACAAAAATATTAGCACCACACAATCATCAAAAACTCAAACAGTTAGGTAGATAGGTTTGGAATGCAATGCAATCAATAAATCTTCCCCTATTAATCTACTTTACCGTAAAAATTATAAAATTCTCCCATTCACAAAAAAGTGCTTTACTCTCCCCTTCAATTTTCTCATTCACAAAATTTACTTTACTCTCCTTTTTTTGTCACAAATGACAAAGGGATCGATTATTAAAAACTTTTAACATTAACATATAATAACTCAAAAATGCTGTTGTTAGCATACACAAGTACAAGTGATGTACAGTAAACATTCACACATACTTAGTTCAAGTTAACATTGAGTAAATTGTATAAGTGACTCATGTGTGTAAAATATTACTAATCATTTGTAAGTAGGACTCCAAACCTTAATTTTGTGAGTAATGACAAACTAAACATCACCGCCAATAAGTGTATTCCTCTACTTATGAAAGTCAAACAATTTAGAACACATTAAAATCTATAAAGAAAAGCTCATTTTGTATGGATATTTTCTTTTCTCCCCCTAACTTTGAGCAAATTTTAGTTTCACATCTTTCAATATTTTAAGCTTATTATTATTTTTCACATCTTAAGTGTAGGCTCTTCTCCATTAAGCGACTAAAATGACTCATGTAGCGAGCTTTAAGCCAGTTAACCCAAGTCAATTGACCATATACACCAGGTTATGAGAAATCCTGCAAACTTAATTGCTTGAGTCAAATAGGATTCGAAGAAGAACATAAGAAATTGAGATTTTTATTGCTGGGATAAACTTGAGCTTAGGTTTAATAAATAAGGTCAATTTATGTTCAAAGTCACCTTACTAACATGTGATTGTTAGCCCAAATCTCACACACGCGGTTGAGTCCCACTAACAATATCACAGGGGGTGCAGTGCAGATGGTACATGAAAATACATATACTAAGTACTCCATAATAACCTAAACCAGCAATGAAAATTATGTTACAACTCATCGATTAAACTCATGCTTGATTACAACAAACAAATTCAAGTATATTATATATTATACTTGTAAAAATAATTTTTCGCATTTTTTTATTTTTCAAATTTCCATTTTTTTCTTTATTTTGAAACATGAATGCATCAAGCACACAAAAAATGTCAAACACATAAAAAATAAAAATAAAAAATATGCATGAGTTTTCTACCTAGAAAATAAATAAACAAATATGATGCATGCACAAATCAATGTCACATAATGATAAAACACGAGTATGCACCAAAAATTCCTAATAAGTTAGGTATGCAAATGCTCTTAACTTTAAGAGCATGGTGATCTATTTCAAAAAAAAATTAGATCACTTTTCTTCACCCAAACTTGCCTAGTGACAGGAATATTTTCGGTTATCTATGTCATTAACACTGTCACTTTACTTACCTGATTAATAAGGAAGTCAATCTGACCAACATAATCCTGATTCTTATTTCTATTTAAGTTTTGGTTTCTATTTCTGTTCAGAAAATGACGACACCTAGACTTTATGTGTCCTAACTAACCGCAATGAAAACAAGTATGGATAAACCTAGAATTAAAGGTATGTGATCATTGATATCTATTCTTAGATTGGCGTGTCCTACGCTGTCTAGTAGGTATCTATCCTACATATCCCTTATTCTTGGGTTCACGGTTAGGCACATGTTTACATGTTTAAGCTGATCGGTACCAAGGATAAATGTGGTCTTGGACGTACTAACAACACTATGATCATTTTTATTATATCGTAGACATCCTTTATTACCAACAGGCTTACCCATTCCTAGAATATTATCTAGCTTTATAGAACCGCTAGAAAAGGCAAGAAGTTTAGACTTGGAATGCTCTAGGTCGCTTAGAAGATTTTTTAACTTGAATTTCTAAGTTTCCTTTTCAACTGTTAGCTCATTAGCTCTCATAGGGGTCTTCTCAAGCTCACTAATGACATTCCTAACCTGAGTATCTAAAGATTCATTCATGGATTTCAACTCACTCAGGGTAGAGGTAGATTCCTGAAAGTACGCTACGAGTTTCTCGTTTTTCGACTCAAGTTCCTTAACTCTCATACTTAAGGTTTTATTTTTTGTTAGAATCTTAATGCTCTCCTCATAGATTCTAGGCCTCATGAATATCTCCTTCACTATCAGAATCTTCTTCTGAATTCTCACCACTACTTACGTTCTCAGCCTTCTCACTTCCCTTATCATATTCATTCTTAATTCTAGCAATAAAGGTAATATATTTTCTACTTTCCTCATGAGTGGATTGCTCACTCTGATTGTTCGAGTTAGACTCGTTATCAGTAAGAGTAGCATTCATGGCCTTAATGTGGCCAAAATTTCAACAGTTATGACATCTCACATATTGAGATATCCTTCTAAACTCACTAGAATCACCTCGCTGTCTCTCTTTGGGTTTCTTTTTATTCCTAAACATTTTTCAGAAGTTTTTTAGCAAAGTAAGCTAATTCTTCTTCATTAGGAGAATCTGAATCCGATGACTGTCTATGACTATTCCTCACAGTATTTAAGGCCAATGACTTATCGGTTGTGGGTTTAGCTAAAGTCTGGAGAGATCCAACCAACTCTTCAATCTTAATGGAATCTAAGTCCTTACTGTCCTCTATTGTCGTGACTTTAGGTCTAAACCTTATTGGTAGGGCTCTAAGAATCTTTCTGACTATCTTAGGCTCTGTGATTCTCTCACTTAGATTAAAGCTAGAATTTACTATGTCATTTAAGCTCGTGTAAAAATATCAAAAGTTTCATCTTCTTTTATCTGAATTTCTTCAAACCTTGTGGCTAACATCTGCAATTTAGAGTTCTTAACTGCCTGAGTTCCCTCATGTGTGGTTTGTATGATATCCTAAATCTCTTTGATTACCTCACACATTGACACTCGCCTAAACTCTTTCGGATGGAAGGCTTTACTGTTCCAGTTACATTCATCTAAGTTTGCTCTAGTCCAATTAGCAACAGGGGTGGGGATTACTTTATTATTAACCGTAGAACCAGGTGCAATCCAATCATTTATAACACTAAGCCAGATACGCTCGCCCATAAATTTTAGAAAGGCTCCCATCCTAACCTTCCAGTATGCATAATTATTACCATCAAAATATAGCAAGATGGATAATGAATTACTCATCTAGATAATATGGGTCAAGGAATGAATTTGGGCTCTGATACCAATTGAAATATCGGGTGTCGCACTGGATACCACTTAACAGTTCACGGATTACCANACCACTTAATAGTTCACGGATTACCAATTTAACGACTTTTATGTTTCCAATTGGTTGTTACTTATCTGTTTTTAGTTTTGACCCTATGTGCGGAATTAATCAATCGAAAGAAACAAGTCACTTTTAATTATTTCTAGATGATTAAACATATATGTCCAATTATTGAATTGCCACAATAATAAGCAAAGCAATAAATAACACAATATTGGTGACGGAGATACCCAAATGGGTAAAAACTCCGGGACCAAGCCAGTTACCTTCACTATAGAAAATACGGAGTTAGTTACAGTAAAATACTATCTAGCTTACTCCACTAGACTTCCCAATCTGCTAATTCCAAGGTTTGATCCAAGACCTGCTCCGAGATCTGCTTCAAGATTTTCTACAATTGTCTCTTTCCAATGGAATTCCAAGAACCTACTCCAAGGTCTTGTGCTCTTCCTGTGCTTGTAGTCCAACCTCTCTCAACCTCCAATAGCCTCTGAAGTTCAACTGAGAAAGTACCTTCCTATGACCAGTAGGAAGTGGGTGGTGTTTCAAATTCAATGTGTTTGATTTTTTCCCAAATATGTGGTTGTATAAAATCAAGAGTGAAATGATGAAATCAAAGTATGAATATGCTCTTGAATATGTTATAGAGCAGAAGCACAATGAACAACCACACAAATTTTCGTGCATAGACTTGGATATTTATAAGATAGAGTAATTAAGTTGAATTAGCTGGAAAAAGTACTTCAAAACAGCAAAATAAGGTTTTCCGGATCGACCTGTCGCTCGAGCGAGAAGATAGCGATAGGCACATTGTCGCTCGAGCGAGGGCTCAGCGACATGCATTCTTTTTTGTCGTTCGAGTGCCAACTAGGCGAGAAGCTAGCAAATATACGGCGCCGTGTTTCTCCTATTTTCATGCTCGAACCGTAGACCTCATAAGTCAATTTATACAAATTGCACCCTAGGTCCTTGACTTTACAACACGTTATAAATTAAACCTTTGTCCACAGAATTGCCAATACTAAAAACCTAACATTATCTATTTCCACCAATGATGAAGTGTTGTTTTCACGAAAGGTTAAGAGCATCCTAATTTTTATGTTGTAAATAAAGTACTTGGTTATTGTTCATTGCCCACGTTCCTCTGATTTGTGTGTTTTATTTGATTAGTCCTAGGAATCATAGACTTCCCCATTGTAAATCTACTTGATGAATAAAACCATTTGAATTGGTGTATTATAATCTTTCGGGATCCTACCCCTATCGATTGTGTAATTGTGCCATATATTTTATCTTGTTAATTTATGATTATACTCACTTTTCCTAGAGACGTCTTTTAAATTCTGAAGATGAGACTATTAACTACTTTCTTTAGTTCAAATCAGAGCCGCTTTGGGCCGAGGCAAGTGAGGCCCATGCCTCAGGCCCAAAAATTTAAGGGCCTCAGTTTTTTTTAAATACCTCATTCCTATTTGGCTATTTCCTACCCGTCTTCCTCAATTCCTTTGTGCCGCTGTGCTGGTGCGTGTGGGAAGAACGAGAAAGACGAAACGTTGAAACCCTCCGCCAGGTATTTTCTATTGTTTTTGTTTCTCTTCGCCTTATTTTTGTTCTACTTTTTATATTTAATTTTGAGATCAATATGCAACTTCAAAGATCTAAAATAAGCAAATTTCTGCAAAACCAGATAGTCAAATACCATAAACATAATGCTAGATTATCACTAATGGTTCACTATTTCTTGACATTAGTTTGAACTTTGAAGAAATTCGAAAGGAAAATAATATTTTTTGCTCCCCTTTTCCCGATTTGTGTTTTATTCTTATTGATAGATTTAACCACGACGCTGTTAGATAATAGATATTTTCTGTTTTCTGTTGATGGGTAAAACAAACCGAGTGATTATTCTTAATTATAAGGTCATACAATTGCTTTTTACTGGGGATAAATAGGCAGTATTTCTTTTCGAGAGTTGACATTCTAGATTTAAGCCTGAAATTGAAAGTCTTGTTTTTATTTTATTGAAATTTTGCACCGTACTGGGTACTGGGTAGTATTTGTTTTCCACTTTTCCTTGTGCATTCAACTATAACTCAAAGCAAATATGGGATTTTGATAATTTGTTATTGGAGAATCGACCTAAAACTTGAACATTGATCTATTATATATTAAAAATCTGTGTGTCTTTATGTATAATTATTTCGACTAATTGTGTTTAACAATGTTACTCAATTTGATTTTCATGGTCCAAAAAATAGAAACAAAAATAATTTGAATCTGATTGCACATGCCTGTGATTTTGATTTCAGGCTTGTGAAATGTGACAGTGGAATTCTAAAGGGTGTGAATTGTGATTTTATAATTTTCGTCGATTTTCTACTTCTCAAGTAAGTATGGCTTGCCCTAACTTGATGTTGAATATATTGAAAATATTTGAAGGTTTGTCGGCTTATATAATTGTAGCATGTTCGGCTTATATGAATGTTCATTGTAGTATGTAGAATCAATTGCACAGGCAAACTTGATTGTAGCATGTTCGGCTTATATACTTGATTGTACTCCAGATGTTAGTAACGAGGAACAAATGTCTTTAGTAATATGATGTGTTGACGATTCGACAAACTTACCTACAGTCGAAGAATATTGGCTTGAATTTTTGAAGGTAGATGACACAACAGGTGTTGGACTTGCAATCGAGTTTCAATAGGTTTTGACCAAACTTGATCTTGATATTGATAATATTAGAGGACAAAGGTATGGCAACATATCTAATATGAGCAGGAAAAGCCCAAAAGTGTGTAAAGAAGACTCCTTGAGATGAATCCACGAGCTTTTTATACTCCATGTGGCGCTCATAGTCTGAATCTAGCATTGTGCGATATGGTCAATTGTTGTTCTAAACCTGTAACCTTCTTTGGAATGATAAACGCATCTACAGATTGTTCTCCTCTTGTACCAAACGATGGAAAATTTTCAAAGATAATGTACAAAGTTTGACAGTGAAACCATTGTCACAAACACGTTGAGAATGTTAAGCTTATAATAGAGCAAACTGCACAAATAAGAGATGCGTTACTTGATTTGACAGAAAGTAACGAAGAGCCTACAGTGAAGAGTGAGGCCGAGTCGTTAGCAACAAATGAACTCGAGAATTTTGAGTTCTTACTTGACATGATTATTTGGTACAAGTTGTTGCATGCAGTCAATATTGTGAGTAAATTTCTTCAAATCGAAAATATGGATATTGATCATGCTATCGAGCTCTTGCAAGAACTTGTTTCATTTCTTGAAAAATATAGAAAAAATGGATTTACTATTGCCATGAATGACGCGACAAAAAAGGCAAAAGAAATGGGAATTGAATCTGTATTTTGAGAAAAAGTATAATTCGAAGAAAAAACAATTTGATGAAAGCGAAAGTAATGAAGTAATGCAATCAGTTGAAGAATCTTTTAGAGTTGAATACTTTATTTTTATAATTGATCAAGCTCTATCTTCTATGAGGACTAGATTTGAACAATTCAAACAATATGATGACACATTTAGATTTTTGTTCAATTTGAAGAGGTTAAGGGGTGAAATTTCTTCAATTTTGATGAACTCTTGTANTTGATCAAGACTTACCTCCGACCAACTATGTCACAAGAAAGATTGAATGGATTGACTATGTTATGAATAGAGAAAGATATGGTTGAACAATTAAATTATTCAGATTTGATTAATGTCTTTGCCTCTAAAACAGCGAGACGAATATTATTTAATTGGTTGTTTGAACTCTTGTCGGTTATGTTACTTTATAATATATCTTTTGTTCTTTTATTTGTTTGTTGTTCTACTGTTCAATGTTAAATTAGCAATATGTTGTATTTACGTTGTTTTCGGGGGCCCAACTTTGGGAGTTCGCCTCAGGCCCCGAAAATCACAGGACCGGCTCTGGTTCAAATCCACGGTTGAAACTTTGTTTAGTATTAAAATTCTAAATTTTCAATCTGATTTGGGTGGAAAATATCATTATTTCTCTATTATTTTGTCTCAGTATCAGATGTAGCTGAATATATCTATATCGTCGTGTTATATTCTATGAATCTATTTCTCCTTTTGCCTCAGCCTCTTCATAATTGAGTTCATCTTTTACTGATGTATATCTTGCAGAGGCTACCATGACAACCCCATTACGATTTCCTGCAGCCTATACTTGACCTATACTTAAACGTAATATTGGTCACTCTAGGCCAAAGGTATTTTAGCAATCCTTCTGTTCCATTTGTGGGTTTGTCATATGATGGTTGTGCTGATATGTACAAGGTTCTTCAGTCCAGTTGTTAAACGTACTGATATTCATGACGCATTTTTGAATGGTGAACTTGCTAAAATTGTGTATATGTCCACTTTCCATGGTTTCGTGTGCTCTAAATTTTCCATCTTGATTCATGCTTTGCTTTAAAGGATTTGGGTGCTTTGAGTTATTTCCTACTCTTCGAGCTCTAAACCTTGGCTTCACCATTGTCAACGGAAGTATCTTTTCAATGTAGGAGCTAGAGCTCAATTACCATAATGACCCAAGATAGAAGGTGTGCACACATGTTTGGCTTAGCTCTTTTTTTATTTTTTATTATTTTTTTATAATATCATTGTATCAAGTGTCATACTGTTGAAATGAGCTACTTCTTTTGTAGAAGCAAGGCCAAACATGACTTTAGTACTTTAGATAAGTAGAAAAGCTATGGCCATTCATTTATTTAATTTTTTTTCCGTTTTGCCAATGACATCCATTCAACGTTATGTCACCTCTTCTATAGTCCCATCCATACGACATAAATAGGGGCCCACAAGGAGGAGAATCGCTTTCCAAATATCTAGTCCGAGTGTGTATAAATTGTAACTACATCCAATTTACTCGAGTGGCGTAATAGGGAGGAAAGTCGCAACTCTTCAAAATTAGTCGGGCGAAATTTGGATATCTAATTCATTAAAAAAAAAAAATTGATTAATTAAATAAAAAGATAAAACAAAAGCAATGTTAAATTGCAACAAAATTGGTTTCCTACTTATAGTGGATATTATAACATTGTTCACTTGCTAATGTGACAAGACAACCTTACTTACAGTTCTCTCCAAATGTGAGAACCGTAAGTAATGTTATCTTCAAGTGGAAAAGATAAGACTTTCCACTGTTGGCAAGAAGACATTTTTGTAAATTATAGCCGTCTTTAATCTTGACATCGTTTTGCATTTCTATCAACAATATTCATTATTAAGTTGGTATAAAATAATATAGTTGACCTTAATATTCAAATAAGAAAAAAAGAATGATAGAAAATTAATTAAACTTATAATCAAAACGTGCAAAAATCCTAGCATATCTTAGCAAAAATGAAATTTTTCCTTGTTGGTGTTCCTGTATGTACAGATGTATTAATATTTATAATCAATAAACTATATCTCGAAGCAGCCTCGACATCCTCTGGTTTGTCTTCATCAAGTGGAGAATACCATATTGATACGTTTGTCATCCCTATTTTGCCTTTTTGGTGGTCCTGGTATGGACAGATGTATTAATATTTATAATCAATAAACTATTGTAAAATCTCAAAAGTTTTTTTTTTCCTATTTATTTTTGTATGTTAAAATAAAAACCTAATAATATTTCCGGTATATATTAACCGCATGTGCATGAGCAAGGATCAAATTGTGTGCCACTATATATAGTTCTGTTCCCTTAACATAACCATATTTAGTAAAGCAAAAATCCTCGTTGTGTAAAGCTCTACATAATCCTAGTTTTTACGTTGATATCCTTATTTTTTTTATAGTATAATTAAAGCCCTTTTAGAACATAATTTTTTTCTAGTATTAAGTATAATTTTTAACTTCACTTATTGTTGAACCCAAAAAATGAGCCAACAGATATCGGGCTCACTCTTTCCAAGTCAAGTACGATCCCGACGCGTTCCTACCGAAATGACTGCGGTAGCAAGGAGGAAACAGATGCGGGATGCGCTTTATGGCGAGAGACAAAAATATTTAGGCTCCGACGGGTGAGACAAAAGAAATCGCGCTAACAACGATCACCGGACGGAAACCAAACTAATCTATGTAGTAACAAACATGAATATGTGGAATGGTAGATAAAAAAGTGTATAGAAGTTGCCATACGTTCGATAAACTTGTAAAGAAAACGAAAAATATTCAACCAAGTATTTGTATGAATTTCTTGAGAGCCCAAGTGTATATTCCGTATATATGAATGTCAAAATTCCAATTCACTAACCCCCACTTTCAGTTACAAAGAGAACCTATTTATATTGTCCTAGCCAACGTGATGACCATTGGATCAGAACCACGTGACCTCATCTCCCTAATTGAGGCTTTACATCATTGTCTATTTATACAATTAATACATTGATAAATGGTCAGCCGCCCTATATAATAGGTTGACATACTGATAATCTTTATTAAAAATGTTACATCAATCACTTCTAAGGGATCTTCAAATCTATTGCAAGAGATAATGTCTACTTCATGAGCTTCGAATGAGTTTGAGAGCCTCGGAGAGATCTTTGAGGTGATTCTCTAAGTGGAGAGCTTCAACTCCTTTCTTTGTTTCCTTAGGCAGTGTTTCAGCCTAAGTTGGAGTGCTTCGTCCTTGAGGTAGTGCTTCACCATGGACTGCATTTTTACAGTGCAAGGCCTTCGATTTTGTTTGATTTCTTCATATTTAACCTCATGGGTCTTTGTTTACTTTCTCATTGACTTTCTACCTACGTGAATTTCTACGTGACACTTTTACTTTGAGCTTCGGAGGCGAGGCGTAATAATAGTCTCCCAAGTTTAGGCATGATTATTTATGTAATGCATGGACTTGAATATAAAATAAATTGAGATATAAACTTTTGTAGAGGGATGGTTTTTACCATACCACAAGAAATATACTTGATTCGTACAGACCCTCTACAGGTGATGTCCAAAGTGGTCCACCTGGCAATATTTCGCCTTTTAGAATAACTCTGGGAAGGGTTACTGAAGCTGAGTAATTCAGAAGTTGTATCTTTCGAAGTACATTTACATATCCGAAGCACTAGTTGAACTGATTGAAGTGAAGAGGGTCAGACTCCAATAGGGCCTTAGAGTTGATAATTACGAGGCTCTTCATTTTAATAAATTTGAGAAACACGAGGCATCCTTAATTACGCCGCCCAAATGATTTGCTGTCGTAGCACGTTTTCAAGAAAAGGCAGCTGAGACGGTTTGACTTCCAATACACCCAACCATCATCACATTTAATGCATGATGATGGCTGCCTCCCACATATCTTGCGAATTTTAGACATATGAAGGCGCGTGGAGTAGACGTCTTAATCTGGACTGTAAAAGATGAAGCGTCGGACTTATTGAGTGGCTTAGATTAAATTTTCAAATGGAGGGTCAAATGACTCGGATCAAGATCCAACGGTTAGGGTTGAGTGGGTCTGCCTATAAAAGGTACAAACCCTTGGGAAAATCTCTTACTTTTGCTCGAATCTTTGCATCCTTCCTTTTCAAATTATACAAGTCTTCAAGTTTTTTCTAAGAACTTTTCAAGTTTCTTTCCTTTAAAATTCTTCTGAGTGCTCTTTTTCCTCGAGTTTTTCCTTTCTTCTTGTTACTTTTGCGAATATCAGTGTTACTTCTTTTTCATCATTTTAAGAAACTCGTAAATATTGTAATTTTTTAACTTGTAAAAGTTTTGAAATAGCTTGTAAATCGATGGCCTCTTCAACATCTGCTAGGGAACAGATAGATCTTAGTGAGTTAGCGAGTGAGATAGGGGTAGAAATAACCAACACAGCTGACCTCATCAGAGCCATTGAGGCTGGACGAAGTGCCTTAATTTCTTGGGTGGGGGGGTGTAGGATGGACGATGATATAGCTTGGGGAGAAGCTAAAATCCCTTCTTCCGTAGATCCTACCTACATCGCAAATCTTAGGGACAAATATAGAATTCCCTATGATATTGAGCTCCTTTCCCCATCTCCTAACGAGCGAGCCTACTATCCTAGGCAAGGTTGCATCGCCGTTAGTGAGTTTTTGTTGAAGGCTGGGCTTCACCCGTCGTCCTCAGGCTATATAGGATGGCCCTTACCCAGCTCGTCCCTAATACTTGGGCCCAATTGGTGGGTTCTACTTCCTTTGGAAGGAGGCCTCTTTGGGTGAGGACATACCTTTGCACGTCTTCCAGACCATATACCAACCCCGATCCTTAGGAAAAAGGGACTCCAGGGGGTGATATTCTTTATGTCCTTGGGGGTCGCACTCCCCCTTTGTCCTAGGCCCGTCCTCCTCCATTAAAGGATAGAAGGTGTAGCGACCGAGAACTTTTAAATAATATAAAATTAGTTTTCTCGAAAAACGTATCGCTAAACTTTAACCCTAATTTTTTAGAGAAGCACGTTCGTCTAGCCGTTATAAAATTGAATTCAAATCTATTCGATTGAATCCAATCTCGAATAATTATTTTAGTATCAATTTCGATTTAAATCCAATTATTATTAATTTCGAGCCCAATTGTTAAAATTCAACATTTATGGTCCAATCATAAGCCCGATTTAATTTTAACTCTTTTAGCTCAATTGGAAAATCCAAAGGCCCAACAATCAGGCCCAATTACCCGTCTAGGGATTTGTGCCCTAATATTCTACTATTGAAATACCATCCTCACTCTACCTTATCCTCTACTCCACCTCACGCAGCCAACTCAAAAATTGGTAAGAAAACATTCATCTCTCTCAATTTGGAAACTCACCATTGATGCTAGAACATCAATTTCTAGCATCAACAACATCCCAGGTGAATGGAAACTCACAATTGATGCTAGAATATCAATTTCTAGCATTCAACAGTTCACCATTCACCAACATCACTCAAAACCGAGACCACCAAGTTCACTGCCTAAACCATCTCCTCACC
>OU503058.1:9323392-9343160 GCA_912172775.2 Fraxinus pennsylvanica
TTGAATGGGGACCCAAATAGAATTCATTGAGGTTAGCATTGGCTTGTGCAAAGAAGTTTGGATTTACATACGGCCTAGTAAGGATTTTCTGGAAATCTTCGAAACTGGAAGTATCATCAGATTAAGTTTGTGAAGTCGCCATTGAATGTAAAGTACAGTCTTGTTAAGGTTTGCCTAAGAAACGTAGCAGAGAAGCAAGAAGATAAACTATAAAATAGTGAGGAAGAAGCGCAAAATATAGAGATGTGGTTTAGTGGTGCGATGAAATGGCGGTCTTTTGGGTTGGGTTTGTAACGTTGCACATTTTTAGGCTATAGAAGGAAATAATGATTGAAATTCTCGGGCATTTCAAATCTTGCCTAGAAAATACAAGGTGAATATGGCATAAATTAATATTTGATATTAAATTTGCCATATTGGGGGGGTAATTGTTGACACACTAAAAGTGCAGTCCAAATTAAATAGCCCAAAGAGTGAGGCCCAATTGGGGAGTCCAGGATAAAGGCCCAAATAAGATTATTGGTGAATGCAGAGGAAGCCCACGAACACAGTAACATCATCGTCCAAACTTGCAAGACGTCCAGAATTTGAGCGAATGGAGTGTCTTACGGTCGCCCAGACCGATGACCTCGTTCTCGCCCAAACTTTCGAGTCACCCAGAATCTTAACACATGAGGTATTATGGTTATCCAGAATAGCAGTTATTGAAGCAGTAATTAACTAGACTTATCACATTCCACGATTCAAGGTGCCCATTCGAAGACGGTTGAACGACAAAGAGTAATGACAGCAGTTAGAGATGGCAGTTCCACGACAATTTAGCCACCATGAAGAAAGTGGGTAGTTATAAAGTAATCAAGCTGTTTCCAAGCGGTTTGTCACGAAGAAATCATCACGAGAATATAAAAAGGAAGAGAAGACAGAGAGAAAAAGACCCAGAATCAAACACTCTCAAATAGAGAATATGTAATTTCAATTTCTTAGATTAACTTTAATTATCCATTTTCAGTACTCGTGTGCTTGCGCCCCTTGGAAACATTCTGTTTACCTTTTTGAGACTTTGTCTCAAGAGGTTTGTCCCTTACACAATCGTCTGAATTCTTTTTAATTATTAGCGACTACCCGCGCGAAACACAAAATAACAATATATTACACTTTAGTTCTTTTGTCAAACTCAACGATCTCGTCAATATACATATAGATATGACATGCCCATTTTGGCTATAACTAATAAATGATTTATACGTAAAAAATGAGAATATCATAAAAACGTTAAATATAATGTACAAAATTATAAAATCAGAACGTAACCGTCATCATTAATAAATGATTTTATGAAATCACGAATTTAAAGATATAAAAATAATTAGTGACAAATAAATTAAAAACTTTAATTGTTTAAAAGAAGAAAATGATAGAAAAACATAATATGATTATTGATCAAAACAATAATCAAATCCTTAATTCATAATAATACATAACCATAGATCTTACTCCATGTTGAAATCCAAGAAAGTAACCAAACATAAAACCATACCTTGATCCATGATAAACAAATTCTTTGCCTGGATAGATTATGATCTTCCAAATGATTGATGATCTTCCCTTAACTTTTGCTCTCTATTGATGGGGATGTAGAGAAATTTGAAGAAAATCCTCAAAATGGGGACCATAACCCATATATTCATAAGATAATGACCATTCATCATCTTTCATTTGTTTTAAATCGGGCTCTCAACAATTTAAAACAAACTTCGGTCTCTACACTTTAATTCCACGAAATTCAATACCCATTAGTCAAACTTTATCCTTAGTGGATCACTTTAATGACTAATTTACTTTAGATAATAGCACACACATTTCAATATGTTACATGTGGCCCCAAATTGCTAAAATATTCCAACAGAAAATTTATATTTTAAAAAATATTTATAATTCTTAAGCAATGACCTATAAGTCCGACCATTGATTTACATAGTTCCAACAAGTGACCTGATGAATCAATACCTCAATCCGGCCAATTATCAGTTTAGATCTATTAACTATGGTTCAAAGTTTAAATAGGAAGTAATAGGATTGAAGTCTATTGATCGAATTGGTGTAATTTCGTACATTTGATAATTTATTTAAATCACAACGAAAACTAAGACTTCAAAATCGAAGTTTGCAAACAAGTCACCATCTTGAAAGTACATATGAAGGATAAAATTCCATTTCGAAGAACAATAATCCACTTATAAAAATGTGATCTATTACATACCTCAAGTCTAATCGATATTTGTTTTATGAATACGTGATTGTTGATACAATTTATTGGTTAACATGTTCATAAATTCAAGATATTGTCTTAATTTCACAAGTACATAAAAGTACTCAATCTTACACTAATGCCAATACATCTACAAGTATAGAAAATTTGGATAGAAAATTTTGACACACAACATATGACGGGAATTGATTCGAAGATGGAAAAAAAATAAAAAATAATCCAATAATTTTCGGTCGCACGGGAATTCTGTCAACTTTTTCCATACGTCATATGTCAATAGATTGTGTATTTCCAAAAGGTTGAGAGGTGCCTCCCTAACACTTGTACATGATATAAGGGGCATGGTCCATTTTAATTTAGGCTTCGCGAAACCTACACTAGATGAAACTGTTTACTTGCAATAATATAGTACTAACAGGTCAGCTAAATATGTTATACTTTTACTTCCCTAAAAATTTAATTAAATTATTTATACTGATTTCAAATTCACAAAATTATTGTGATGGCTTATTACTAAACAATCGATGAGCCCGATCTATGCGTAGAGTCAGAACACTCGTAAAATACTTTGCAAGTTTGAAGTTAATTATTATTATTGTCATCATCATCATTGTCGTCGAACCCAAGCCAATGAATTAGCATTGAAGTCAAATTTGATAATTATTACTTTTATTATTTTTATTTTTTGCTTCTTCAATTTCACTTTTACCCATAATTAAAAGATGCCCGAATCCAAGTCATTAACTTGTCAATTTTAATTGTAAGTAATTATAAAACATTGATATTTTATTTATTTTGCAAGTTGTCGTTTAGCTAATTAAAATAAATTGCCAGGCTGTATTGGGATTTGAGATTACAGTATTTTTTTTTTTTTTTGGTCCAGCACATTTCATATTTATTCATTAAATGTTCCCTTGTTTGACATCATTAAAATTTTTAAAAATATTGTTTTGAATAATATTTATTGGAGAATGCATGGTTAAAAAGTAGAGAAAAATTTTTGTTTTGCGTGTAGACAATTTTATTGTGTGAATGCGATGTTGAAAATGAGTACGATAATTAAAGTAAATGATGTCAAACGAGGGCTTCGATTGCTGATTTTAAATTTTTCTCAAAACAATAACTTAAATTTCATTTTCTTTTAACATTTACAAATCTCTCAACTTCGATTAGTAAAATTGGTCATGACTAAAGATAGCCGAAGACACGCTATGAATAATACTATATGTATATCAACCATGACAAATTGATTGACATTTCTCTATATGTGGAGGAAATCTATACAATGATGTGATAGATGTGTTCAAAATTAGGAGTGTAAATGTTTTCACGTAGAAGAATATAAAAAAAATTGTAACGGAGAGTGAAAATATAGCAAGGTTGGACATGCTATAGCAGTCGGTCTCGGGGTCAACAAGTTGTCCTTGTACAAAAGTAGAAAATGATGCTTGTACCATTTGAGACAAGTTGTCATCGTGCTAGAATTGTAGTAAATAGTTTGTTATGTGCTTGTGCCATAATATTTTTTATATATGCATAGTGTAGAAATGATGCTTAATGTTTGTACAGCATAAATTATATCCATGAGAGAATTGGTTAGTTGAAAGATAAAAGATATATCATCTGCAACTTCACACTATCTCCATGTTTTACTTATTGGATGTTGTTATCCTTTAAGGCGAATTGGGAAGAGAACAAAAAGAAGAAGTATAATCAAGAAAACCAAAATACTTTGAAAAAGGCTCTAGCATGTGATCATTGTCCTCAAATGATATTTGCCCCCTTTAGGATTAATTTTAGTATTTAAAGGGATTCTCGACAAATGATTTGTAGGATTGAATCAAGTATTGTTGAAGAAAACACTTAAACATTAGTGTTTCACATCCAAAACTTGTAGAACACTAATGGGGTTTGAATATGTTTAGAGAATTATGAAAAATCTCTTTTAAGTATGGAATTAATTTTTGTACCACCTCGAAGTTTATCTAGATAAAATTCTTCCAATATTTTTGTTACTTTTAGAGATATTTGTACTTAGTACTTGTAACACCCCCAAATTTTGATACCTAGATTTAGAGATATTATCATTTAACTTTCTCCTAAAATCATAAACAAGGAAAATGATTAAATTTTTCTTCGACATAATAAATATCAACGACTTATTATTTTAAAATAATTTGTGCTTAATAAAATATTAAACAATTAAATTTATTTTTAACTTTAACTACAAAGACGAATTCAACATTTCAATATGATAATACTGAGTCCGTGTCACCGCAAGTCGTCATCTCAAATCATCTTACCATCATCATCCGAAATGGGGAGAGATAACGTGGATGTGCTAACACTTAGTAAGCATAGCCCGTGCATATGATATATGCTTATTGAATTACTTTAAAATAAAAGCATTCTCAATATGTACCCCCATTTTTTTATTATTTCTTTAAAAACCTTAACATTGACATCGTAAGCTCACTTGATGTATCGCCTAGTTAATTAGAATGCAGTGGGCAATTATTATTTGAAACTCAATTAGTCCTACCAGTAGTACCACAAAGCGGTTAATATTAACATTATTATTGAACATTAGTCGGGTGAATAGATCCCCATACCTCATTTCCCACTCAAACCTTTCATGGTATAGGGATACATCTCGTAATAAAAACATTTGGAATGCATAATCTTTTTGAAATATTCCTTAACTCCTTGACATTTGAAAACCTTTTATTCATTGAAACTTCATGTATGCTTATGAATGCATTGGCATTTATGAATATGTGATGAGAAGCAATTATGATGTAAGACTTAAAGATCAAATATCATGTTCACATAAGGGTAATTTAAATAGCATGTTTATACATTTAACTATATGACGTGTGCATGAAAATAAAGAAATGTTTACTTACTTGGAATGTTTAACAATATACTTTTTAGATATCAAGTGGAGATGTCCTTAGCCGTTAACAAGATCAACGTGCCAATAATCCTAAGCCAGTACGACTTATTTCGAAATTTCAACATACTCAAGTCTTTATTTATTAATATTTATTTTGAATAACTATAAAGAAACAACAACATATATAAATTTAAAGGTATACTAGAGAAAGTAGATGAATTAATTATAGTAAGCAACCTTTTTACTTAGTTTCCATTCTCACTTTCTGGGGACACATAAAGCATTAAAGTAAAGCTTTAGTTTATGCAATTGTTAGGTGTTTAGTGTAGGCGATTCTGTGGACAAAATGACTAATTTGTAATGTGTTGTAAAAGTCAAGGACCTAAGGTGCAATTTGTACAATTTGGGCTATGTGATCTAGGGTTCGAGCATAAAAAAAGGAGAAACACGGCGCCGCATTTTCGCTAGCCTATCGCCTGGACACTGCTCGAGTGACAAAAATAGAATGTCCATCGGTCGCTGAGCTTTCGCTCGAGCAACAGGTTAATCTGGAAAACCCTAATTACTATTTTGAAGTATTTTTTCCAGCCTTTCAACCTAATTACCCTCTCCTATAAATATCCAAGCCTATACACGAATTACTTGTGGTTGATTATTATTCTTTTACCTCATATCATTCTTTAGAGATCCAAGAACACATTCCTCTTTCGTGATTTATTCTTTTTATTCTTGAGATCATTCAACTACACTTTGGGGAAAACATCAAATTGAAGAATCCAAAACACCTACTTCCTAAACATCCTTTGGAAGGTACTTTCTTAATTGAACTTCAGAGGCTACTGGAGATTGAGAGAGGTTGGACTACAAGCGTTGGAAAAGCACAAGAACAGAGATTTCTTGGAATTCCACTTGGAAGAGACAATTGTAGAAAATCGAGAGCTGGTGGGTTCAGCTGATCTTGGAGGTTATAGGAATTAGATTGAGAAGTCTAGTGGAGTTGGCTAGGCATCATCTTATTGTAAATCTGTATTGTGTATAGTGAAGGTAGTTGGCTTAGTCCCGGATTTTTTTACCCAGTTAGGTTTCTCCATCATCAATATTGGTGTTATTTATTGCTTTCTTATTACAAACTGCGGCAATTCAACTTAGGATAATTGGGTTGTTTATTTAACCTTCTAGAAACAATTAAAAGTGACTTTTTACTTGTTAATTGTATAATTCTGCAAGCAAGGTCAAACTTAGTTAGTAAACTACGTATTTTCATTTGGTATCAGAGACTAAATTCGAATCTTGACCTTAGATTTCTAGATGAGTAATTCATTATATGTTCCACCTTATTTTGTTGGCAACAATTATGCTTATTGGAAGGTTAGAATGAGAGCTTTCCTAAAATCTATGGATGAGCGAATTTGGTTAAGTATGGTTAATGGATGGACTACCCTTAGTTCTACAGTTAATAATGAAGTTATCCCCACTCCCATTACTAATTTGACTAGAGCAAACTTAGATGAGTGTAACTAGAATAGCAAAGCCTTACATGCCCTATTTATGGCAGTGTCCCCTGAAGAATTTGGGAGAGTATCTAAGTGTGAGGTTGCTAAAGAAGTTTGGGATATTCTACAGACCACACATGAGGAAACTCATGTTGTTAAAAACTTTAAGTTGTAGATGTTGACCACAAGGTTTGAAGAGATTTGGATGAAAGAGAATGAAACTTTTGATGAGTTTTATGTGAGTTTAAACAACATAATGAATTCTAGTTTCAACCTAGGTGAGAGAATCCCGGAGCCTAAAATTGTAAGAAAAATTCTTAGATCCTTACCTGAAAGGTTTAGGCCTAAAGTCACGGCTATAGATGAGAGCAAGGACTTAGATTCAATTAAGATTGAAGAGTTGGTTAGATCCTTTCAAACTTATGAGCTGACATTTGATAAACCCACAAATGGTAAGTCTTTGGCCTTAAACATTGTGAGGAATAGGGTCCTCAGATTCAAATTCTCCTAATGAAGAATAGTTAACTTACCTAGCCAAAAAGTTCCAAAAATTGTTTAGGAATAAACAAAAACATAAAGATAGACAACGAGGTAATTCCAGTGAGTCTAGAAGGTGATCTTGATCTGTGAGATATCATAATTGTCAAGGTTATGGTCATGTTAGGAGTGAGTGCCCTAGCAGTAGAAGAATTTTGAATAAGGCTATGAATGCTACTCTTACTAATGATGAGTTTAACTCGGAAAATCAAAGTGAGAAATCAACTCATGAAGGAAGTGGAAAATATATTGCCTTTACTACGGGAATTAAGAATGGATCTAATCAGAGGAGTGAAAGAGAAAAGGAGTTAGATAGTGATGATGATTTTGATGAAGAGTCTATGAGTGAGGAAGATATCCAAGAGGCTTATGATAAGATGTATGAGGAGAGTCTTAATATAACGACCCGACCTCGCGCAGGAGCCGTTATCATATCATACGTATTGTTCGCTTTAGGTGGGTCTAGGCCCATCTTACCCTTCACGACTTTCTGACACGTTTCCCAGGATTCGAACCAAGACCTCCATCATATTGGAGGTTAAGTTGAATCCTGGTACAAATTAGACACAAAGTATTAAAGTAAAGCTTCAGTTTATGTAATTGTTAGGCTGATAGTGTTGGCGATTCTATGGACAAAAAGACTAATTTATAACATGTTGTAAAATTCAAGGACCTAGGGTGTAATTTGTACAAGTTGGGTTATGAGATATAGGGTTCGAGCATAAAAAGAGAAAAAACACGATGCTGCATTTTCACTAGCCTATCGCCTGAACACTGCTCGAGCGACAAAAACAAAATGTTTTTCGGTCGCTGATTTCTCGCTCGAGTGACAATGCATCGCTCGCCTGTCACCAGCTTCTCGCTCGAGTGACATTTCGAAAAACCCTAATTACTGTTTTGAAGTATTTTTTGCAGCCCATTCAACATAATTACCATCTCCTATAAATACACAAGCCTATGCACGAATTACTTGTGGTTGATTATTATTTTTTTGCCTCATATCATTATTTAGAGATCCCAGAACACATTCCTCTTTTGTGATTTATTTTTTTATTCTTGAGATTATTCAACACACTTTGGGGAAAACATCAAATTGAAGAATCCAAAACGCCTACTTCCTAAACATCCTTAAGAAGGTACTTTCTCAGTTGAACTTCATAAGCTGCTGGAGGTTGAGAGAGGTTGGACTACAAGCACAGGAAAAGCACAAGAATGGGGAGTTCTTGAAATTCTACTTGGAAGAGACAATTACAGAAGATCAAGAGCTGGTGGGTTCAGCTGATCTTGGAGGTTACAGGAATTTGATCGAGAAGTCTAGTGGAGTTGGCTAGGCAGCATTTTACTGTAAATTTGTATTGTCTATAGTGGAGGTAACTGGTTTGGTCCTGAAGTTTTTACCTAATTGGGTATCTCGGTCTTCAATATTGGTATTATTTATTGCTTTCTTATTACAAACTGCAGCAATTCAACTTAAGATAATTGGATTGTTTGTTTAACCATTTAGAAACAATTAAAAGTGACTTGTTGCTTTTGATTGATTAATTCCGCACGTAGGATCAAAATTAAAAACGGATAATTAATAACTATTCAGTAACTTAGTTAGCGAACCGTGTTTTTCAACTTGAATGATAAAAGTGACTTGTTGCTTGTTAATTTTATAATTCCGCACGTAAGGTCAAACTTAGTTAGTAAACAACGTATTTTCAACAATAAACAACACTAATCGATTTTAGGAATTAAGGTGAACAAAGTGATATATCAAATCCCAATTTCCATAAAATTAAGGTTGAACCATTTATAATTAGAGGTGCAGTATACATATTGTACAAATGTTTAAATTCCCGTTTTAGAAAAAAATTTGCACATAGAAAAGTCAATTATATTAACCAACGATTTCATTTTATCAGCAATAACTTGCGACAGTTTCTTATTTGTGAGATTCCGATTCTACTCCATTTAACTCACTAATTAACAGCATATATATTGAATAGTCGAAGTTGATTTAGGGACATAAATGCCATTCACATATTTGGACATGAAAATTTGGTACAGTAAAAGCTAAAAGTTTTCATTCCACTAATTATATATTGATATCATCAAATACACTACAACAAATATGCATCAATAATACAGTGTACAAAAATTCTTAAACATGAAGAATTAAACCAATGCCTGAGGTCTGAAATCTTTCATAATTTATAAAATATTATAAAACAATTTAGAGTAATTAATTAACCTTAACTTTTTAACAGGAAATGAATGATTGTATCCATCTTAGTACTAATACCTCTCCAACGGATTTAAGCCTTTAGCTATAGCGAATTGGAATTCATATGAATTATAATGATATATGTCCGTGCATACACGTCTATGAATGTAATTCTACAACAGACTATATTCAAATAACTCGACAAAGATTTTGCAGTAGGTTCATCATATTATTAACCACCAAACAAACCATAAGTTGTGTAACCAAAATAAATTATAATATATACCTTATTGCATGGAGTAGTTTCCTATGGTGAAGAAGCAGATACTTTTGACATCAGAGAAATGCTAGCCAATTTATAAGAGTAATGCTACTTGCAGTCGCTCACTGCAGCAGTCGCCCTATGTGGCACACACATGACATGCAGTTATTTGGATACATTAATGTAGTAGTTTTTTATCACATTTAATGCATCAAATACACACTTGACATGTGTGTGCCACATAGGACGACTGCTGCAGTGAGCGACTGCAAGTAGCATTATTCAATTTATAAAAGTCTAATAATGTAAAATTAGTAGTTTTTTATCACATTTAATGCATCAAATACACACTTGACATGTGTGTGCCACATAGGGCAACTGCTGCAGTGAGCGACTGCAAGTAGCATTATTCAATTTATAAAAGTCTAATAATGTAAAATCTTGATTCTTGAGCCGAATGACGTTTAATTATGTATGACTTAAATGAATTAATTAATGAGATCCGTATTTTATTCCTGTTAACTTCCTCGAATCAATCCAACCGAACAAGATCTTAATTCATGAGTTTGATTGTCGCCAGGGTGTTGTTTCGTTCTCTATACAAATATCATTTGGGATTATTGATGAATATTATCATTCAATTGGAATGGAGAAGATAACGAAAAGTAGAAGTATAATCAAGAACACCAAAACTTATATAGAACAAAAAGGGGGTTTAAATATGTTTAGAGAATTATGAAAAATGTCTTTCAAGTATGGAATTAATTGTTGTATCTAGTGTTTTGAAATGAAAAACTATTTATAGTTTTTCATCGACATATCACGAAATGTTTCAGAGTTTCATGAAGAGTTGGAATCTTTCGCCAAAACCCTCCAGAATTGAACATGAAAGCTAGCCTTAACCGCTTGTTTCAATGCCCAAGTGATCGCATGGCTTGAGGCTTTTTAGCCTCTGTAAATGCAAGTTGGTTCCATACAATCACGTGGAAAATAACCCATGTGATTGCATGGGCTTATCTCCCACCAATTCATTTTTGTCCCTTAATTCAATTCCTCTTGGGCTCCATACTAATCCCATTTCTACTATAATGAGGCCCATTATCATGTTTAACAAATTATAAGAGTCACTCGTTGATGTTTCATGTCAAAGTGTAGATGGATTGAGACTTGATTTGTTAGATTCAATATTGTAATTGGCAATTCAGTGAACAAAAATGACTTCATTTAACATGTGAACAAGTCAAGGAGTGAATTGTAACTTTGTATAGTTGAGTTAGGTAGCCTAGAGTTTCAATTTAAGTTTGAAAACAAGGAAGAAGCGGCACCGAAATTTTACTAGCCTCACACCTAGCCATTGTTCGAGAGATAGAAACAGAATCATTGTCGCTCACTTCTCGCCAAGGTGTCGGTCGAGTGACATACTCTTCGCTCAAGCGACAAGTCCCCCTCGCTCGAGCGACATTGTTACGCGGCTAAACCTAGTTCGCGATTTTGGAGAGTCTTACACGGGCCGTACAACTCATACAGCTCCAACTATAAATACAGATTCTCTTGCACGAAAAGTTGTGGTTATTTCATTGTGCCTCATTGGTATAACACATTCATATCATCTTTTGAGAGATCCAATAACACAATTCATTGGTGGAATCATTCATATCATTCTTGAGATCCAGCAACCAAGTTTAAGGAAAACATCAAGGTTCATGAATCCAAAACACCTAACTTCCTTGACACTTTGAGGAAGGTACTGTCTCGGTTTGACATTGGGAGAGGTGGACTGCAAGCATATAAAAAGCACAAGAATTGGAGATTCTTAAAATTCCACTTAGAAGAGACAATAGAAGAAGATCGGAAAGCTGGAAGGAGACAGTAGATCTTGGAAGCTACAAAAAGTAGATTGGGAAGTCTAGTGAAGTTGGCTAGACAACATCTAACTGTAGAAGATTGGGAAGCTGGTGGGTACAGTAGATCTTGGAGATTACAGGAATTACAACAGCGAGAACTAATGGAATTTGCTAAGTTGGAAACTGAGTGTAATCCATATTGTTTATAGTGGAGATAACTAACTTGGTCTTGGAGTTTTGACCCAGTTGGAGTTTCTCCGTCATCATTTTGGTGTTCATTATTTATTGCTTTTTTTATTACTACGGTATTCAAATATAGGATAATTGGACTTGTATGCTTATTCATCTAGAAAAAATTAAAAATGACTTGTTGCTTTTGATTGATTAATTCCGTACGTATGGTCAAAATTATAAATGGATAATTAATAACCATTTGGTGACTTAGTGGCCGTTAATTTAGTGATCCGTAACTTTCAAGTGGTATCAGAGCTCAAATTCGTTCCTTGACCCATATTATCTGTTCCACCTTATTTTGATGGCAGTAATTATGCCTACTAAAAGGTTAGAATGAGAGCCTTTTTGAAATCTGTGGATGAGCGTATATGTCTGAGTATTGTTAATGGTTGGACTGTCCCTAGTTCTACGGTTAGTAATGAAGTTATCCCCATTCCCATTGCTAATTGGACTGGAGTAAACTTAGATGATTGTAACTGAAATAGTAAAGTCTTACATGCCTTATTTATGGTAGTATCCCCGGAAGAGTTTAGGAAAATATCTATGTGTGAGGTAGCAAAGAGGTTTGGGATATTCTACAGATCACACATGGGAGAACTCAGGCTGTTAAGAACTCGAAATTGTAAATGCTGATCACAAGGTTTGAAGAGATTAGGATGTAGGAGAATGAAAGTTTTGATGAGTTTTATGCGAGCTTAAACGACATAGTGAATTCTAGTGTCAACCTAGGTGAGAGAATCCCAGAGCCAAAAATTGTTAGAAAAATCTTTAGATCCTTACCTGAGCGATTTAGACCTAAAATCACTACTATTGAGAAGAGTAAGAATATAGAGTCTATTAAGGTTGAAGAGCAGCTAGTTGGATCTCTCCAAATTTATGAGTTGACATTAGCTAAACCTACAAACGATAAGTCATTGGACTTAAAAACTATGAGGAATAGTCACAATGAGTCCTCAGATTCAGACTTTCCTAATGAGGAATTAGCGTACTTTGCTAAAAAAATTCAAAAAATGTTTAGGAATAAATAAAAACCTCAAGAGAAGCATAGAAGTGGTCCAAGCGAGCTTAGGAAGAGTTCCAAATCTGTGAGATGTCATAATTGTCAAGGTTTTAGCCACGTTAGGAGTGAGTGCCCTAGTAGTAGGATAAATTCGGATAAGGCTATGAATGCTACTCGAACTGATGGCGAGTCTAGCTCGGAAAATTAGAGTGAGAAATCAACTTGTGAGGAAAGTGGAAAATATATTGCCTTTACTACAAGAATTAAGAATGGATCTGATAAGAGGAGTGAGAATGCTGAGAGCATAAGTAGTAGTGATTATTCAGAAGAAGATTCTGATAGTGAGAAAGATATTCATGAGGCTTATGATAGAATGTATTAGGAGTGTTAAGATTCTAACTAAAAATAAAGTCTTAAGTATGGGAGTTACAGAACTTGAGTCGGAGAAAGAAAAATTCGTAGCGTACAATCAGGAATCTACCTCAACCTTGAGTAAGTGAAAATCCATGCATGAATCTTTAGAAACTCAGGTTAGGAATCTCATTAGTGAGCTTGAAAAGACCTCTAGGAGAGCTAATGAGTTGACGTTGAAAAAGAAACCTTAGAAATTCAGGTTAAAAATCTTTTGAAGGATTTACAGTATTCTAAGTCTCAACTTCTTACCTTTTCTAGTGGTTCTGAGAAGCTAGATAACATTCTGGGAATGGGCAAGTCTGCGGGTAATAAAGGAGGTCTAGGATATAATAAAAATGATTATAATGTTGCTAGTACGTCCAGACCACATTTGTCCCTGGTACTGATCAGCTTACATATGTGCCTAACCCTGAACCTAAGAATAGGGGAGGACAGAGGCCTACTAGACAGTGTAGGACCCGCCAACCTAGGAATAGACATCAGCAATCACATACATTTGGTCCTAGGTTTATTCCTACATGTTTTCATTACGGTGAGTTAGGACACATAAGGCCTAAGTGTCGTCATTTCCTGAATAGAAATAGAAACCGAAACATAAATAGAAATAAGAATCAGGAGTTTGTTGTTCAGATTAACTTTCTTACTAATCAGGTAAGTCAATTGACTAAGTTAATGACAAAGATGACTAGGAATATTCCTATCACTGGGCAAGTTTGGGTAAAGAAGAGTGATCTGAAATTTTTTGAAATAGATCACTGTGCTCTTAAAGGTAAGAGTATTTGCATACCTAAATGATTATGTATTTTTGGTGCATGCTCGTACTTTATCATTGTATATGCATGCATCATATTTGTTTATTTACTTTCTAGGTAGAAAAACTCATGCAAAATTTTTTTTTTATTATTTTTTGTGTTTGGTGCTTTCATACTTTAAAATAAAAACAAAAAAAAAAATTGGAAATTTGAAAAATAAAAATGAGGGAAAATGTTCTTTTACAGTATAATATACAATATACTTGATTTTGTTTGTTGTAATCAAGCACGTGTTTAATCAATGAGTTGTAACATAGTTTCCATTGCTAACTTAGATTATATATGAAGTACTTTGTATATGTGTCTTCATGTACCATGTGCACTGTACACACTATGATATTATTAGTGGGATTCTACCGCGTGTGTTAGATTTGGGATGTCAGTCATAAATTAATAAGGTGACTTTGAACATGAATTGACCATATTTATTAGACATGAGCTTAAGTTTATCCCGAGTAATAAAAAGCTCAATATCTTATGTTCTTTTTCGAAGCCTATTTGACTCGAGCAGTTAAGTCTGCGGGATTTCTCATAACCTGGTGCCTATACTCAACTAACTTGGGTTAACTGGTCTAAAGCTCGCTACATGGGTCATTGTAGTTGCTTAATGGAGAACAGTCTGCACTTAAGATGTGAAAAATATTTATGAGCTTAAAATATTGATAGATGTGAAAATAAAATATGCTCAAAGTCAAGGTGAGAAAAAAATATCAATATAAAATGAGCTTTTATTTAAAGGTCTTAATGCTCTTTACATGGTTTGACTTTCATAAGTAGAGAAATACACTTATTGGCGGTGATATTTCGCATGTCCTTTCTCACAAAATTAAGGTTTGGAGTCTTACTTACAAAGGATTAGTAACATTTTACACACATGAGTCGCTTATGCAATTTACTCCATGTTAACTTGAACTAAGTATGTGGAAAGGTTTACTGTTCGTTGCTTATACTTGTGCATGCTAACAACAGTATTTTTGGGTTATTATATGTTTATGTTAAATATTTTTTTATTATTGGTCCCTTCGTCATTTGTAACAAGAAGGGGGAGAGAAAAGTTACACAAGGGATGAAAGCTTGAAATTGAAATTGAATGCATTGACATTTGCATTTTATGTCTAGGGGTCATTGGGGAAAGACTTAGATACATTTTACAGGCTGCATAAAAACATGTTGAGAGTTTGTAGAAAGGGGAATAATTGGGGAGAGACATATATACATTTTGCATGTTGCATAGAACATGTTGAGAGTTTGTAGAANTGCATAAAAACATTGAGAACTTGCAGTAAGGGAGAGAATGTGCATTGCATTTGCATTACATATCATATTCATAACTGTTTGAGTTTTGATATTTTGTGATGTTAATGTTTCGGTTGGCGTTGTGATTGACATTAATGTCACGTCTCAAACTAGCATGTTTATTTATGATTATGAACTTCAATTGTTTCATTCCTATATCACGTGCTTTTACACTTGGTATTTGAGGTTTGGATTTCTAGAAACAAGTTTGACAAGGAATGCAAGAAACAGTGATTGGGTAGTTTAATTTGATAGTTTGATTTATTTTACTACCTTGACTTTATTTGTATAGTTTTGTCACAGATTGCCAAATGCGGAGATTGTTATGTTCAGATTGTGTTTGGGACACATTCTTTTGAAAGAATGTATTATTGAATAGTAGATTGATAGAGAATGTGTGGTTAAAAATGAAGAAAAAGTTATTGATGTGATGGAAAATATTATCTTATTGAAGAATGTGTGGTTGAAAATGAGTTTAATTGACAATTCTGTTAACAAAAAGGACTTAATTGAACATGTGTAGAAGTCAATGAGTGAAATGCAATTTTGTATAGTTGAGTTAGGTTGCCTAGAGTTTGAGTTCGAGTTTGGAAACAAGGAAAATGCGGCATCGGAATTTCTCTAGCCTCACGCTCGGCCATCGTCCGAGCGATAGAAACAAAACCATTATCGCTCGCTTCTCACCCAGGAGTTGCACGAGCGACATACCCTTCACTCGAGCGACAAGCCCCCCTCGCTCGAGCTACATTGTTACGCGGCTAACCCAAGTTTGCGATTTTGGAGAGTTTTACACGGCCCATACTACTCATTCACCTCCAACTATAAATACTGATGCTCTTGCACAAAAATTTGTGGTTATCTCATTGTGCCTCATTGGTATAACATATTCATATCATCTTTTGAGAGATCCAACAACACAAATCATTGGTGGAATCATTTATATCATTCTTGAGATCCGGCAACCAAGTTTAAGGAAAACATTAAGGTTCGTGAATCCAAAACACCTGACTTCCTTGACGCTTTGAGGAAGGTACTCTCTCGGGCGGGCATTGGGAGAGATGGACTGCAAGCACAGGAAAAGCACAAGAATTGGGGATTCTTGGAATTCCACTTAGAAGAGACAATAGAAGAAGATTGGGAAGCTGGAAGAAGACAACAAATCTTGGAATCTATAGAAAGTAGATCAAGAAGTCTAGTGGAGTTGGCTAGACAGCTTCTAACTGTAGAAGATCGGGAAGCTGATGGGTACAGTAGATCTTGGAGATTACTGGAATTACAACAGCGAGAACTAGTGGAATTTGCTAAGCTGGAAATGGACTGTAATCCATATTGTCTATAGTGAAGGTAACTGGCTTGGTCTTGGAGTTTTTATCGAATTGGGGTTTCTCCATCATCATTTTGGTGTTCATTATTTATTGCTTTCTTTATTACTGCGGTATTCAAACATAGGATAATTGGACATGTATGCTTATTCATCTAGGAACAATTAAAAGTGACTTGTTTTTTTTTTGATTGATTAATTCCGAACGTATGATCAAAATTATAAACAGATAATTAATAATCATTCGGTAACTTAGTAGCCGTTAATTTGGTAATCCGTAACTTCATGATTGTCATCATTAAAATGGATGTGTTGTAATATTGTTGAAACATATAATGATAAGTGATTTAGAGTGATCAAACATCCATGTGGGAATATAAGTAAGTGCGAAAATAATATTACGAAAAAAAAAGCAGGAAGGTCAAGAACGTTGGCAATTGCCCAGCCTAACTTTATATTTTGGCTCTTGAGGCTAAATTAGTACATTGGACGATCACCCATAATTTCATTGTGATCGCCCAGTTCAATATTTTCGATTGCTGCATTTGAATTTTCTAGTGATGTTTTGATTGTTTTCACACCTCTTTGGCTTGATTTTGGCTCCCATTCATGCATGAGAATTTTTTTTCTATATATGTGGATGATTTTCAAGTTGGAAAACATAATAATATCAAATATATACACTTACATCCAAATGAAAGATCCGAACTTGGATTTCTTAAAGTGTTCTTCAAATTCTTATTAAGTTCATATTGCTTGATTTCAACTTGGATTAATGTTTGTTTTGTAACACCCCCAAAATCTAAGGTAACTCGCTACAAAGATTTCTTCGTTAGCTGGGCGATAATACCTAAACTTAGGGTGGTAATACCCAACGTTGTTGCTAATACCCAAAATTGGGGCACTAGCACCATGCTACATTTAGCATTATATCCATGTCAAGAAATGAAATATTAGATATAAGTTAGTGTAATGTGCAGTATTTATTTATTACACAGTGTTGAATATTTTAGTCATAAACATGTTATTCTCGTTTTGATGCGATTTTAAGAGTAAGATTTCGACACGATCTATCTAAAATTATTTTAAATAAAATCTATTAATAAGAAATAGTTGTTGAAAAGGATTATTTTCAGATTTGGAAAGAAAGTAGTTGAACTTCTAAAAGTCACATGTGCACTTTTCTTGCAAGGAATAAATTGCACCAGCATTTAATTTTTCCAGAGAAAATCTGATTTTTACTCTTCAAAAACATTGTCATTTAGCCAATGGACCCTACGGGGTATTCAGTTGGCACTTCGAAAACTTTTATAGACTTTTTAAGTAATGATTTCTATGGATTTCGTGGACTTCTATAGATTTATATGGAATTAATGAAAGTTTTTCGTAGACTTCAATAAATATTCATTTGAAAACTTTTATAGACTTTTGTAAAATTTAAAAGAATTTAATTTGAATTAGAATTCGCGTGAATCTTGTGCTACTGCGTGAAATTCTCACATACGAGGTAGTGGTTCTCATAATTCTCTTTGCCCTCCCCATGTAATAGAAAATAATTTTAAAAGAACAGAAAATTAATTTACCTTAATTAAATAAATAATAATTATGTGTGTGTGTGTATTAATTTCTTGATAAAAAATAAATTTAATGTTCAATATTATCAATATGACATAGCTTTAAAGAGTACACAAAAAATCGTTATATTTAAATTTAATTATAAATTAATCTTTTTTATATAAAGTCTTGTAATTTAATTATAAAATGATCGTTTTCATAAAAAATAGAGAGAGAGAGAGAGAGAGAGAGAGAGAAACCAATTTTTATCCATGGCTCTAATGTCAAGGGAAAAAAAAAAGAAATATAGAGAGGGACAAAAATACATATTAATTTTTATTATTATTAATATTTTTTTTTTTTGGTGAAAGTCTCCCAAAATTTTGGGAGGAATGAAATACAAACCTTGAGATTTTATTTTAGTACTTTCTACTTTAAAGTTAGCATCCTAGATACTTTTATAAAAGTCTTTAAAATTCTTTGACAATTTGAATTATATAGACTTTTTAAAAAATTTAATGGAATACACCGTGACTTCTAAAATTTTTAAATATCTTGAAATCTCAATTGAATCCATCAATACTTTTAGAGAGGCTCTAAAAGTCTACATTAAATACAACTAAAAATTTTAAATCCAAAAAATCTTTGAAAGTATCAAAAAAATCTATTATCTATTGAAAGTCTTTCATAAAATTAATAAATATACATAATTAATTACAAAAATGTTTTGGGTTAGAACCGATTCTTAGTTCTGGGTACTAAAATCATAATGGGTTGGCTCGGTTGGTTTGAGTTCTTTTGCCCACTCTTAAATCATATAGCAATCAAGAAACTCAAGAATAATATCATTAACATAATAATTCTTATAAATATTAAATATAACAATTCTATATGTCTTAGCCATCATCAATAACTAATTAATTATGCAGTTCATCCTCAGGACTTGTTTAGCATAGCATCAATCTCATCAAGCGGAAATGCAATAGTGTTCAAGTCCACTTATTTTGTGTAACTTATTGCCGCCACTTCGGCCAAGCGCTATAGCTAATGCCACTAGTGCAATCCACCTTATATAACTCAAAATCGAACTCGGTAATCCACCCCAAGCTCTCTTCCTATGGGCACACCGACCAAAAATGTATATACTTCATTACAACATGGTTATAGCAACCAATCGGAAAGTGGTTGGTCAACCAGTATGAATCGTATAAGCTTTAGCAACCAGTATGAAAAGTGGTGGTGAAAGTATAAGCTTTTGCGATCAAGGTTGGTCTCTGTTCATTTGTTTTAGCAACCAAACAGGAAGTGGTTGCTGAATATCTTCTCACGAATAAACTTCATTTTTTTAGTTTGTGATTGGAGTCTATCAATCAATCTAAAATTCGTTGGTTAATAAAAGTTTTAGCAACCAAATGTTGGTGGCTGATGGTTGGTTTCAGCAACCAAACGTGACGTCACTGAAGACCTGTGCGGAAATAACCCTGCTTTTTTCGCGTGTGATTGGAGTTTCAGCCCTTGGTGGGAATAAACCCCTTTTCCCGCATGTTGATTACGACTTCCATTGAAAATGCAATAGTCTCACCGTCAAGTTTATCATGTTCGGATATCAAATATACTATGAAAGATA
>OU503058.1:9357528-9389018 GCA_912172775.2 Fraxinus pennsylvanica
TATGAGCAAAATAATGAAGAATGATATTTGGAGGTGTTCTGTACGTTCCTCCTCCGTTCCAGGGTTTAAAAATATGTATTTATAGTTGTTTCTATAGGTAGTTGACTTAAATTCGGAAACCGGAATTTTCGTGTCGGAAATGAACTATATGGCCATATGGTAATAAGTCATGCGGTCGCACAGAACATTGAAAATGGACTCTGAAATTCACTGCAACACCATTTGCGACCGCATGGAATTTACGCTATGCAAAAATGGACTCTGAAATTCACTAAAACACCATTTGCGACTGCATGGAATCAAAGCCATTAGACTGTATGGTTTTAAATAATTTTCACCGGACAGTTTTCAGTATTTTGAACACATATTTTTCTCTCGATATCCGATTAAGGCAATTCAAAATGCGTTGGAAATATAACTCAAAAGGCTACAACTTTGCTTCAGATATCATCTTATAATTCGATCGTTTCCCATATCAAAAATGGATCTCAATATGTGGCTGAAAATTGGTGCATAACTTTTTCGATTGAAAATTGATGTGTGATCATACTTTGACGATCTCAAATATTTATCGTCCAGTTCGACACAACTTTTGAATGTTTGCACTTTAGTCTCCAAACTTTCGCTTTCTTTTACTTTGGTCATTTTTCATCTGTTTCTTCCAAATTACATCATATCCATAAAATTGCCACCTAAATCAAAATATGAACATAATGAGTACATTTTGACATTGATTAATCATAAGCATATAAAATAAGGAGGGAAAAATATGCATTTTACATTCCTATCACTCCTGCTGAAGAAGTGGCTCCCAACGCCCATAATCCCATTTGTGGCTCCTCAACCCCCACCCCCTTAGAGCTTATGACTCCAATTGTACTTTTTTACATTTTTTGTCTAAGTGTAATGGCTTCGGCCTACTTTTTGTAAATATTTTTCAATGAATGAAATTCTTCTTTTCTTTAGCACTTGTGTTTATTTACTTACTACTTCTGCTTTATACTGATGTACCAAGTCTGATTCGAGCAACTTGTACTTCAACAATTATATCGAACTTAAAGCAACATCAAACTTGTAATAACATCAGACGTATAATAACTTTCAAAGCATGATAACATCAAACTTGTAAATATTGAAATTTCAACAATATCAAACCTACAGCAAGGTCAAACTTATGCAAAAAAATGAATCTTAGCAATAATAAGACTTTCAAAATTTCACACGTGTTAGCAGGTCTTACATTTTAACAAAGCTCAAAACTTAAACATACTAGACTTCAAAAATAAATTTAACTGAGGTTCTCTTAACCGCTTCAGAACTTGCTTAACCAGATAATCAAACATATGAGATCAGATGTATGTAAGACCTTAAGCAACATCAAACTTTTGTACATATCACTTCGATAATAACTCAAATACTAAAATTTGTCCCATTTGCTTGGGGTGATGTAGGGTGGAAAAATGCTTCTTGATACCCAGTTCCTCACACAAATTTCTAATTGTCTTGTTCACAAAATGTCTACCATTGTCTGATACAATCGAATGGGAAAGTCCAAACCTGTAGATGATGTTCTTCCATAGGAACTTGGAAGTGTTGGCCTCATTGATTTTGACAAGTGGCTCGACTTCTACCCATTTGGTGAAGTAATCAATGGTGACAATCGTGAAGCTAGAGTTTCCTCTCCATTTGGGGAGAGGTCCTATAAGATCAACATTCAAATCTTGAGAAGGTTGCCTCTAAATAGTAGCAAAGCGTTCACACTTATCACATGTTCTAACAAACTGTTGCGCATTATTTTTCGAGGTAAGCCAGTAGTATCCCTGTCTCAGTACTTTTTGTGCTAAGGACCATCCTCCAACGTAGTTCTCGCATACCTTTTCATGGATTTCTTAGAGTACATAATTTGCTTGCTCTCCTCCAATGCATCTGAGTAGGGGCAATGAGAACCCACGTTTGCATAGTACATCGTCCTGGAAAACAAAGTGTGCAGCTCTCCTTCAAAGCTTTTGAGCTTCCTCCTTTTCAAAGGGTAAGGTCTAGTTTTTGAGGAAGGATTTGATTGGTTTCACCCAAGATGGAGTGTCCTCAACCCACATTACACTCTCGCCAATTATGGTATAAGGTCTGGAAAGATGTTCTATAGGCACAACTGTGAGCAAATCGGAATCTTTGCTGTTTACTAATTTTGATAGTGCGTCAGCATGGATGTTCTTGGAGCGTGCGATTTACACTGGTTCGAACCTTTCAAAGGATGGGATGAAACCCATAACCAATTTCAAGTATGCTGCCAGAGATTTATCTTTGTTTGAAAAATTACCATGAACTTGACTCATTACTAGCTGGGAGTCGTTGTTGATGATGAGCCTCTTCACTTGCATCTCTTTGGCTAACCTTAAGCCGACGAGGAGGGCCTCGTATTCTACTACATTATTGGCCGCTTTGAAACCGAATCTCACAGCACAAGTAAACTTATGTCCCTCTAGCTAACCCTGTCTCTCCTGAGGATCGATCAACTAAAAGGCTCCAAGCCGGAGGTTCGGCAGGTTCCATAACTTCTTCCATTTCGGGAACATAGGTGAATTCTGCCACGACATCTGCTAAGGCCTGACCCTTAATGGCTGCCTTGGCTTAAAGATAATGTCAAACTCACTAAGTTCCATAGCCTACTTATGTAACCTTCATGAAACATCGACTTCTGCAGTACTTGCTTGAGGGGAAAGTTCGACAACACATGTATGCTAATGGGCTTGGAAATATGGTCTCAACTTTCTTGATACATCACCAAAGAAAGATCTAGCTTCTCCATGTCTGGATAGTGAGTTTCTGCTGCCAAGAGTGCCTTGCTAATGTAGTAAATAGACAATTGGTGATCATTCTACCCTCTTATCAAAACCGAACTGATAGCTTCAAAAGTCACTACTAAGTACAACTGTAGTGGCTCATGATCCTTAGGTTTGGTAGGAGGGAAGCCTTTCCCAAGTCCTTCTTTAGCCCTTGTAAGGCTATCTTACACTCTTCTATCCATTGAAATTTATTTCCTCCTTTGATGAACTTAAAGAAAGGTAGGCACTTGTCTGTTTCTTTGGAAACAAATCGGTTCAAGGCCGCTACTCGTCCAGTGAGACTCTGTACCTCTTTTAGTTTTTGAGGTGACCTCATTTCAATCAAATCTTTGACCTTTTCAGAGTTCGTTTCAATGCTTTTTTGGTTGATGATGTAGCCCAAGAACTTTCCTGAAAAAACCCCAAAGGCACACTTTAAAGGATTGAGCTTTATCCGATATATTCTCAAAATTTGAAATGTCTCATTAAGGTTCTTAACATGATCCCCTGTCTTTAAGCTCCTTACGAGCATGTCGTCTATGTAGACCTCCATGGTTTTCCTAATAAGATCGGCGAACATTTTATTGACAAGTCTTTGGTATGTAGCTCCGACGTTTTTCAACCCGAAAGGCATGGCCTTGTAGTAATAAAGACCCTTGTCTGTGATGAATGAGTTGTGCTCCTCATCCGCTGGGACCATATGGATTTGAGTGTATCCAGAATATGCATCCATGAAACTAAGAAGTTCATGCCCGGCAGTTGAGTCCACAAACTTAAATTTGAAAAGTCTACGCAAACCCTCCACTTTCCATTATGGTTTTTTTACCAATACTGGGTTTGAAACCCATTTTGGATACAGTGATTCCCGAGTAAATTTATTGTCGATCAGCTTCTTAACCTCATCTCTTATAGCCTTATGTCTTTCGAGGTTGAGAGTTCTTCATTTTTGCCTATGTATTGCGACCTTTGGGTCAATGTTTAAGTGGTGACAACTGATCTTTGGATCAATGCTTACCATGTCGCCATGTTTCCATGCGAAGATATCAAGATTTTTTAGTAAGAAGCTTTTCAGCTCCACCTTTGCTTCTATGGAAGGTTCTTCTCATCTACAAGTGTTTGGAGGGATCTTGTGGGTCTACTAGGAAGCTCTACAGTTCCTCCATAGGTGCTGTTTGAGACTTGCAGTCAATGACGTGAGGGTCCAGCTCCTCCAAGTTAGCTACTTCTTCAATAGTCTTCCCTTCTTCAGGGGTAGTCCGTTCTTCACAAACAACCTCTTCTTTGGATGTTCGTATACTTCCAAGGATGTTCCCTTCTTAAGGGGTATCGATCATCTCGACATCTTTCCCTTATTCGTGGGTACTTCCTTGCTCAAGGGCGTCGTTTATGTCAAGGTCTGTGACAATGACATTGATAGTCCTTGGTTGAACTTTCCTTAGGGAGTTCGAATAACATTCCCTAGCATTTCGTTGATCACCTCAAACAATGACGATGCCATTTTCAGTTGGGAATTTCATACATAAGTGATGAATAGAGGTGATAGCCCATAGTTCCTTTAAGGCTGGCCTCTTAAGTACTCCATGATAAACAGAGTGGTTATCAACCACCAAAAACTCTATGAACTGATGAGCAGTAAAGGGTGCAGTCCCCATCTCTATTGTTAGAGTGATTTTAGCCCTTTGGATGATGTTATCTCCGGTAAAGCCATACATGGGAGAACTCATTAGGGTTAACTCGTGGTCAACTTTCATCTTGTCAAAGGTGGTTCCAAAGATGGTATTGACCGAGCTTACATTATCCACTAACATTCTTTTCAGGTTGTTGTGGGTCACGATAGCCCTCATCACTAGGGCATCACAGAGTAGATAATGCACACATGCAGTATCTTCTTGAGTAAATGTGATTGTTCTTCCAATAGAGGATTGGTTAACTATGAAACTTGTCATAGAAGGGTCTTTTGCTTCTCTAGCATAATTTCGAGTTTCTAGATTCCCCCCCAACATGTGGGCCTCTAATGATTGTGTCAATTTCCCCGATGGGTTCTTGGCCATTATTTGCTAGGGGGCTTCGTCTTTGCCTTTGACCTTCTCTAGGTCATTTTGTATCATTATCCCTTCCTCTTGGGGGGTCACTTTTGTTGGGGCACCTTGGCTCAACATTCCCGGGTATTTGGGTCTGCCTAGGAGGAGCATCTTTTCGGAAGCTCTGCCTCTTCCTTTATTTGTGTTTCGGGAGTGTCTGCAATGTCTTAACAGTTCTCTGTGCGATGGCCATAGGATTGATGGTAGGTACAATAACTGGGCGCTTCATCTCTATTTCTAGATTCAACTCCTCGTCCCTACCTCTTTCCCTTTGTGGGTACCTCTGGTAGAGATAGGGCTGATGCATTTCAATATTAGGGTTTACCTCCTCATAAGTTAAAGTGGGTACTGCATTAAGTGTTTCTGCAGCTAGTGCTTGTCCATGATTAAGGGATGCCTGGTGATCCATCAAATGGGAGGTAGGACCTCTTCTCCTTTGCATCCGAGGAGGGAAAAGTCCTTGATTGGCCTTGTTCCTATGATTTATCAATTCTTCATTAAGGATCTCTCGCCTTATCATTTCTAATAGGGCATGTTTCGATAGTAGGGTCCTTGTTCTGCGCGTCTCTCTAGAAGAGAGAGTTCACGTCTAAACCTCCTCTTAAGGTAGTCAAAGCTTCCCTATCTGTCACTTGCACGCAGTAGGTCATTTTGTCAGTGAAACGGGACAATAAACTTTTCAGCGTCTCGCCTTGTTGTTGCCGCATATCTTGTAGTCATTGAATGGGCCTTTCACCCTCTTTGCTGATAGTGAAGCATTTTAGGAACCTTTTTTTGAGGTCAAGCCAGCTCGGGATGCTACCTTCTAGCAACCTAGTATACCAGATTTCAGCTCTTCCACTCAAGGTCAAGTGGAAAGCCCTGTACTTCATAGCTGAGGTGGCCCATTTCAAATTCATGTGTCTTGAAGCTGTTGAGGTGTTTCGCGGGGTCACCTCTTTGGTCTATATATATATATATATATATATATATATAATCACCCTTTTTTATTTGTTGAATTTTTGTTTATTGAGAAATATGAGGGGTAAAAAAGTCTTATTACGCCACTGTAATGAATCTTTTTGGATGAAACTGTCATTAGAGAAAATGAATTAATTAATGAAATGTTGATAATAAGAATGCGACGAAAAAAGTTGAATACTTAAGTCTGACAATGAGAAAATGTTGAAGATCTTTTTAGTGCAATAAAAAATAGTGGAATAAAAGAAAGTCATGGTGACAATTTAATGCCCCTTAAATAATGTCGGTTTTATAATTTTCTCGTCAAATATACCTTTCACTCTTCAAAAGTGTTACAAATTCCGTGTCTTTCTTTTTGCATGAGTTTTAAATAATCTAAACATTCTCGTAAAATAGGCAAAGTTCAGAATTTTCAGTCAATATAAACAATTATTCTTCGTAAATTTGCATAGATTGCCTAGAGGACATTTTAATAAAAGAAAATATACTTATTTTGCGTGACCATATGTGATAAATATGTTTTGTGGTACACATTTTAATTCACATATATATATATATATATTTCTATTTTTATTTGATGTGACAATTGTTAAAACTTCAACGTTTTTTTTATTTGTTAATGTTTTAATATACTGAACATGAATAGTCTACTTTATCAAACAAGTCCTCATGCGTTCCTTAAATAATAAGCCATAATAATTTTTGTACAAATGTGAATCACTGATTGGCTCCTTAAAAGTAGACAAGAATGGAGATTCTAGTCCATACATTATGAATCATTGTGAGTATCTATCTATCTCCTTATATATCTGTCTATTAATAGCCATTTCAGTCCCTTATTTTCATCATGCTATAAAACAGAAGTGAATTTTCTGTACTTGGAATAAAAATTACTATGTCTTTCTCTAAGCCTAATATGAGCACACTCTCGAGTTTTCGGTCCAGCGCCGATCTGGGATTTGGCTCCAACATCGACGAAGGGAGATGGGTTGCTTACATTCGTCGAACCCTAGAGGAAGAACTTGAGGAAGACACGCAAATCCCAGTTAGTATCTTCAGTGTTCCAAAAACCCTATTGCTGAGTGCTCCAGATTCTTACATCCCACAAGAAGTTGCCCTTGGCCCTTATCATTGCTTCCGTTCCGAGCTTTACGACATGGAGAAATACAAAATTGCTGCTACACAAAGATATCAGAGAGAAATCCCAAACAAAAATCTCCAATACCTTGTTGATCAATACCTGAAATTCCAGCTCAAGATTCGAGCTTACTACCACAAGCCGTTAAACTTTAGTGGCGAAACTTTAGCATGGATGATGGTGGTCGATGCATCTTTCTTGTTCGAGTTTCTTCAAGTCTGTGCTGTCGGAAAAGGCAAGGTACCAACTAATGTTCCATCAAGAATGTCACATTTGGTTGAATTAGCCGCAAATAAGGCAGCAAACAACGCCATATTTAGAGATCTTATAATGCTCGAGAACCAAATTCCATTGTTTGTGTTGAGGGAATTGTTAGAATTTCAGTTCTCATCATTAGAGTTGGCAGATGACTGGCTACTTTCCATGTTAATTGGACTCAGCAAAGATCTTTCTCCATTCAAGATGGTGGAAGAATTCCCCAAATTACAGCTCATGGAATGTGCTCATTTACTCGATTTTGCATACCGTGTTATCGTGCCAAATTTGGAGGAACAATCTCTTGATCCTCATATAGCTGAACTTGAGGACGATGGTGAATCAAAGGAAGGCGAGAAGGATTGGAGGAACAATCTCTTGATCATCATATAGCTGAAATTGAGGAAGATGGTGAATCAAAGGAAGGCGAGAAGGATTCTTTCACAGGAGAACCAAGTCACGTTAGGGGGCTCGTTGATGAGGTATGGAATATCCTTTCTAAACTAGAAAAAGGACCAGTTCAATGGATCAAAAGCATAATCTTTTCAAAACCTTTAAAAGTGATTGTGAAGTTGCCTTGGACTATTATATCTAAGGTTCCTGTCTTAAAAATGTTAAAACAACCGTTGGAACAAGTATTCAGTACCTTACATAAAGAAGATGAAGATTCCGACGCTAAAGGTAACATAGAAAAACCTCCATCGATAGAAGAAATTTCAATCCCTTCTGTAATTGATCTCTTTGAAGTTGGAGTTTGCTTTGCGCCAACTAATGAAGGCATCCAAAGCATTAATTTCGACATAAAAACTGCCACACTTTATCTCCCTATCATTTGTGTAGATGTGAATTCAGAGATTGTTTTAAGAAACATGGTGGCATATGAAGCGTGTAGAGTATCAGGGCCAATGGTTCTGACTCGTTACACAGAATTAATGAATGGGATTATTGACACAGAAAAAGATGCTAGTTTTCTTCGCGATAAAGGGATTATTATAAACCGTTTGAAGAGCGATAAAGAGGTGGCGGACCTGTGGAATGGAATGAGTAAGTCTATTAGATTGACAAATGTGTCTTTCATAGATAAAGTGATTGTAGATGTGAACAGGTATTACAATGGAAGGTGGAAGGTTAAATTTGGAAAATTCATGAAGAAATATGTATTTGGTTCGTGGCAGATTCTCTCTTTTCTTGCTGCTATTATGCTGTTGTTGCTCATGTGTTTACAAGCATTTTGCGAGGTTTATAGCTGCAGACGCATTTTTCCTATCAAAGCCCTCGAACCTGCGGAGGCATACCAGAGTCTCGTCCGGCGCCCCAATTTCTCCTTACCTTCTCAAGTTTTTTAAAGTCATGTTTGTATCTTATGTTATGTGTGGAACATATATATGTCTTTTGTCTTTAATTAAAGATACTATGACCAATGTTTGAAGTTTAATCATAAAGTAATGTTATTCATTATCAATGATTTTAAGCACCAGCTTAGTTGGCAAGATCAGATTATATAATGTTTCCTATTAAAAAGAAGATTATATTTTAGGTCTATAGAAAGAACAGGGAGATAAGATTTAAGTTCTAATATTAGAATTATTTATTTTTATGTCCACTCGCATTTGCAATCAATTACCCAGATTACTCATGTTTCAATGTTTAGTTAGGACCACTTGGGTTATGCTGACTGCTCGTTGTCATGTTCTCCCACTAATGATCCAAATTATAATAATATTCATCACATTATATGCAATCTCCTCAGATGTTGAACCTGTTTGGTGTAAATTAAAATTTTAGAAAATAACAATTAATTTTAATCACACGTTTCATGATTTTTGTAACTTTTATCATTTTTCAATCACACATTTCATCAACTTTAATCAAATTATACTTAAAAAATTGATTTTCAACATTAATTATAATGGCATAAAAGGAAAGGGTACATGAGGTCTAATATAAAGAGTTCCTAACTATTTCGTGTAAAAAAAAAAAATCTACTTAAGAGATTCAGATGAAAAGAGACATGAAAGGGGAGACCAAATTATAATAATATTCATCACATTATGTTGGAATCTTTGACCTGTTTGGTGTAAATTAAAATTTTAGAGCTAGCAATTCATTTTAATCACATGTTTTATGGGTTTCGTAACTTTTATCAACTTTTCAATCACACATTTCATCTAATTTAATCAAAATATACTAAAAATTTGATTTTCTGCATTAATTAAGGGCATAAAAGGAAAAGGTAAATGAGGTCTACTATAAAGAGTTCGTAACTATTTTGAAAAAAAAAAAAAAAAACCTACATAGAGATTCAACTGAAAAGAGATGTGCAAGGAGAGAGCAAATTATATTTCTCTTCCTATTTCTTGAATTAGTTATTATTTTGTAGCATTGGTGTAGGACTTTTCTTGCATGGTTGGGAGATTTTTGGGTGTGAGAGATCAATGCAATGCAATTGTAACGTTTCCCTAAATATTATGACCATTGATTTTGTTAACAAACTAGCAAGAAATATGCATGCTTTGACAATATTCATGAAGAATTAAAGACGATATTATATGATACAATATGAAGTAACAATCACAACACTAAAAGAACACGAAAATAATTTGGCCGAAGAATAGAGAATTTATTAATATAGAGAAACAAAAAATAATATTGTGCTAATAATATTAATTGTCTAACTCTCTAAGACTGTTAAAAGTCATATGAAAGTCAAAAATTTCTTGGAGTATATATAAGATCAAAGAGAATACATTATAGTTGGAAAGATGTTAAAAAACCAGCTAAAAAATAAAGAAACAATATTTTTTGGATATATACGTCGCTCGAGCGATAGCCTCACGAAATCCAAAACACACACTGAAACAAAATCAACACCACAAAATGCTTCTCTAAAAGATTTTTCGTTAGACTCAACACCTTCAACCACATTTAAAGCATGCACAACTAAATCAACTTTCCCTTACCTTTGTGGAAACCTAATATCTCTATTGGGCCTATCTCTTACAATTGAATATGATGGCATCGTTAATGGTGGTAAAACGGCATTACCCATAACTTCTGGACTCGACTGAGCTGTATCCTTCAACATAAACCCCAAACCATACTCCAACAGTACTGCATCAAACTGAATGTCCACAAAAGTACCAAAGCTCTATTGATTGATCTTCAAAGTTCTGCACAACCTTGCAAGACACATAACCGGGACCTTCGCTGCCCTTCTAATACAACATATGCACCTTTACAAACCTTCAGAGCTCCACTTTCACCAGTGAACTTGTACCCCTTTGAATCAAAAGTACTCAATGAGATAAGATTTCCCTTCAAATTTGGTACGTGTCTTACCTTATCAAGTGTTCTAACCGTCTCATCCAATATCGTAAGCCTAACCCTTCCAATACTAGCTATCTTACAAGGTGTGTTGTTTCTATAACCCTGATACATTTTGAAACTTTTTCATATGTTGAAGATGAATCCCATTGGAACACATATGAAAAGTGCAAGTTATAACAATAATACAATCCTTGTTAGGTTTGGAGTCATTGTAAAAAATAACCAAAAGTTCTTCATTACTGTAGTAATTTTTTGTAATATCTACTTCACCTGAAGTATCTAGTTCCTTTCCTTTTTCATTTGCAACAAATTTGACTTTATTCTACAATTTTATACCAATCCTTCTATATGTTCCCATTCTTCTTGCAATATTTACAATTTCATTACTCAAGTTAGACTTCGAACTACTCCTCGCATAATGATGAAGTGCATAAGGAGTTAGAGTTTATGATGAAGTGAGATTGTAAGACAAAATAATGATTTCATGATAACTTCGGACTTGTCCCTTTTTGGCGAATTGTTAGTCTAATTCAATTGAAAACGGGCCAATGATCAATAAGGTTTTCTCTTTGAATCTCAGATACAACAAGATGCTTCTTCTTCTCATTTGAAAACAAAGTATCATATATTTTTTTAATGGTGAGAGTGTCAGGACTATAATATCGTGTCTTTAAATGACATATATGACGCCGGCAATGAACATAATAAGATCAAGCCCAAATCCTCTTCATCATACTCAACCTTCAGATATCCAAATCAGTGACAATTTTAAAAGCAATACGGTGATTTTCTAGATATGTACCTTATGTCATAAGGTGAGAATACCAACGCTGCTTCAGGTGCAATTTGCTAGTTAAACTCTTAGTCATACACAACTGCTTTAACTTCAACCATAACGCAGCTGTAATTTTCTTATTCAAAATGTCCTGAGGAATATAATTCGAAAGATGAAGATGAATATGTAATAGAGCCTTTCGATCTTTACATTGTTTCTCCTCCACCAACCAATTTGAGGGCATCTTGTCAAATCTCAACAAAGCGTCGTCCAAATCCATTTGAACGAGAACTGCTCGAATCTTCATCTGCCATAACAAGAATCTAATACTGCGATTTAAGAGCGGAATATCATAGTCTATAGTTTCCATCACAAAAACAAAAAATCTTGAAGAAATCAAACATTACGCTTTAATACTACTTGTTAGCGAACTAGTAAAAATTATGTATACTCTGATACTACTTTCTAGGAATTAAGGATGAGATTATATGGTATAATACTAAGTAGCAATCACAACACTAGAAAAACACATGAACAATTTGGCAGAAAAAAATAGAATTTATTAATATGAAGAAAAATACAATAATATTGTATTTACAATATTGTATAACTTTCTAAGACTCGTAAATAATCATATGAAAGTCAAGAATTTCGTGGAGCATATATAGGACCCAAGAGAATATACTGTACTTGGAAAGAGGATAAAAAACGAACCAAAAATAAAGAAACAATATTTTCCCAAATATATACGCCACTCGAGCGCAAAGTAGGCAGCAAGCGAGTGGCAGCTCATGTGCCTCCAATGGCACCCGACGCTAAGTTTCCGGTTAAACTTCACTTTTTGACCTCTTTAACACCTTCAACAAAAAAACATCACTTTCCTCATGGCACATAAAATTCTCCTTGTTCAGGGGACTCTAGATAATGTTAGAGGCTAACCAAGACAAAAAAAAATTAATATCAAATCGTGACACATAAAATCCTCATCTATCAAAGACAAAGTCCCTCAAATGCAACAATAACAATTTATCCAATTACAACCATCTCAAAATAATTCTTGGCAATACTACTCAACAATAACAATGAAAAGATCTCATCAAAATTTGCCAATGTTGGTATAGTGATTCCTCTTTAACTCCGTGGACTGCAAAGATACAAATTTTTTTATCACAACTGCACAAGCTATCAAGCTTGCACAAACGTGTCCCTACCCAAAAAAAAATGTGTATGATTTCTTTTTGTGTGTGTGTGTGTATGACTTCAATTAAAATTGTTATTTAATTCCCTTGGTCAATCATAATTACCATTGAAGATTCTCAATTGGACTAATTTGTTGGGCTTGGGCCCTTGATCCCCACAAGACATGAGACGGATAATCAGCACGCCTAGACAACATAGTAATAGCCACTCCCTCTCTTGCACACACTTTCACATTTGGGAAAAATTCATAAGTAAGATGATAACTATCACCTATTTCAAAACTAAGAAAACAAGTTTGGAATTTCAAAAATTAGATTTTTATTAAAATTTATTATGATTTAATTAATTATTTTATTTATTTATTTATTAAATATAATGATCTCATAATTATACAATTAATGGTCACATGTACATAATTAATTGGTCATATATAATTTTATAAGTCAAGAATTATTTCGAGCTCACAGTTCAAAACTTTTATAGGTCACAATTTGTATATCGGTCACAAATTAAAATTTTTGGAGGTCATGGATTATTTCGTGGTCACAAATCAATAATTTTAAAGGTCACGGATCAAAAAATTATAGATCACAGATTAATTTTTAGTCACAAATTGTCGAAATTTAAGGTCACAGATTAATTTTTAGTCACAAATTGTAGAATTTTAAGGTCACAGATAGTCCATTATGCGGTCACAGTTGGTCACGAATCACACCACAGGTTCAAACAACAACTGCCCGTACCGTAACCACCAGAGCATCGCCCTCACCGCACCGCATCGCATCGCATCGCACCACCACCATAAAAAAAACACGACCTCAACCAATCGGCACCACCTCACCGTCAAACCGCTACCGTCGTCACATCTACCACTTGAAACAAATCAGCCCATCGCAAAAACAAATATTATTACAGTCACCGCCATGACCACAGATCGGGACACCACCATCGCATCCACAGCACCACAACCGCACCCACCAACATAGCCACCGTCAGCACCACCAACTACCCCACCCCATCACTACAGATTTTCACCTCATTTTCCACTACTACTACCACCACCAACAACAGCACACACGTCCACCACCATCACTGCCCAAAAACCACCAAAAACTAGATTGCCCAAACCATCATAGCCATAAATCAACTGTTGCTGCAGCGGTGATGATGCGCCATTGCAGCCTCGGCGTTAAAAAGGACCGCCACTAAGATCGCACTGGCCAAACGACTCTCGCGGTTGCCGGTGGGTAGTGGAGCACATCTATTGTTACTGTAGGAATGACGTTAGCTCAGATCTCAGCTTCGTGGCTAGCTTGCAGATAGCCGTCGTAGCGAACCGCCACGAACCGCTTCACATCACCGCTCTGTAGATTTACCACCACAAACCGCCGCCGCCGCCACCGCCACCACCTAAATCATACCACAAACCACCACCACCACTGAGGAGTATTGCATCGTCGGCAGCAGTGGTGGACTATGTCGGCATTACAGTGGTATAAAGAGAGAGAGAGAGAGAGAGAGAGAGAGAGAGAGAGATGTGAGAAGCCAGAGACTGAGAGTGAGAGAGAGAGAGGAGAGAGGAAATTGATTAGGGTTTTATGATGGAAATTGTATATTTAATATTTATAATTTAAATATGAAACATCTGATTTGTGAAAAGTAAACATTCCCACCTGATTTTAGAATTGGGGATTTTAATAGTAGGGTTCCGTGTAATTTCCACTTCACATTTTTGCGCGTCTTCTTCCCAACACTTTTTTAGATTCGGTCCTTTCTAGATTCTAAGGTGTAGTTGCACGATGGAGAATATTCTGAAAGACTAGTTGGTAGAACACTTACTTTAGCTGATACAAATGAAGAATGAGAAATTTGCGCTACAAAGGTAACTATAAATTCTTTGTTACAGTTTAGTCCCCGTTTGACTTTTTTTTTGGGAAAAATCAGTTATTTTTTTAGAGATTAGGAAAAAGGTTTTAAATTTATGCGCAAAATATTTTATTGTGAGAATATGTGATTGAAAATGAATTAGTGAAAAAAAAAAAGAGTTTTGTTTCGATGGTTGTTAAATAGGGGCTTAATGACCAAGAAATCTCTAGATTTGAAATATAATTCTGTCACAATTTATTTAATTATTTATTTTTTTAAATCTACATTTACGCTTTCTTCTCATCCATTGGATTTCGAAATTGATAATAGTATGTAATTATGGTAGTTGTGAGGTTACCTCACACATTGAACACATTTATCAATCTATTTTTTTTTTATTACACTCCAAGGATCACAACAGAGGTGTGTGAACACCTTTCTTGAATAGGATTACACTTGATGATGGACTGATTAGAAGAGAAAAGACACTAATTACGTGGGAGTGTTTATATTAGGTTTCCTAGTTACCTGATATTCATATTAATTACGTCCAACATTGATCGACTCGACATTGTCCGACTTGACATCTCGAATGATTATACTAACTGGATTGGATCGATTGAATCAAGCAAACTCGTCTTGCGTACATTTTCATTATTCGTACAATTGACTTCATAGTTGGCATGCAAACGATCGTCGAATCTTTTTTTCTGGCTAACGACCTTTTACACCATAATGGTGTGCTTCAGTGTGCACGCGGAGCTTAGGTGGATGGGGAGGTAATTGGGCTTTGTTGGCCTAATTTCGAGGTCAATAGTACCCTTGGGATTACCTTGTCCCATGTGAATCGTTTACCTATAACTATTCAATACCCCTAAGAAAAATTGATCACATCGGAACGTTAAAATTTACTTTAAAACTTTTTCCAATCTCCAGAATATAGGAGCATCGAAGATGAAATGATAATGTTGCTTGATTATTAATACTAAAAAGAAATAATACTAAAATATTAACTTGAGACAAGTGCATTTATATTTCATAGATGACATCATTACAACTTGGTTTATGTTGTACCATTAAAGCAATTCATTCTTCAATTTCCCTTATTGAATAAACCAAAACTGTCAAATTGCCAAGAAATGCCTAATTAAATCAATAGACATGTTTTTCTCGCATCCTAACACGACTTCAAACTCTAATCTAGACTTCGATGAACATCGTTGGGTAATTAATATTCGTCGAACCCTAGAGGTCAATGAAGTTGAAGAAGATCATTGTGATATTCCCATCTCCATCTTCAAAGTCCCAAAAACCCTAATGACGACTAACTCGGATTCCTTCGTGCCACAACAAGTAGCAATAGGCCCTTATCGAGAGGTATAAACTTGCTACAGCTAAAAGAACCCAGAAAAAGCTCTAAAACTTCAAATTCCAGCATTTAGTAGATCAATTGACAAAGTGTGAGCCACGATTTCGAGCTTCCTACCACAAGTACCTTAATTTCAACGGCGAAACGTTAGCATGGATGATTGCTGTGTATGCATTTTTCTTGCTCGAGTTCCTACAAATATATGTTGTGAAACAAGGTAAGGTACTAACTAGGGTTTCTTCAACGAAGTCACATTTATTTGATGTTTCGGGGCAAAAATCAGCACATAGCGCTATTTTTAAGAGATATGGTGATGCTCGAGAATCAGATTCCATTATTTTCCTTAGAAGAAAATTAGAATTCCAATTGTCATCGTTGGACAAGCAGATAGTATTGAATTTGGAATTAGGATTCTGTGTAGCCAAAAACACTGTCAATTCTACCAAAATATTATTTCATCAAAAACGAGAGAAAACAATGTAGTGGGAGCTGAGGTCTTTATACATAAAGTAACCAATTAAAACATGCCACCTGGATAACCAACTAACTAACTAAAATAAGGAAATGCACGTGAATAAAATGAAGGAAATTCAATACTAAAATCTGATGCAAAGATAATTCTTCATCCCCCCCTCAAGCTGGCAAATGATAAAGTTCTTCAAGGCCAAGCTTGCCAGTAAGAAAATGAAACTGAGGAGGTGGAAAAGCCTTCATGAAAATGTCCGCAAGTTGATGAGAAGAAGAGACAAACTGAGGAAGAACAAAACCCTCCTTAAACTTGTCCCGCACGATATGACAATCAATTTCAAGATGCTTGGTTCGCTCGTGAAAAACTGGATTCGCCGTAATGTGAAGTGCAGATTTATTATCATACCATAACGGAATTAGGAGAGGCAGGTTGATCATAAAATCAGCAAGGACATAACTGATCCAGGGAAGCTCACAAACTGTGGCAGCTAAGCTTCTATACTCTGCCTCTGCTGTGGACCGTAAGACGGTAGTTTGCTTCTTGGTCCTCCAAGAAATAAGAGTACTGCCCAAGAAGATACAAAACCCAGTAAGTGACCTTCGAGTATCTAAACAAGAAGCCCAGTCTGCATCTGAATAGGCTGTTAAGGAGAGATCACTCCGAACAGGGAAAAATAGCCCCGTTGAAGGTCAACCTTTCAAATATTTCAATAGATGAATTGCTGTATCCCAATGAACTTGGCAAGGGTTGTTGACAAACTGACTTAACTGCTGAATTCCATATGTAAGATCTGGTCTCGTCAAATTTAAGTATAGAAGTAGGCCAATCATCGTCTATACCGTGCCAGATCTGGAAAGAGTTCACCATCATTTTGTGATAACTTTGTACCTGCAGGGAGAGGAACTCTAATAGGTTTTGCACCAGCAAGACCTACATCATCAATTATATCCAAAATATATTTCCTTTGATTCACATATGTACCATTCTTGCCTCTAGCAATTTCAAGTCCCAGGAAGAACTTAGCATATCCCAAATCCTTGATAGTAAATTTAGAATATAACAACTGTTTAACAGACATAATATCTGCCTCATGTGTTCCAGTAATTAGGATATCATCCACATAAATTAAGAGAAAAACACTATGATCAGAAGATTGGTGAATAAAAAGGCAATGATCATGCTGTGACTGATGAAAATCATAACCAGTAAGTTTGTGGCATAGCTCAATATTCCACTGTCTCGAAGCCTGTTTTAGACCATATAGACTCCTTTTCAACCTGCAAACCTGACCTGCTAGAGCCTGATTGTATCCAGACGGTGGCGCCATGTAAATTTCTTCATCAAGATACCCATGTAAAAAGGCATTATTAATGTCCAGCTGGTGAATGGACCACGATTTTGGTGATGCAATAGCAAGGAAAATTCTCACGGTAACTAATTTTGCCACAGGTGAAAAACGTTCGAAGAAATCCACACCTTCCATTTGATCATATCCTTTTGCTACTAACCATGCCTTGAATCTATCAATCGTCCCATCTGGATTAAGCTTGAGTTTATACATCCATTTAGAACCTATGACTCTCTTTCCAGCAGGCAACCAAGTTAACTCCCATGTATCATTTTCTTCCAATGCCTTTAACTCTTTATTCATGGCTCGTACCCAATTATGATCTTTACAGGCTTGATTATATGTACGCGGTTCTTGAACATTTGATACATTAGCCAAAAAAGAGATATATGCATGATGTAAACAAGGTGAAATAGAGTATGGAAATGTGGTGGGAGTATGGTGTAAACTAAAATTGGTGAGATCAAAACCTGTTTGGACATTAGCAATTGGATTAATTGAATTTTCAGTAACATTAGTTATATAATCATTTATCTAGATATGCTTAACTCTCAGTCTGCTGCTGTGTCTAGGCCCTTGCACACTATCTGATTCAGTATTGGGAGATTCAGAGAAAGGAAAATGAATAAGGGGTACAGTGTGAGGATCAGAATATGAGGAATCTGGTATATGACTATCAGAAATTGAATCTGTCACGGGATCTGAATAAAAATCTGAGTCATTCTGATCTGTTGTGGGGAAAATTGTGGGTAATATAGTAGGATTTATGGAGGAATCTTCTAGAGTTGATTCAACAGGCAATGGAGTTTCAATGACTGGCTGATTCTTAAGCTGAAAAGGAAATTGTTCTCATAAAATATAACATCCCTAGAAATATGAACCTGCTTGGTTGAAATATCATACACTGTGTAGGCCTTTTATCCTGGGCTAAAACCAATAAAAATGCATTTATGAGCCCTTGACTCAAATTTATCTTTATGAGGTTTAGTATTTGTGATATAGCAAAGGCAACCAAAAGTTTTCAAGGAAGATAGATTTGGTTTGGTTCCATACAGAATTTCAAAAGGGGTCTGCCAGTTTAAAGTTGAACTAGGAATCCTATTTATGATATAGGTAGACATAAGAATGGAATATGACCAAAAATAGTTAGGTAAATTAGCTTGAAACATGAATGATTTGGCCATATCTAACAAATGCCTATGTTTTCTTTCAACCACTCCATTTTTTTGTGAAGTATAAACACACGATTTTTGATGCAAAACACCAAAGTTCTGAAGTAAAACCTGACATTCACGGCTTGTAAATTCACTGCCATTGTCGGTCCTTATAGTTTTGACACCCTTTTCAAATTGATTCTTGACCATGGAAAAAAAGGATTCAAGAGTTTTAACTGTCTGAGACTTTTGAATTAACATAAAAGTCCATGTGGCTCTTGAAAAATCATTTACAATGGTGAGCATGTAGGGAGTACCGGTAGGAGTATATTGTCTATAAGGACCCCAGATATCGATGTGCAAGAGATCAAAGATGGAACTGGTATGAATCTGAGAGTTCTAAAAGGACAGTCTACTCTGCTTAGCTTTGTGGCAAATGTCACATGGTTTTGATGGCTGAATTGGTGCACAATTGATTAAGGAAATCTAAATGCTGTAAACATTGATAAGAAGCATGACCCAATCTATTATGCCAATCAACAATGGAAATAGAAGAAGCTTTATTCACATGAAACATTTCATCACCAGGTTTTAGTCTCCCAGTAGACAATTTATTACAGAGACTACCTTCTCTATTACAATTTTCTATCTCCTCTTCCAGAAAACTATTTTCATCCAATGTATATAACTTCCCATTCAGTTTTCCAATAGTTTATTTCAAGATCTAACTTCTCTATTACAACCTTCAATCTCCTCAGCCATGAATCTATGATCATCTATCACATTTAACTTCCCATTCAGTTTTCCAATTGCTAGTGTCCTCTTATCCTTCAGGTCCTGTAGGGAACAATGAGTAGGATAAAAGATAAATTTAACTCTAGCAGTTTGAGTTAACTTTGGGACAGATAAAAGGTTGAATTTGAACATGGGAATATGCAAAACATTGGTTAGGATCAGTCTTTGATTTATACTGATAGATCTAGTGTGTTTAACATGTTTTATGGATCCATCAGGTAAGCAAACAACAGTAGATTGCATAACAGGTTTAACATTGGTCATTTTGTTAATGTCTGTGCATATATGATTTGAGGCACCATTATCAATTATCTAAGTTCCACATCCAAAATCATCAAGTGATGTAAAAGCCATGTGTTGAGAACACATACCTGAATAATCATTGAGGTGTGCAAAATTAATTTGATTTCCATTATCAATCAGCAATTTTTCTTTGAGCATTTTCATCAATTCCTGCTGCACAATGTCTGTGATATTACCAGACGATGCTTCATTATGTTGAGTCATCACAGCTCCCTTTCCTTCAAGATCAAGTGGTGAATCACTCATGTTCATCACATTATTTGCCATAGCTCTACCTCCAAACTCCTTAGCCCTTTGTTCTTTTAGTCCTTTGTACCAATCTGGATAGCCAATCAGCTTGAAGCAACCTTCCTTTGAATGACCATTTTCATGGCAATGCTCACAGAATAACATTTCCCTGTCAAAATTGTTAAATCTCTTATTGCTTCCTCTTCCAAAAATGTTATTACCTCTTCCAGTATTAAATCTCCCAGTCCATCCATCTCTTCCTCTAAAATATCCATTACCTCTGTGATTATTTGCTGATGCCATCATAGCAACATTATCAGTGACTTCTGGGTAAAGAACATGTACCTCTCTTTGTTTTTCAACTCTTAAAACCATAGAGTAGGCTCTTTTAACTGATGGTAAAGGATCCATCACCAACAACTAATTCCTTATATTATCATAAGTATCATTTAACCCCATCAGAAATTGCATAAGCTTATTGAATGAGGCAAGATCAGATACCTCTTTCGCAGCTCCACAAAAGCAGATTGGAATAGGCATCAGACATGTGATTTCATCCCATAATTTTTTGAGTTTAGTGAAATACTTTTCGATTGACAATGATCCTTGAGTTGAGCTACTGATCTCTCTCTGCAATTGGTAAAGTAAAGGTCCATTGCATTCCCCATACATTTCCTCTAATTCAACCCTTAAATCTCTGGCCGAAGTCGTGTAAATGAACGTATATACGATTTCCTTTGATATTGAATTCAGTATCCAAGATCTAACCATACAATCCACTCTATTCCATTGATCAAACTTTGAAGAAGTTTCAGCTAGTTTCTCGCATTTTCTATCGATGAATCCCAATTTCAATTTCCACCAAGTGCAATTTTAAGTGATCGACTCCAACTCAAGTAATTTTTACTTGCTAATGGTGAGGTAAGTAATATCATTCCTGGATGATCTGATCCTTGTAGATCCAATGGATCTCCATTGTTGTAATCCTTCTCAAAAGCTTCCATTCCATGGGTAATCCTTGAGCTCGTTCATGAGCAATCTCCGTAGCCATGACTGATGAAGGATTGGATGATTGAGCTCAGGATCTGGATAACCCAATGCTCTGATACCATATTGAATTTGGAATTAGGATTCTGTGCAGCCAAAAACACTGCCAATTCTACCAAAATATTATTCCATCAAAAACGAGAGAAAACAATGTAGTGGGAGCTGAGGTCTTTATACAGAAAGTAACCAATTAAAACATGCCACCTGGATAACCAACTCACTAACTAAAATAAGGAAATGCACGTAAATAAAATGAAGGAAATTCAACACTAAAATCTGATGCAAAGATAATTCTTCAGATAGGACGTTATATTCAATTTTGACGGGATTCTGTAAAAAGCTTTCGCCTTTTAAGATGGTACAAGAATGGCCTAATTTTCAGGTTGTAGAGGTTGCTCATTTGCTAGATCTTTTGTACCATATGATTGTCCCAAAATTAGAGGGTTAGCCCAAAATGGTAGAATCGGAAGAGAAAATTGACGAAACAAGAAAGCGAAAAAATTTATGTGGCGAAGACTTTTTCGAAATTGAAGGCAAGTCCTATAAGTTTGGTCAAGAGATTAATATTTTCAAGACCTGCTAAATTAATATTTAAATTACCTTGGAAAATTACCTCTAATCTTCCTATAGTAATAATTATAAAACATCCTGTTGAATACTTATGGTTTTCTCAAGAAAAACCATAAAGTAAACTAGATAAAGAAACATGTAACTTGAATAACTCCATTAACAAACCTACATTAATGGACGAGATTACTATTCCTTCTGTAACTGAACTCTCAAAGGTTGGTGTCAAATTTTCAGCCACGGATTTAGGCATTTTGAGCATTAATTTCAACGAGAAAACATCTACATTTTATCTCCCCACAATTACTTTAGATGTGAACATAGAGGTAGTTCTGAGAAATTTGGTGGCTTATGAAGCCGACAGGTACTTGATTATCTATAGCGATTCCATGATTTGGACACTTTCTCATTAACTTTTTGAATCTATTCCATGCCCCATGAAAACTCTCCTTGTCTCTTTGTTGGAATGTTTGAATTTCTAGTCAAATTTTTGCTATTTTTGCAGGTGGGAAGAATTTGTTGCAAGATTCTCTAGTAAATTCCTCCCATGTAATAATGCTTCCATGAGGTTCAATATCTAACCACTCCAAAGCTACATTCCTCAATGTGTAAGGAAATAAACACAACTTGATAGCATCTTCATTAACTCTTGGAGCATGGAAGTTCGGACAATTTTTGAGAAATCTTGAGATATGTGTATTCAGGTTTTCATGAAATAATAATAGAATTGGAGAGTGTTACTAGTCAAATTGATCCAATCCGCCCTTATCTAAATATTATTTACCCCGAAATCTAGATATACGATACTGGAGTGCACGGATGCTACTTTAGGCATCAAGAACATTGACACTCACAAGTCTTCTTCATTTATCTTTACTTGCTTATTTTGCTGATTTTGTAATACCCCTACTGTCTCGACTTGTCCAATTGGCTGTAAGGAATAGGAATATTTTGATCTTCCGCGATTTGATGTTTCTATTTTTGTTTGTACTCTTTGAGTCTTCGTCTGAAGGTACGTTCTATTTTCAAATCAAACGGTTCATAATCGTCACCTTGGGTATGAAGCATAAAACAAAAACCTTTTGAGTCCGAATTATCGTTCCCACAACAACTATACTTCAATGCTTAATTTAATATTTCTAACTACTATTTGATCAAAATAAATAAAGAATGGTGAGTTGTGATTTTTTCATCTAACTGCTTGAAAATAGCGGGATGCACACAAAGGTCGATTTAGAATTCAAATATGGAATGAGATTTTAGGGAATAACTATTTTATTCATTGATCATCTTTAAGTCTTAATTCAAGATTCATAATCTAATATAATATTTGATCGAATTCTTCTATTGTATTCAATTTACCACTCTAGAGATGTATGAGTTTGGGTTTTTATGAGGTAACTCATAGAATCGGAGAGTGTTGCTAGTTAAATTGATCCAATCCGCCCTTATTTGAAAATTATTTACCCCAAAATCTAGATATACAATATTGGAGTGCACGGACGTTGCTATAGGCATCAAGAACATTGAGACTGACCACTCTTCTTCATTTAGCTTCACTTACTCATTTTGCTGATTTTGTAATACCGTTACTCTCTCGACTTACTTGTCTGATTGTCTATAAGGAATATGAATATTTTAATCTTCAGCCATTTGATGTTTTTGTTTTTGTTTGTAATCTTTGAGTCTTCGTTTGAAGGTACGTTTTATTTCTGAGATGATCGTCGATTTGGATACGAAGCATACAATGAACACCTTTTATACGTGAACGAAAGAAAATAAACTAATTAAATAATAGTCAAAAATAAAATAAATTAACACTAAATTTAAATAGTCCCTGACAAAAGTGCCAAAAACTTGTTGTGTCTTTTATATTACAAGCGTACAATATCATAACAAGTAATATAGTAGACCTTTGAGCCCGAATTATCGTTTCCACAAGGATTATACTTCAATGCTTAATTTAATATTTCTAACTACTATTTAATGAGAACAAACAAAGAATTGTGAGTTGTTGTGATTTTTTTATCTAATTACTTGAAAATAGAGGATGCACACAAAGATCGATTTAGAATTTAAATATGGAATGAGATATTAGGGAATAACAATTTCATCCATAGATCACCTTTAAGTATTAATTCAAGATTCGTAACCTAATGTAATAATCGATCGAATTCTTCTATTGTACTCAATTTACCCCTCTAGAAATAATTGTGTTAGGGTGTAACCTATAGAATTGGAGAGTGTCGCTAGTCAAATTGATTCATTCTACCCTTATTTGAAAGTTATTGACCTAAAGTCTAGATATACAATACTGGAGTGCGCGGAAGATGCTATACGCGGCGAGAACATTGAGACTGACAAGTTTTCTTCATTTATCTTCACACACTCATTTTGCTGATTTTGTAATAATGTTACTCTCTCGACTTACTTTTCCAATTGCCTGTAAGGAATAGGAATATTTTGATCTTCAGAGATTTGATGGTTCTATTTTTTTTTTTTTGTATTCTTTGAGTCTTTGTCTAAAGGTACATTCTATTTTCGAATCAAACGGTTCACGAGGGCCTTGGATACGAAGCATACAACGAACACATTTTATCTATGAATAAAAGAAAATAAACTAATCAAATAACAACAAAATAACACTAAATTTAAATAGTCACCGACAATAGCACTAAAAAATTTTTGCGTCTTTTATATTACAAGTGTATAATATCGTAATAAGTAATATAGTGGACCTTTGAATCCGAATTATTATTCCCAAAAGGACAATACTTCAATGCTTAATATTTCAAACTACTATTGAATGAAAACAATCAGAGAATGGTGAGTTGTTGTGATTTTTTTATCTAACTACTTTAAAATAGCTGGATGCACAAAAATATATATTTAGAATTCAAATATGGAATGAGACATTTGGGAATAACAAGTTTATCAATTGATCACCTTTAAATCTTAATTCAAAATTCATAGCCTAATGTTGTTTTCAATCGAATTCTTCTATGGTATTCAATTTATCCTTCTAGAGATATTTGTGTTTGGATTTTTATGAGGTAACCCGTAGAATTTGAGAGTATTTCTTGTCAAATTGATCCGATCCTCCCGTATCCGAAAATTATTTACCCCAAAATCTAGATATAATAGAGTGCGCGGAAATGGCTATAGACGTCAAGAACATTGAGACTGGCAAGTCTTCTTCATTTAACTTCACTTACTCATTTTGCTGATTTTGTAATACCGCTACTCTCTCGACTTACTTATGCGATTGTCTATAAGGAATATGAATATTTTGATTTTCAGCCATTTGATGTTTTTATTTTTGTTTGTATTCTTTTAGTCTTCGTCTGAAAATACGTTCTATTTCCTAGACGATCATCGGCTTGAATACGAAACATACAATGAACACCTTTATCTGTGAATTAAAGAAGATAAACAAATCAAATAATAGTCAACAATAAAATAAATTAAGACTAAATTTAAATAGTCCCCGAAAACAGAGCCAAAAACTTGTTGCATCTTTTATATTACAAGTGTAAAATATCGTAACAAGTAATATAGTAGACCTTTGAGTCCGAATTATCGTTCCCACAAGGACTATACTTCAATGCTTAATTTAATGTTTCTAACTACTATTTAATGAAAACAAACAAAGAATGGTGAGTTGTTGTGATTTTTTTATCTAATTGCATGAAAATAGGGGATGTACACAAAGATCGATTTAGAATTTAGACACGGAATGAGATATTAGGGAATAAAAATTTCATGCATTGATCACCTTTAAATCTTAATTCAAAATTCATAGCCTAATGTAGTATTCATCGAATTCTTCAATTGTACTCAATTTACCCCTCTAAAAATAATTGTGTTCGGGTTTTTACGAGGTAACTCGTAGAATTGGAGAGTGTCACTAGTTAAATTTATCCAATCCGCCCTTATAGGAAAATTATTTACCCGAAGTCTAGATATACAATATTGGAGTGCGTGGAAGCTGCTATAGGTGGCGATAACATTGACACTGGTGAGTCTTCTTCATTTATCTTCACACTCTTATTTTGCATATTTTGTAATATTGCTACTCTCTCGACTTACTTGTCCAATTGACTGTAAGGAATATGAATATTTTGATCTTCAATGATTTGATGTTTCTATTTTTGTCTGTATTCTTTGCGTCTTCGTCTGAAGGAACGTTCTATTTTTGAATCAAACGGTTCACAATCATCGCCTTGGGTACTAAGCATACAATTAACACGTTTTATCAGTGTATAAAAGAAAATAAACTAATCAAATAACAGTCAAAAATAAAATAAATTAAAACTAAATTTAAATAGTCCCAAACAATAGCACCAAAAACTTGTTGCGTATTTTATATTACAAGTGTACGATATCGCAACAAGTAATATAGTGGATTTTTGAGTCCAAATGATCATTCCCAAGAGGACAATACTTCAATGCTTGATATTTCGAACTACTATTGAATGAAAACAATCAAAGAATGGTGAGTTGTGATTTTTTTATCTAACTACTTTAAAATAGCAGGATGTACACAAATATAGATTTAGAATTCAAATATGGAACGAGATATTAGGGAATAACATTTTTATCAATCGATCACCTTTAAGTCTTAATTCAAAATTCATAGCCTAATGTAGTTTTCGATCGAATTCTTCTATTCTATTCAATTTATCCCTCTAGAGATATGTGTTCGGGTGTTTATGAGGTAACCTGTAGAATTGGAGAGTATTGTTTGTCAAATTGATCCAATCCTACAGTATATGAAAATTATTTACCCCGAAATCTAGATATACAATACTGGAGTGTGCGGAAGCTGCTATAGGCATCAAGAACATTGAGATTGGCAATTCTTCTTCATTTATCTTCACTTGCTCATTTTGCTAATTATGTAATACCGCTAATCTCTCGACTTACTTGTCCAATTGCCTGTAAGGAATATAAATATTTTGATCTTCATCAATTTGATGTTTCTATTTTTGTTTACATTCTTTGAGTCTTCATTTGAAGGTACGTTCTAATCCCCGAATCAAAAGATTCAAGATCGTCGTTTTGGGTACGAAGCATAAAATGAATGCCTTTTTATCTGTGAATAAAAGAAAATAAACTAATCAATGAACGGTAAAAAAAAATTCAGACTAAATTTAAATAGTCCCCAACAACAGCGCAAAAAAATTGTTGCGTCTTTTATATCACAAGTGTACGATATCGTAACAAGTAATATAGTGGACCTTGGAGTTCAAATTATCTTTCCCATGAGGACTATACTTCAATGCTTAATTTAATATTTGTAACTACTATTTAATGAAAACAAACAAATAATTGTAAGTTGTGATTTTTTTTATCTAACTTCTCGAAAATGACGATATGGACACAAAGATCGATTTAGAATTTAAATATGGAATGAAATATTGGGGAATAACAATTTCATCCGTTGATCACCTTTAACTCTTAATTCGAGATTCATAACCTAATGTAGTGTTCAATTGAATTTTTCTATTGTATTCAATTTAACCCTCTTGAATTCTTATTGAGCCTATTTAACTAATTCAATCTATATTTCTATATGAATCAATCTTATTTAAATGCACTATTTGTTCTAAGAATTCATAAAACGATTGCAATAATTAGCATTTGTATCTCTACACAGTATACTAAATTACTGAATTTTAATGCTGGTCTAAATCTAAAACTCATCTCTCGATTCATAAAAGATTCAAAAAATTAGAGGCTTTAAAAGGGCCAAATCTGCGCCCTAGATGACACCAGGTAGCGCCTTGATACCGTGGTGCCAAGTCATTTTATGGGTGGCGCCTCGGCCCACCTTTGTGGAAAAATTGACAAATTTGTGGCGCCTCTTGGAAAAAAATGAGCATTGCACTTCCTTTAGTAGTTTTGTCACTGCTTTATCTTCCGATATCCTATTGAGGCAATTCAAATTGAGTTATAAAGATAACTAAAAGGGCTACAATTATACTAAAAAATAGTTTTTTTTCCAATTCGAATGCTTACTAGGTAAAAAATGAGTCTAAACTTCGGCTAAAAATATAAATCTCAATTAATATTTACCATAGGATGATTAGACTTAACTTTGGACGAAGGTTCCTTAGGGGGTTTAGTTTTATCCTCAGGTGAGGACTCCTTATTGGATGTAGCTAGACCTTTAGAAGTGTGTGAAGGATCTACAATTAAAGTTTCTTCATGTTTAGTTATCGTGATGGGATCTACACTCGAGTGATCTAACTCTTCCCAATCTCATCCAATCCCTCCCTTACTACATGCATCATCTACCACGACATTGATGGACTCCATCACAACCCGTGTACGAGAAATGTATACTCGATATGCCTAACTATTTCTAGAGTAGCTTAGGAAAATTCCCTCATCACTTTTGAAGTCAAACTTTCCCAAATTTTCTCCCTCTCTTAAAATGTAGCACTTGCTGCCAAACACATGAAAGTACTTGGCAGTAGGCCTTTAGGCTTCTAGATCTCATATGGTGTCTTATCAATTTTAGGCTTAAGGTAAACCCTATTCACCATGTGACACGCAGTGTTGACGGCTCCACCCCAAAAATGTATAGTTAGTCCCTTACCATGAAGCATGGCTCTAGCCATTTCTTGAAGCACACGATTTTTCCTCTCATCTACTCTATTTTGTTGTGGAGTGATTGGCAATGAGAACTCATGCTGGATTCCCTCCTCCTGGAAGAAGTTCTCAAGATTAGAGTTTTTAGACTCTTTCCTATGATCACTACGGATTCTAGTTATGGTGAAGTCTTTTTCATTGCTATGCCTTTTGCACAATGATATGACAACACTGAAAACCTCATATTTTTCTCTCAACAGCTAAATCCATGTATATCAAAAGAAATCATCTACCACACCCAAAATATAGCATTTACCACCAAGATTCTTGGTCCTAGATGGTCCCATTAAGTTCATATGCAGTAATTTCTAGCAACTTGTTTGTCAAGATTTTAGAAGTTTGTTTATGATTTACTCTAACCGTTTACCTTGTTGACACTGTCCACATAGAGTGTTTTCAATTTTTTCAAGTTTAGGTAAACCATTAATAAGTTCTTTCTTAGCTTGCTTAGACACACTCTTATAGTTCATATGACCAAGGCGTTAATCCCACAGTTCAGTCACATCAATCTTGACACTGCTAGCCACATAGTTGGAATTACGAAGAGCTCAATAACAATTGTCAGAAGTTCTTACCCCTTTGAGGACAACGACACCAATAGAATTATGCACAGGACACCTTTTCTGGACAAAACTAACCTCAAAATCAGCGTCACATATTTGACTACTGCTTAACAAGTTGGACTTTAAACATTTCACATAAAGCACATTTGAGATAACAGGTAATCTAGATATATTAACAGTACATTTACCTATGATAGGTGATGTAGCCACACATCTTCAAAAGTAACTAAACCACCATTCCAATCATCAACAGTAGATAAAATGATTTTATTACCACACATATATCTAGAACATGCACTATCAAGATACCACGTAGAGTTATTTTGAGCTTTAAGTGCAACTTGGGCAATATAACAATTCAATTGTTAATTAGACCTAGGAAGATCATTTTTCTTAATCCAAACCTTCTTAGAAGTAGATGTAATCCAAATCATCTCAGTTAAATAGCTAACGTGATTGGTGAGGAAGTTAACCTTGCTCGAGATATCCTGACTTCAACTTCTAGTAGCAAGTTTATGACACCGAGGTCTTGTGTGTCCCAGTGCACCACAATTGTGATAGGTGGGAATAAACTAAGGTTTAAACATACCTGGCGGTGGTCGTTGATTTATAAGACAATTGGTCCTACGTTGTCTAGTAGGCCTCGATCCTAAAATATTCTTACCCTTCGGTTCAGGATTAGAAGCATTCCTAACTTTGTTGGTGGTTGGGACAAACGTGGTCTTGGATGTACTAGCAGTAGTATTACTATTTTGAACGTATCCTAGATCGTACCTATTTCCAACAGGGTTTTTCATCCCTAACAGACTATCAAGTTTCTGAGTACCACCCATGAATGAATGAAGTTGAGTATTAGATTTTTCTAGGTCACTTATTAAGGATTTAACTTTAGCTTCTAAATTTTCATTAACAAGTTTCAACTATAAACGAATTTAAACTTATAGTCCCCCAAACACGACTACCACTAGTACTTTTTGACCTCCTGACAGTAATTTCCACAGCCCTCATAGATTGTGTGCTCCTGCATCAACTCATGGCTACAATTTTTAAAGCTATCTTGGAACGCATGATCCTGCACTAACTCCCAACTTTATGAATTCGTCTATCTCCTGTAGATCAATGAAGAACTCTGCGCTTTCCAACAACTACAACTCTAGTCACCTTCGCTTTATCTTGAGAACTCTGACATATGTTTTTTGGAAATAATGGTTTTGGTGTTTGGTTTAAGTGAATTTGATCTTTTCACAGCCAAGAACAAATCAAAATAAGAAGGTTGAAAGCTATGGATGAATAAGATATGGATCAATATGAGTTCTCTCAATGTTCAACCTTATAAACGGATAAGACCATAGGTCGGTTCTCAACTACTGCCCTCTTCAACTAATTCCCTTTTGCAAAGAAATTAACTTTCGACTTTCCCTTCCTCTCATAAGACACTTTTTCTTTTTCTCATGTGGCTCTACTATTTTTTCTCACCTTTAGCCACCTCGCTATTTTCTCTCAACCTTTTTTCTTCCTCACGTTTTAACTTGATTTGATCTTCATACATTTGTTGTGGTGTCAATGGTGCAAGAGTAATATATTTTCAATCCTTAGTAAAGCTGTGCCTATTTTTATATCCGTCATGAATCACCTTCCTATATATTGCCTTGGCCTCCCCAACAAAATATGCTCAACATGCATAGAAACTACATCACACATCACTTCGTCAAAATACCTCCCAATTAAGAAACTCACAAACACTCTCGTATTCACCTTAACCTCTCAACATTCATTCAATCATTGCAATTTGTAAGGCCTATGATGTTTTAGCATAGTTAATCTCATTTTTTCAATAAGTGTTGTGCTAGCCACATTGGTACAACCACCCCCATCAAATACTCATACTACATACCTTGGTGTTAACATGGCATCTTGTATGAAATATGTTCTCCATTTGTTGCTCCAAGTCATCCACTTTGATTTGAGGAAGGGAATAACACACGTGAACGCCACAAAAATGGGGCAGCAAATATATGGGGTACGTGCATTAGGTACATAATGAAAAAAAGGCAAAGTCCAAATCAATGCATGGGGCCAACACTTATAAGCCGTCCAAGAAGTGGGGCCACAAGCAACTCTAACTAAATTAGACTACTTCCAATGACCCAAATAGTTCTAGGTTCGGGTCGTTCCATTGAGGTGTAAATAATTCAATTCAATTATTTGGTCGATGCCAATTGATTAATTCCGATTTAACATTATTGCCCAGGATTTATTGGGTATCAAAACCCAACACTCATTTAATCATGTCAAAATTTTAAAAGTTTCTTCATTTATTGTAACTCAATCAGTGGATGATTTATTACAATTTTCCATGGAGACCAGTGCATTACATGTAAATAAATACTTGTGGAGAAAAAGACTTGAATTAATACTTGAACGACAAAATTTAGCAAATAATTAGTTATGTGTAACCACCAACGCCTATTCATAAATGGATAGTCAAATCCCAGCAATATAATGTGGGTAAAATTTTTACATGAAATAGATATTGATTGATTAGACAGAAGAATTATTTGATAAT
>OU503058.1:9395906-9412027 GCA_912172775.2 Fraxinus pennsylvanica
TTCTGTCCATCATTCAGGACATTATCTCTTATAAATGAATTACCCCCGAGGTTAGTAATCCCATTACCACCATTCCAGTTTGGCATTCTACTACCAAATTGTTTGAAGTAGACGGACCAAATGGTGGTTCCGATCCTTGATTTAAGTTCAAACCAGAAGAATTATGTGGTGAATTATGTCACACAATTGTCCTGGTTTGAAAGTGGTTTGCAATAGGCATAACTGCCCGACACATTTGGCCTACTAACTTGTTCGTTATCTCATTTAATGTATTCAATTGTTTGGCCATATTATCATAACGTGCATTCCCACTTTGGGTAAATTGTTCCATATTATGAACATTTCGTAAATTTACCTGTCCAACGACATCCTGTATGAGTTCTCCACTGCTTTCATTAAACATCAGGTGTTGTTCATGGATCAACTGCTTTCATTAAATAAAGTGTTTGCTCTTATATTGCAAGATGAAAAATAGAAGGATGTTGCTGCTAAGAAGCAGCAACACTTCGAGTCTGCAGCTTTTGCCAGTAAGATGATGAATGGATCTATTGCCAATCACAGACAAAACTCATTCAATCAGCCTCAAAGGAAATACAAACTTATGTGCAGTTATTGCGATATGCTTGGACACATCAAAGCAAAGTATTACAAGCTTGTTGGTTATCCTCCAGGCCACAAGTTTGCTAGAGGGAAAATACTTGTTGCTAGTATTGTTGCTCAAGCTCCAGTTGAGAGAAAATCTGAGGCTGCTAACTTTTAGCCAAATGTGACTTTTACTCCAAATCGATGCCAATAGCTTCTGGCTATGCTTGTTCCTCGACTGCAGGCACAATTATCTATTGGCAGTTCAACAATACAGGATGTGCCACAGGCTTCATCAGCAAGTCCTGAACCATCTGCTTTTTCAGGTAATAATATTTGTTCTAATGGTGGGGAAAATGGAGTTGAGTGGATCATAGACACTGGGGCATTTGAACATATGGTTTGCTCCATCAAATACTTAACTAATATTACAACTAAGATAACTGGTTCTGTAAGGTTGCCAAATGGAGATCTTGTGGCTGTGACAAGTGTTGGCACAGTAAACTTATCAGATGTTCTTATGGTGCCATCTTTTACATTTAACCTCATATCTACAAGCAATTTGATTCTGAAGCATAATTGCTTTCTGATTTTCATGTATGATTCTTACCTTGTACATCATCTTTCAACATGGTGGATGATTGGGGTAGGCAAATTTGAGAATGGATTATACCACTTCCAACTTCCTGATCATCAGTCCAGCAGCAAATCCTTCATCAAATTTCATTAGTCAATTACAAATTCTGTTAAAGCTTTCAATGTTAAGCATATGATTTCCTGTTGCAGTCCTGTTTCTAATCTTCATTGTAATAAAATTACTGCTAGTACTTGTAATTCTTTAAACAAGAATAATCTCAGCAGCCACATTGATACATGGCATTGCCGATTAGGTCATTTGTCTGCTTCAAAGTTATCTGTCTTACATAAATATGTTCCTAACATCAAATTCAATAAACTCATACATTGCCCTATATGTCCTCTGGCTAAGTAGCACAGGCTCCCTCTTTCCCATAGTGAGGCAAAAGCTTCCAAGGCCTTTGATATCATCCATTGTGATATATGAAGCCCATATTTCACTCCTTTAAATGGATCTCAATATTTTCTCACTATAGTTGATGACTATAGTAGAGTTACTTGGACATATCTCATGAGACATAAATCTCAGACTAAACCAATCATTCAAGCCTTTTGCTCCCTAATTCAAACACATTTTCACAGCAACATAAAAACTTTAATGTCTGACAATGGTGTAGAGTTTTTGATGACATAATTCTTTCATTCTAAATGCATTTTACATCAAGTTAGCTGTGTAGAAACTCCACAGCAAAACGGCGTGGTTGAGAGAAAACACCAACACATATTAAACATTGCTAGAGCCCTCAAATTCCAAGCCAATTTACCACATAAATTTTGGGGTGATTGCATCCTCACTACAACACACTTTATTAACAGAACTCTTCCTCTATCCTAACTGATAAATCCCCTATGAAATGCTATACCAAACTGCACCACCCTATTTATGAAATGCTATACCAAACTGCACCATCCTATACCCATCTCAAGGTGTTTGGCTGTCTCTGCTATGCTATCACCTTGAAGAGAAATTTTACTAAATTTGATCCTAGAGCCACACCTTGCATATTCATTGGTTATCCTTATAGTATGAAGGTTTATAAACTATATAACCTTTATACCAATATCACTTTCCATTCTAGGGATGTCATTTTTCATGAGAATATATTTCCATTTCATCATCCTTCATTCCTTCAATCATTATCCAAGTTTGTTGACTCTTCAAAGTCCAATCAAACCCTATTTCCAACTCAGTTGCCCTCATCATGACATCCCTCATTCACATCCAACCTCCAGTTTGCCTAAGTCTTACATATCACCTCATCATATCTCATTTAGTTCCGATCATTCTTCTGAAGCTCCATCATCTGTGGTTCCAACTCCTTCACCTTCAATGCCCATTCGAAAGTCCAAAAGAGTCCCCAGACCACCTTCTTATCTCCTAAACTATCACTGTAATCTTGTCTCTCAAGTATCTATCTCCCAATCTGAATCTATGGAAAAAGGTCATGCTTTAGGTAAGCAATACCCTATGTCAAATCATCTGAATTACAATCAGTTATCTCCTACACATAAACAATACGATTTGGCTCTTTCTACTATTTTTGAGCCTCACTCTTATGGTGAAACATCTAAGTATCCTGATTGGTGTCAAGCTATGGAGTTGGAATACCAAGCACGTATTTCAAATAACGCTTGGGATGTTGTTAAGCTCCCAGATCGTAAGAAGCCTGTAGCTTGTAGGTGGGTGTATAAAGTTAAGCTTCGTTTAGATCGACTGAGGAAAGAAAGAAAGCTCCTTTGGTTGCCAAAGGGTTTACCCAACAGCAGGGATTGGATTATGAGGAAATTTTCTCTCCAGTTGCAAAATTGGTAACTGTCAAAACTCTATTGGCTGTTGTAAGGGATTTCTATATGTCAAAGAAAATATGCTTTAGAAGTTTTATCAGATGCATGCTACTTAGGGGCCAAATCAGCTGCTAATCCCTTGCCACATAATCTGAAGTTAAGCAAGGATGAAGGAGAAAGTGTTGTGGATGTTAGTAAGTACAGAAGGCTAGTGGGAAGAATTCTTTACCTAACAGAACAAGGCTTGATCTATCCTATGCTGTACAATTACTAAGTCAGTTCCTGCAGTCACATAAACAACCTCATATGGAAGCTATTCATCATGTGTTTGAGGTACATAAAGGGTACACCAGGACAGGTGCTGTTCTTTGGAAGCAAACCAAATTTACATCTCAAGGGCTACTATAATGCGGATTGGGCAGCTTGCTCTAACACTAGGAGGTCCATTACTGGATATTGCATCTTTTTGGGTAACTCTTTAATATCTTGGAAGTCTAAAAAGTAACATACAGTCTCAAGATCCTCTGTAGAAGCAGAGTACAGATCTATGGCAGCTGCTCTGTGTGAACTAAATTCCCTGAAAAACTTATTAGATGATTTGGGTGTCAAACAATCCAAGCAGCTTTGTTATTTTGTGACAACCAATCTGCCATGCACATAGCAAGTAATCCGGTATTCTATGAAAGAACCAAACATATCGAGATTGATTATCACTTGGTTAGAGATAAAGTTCAGGTACGTGAAGTGAAAATGTTGTACACGGCCTTACAGAATCAACTTGCTGACATATTAACAAAGGCTGTTGGTGGAACTAAATTCATTTCTTTGTTATGCAAGATGGGAGTATTGAACATATACTCCTCATCTTGAGGGGGAGTGTTAAGCCATATTTTAGCTAAGGTTATTTATGTAATTGTATAGCTCTTCATTCATACAATAGGTTCTATTAACATTTGGTTCATATGAAAATTCATATATATATATATATATATAGGTGCTACTAACATTTGGTTCATATGAAAAGTCATTCAACCGATTTTCCTGCCACTTTTCCTTTTCATATTTCACAAATCTCTCCAATTCTTCACATCTTCTAGTTCAAGAGGTTTTTACAGATGGGAACAACAGGCTTGTCAAGTAACTTGGTTTGCTGAATATGCCTTTTAGCTAGGTTTTTTTATGTATGTAATCGAATTAGTTTGCAAATATGCTAGCCTTGTAACTTTCTTTATATCAATGAAAATTTCTATTTTTACCGATCTCTTTGCATTTTAGCTTCGTTAAGTTTATTTAGTGAGAATCAATGAAGCTTAATGACTTTGCACAACAAGAATTCAAATCATGTGTTTTGAGTTTGCATAATGAAAGAATTGATTTTATTGAGTTTCCTCAATATGTTATTCAGATTGCATTTTATTGATAATATTTTCTTAAGTACATTCTATTCCAAGGATGTTTAATAGCTCCACCATCCTTTTCCACGAGCCTATATACTCTTGAACGGATGACTTTGATTATTGTATATGGTCCTTCCCACGTTTGGCCAAGCGAACTAGAGCTCATTTCCTTGTCCGTAACAAATACTATTTTTTAGTACTAAGTCTCCTACTTAAAATTTTTCTTGCGACCTTTAGAGTTGAAATGTCATTTGATCTTTTTTAGTATACGACAAGCTCAACTTGAGAGTCATCTAATTTCTCTTATAAGAGGTCAATGTTCGGATTGATAGCTTTCGTATTTTGTTCCCCATCATATCTTATTTTCCTTGTCGAGCTTACAGATTTCAACTAGTATCATGGCTTCCATTACATAGGCTAGGAAATAAGGGGTTTCTCTTATACCAGTTTTAGTGGACGATCGGTATGACTATAGGATTTGTGGCAGTTCATTGGCCTATAGCCTCTTCTCCTTATATAGAGGATGCTTTTTAACAATTAGTTTGTTGTTTCTACTTATCCTTAGCCTGAAGATAATACGAAGTGAAGAAGTTTCTTCGGATCTATTTGCTAAATTTATATATCGAAAGTGCACGGGTCGCGTTCAAGTAATAAATTGGAGTTTTTGAGTCCGGGTTGTCGATCCCTCAAGGAATGCTTAAACAACTTTAGTCAATTTAATTTTAATGATAAAAACAAACACACAATAAAATTTGATGTTTGAAAGTAAGAAAAATAAACTAAAAATCTACAAAATAAGAAAACATAAACGCTAAGATATTTCGGAGGAAATAACGTGGTTGTGATTCATGGTTTCACTTAACTGTCACTTAATTAATTTCTTCACAAGCCAACTAACAAATTATTCATTTACGATGTTAGACCCTATTTTTGAAATTTAATTAATTACCTCTCTCGATCGAAATTAACGCTAATTAATTGATTAAACCTACTATATTTCTATGTCGATTCAAACCAAACAACCGCATTAAATATTTGTAAAAATAGCTCAATGGGTCACCTAGGGTTAGGGGCATATCTCTATCTCCTACACAAAACTAGGGTATTTACTATTTTGTCTAAAATGTACAATCTTCCCTTGAATGATTTACAAATCACTAAACTTAATCATTTAATGACCAAATAAATGAAAGACATTCAACACAATAATAAATACACATGAAAATAAGTATTTTAACATTAAAAGGCAAATATTAAAATTAATTAAAGCTAGGTTAACTTCAACCATAGATCCCAACAAAAATACTTAGCCCATGTTATATAAATAATAAAAAGGAGAATATTTTATACCATACATTACAAATATGGCAAAATAATTGAGAGAATACCAAGTTATAGAAAAAGCCCCTTTTTGAAGCTTGGCTTTGACATCTCCAAATCCTTAGATGTATTCTCCTTGTGCTGTTGATTTTGTACCCAAAATTGCAAGAAATTGAAAATGAAAAGAAAAGAAGTGAAAGAAAGAAGGAAAAAGAAAAACGAAACTAATGAAAAGTGAAAAGGAAAACAGAGAGAAGGAGTCCCAATTTCTGATTTCACATTTAAAACCAAATAATTCAAAATTTGCAACCTAAGTCCCTTATATAATTCCATTTTAGGTCCCTCAACTTTGATCTTGTACAATTTGGTCCTCAAATTCACTATTTTGTACACTTTTAGTCCATTTTCCCTCCTCTTGTCTTGTTTTCTTTTCTTTTGGTGATTGTTACCTACAAAAGCAATAATTACATGATTATGAGTAGAAATTCGCTTATTTTTATTGATAATAAGTATATTTAGGTATTAAATAAGTTTGCAAAAACACACTTATGAAATACCCCCAAACTTAAGTTCTTGTTCGTCCCGAGCACGATTATCTATTAACACAATCAAGTAATATATGATAAAAATTAACAATATTGATAGCTTGCCATAATAATCAACGAGTATAAAATTGTATAATTAATTCACAAATATGCTCCAAATAACGCTAGCAAAAATAATTTTGGCATATCTGATGTTTGATCGGTACGTGTGTGCATAGCTACTTTCAATCATTATCTACATTATGAAAAAGTCGTCAAGGTGGAAGAATTTTCAAATTGACTTCAACCCGACCCTTTGTGGCCAAATAGTTCCTTTCCTACTCGTGAGATTCCACTCCTTAAATATATGTTTACTTTGTTTTCCCAAGTGTAAATCTAAATGTTACTTTTAAATCACTCATTTATTTTCCCACCCTAGTTTGGTTGGGCCTAATCGACAATGTCAAAAATCTATCCACGTGATGATTCTCCACTAGATGATTGCTTTGACATTTAAGCTTATACTAAGGGTGTGTTTGAGCCACATTATTTTGGAAGAATGTATTTTGGAATAATAGATTGATGGAAAATGTGATGGAAAATATTATTCTATTGAAGAATGTGTGGTTGAAAATGAGTAGAAGAATGAGAATGAAAATTTTAATGTGGCTCAAACGGGGGCTAAGTAATTCAAACCCACTAGTTATCTAACCCCAAACATCAAATACAATTGCATAATTTCATCAAAATTTTCAATAGAAGCTCATGATTGACCTCACTCCCTTAAACTTCCGTATTGACCCTTGTAGCGAGTTTTGGGTTAATAGCTCCCCGATTGTTTAGACCAAATGGTACTGGGTTTTGAGATACCCCAACATACTTAATAACTCGAGTAAAAAATGCTACGAAATGGGGGCAAGAATCAACAAGTACAATATCCTTTTTTAGCATTACAAAATAAATGGGGCTTAGATCTCTAGCATATGGTCATTACTTAGCTTATACTTAGCGAAAGACACTCTACACAATTTATTTTAACATGTATGGAATCAACACAGTTCTAGAAAATAGCCTTCACGTGCTCGACCACCCCCAAACTTAAGAGAAGAGAAGATAAGATTGATAAAAATTTAAACACAACTCACAACCTAGTTCTTATCAATTCAAAAAAATCTATCCATCAATCAAATATTTTCACATCTAGATAACAATTAATTGTTACCATTGTGCTCAAAGTAACTTGGGATCTCACATGGACAAGCATATTTGGTCAGAGCTCATGAATCAAAAACAATTTTAAACATCAAAACATCCGAAGCCGGCATGGCTATCTAACATATCAATACAATATCACCAATTTAAGTACAATCACCCCCAAATTTAAATCACACATTGTCCCTAATGTGTAAAAGAATGATATAAAACAAAGAAAGATTGTTGACAAAACTTCCCTATTGAACGTTTGTTGAAGGTCGTTTGTGATGATTTTTTTTAGCTCATGACCTTGTTCACACCCAAATTTCTTGAGACCCATGGATGGCTTGGACTTTAAAAATTTCACCTAAAAAATGGTATTAAGTTAAAAATGTGATAACAAAAGTATTAATCACGAGTAAAAAAAGGCGCTCAAAATTCAATTTAATAACAAGTGATGACATGTTAATAAAATCTCGAAGGTACTGCCCTTCTTTCACTAAAAAAAAGCGCTCAAAATTCAATTTAATAACAACTTTCTACAATATAGAAATCAATGAACTAGATAACACAAACAGTAACANACAAAATAAATGGGGCTTAGATCTCTAGCATATGGTCATTACTTAGCTTATACTTAGCGAAAGACACTCTACACAATTTATTTTAACATGTATGGAATCAACACAGTTCTAGAAAATAGCCTTCACGTGCTCGACCACCCCCAAACTTAAGAGAAGAGAAGATAAGATTGATAAAAATTTAAACACAACTCACAACCTAGTTCTTATCAATTCAAAAAAATCTATCCATCAATCAAATATTTTCACATCTAGATAACAATTAATTGTTACCATTGTGCTCAAAGTAACTTGGGATCTCACATGGACAAGCATATTTGGTCAGAGCTCATGAATCAAAAACAATTTTAAACATCAAAACATCCGAAGCCGGCATGGCTATCTAACATATCAATACAATATCACCAATTTAAGTACAATCACCCCCAAATTTAAATCACACATTGTCCCTAATGTGTAAAAGAATGATATAAAACAAAGAAAGATTGTTGACAAAACTTCCCTATTGAACGTTTGTTGAAGGTCGTTTGTGATGATTTTTTTTAGCTCATGACCTTGTTCACACCCAAATTTCTTGAGACCCATGGATGGCTTGGACTTTAAAAATTTCACCTAAAAAATGGTATTAAGTTAAAAATGTGATAACAAAAGTATTAATCACGAGTAAAAAAAGGCGCTCAAAATTCAATTTAATAACAAGTGATGACATGTTAATAAAATCTCGAAGGTACTGCCCTTCTTTCACTAAAAAAAAGCGCTCAAAATTCAATTTAATAACAACTTTCTACAATATAGAAATCAATGAACTAGATAACACAAACAGTAACAGTTGCATTCAATCTATTTAAACATTCTTCCTAAGATTTAACAATCACCAAAGTAGCAAATTATCAAAACCTAGTTGCTTCAAAAGTTAAAGAAATTAAACATTTATGGATTTGATATTTAACTTAGCGGTAGATTGTAATGAATAAAAAACTAGTAGGTCTCCTAGCAATTAAACATAACAATAATGGAAATAAGTGTAGAAGAATATTCAATACTCAAAAATATGAATTAAACTAAGAAAAACCATTTAGATCTCACAATATGTGGTTTCGAGACTTCAATCTCCTTCGATCAAGTGTAAAAGTTTAGTTACAATTCATGAATTTATGAGCAAAATAATGAAGAATGATGTTTGGAGGTGTTCTGTACGTTCCTCCTCCGTTCTAGGGTTTAACAATACGTATTTATAGTTGTTTCTATAGGTAGTTGACTTAAATTCGAAAACCGGAATTTTCGTGTCAGAAATGAACTATATGGCCGTATGGTAATAAGTCATGCGGTCGCACAGAACATTGAAAATGGACTCTGAAATTCACTAAAACACCATTTGCGACGGCATGGAATCAAAGCCATTAGACCGTATGGTTTTAAATCATTTTCACCGGACAGTTTTCAGTATTTTGAGCACATATTTTTCTTTCGATATCCGATTAAGGCAATTCAAAATGCGTTGGAAATATAACTCAAAAGGCTACAACTTTACTTCAGATATCATCTTCTAATTCGATCGTTTCCCATATCAAAAATGGATCTCAATATGTGGCTGAAAATTGGTGCATAACTTTTTCGATTGAAAATTGATGTGTGATCATACTTTGACGATATTTCATCCCTTTGATATCTTTTTCCATACAATTGACTCCAACACTCTCAAATATTTATCGTGCGGTTCGACACAACTTTTGAATGTTTGCACTTTAGTCTCCAAACTTTCGCTTTCTTTTACTTTGGTCATTTTTCATCTGTTTCTTACAAATTACATCATATCCATAGAATTACCACCTAAATCAAAATATGAACATAATGAGTACATTTTGACATTGATTAATCATAAGCATATAAAATAAGAAGGGAAAAATATGCATTTTACATTCCTATCACTCCTGCTGAAGAAGTGGCTCCCAACGCCCATAATCCCATTTGTGGCTCCTCAACCCCCACCCCCTTAGAGCTTATGACTCCAATTGTCCTTTTTTACATTTTTTGTCTAAGTGTAATGGCTTCGGCCCACTTTTTGTAAATATTTTTCAATTAATGAAGTTCTTCTTTTCTTTAGCACTTGTGTTTATTTACTTACTACTTTTGCTTTTTACTGATGTACCTTTTCTGATTCGAGCAACTTGTACTTCAACAATTATATCGAACTTAAAGCAACATCAAACTTGTAATAACATCAGACGTATAATAACTTTCAAAGCATGATAACATCAAACTTATAAATATTGAAATTTCAACAATATCAAACCTACAGCAAGGTCAAACTTATGCAAAAAAAATGAATCTTAGCAATAATAACTTTCAAAATTTCACACGTGTTAGCAAGTCTTACATTTTAACAAAGCTCAAAACTTAAACATACTAGACTTCAAAAATAAATTTAACTGAGGTTCTCTTAACCGCTTCGGAACTTGCTTAACCAGATAATCAAACATATGAGATCAGATGTATGTAAGACCTTAAGCAACATCAAACTTTTGTACATAGCACTTCGATAATAACTTAAATACTAAAATTTGTCCCATTTGCTTGGGGTGATGTAGGGAGAAAAAATGCTTCTTGATACCCAGTTCCTCACACAAATTTCTAATTGTCTTGTTCACAAAATGTCTACCATTGTCTGATACAATCGAATGGGAAATTCCAAACTTGTAGATGATGTTCTTCCATAGGAACTTGGAAGTGTTGGCCTCATTGATTTTGACAAGTGGCTCGATTTCTATCCATTTGGTGAAGTAATCAATGGTGACAATCGTGAAGCTAGAGTTTCCTCTCCATTTGGGGAGAGGTCCTATAAGATCAACATTCAATCCTTGAGAAGGTTGCCTCTAAATAGTAGCAAAGCGTTCACACTTATCACACGTTCTAACAAACTGTTGCGCATCATTTTTCGAGGCAGGCCAGTAGTATCCCTGTCTCAGTACTTTTTGTGCTAAGGACCATCCTCCAACGTAGTTCTCGCATACCTTTTCATGGATTTCTTGGAGTACATAATTTGCTTGCTCTCCTCCAATGCATCTGAGTAGGGGCAATGAGAACCCAAGTTTGCATAGTACATCATCCTGGAAAACGAAGTGTGCAGCTCTCCTTCAAAGCTTTTGAGCTTCCTCCTTTTCAAAGGGTAGGGTCTAGTTTTTGAGGAAGGATTTGATTGGTTTCACTCAAGATGGAGTGTCCTCAACCCACATTACACTCTCGCCAATTATGGTATAAGGTCTGGAAAGATGTTCTATAGGCACAACTGTGAACAGATCGGAATCTTTGCTGTTTACTAATTCTGATAGTGCGTCAGCATGGATGTTCTTGGAGCATGCGATTTACACTAGTTCGAACCTTTCAAAGGATGGGATGAAACCCATAACCACTTTCAAGTATGCTGCCAGAGATTTATCTTTGTTTGAAAAATTACCATGAACTTGACTCATTACTAGCTGGGAGTCGTTGTTGATGATAAGCCTCTTCACTTGCATCTCTTTGGTTAACCTTAAGCCGACGAGGAGGGCCTCGTATTCTACTACATTATTGGTCGCTTTGAAACCGAATCTCACAGCACAAGTAAGCTTATGTCCCTCTAGCTGACCCTGTCTCTCCTGAGGATCGATCAACTAAAAGGCTCCAAGCCGGAGGTTCGGCAGGTTCTATATCTTCTTCCATTTCTGGAACATGGGTGAATTCTGCCACAACATCTGCTAAGGCTTGACCCTTAATGGCTGCCTTGGCTTAAAGATAATGTCAAACTCACTAAGTTCCATAGCCTACTTATGTAACCTTCATGAAACATCGACTTCTGCAGTACTTGCTTGAGGCGAAATTTCATCAACACATGTATGCTAATAGGCTTGGAAATATGGTCTCAACTTTCTTGATACATCACCAAAGAAAGATCTAGCTTCTCCATATCTGGATAGCGAGTTTCTGCTGCCAAGAATGCCTTGCTAATGTAGTAAACAGACAATTGGTGATCATTCTACCCTCTTATCAAAACCGAACTGGTAGCCTCAGAAGTCACTACTAAGTACAACTGTAGTGGCTCATGATCCTTAGGTTTAGTAGGAGGGAAGCCTTTCCCAAGTCCTTCTTTAGCCCTTGTAAGGCTATCTTACACTCTTCTGTCCATTGAAATTTATTTCCTCCTTTGATGATCTTAAAGAAAGGTAGGCACTTATTTGTTTCTTTGGAAACGAATCGGTTCAAGGCCGCTACTCGTCCAGTGAGCCTCTGCACCTCTTTTAGTTTTTGAGGTGACCTCATTTCAATCAAATCTTTGACCTTTTTAGAGTTCGTTTCAATGCTTTTTTTGGTTGATGATGTAGCCCAAGAACTTTCCTGAAAAAACCCCAAAGGCACACTTTAAAAGATTGAGCTTCATCCGATATATTCTCAAAATTTGAAATGTCTCATTAAGGTTCTTAACATGATCCCCTGTTTTTAAGCTCTTTACGAGCATGTCGTCTATGTAGACCTCTATGGTTTTCCTAATAAGGTCGGCGAACATTTTATTGACAAGTCTTTGGTATGTAGCTCCGACGTTTTTCAACCCGAAAGGCATGGCCTTGTAGTAATAAAGACCCTTGTCTGTGATGAATGAGGTGTGCTCCTCATCCGCTGGGACCATATGGATTTGAGTGTATCCAGAATATGCATCCATGAAACTAAGAAGTTCATGCCCAGCAGTTGAGTCCACAAATTTAAATTTGAAAAGTCTACGCAAACCCTCCACTTTCCGTTATGTTTTTTTTACCAATACTGGGTTTGAAACCCATTTTGGATACAGTGATTCCCGAGTAAATTTATTGTCGATCAACTTCTTAACCTCATCTTTTAGAGCCTTATGTCTTTCGAGGTTGAGGGTTCTTCGTTTTTGCCTATGTATTGCGACCTTTGGGTCAATGTTTAAGTGGTGACAAATGATCTTTGGATCAATGCCTACCATGTCGCCATGTTTCCATGCGAAGACATCAAGATTTTTTAGTAAAAAGCTTTTCAGCTCCACCTTTGTTTCTATGGAAGGTTCTTTCCATCTACAAGTGTTTGGGGGATCTTGTGGGTCTACTAGGAAGCTCTCCAGTTCCTCCATAGGTGCTGTTTGAGACTCGCAGTCAATGACGTGAGAGTCCAGCTCCTCCAAGTTAGCTACTTCTTCAATAGTCTTCCCTTCTTCAGGGGTAGTCCGTTCTTCACAAACAGCCTCTTCTTTGGATGTTCGTATACTTCCAAGGATGTTTCCTTCTTAAGGGGCATCGATCATCTCGACATCTTTCCCTTGTTCGTGGGTACTCCCTTACTCAAGGGCGTCGTTCATGTCAAGGTCTGTGACAATGACGTTGATAGTCCTTGGTTGAACTTTCCCTAGGGAGTTCAAATAACATTCCGTAGCATTTCGTTGATCACCTCAAACAATGACGATGCCATTTTCAGTTGGGAATTTCATACATAAGTGATGAATAGAGGTGATGGCCCATAGTTCCTTTAAGGCTGGCCGCTTAAGTACTCCATGATAAACAGAGCGGTTATCAACCACCAAAAACTCCATGAAGTGGTGAGCAGTCAAGGGTACAGTTCCCATCTCTATTGTTAGAGTGATTTTAGCCCTTTGGATGTTGTTATCTCCGGTAAAGATATACATGGGGGAACTAATTAGGGTTAACTCGTAGTCAACTTTCATCTTGTCAAAGGTGGTTCCAAAGATGGTATTGACCGAGCTTACATTATCCACTAACATTCTTTTCAGGTTGTTGTGGGTCACGATAGCCCTCATCACTAGGGCATCACAGAGTGGATAATGCACACATGCAGTATCTTCTTGAGTAAATGTGATTGTTCTTCCAATAGAGGATTGGTTAACTATGAAACTTGTCATAGAAGGGTCTTTTACTTCTCTAGCATAATTTCGAGTTTCTAGATTCCTCCCCAACATGTGGGCCTCTAATGATTGTGTCAATTTCCCTGATGGGTTCCTGGCCATTATTTGCTAGGGGGCTTTGTCTTTGCCTTTGACCTTCTCTCTGTCATTTTGTATCATTATCCCTTCCTCTTGGGGGGTCACTTTTGTTGGGGCACCTTGGCTCAACATTCCCGGGTATTTGGGTCTGCCTTGGAGGAGCACCTTTTCGGAAGCTCTGCCTCTTCCTTGATTTGTGTTTCGGGAGTGCCTGCAATGTCTTAACAGTTCTCTGTGCGATGGCCATAGGATTGATGGTAGGTACAATAACTGGGCGCTTCATCCCTATTTCTAGATTCAACTCCTCGTCCCCACCTCTTCCCCTTTGTGGGTACCTCTGGTAGAGCTAGGGCTGATGCATTTCAATATTAGGGTTTACCTCCTCATAAGTCAAAGTGGGTACTGCATTAAGTGTTTCTGCAGCTCGTGCTTGTCCATGATTAAGGGGTACCTGGTAATCCATCAAATGGGAGGTAGGACCTCTTCTCCTTTGCATCCAAGGAGGGAAAAGTCCTTGATTGGCCTTGTTCCTATGATTTATCAATTCTTCATTAAGGATCTCTCGCCTTATCATTTCTAATAGGGCATGTTTCGGTAGTAGGGTCCTTGTTCTGCGCGTCTCCCCAGAAGAGAGAGTTCATGTCTAAACCTCCTCTTAAGGTTAGTCAAAGCTTCCCTATCTGTCACTTGCACGCAGTAGGTCATTTTGTTAGTGAAACGAGACAATAGATTTTTCAGCATCTCACCTTGTTGTTGCCGCATATCTTGCAGTCGTTGAATGGGCCTTTCACCCTCTTTGTTGATAGTGAAGCATTTTAGGAACCTTTTTTTGAGGTCAAGCCAGCTCGGGATGCTACCTTCTAGCAACCTAGTATACCAGATTTCAGCTCCTCCACTCAAGGTCAAGTGGAAAGCCCTGTACTTCATAGCTGAGATGGCCCATTTCAAATTCATGTGTCTTGAAGCTGTTGAGGTGTTTCGCGGGGTCACCTTTCTAGTCTACATCTATATATATATATATATAATCACCCTTTTTTATTTGTTGAATTTTTGTTTATTGAGAAATATGAGGGGTAAAAAAGTCTTATTACGCCACTGTAATGAATCTTTTTGGATGAAACTATCATTAGAGAAAATGAATTAATTAATGAAATGTTGATAATAAGAATGCGACGAAAAAAGTTGAATACTTAAGTCTGACAATGAGAAAATGTTGAAGATCTTTTTAGTGCAATAAAAAATAGAGGAATAAAAGAAAGCCATGGTGACAATTTAATGCCCCTTAAATAATGTCGGTTTTATAATTTTCTCGTCAAATATACCTTTCACTCTTCAAAAGTGTTACAAATTCCGTGTCTTTCTTTTCGCATGAGTTTTAAATAATCTAAACATTCTCGTAAAATAGGCAAAGTTCAGAATTTTCAGTCAATATAAACAATTATTCTTCGTCAAATTTGCATAAATTGCCTAGAGGACATTTTATTAAAAGAAATTACACTTATTTTGCGTGACCATATTTGATAAATATGTTTTGTGGTACACATTTTAATTTGCATATATATATTTTTTTCTATTTTTATTTGATGTGACAATTGTTAAAACTTCAACGTTTTTTTTATTTGTTAATGTTTTAATATACTGAACATGAACAGAGTCTACTTTATCAAACAAGTCCTCATGCGTTCCTTAAATAACAAGCCATAATAATTTTTGTACAAATGTGAATCACTGATTGGCTCCTTAAAAGTAGACAAGAATCGAGATTCTAGTCCATACATTATGAATCATTGTGAGTATCTATCTATCATATATCTGTCTATTAATAGACAGATATATCAAGTACAGAAGTGAATTTTCTGTACTTGGAACAAAAATTACTATGTCTTTCTCTAAGCCTAATATGAGCACACTCTCGAGTTTTCGGTCCAGCGCCGACCTGGGATTTGGCTCCAACATCGACGAAGGGAGATGGGTTGCTTACATTCGTCGAACCCTAGAGGAAGAACTTGAGGAAGACACCCAAATCCCAGCTAGTATCTTCAGTGTTCCAAAAACCCTACTGCTGAGTGCTCCAGATTCTTACATCCCACAAGAAGTTGCCCTTGGCCCTTACCAT
>OU503058.1:9453757-9465397 GCA_912172775.2 Fraxinus pennsylvanica
TTAGATATTTACATAGATCTTTCTAGAACATATTTCTAGAAATGTTAGACTTTGTTGGGATTTTAATTGAAATGGGCATATGAGTAAAATTCCTAAACCCATATTACTTACTCCAAAATTAAGTTTACTTTCCAACACTAACTGCCATCTCTGATCCAGTCTCATAATTTTGATCATACAGCCCCATTTCATCTTTTCTGATCGCCCTGTCAGCTATACTCCCTCCAACAAATCCATCACAAGAGCATTTTGTATTGCCCCTACATCTCATTTCGCAATCACCTGGTCAATCAGTAATTCATTTGACACCCCTAGTTTATCCTCCAGCAGACCCGGTATTGTACCTTCCACATCTGTATTTACTTCACCAACATATCCATCAGTCTGTGTATCTTCCGGCCTGCCTTTACCTCTTACCACAAATTTCCCAGCTTGTGCCACATCTGCCAAAATTCCTACCACCTTGTTTAGTTTCCTAGCCCATGTACCAGCCGCTACCTGAGAACTCTCCCTCATCCCTTCAACTTGTTTATCCTTTCTAATGTCACAATTTTCAGCCAAACTTTTATTCACAATTCCTCCAGAATTTGCATATAAGATAGATATCGTAGGGATCAGTTTATCCCTATTCAATAGACTCAATTTTTCCCCAATGTTTCGTGGTGCATTCACCTCATCTCTGTTTTGTTCCACTAGAATATCCTGAGATGCTTCATTTCTCCTCCAAAATTTACCTTTGGGAATTTGTTTCTGTACATCCTGATTTTTATCATCATCTTTAGCTTTCAATTTTTTGCACCTGGACTTTACTATGATGGCAGTACGAGGGGAGCTTCTTATAAATGACCCTCTAACATCTGCTATAGTCATGAAATGGAAGGCGTAGCCAAAAGGATTCCAATTGAAGTTTAGAGATATTCATCTCTACACAAATCCGAGGACCATCTATGTGAGATGCACACGCTGTAAAGTTGTCCCTTTTTAAGAATCTGCCAAAGGCTCGTCCAATAATACGAAGCATTGATTCGTGATAAAAGTGGGGTGGTAACCCAGGAAGAAAGAGCCAAACTGGAACCAAGGTTGACTCTTGATCCTTATCAAAATCTTGAGACCAAACAGATAGACAGTAGGGTGCGCCATCGACTTACAGTGATTCTCGAGTACATTCAATTCCAAAATCCTCCATCGAAATAAGACATATAAAGACGTTTCTTGGACGTTGCATGGCGCTCACAGCAAATGATCCTTTCAAACCCCCAACGAGTTTTAATAAAAGCCCTATTCTCTCCAGCAAATGATCCAAAGATGGTCAACGTTTTTGAAATTTTAAAACCACAAAGAATTTGAAGGGGAAGGCTGCTCTCTCCAATTCTGTTTTGGAAAAATGAAACCAGGTTTCCCTATCATTCTCCTTGGGACTTCTCATCTCTATCTCCATCTTCGGGATGGTTTGTGGCAGACATTAGATGTTGGAGGCATAGGTAACAGATCCCACAGCTACTTTGGAGGGCGGCTTGGGAGGTGGTGCCGCCGTCAAACTACTTTTTTCTCTTCTCGCTCTAGTTTGGTTGGACCCAAACAGCAATGTCAATAATTTATCGATGTCATGATTCTCCACTAGATGAGTGCTTTGACATTTAAGCTTATACTAAGTAATTCAAACCACTAGTTATCTAAGCCCAAAATCCAATTGTAAATACACAAATTTCTTGCAAAATATAACCATTAGAGCTTCTGACTGATCTCACTCCCTTAAGCTTTCTTTTTTATCATTGCAGCAAGCTTTAGGTCGATAACTTTCCCCATTTTTAGACCAAAGGGTATTGGATTTCGAGATAACCCTATAGACTAACTAACTTAAGTAAAAAAGGCTATGGAGCAATGTAAGAATTAGCACATGCAATGCCCTTTTTTAAGCACAACTAAAACACATGACTTAGATCCATAGCATACGGTCATTACCTAGCTTATACTTGTTAGTAAAAGACACTAACATAAATATGTTCACACACATGGAATCAACAAATTTCTAGATAATATTCTTCTCCAGTTCGACCACCCCCAAACTCATCCCTCAATATGATTTAGTTAAAAAGTAGAGAATGTAGGATTGATAGAAATTTATTCACCTCACAACCTAGTTCTACCGATTCAAAAAAATCTCCATTAATCAATAATTTCTACATCAAAACAATAATTGATGATGACTATTGTGCTCAAAATAACTTAGGATATCACATGGACCAACAAATTGTTTCAGCATACGCAATCATAGCTCATGAATTAATAACAATTCTAAGCATTGAAACATCTTTAGCCAACAAGGCTATCTAACTTGTCACACACAAAGTAAACAATGACCCTCAAGCTTGAATTACACATTTTCCTAAATGTGTAAAAAAAAATAATAATAAAGGGGTGGTTAATGAATTACACACTTTGTTATAGTCTTTAGCTCCACTTTGGTGATTTGAAATGTGGACATCTAGAGAATGCTTTAGATGCCTTATATATTTTTCTTCTTTTGACTTTGCTCCACTCCTTCATTTATGCTCCTAACCCCTACCTTGCCCCTTTCAACATAGTAGAACTTCCATTTTTCATCTTATTCAAATTCAACTATGAAAACTACCACCGCCTCTGGGGGTGTAATCAAAAAACTAATTTCTACGCGGAGTGCATATCAAGTAGTTCTCACTTCATTGGCCATCGTGGATAATTATTAATGTCATCCTGTATCACTAGTCCTTCTATCTCTTGTCGATGTTTATCGACAAGGGGTAGCCTCTTCACTTCTTTCGTATTGGTTAAAGTTTTTTTCCCTCTTCATTTATTATGTATTAAATCATCATTACCTCTTCATTCGATGAAAGTGAGAGTGGGGGGCAAGTCAATCGACCGACCTATCCTTAGATGGGCCGTCGAAGTTTCCCAACCAACCAGCCTTACTGGTCGACTTCGATCAACCAGCCTCATGGCTGGATGTGGGGCTGGTCGTCTTTCAACCAGCCTCATCGAGTCTCCTCTTCGCATCGGTGGACTCCTCCATGAGCCCGATATTTCGACGGAATCCGATGGGCGAGTTAGTAGTTCTTGAGATTCCAAAGTGCTATAGTCTTTATAATTCCCCATCTAAATTGGAAAAGTCACTTAGAAAATATGAGCGTGTGGACTACTGTGTTTATAGAGCCCCTAGGTCCAAAGTTCTTTTTTCATTTATATCTATCTTGTAGTACTGGTGTCGCTTGCTGACGTGTGAGAGTTTATTTGCCCATCCATGCACGACTCTTCATATTTGATCGTAATAGCTAGCAAGCATGACAGCCAGCGGGTGGGAGCCTAGTTACACAGTTGTAAGTCGAATGCCACGCGGTTGACCCACGCGCGTTGGCACCAAGCCCATTTGTAATTTTACCTTTCGTATTTCATTTACCGTTCTTTGATTGGTTTTATGGGTATTGCTATCCTTTGTCGAATAGCAAGACGTAAGGTCTAATGGTTGGGGCCTCAACCAATTCCTAGCTTTGAAGGCCCCCTACCTCGACCATAGAACTCAGTCGCACTTGTTGCAAATCTATCGGTTTTGTTGCTTTCTGCCTAACCCCTTGGGCTATGTCGAATTTGAAGCATGATTTCGGGCATTAACTAAGTCTTAGTTTTTGTGGTTCTTTCTCAAACTTTAGAGTGATTTTGAACTAACTGTTCTTTTTTTGTCTTTGTTGCTCGCCGCGGTATGTCAAACGATCTTGGGTTGTTGAATGCAGGGTCCAGTAATTTTGTACTTTAACCATTTTTGGTTTTGAGAACTTTACTAGTCTTTAGAGCGATTTTGAGTTAACCAATTTCTTGGCTTTGTTGCTCATTGATATGTGTTGAATGATATTCGAGGTAGTAAGGTATAGGGTCTAGTGATAATCACCAACCCTTAGAGAGATTTTGAGATAACCGATTTCTTGGCTTTGTTGCTCACCGCTATACTTTGAGTGATCTTCAATGTAGTAGGGGAGATTTTTAGTCTTCGCTTCAACCAATCACAAATTAAGATCTCGTAATAATATTTAACTTGCCAAGATTTGGGGACTCAGTACGTGCACCAGGACGTCCCAGCTAGGTTGGCCTTTCCTTAGCGCCATCATCATCTACCGCCATCCAGGCTTCTCATTATACAATTTTAATAAAGTGTGCCTATAGCAGGCATTACATCATGAATACTAGTCGAACATCCTAGCTACTATATTTTCAACAGATCATCACTTCAGAAAAGAAAATGAAATCTCCTAGCGACTACATTTACAAGAAAGCTTCATGCGACTAGAAATCCACGCACTTTGATATTAATAATACTTCTTGAGATGCTCAGTGTTCCACAACCCGCCTAGTGGTTTTCCTTTCAAGTCCATTAGGCTGTAAGCTCCCTTTCCAAGGCTTCGAATCACCTCATATGGTCATTGCCAATTCACCTCCCCCCCCCCCTCCGACGCTAAATTCATGCCCTTCTGCTACCAATTTTTTTCCATAGTATCGAGGGGCTCAATTCGTCCCCTAGGAGGCTCAAGGTCCAAAATCATAACTGGTGGAGATCCTTTCGCGTATACTGTCAAAATAACACTTCCTTGTAAACTGTTGACCATCCCTCACACGCCCCACACCACGACTAGTTGTGAATTTCATCACTTGGTGGTAAGTGGAAGGAATAGCCCCAACAACATTCAGCAGGGGTCGAACGTAGATTACATTATATGCCATGGGGCTCTTGACAACCAAAAAGTTCGTTAAGATCACCACGCTTACGAGATAAGTACCCAATGTAACTAGTAGTTCCACAACTCCCTCCGTTGTCACAGTAGCCCATCTGAATCCTTGGAAGGGGTACATACTGCTTTCACCTTTTCCAAAGAAATTTTCAGTCCCACAACTGCTTCTTAAGTGTAACGTTCGCTGTACTACTGCCATCAACCAACACACTCTTAACATTGTAGTCCGCTATGTCACTGACTATTACCAAGACATCATCATGGGGGTTACCACGCTTATTAAATCTTTCTTACCAAAAGTGATGCTTTGATTGAACTTGGACATTTTCTGAATGGAGCAGACCCCGGCTGTGCATGCATAGCCCTTTCTAGTCGAGTTCGAGTTCCCTTTCACTGTAATACCTCCAATAATCACATTTATAACACCGGCTCTGGGCGATGGTCAATCATCAACCTTCTGCTTGCCTCGATCATTCCTTGCATACTTAGTCAAAGATACTCCTCTTCAAGAGGCGCTCGATCTCTTCCTTCAAACGAATGCATTCTTCCGTGTCGTACCCATGGTCTTTGTGAAAATGACAGTTCTTGCTCTGTCTCTCTTACTGGCAGACGTCGCCATCGATCTCGACCAGTCGAGCTCTCTCATGTCCCGAATTTCCATTAATCTTTTGGCCCGCAGAGTATTTAAAAGAGTGAAGGCTTTAACCTCCTATTACCTCTACCTAACCAACCGATCCTGAGTGTACCCCTTGTTTATTCGCTCATTCCTCGGCTTGTCTTTATCAATGTACTTTCATTCATCACCTATCTTTCGCTTGTGACTTTCTACATTCCATCCCTCTCTGAGCTTTTTAGTAACCTTCTATGCTTCCTCTGCATCAACGTACTTGTCACCCTTTTTTAATAGGTCATGCATTGATTCTGGGAAATTTTTGGAGGGTGATGGCCCATTCATTAACATTGGTACCACTGCATATATTTGAAGGTCCTTTATACCAAGTGTCACCTGGCTAAACCTAGCCAAGTACTCCTACAATGATTCGTATTTCTCTTGCACAACCTACATCAATCCAGTTTCTAGCCTCTCGCTTGAGTGTAGAGGGAAAGGACCGGCACATCACTGCGTCTAGGGCTACATAGAGCCTCATTAAATCAACGAAGCTCCACAAGTGGTCAAGTGGATCTGTCACTCCATTGTATGCTTCTATCATCGGTTGTTTAAACCATTTCTTCGGTTAAGAAATTCCATGATTTCAGGTACAAATGGATCTTCTTCCAAAACCATTTACCTTCGTCTATCGTTCCTCTTGGTTAATGCAACATCTATTTTCTGGGCTATCATCTACTCCATCTTCCTTTCTAAATCCATTATGGGTTGGGAAATCTGCAAAAATACAATCCTTGCAGCCCTCAAGTCCTCTATTGTTGGTTGAGTAACATGCATGATAACTGTTTTCGCCACTTGGGGAAGTTGCTCGCGTACGGCCTCTGGAGGGTTCTGTCGTAGGACTGTGACTTTCTGCATTTGACTCTGTAAAAAAACCATCATGGTTGCCAATGGAGTTTTCGGGGTACTGAATTGGCTCTACGTCACGTAATGCGGTAGCGGTGATGGGTCCTAACCCCTTGTGACAGATTCCGACTACATCTCTGTCGCGTGTTTCACTCCTATTCCGTCTCCTTGACATTGATTTTTTGTTAAGTGCTTTTCCACATATGGCGTCAATGAAATTATAGCAAGATAGACATATGTATTCTCCTTGACGTGTAGAGTGTTGTAGCTACTCCGATCAGTTAATGCTACTTGCAAAAAGATGTCGGGCATTCTTCCCCGTTGTACCTCCGGCGTGAGAATCAATAGTTGATTTAAGAAAGTAATAAGAGAATATAATTGGAATTCAAACAATTTAGGTTTTTAGAGAGCCATACCTTTTTCACCGTAGGGATATTTATAAGCACCTAATGCAACGTACTCATTCAGAAGTTGATGGTGCTACGTGTCTCAAGTAAATCTTCTTACTTTCCCCACGTTCTAATGAAATGACCCCACTCCTCAAGTGGTTGGTTGTGTCTACGTTTGCCGTTGAGTGGTTCCCGTCCAGCTCATTGTCATTTGTATGGTTAAGTATAGTGTTGACGTCATAGTTGTAGATGGCCTATGTAAACGTAGAAGACCTCATGGTGGTAGGCAGCCTCATGGTGGTTGGCTACCTTATAGTGGTAGACGTTCTATGTAAATGTAGAGGGCCTACGTGGAGTGCATATCAAGTAGTTCTTACCTCATTGGCCATTGTGGATAATTATTAATGCCATCATGTTTCAATTAGATATATTTTGAACCAACCATAGAGCACAAACAAAGCACAATTAAGTAAAAGGGCAATCAACCAATTAATAGATAACCGAGAGATAGCAATCTAACAATAAAAATCAAGTAATTTGAGGTTTTACCATTTTGTTACTCAAATTTGACAAACCTTGTAAGTTTTCCTTCTCAGGGGCTGCTTCTTGGTAATATATTCAAAAAACGTCTGTCGATCGAAATGAGAAATTCCCAATTCAATAGCATAATCGACATTGCTAAATCTAAATCCAATTCCTCAAATCTAAATTGTGAATTCCTACATTAAAACTCAGAAAAGACCGTGTTGAAAACATCCAACAAAAAAATAAAATCCATTACACAAAATCATCAAAAAAAAAAAAAAAGATTCAAATTATTATAATTTTATTAGAGAAAAAAGTGAAATAGAGACTGACAAAAATATCTTTTCGTTTGGAAGTCTTCTTACAGAAGAGTGAGATACGTGTGTTTGGACTTTTGTAATTCCGTTAATAATAGCAACGGAAGTCGTGAGTCGCTAAAAGTTCATTTATGTTGCCTCCTTTTCTAGTAGTGAATTTTTCGTGCACATGGGATCAACTGTAACGAAACCACTTGAACACCTTATTAGAGACTTTTCAGCCACAAGTTTCTTGCTTGATGCTCTAGTACATGAAATATTATTGGCTACTCGAATTACACCTATACAATATCAAGAAGTGAAAACCAATATGATAAACTGGTGTATTTCTACTTCCTCTAGGCTGATGAAATTACAGAGCATAAATAGGGTTAGAATACCCAATTAGTTCCTTAGAATTCTGCCTATACTCCTATACAATCTTCTATATAAGGAAATAACATGAATTGGCTATCTTTACAAAATCATTGATAATCTCAACACTCCCCTTCAAGTTGGTGCATGGATGTTACACATGCCCAACTTGTTTAAGAACTTGGAGAATACCCGATTGGATACCCCTTTGGTAAGGATATCAGCTAACTGATCTTTTGACCGAATCTTTGGTAATTCCACAACTCTTTCATCCAATTTCTTCTTAATGAAAAACTTATCTACGTCGGCATTTTTTGTACAATCATGTTGAACTGGATTATGGGCTATATCACTGCTGCTTTGTTGTCACAGTATAGCTAAATTAGTTGCTTTAGGGAATAGTCTAGGTCGTGTAAGAGAAACTTCAACTGCAGTGCTTTACAAATTCCTAAGGCCATTCTTCTGTACTCAGCTTACGCACTCGATCTCGCAACAACATTTTGTTTCTTGCTCCTCCATGTAACTAAGTTCCCACCTACAAAGGTAAAGTATCCCGAAGTTGACCGCCTATCATCAACTACTCCGGCCCAGTCAGCATCTGTATACACCTCTATATTTTGTTTGTTTGTATGTTTAGAGAATTGAATTCCCTTTTCTGGAGCAAATTTGAGATACCTCAAAATACGCATGACTGCATTCATATGTTGTTCACCAGGATTATGCATGAACTGACTAACGATACTCAGAGCATAGGCTAGATCTGGTCTTGCATGAGCTAAGTACATTAGTACTCCAACGAGTCTCTGGTATCTCCTCCTGTCCACTGATACTTGGCTTATCTCAATACATAACTTCAGACCTTCTTCCATTTCAGTGTCAGTTGGTTGGTAGGCTGTCGTACCAATTTTGTGAAGTAGATCTAAGACATACATTCTTTGAGATAGGAAGATTCTTTTACTCGATCGAGATACTTCAATTCCCAGAAAGTATTTTAAGGCGCCTAAGTCTTTCATTTCAAATTCCTTGGACAAGTACTCCTTCAAAGCTTTCATTTCTTTTGAGTTGTTACCCGTGACGATCATGTCATCCACATATACAATGAGTGTAGTAATTTTACCATGTGACTTCTTTAGAAATATTGTGTGATCTAAATTGCTTTGTTTGTAACCAAAGGTTGTCATGGATTTGGTGAATCGTCTAAAACATGCTCTAGGGGACTGTTTTAATCAATATATTGATTTCTTTAACTTGCACACCTTCTGTTTTTATCTTTCTGTTACCATGCACCCTGGTGGGAGATCCATGTAGACTTCTTCAGAGAGTTCACCATGTTGGAATGCATTCATTCTTCACATCAAACTGTTGTAACAGCCAATCAAAATTTGCAGCTAAGGATAACAAGACTCGGACTGTGTTGATTTTGGCTACAGGAGCAAACGACGCAGTGTAGTCAATTCCATAAGTTTGAGGATATCCTTTTCCCACCAATCTAACCTTAAAACGTTTGATCATACCATCAACTTTGTATTTTACAGTAAAGATCCAACGACACCCAACTGGCCTTTTTTCTGTAGGACGATCAACGAGCTCCCAAGTTCGATTCTTTTGCAAGGAGGCCATTTCTTCATTCATTGCAGCTTTCCATCTTGGATCAGTTAAGGTTTTCTGCACACTATTAGGTATAGATATAGTAGATAATTGATTAACAAATGACTTATTTGTTTGTGACAAGAGATGTGTAGACATATAGTGGTACATGGGATATCTTACTTTACTAGACAATTGAGGTTCATATGTAGGTTTTGGAATACCTCTGGTGAGACCTTGAGGTAATTGTCTCCTGGATGACTCAGGCACCATATAAGGAATATCCTTAGACAACGATTGGTTTGGTGTATCAATTGGGAGAGGCTCGAACTCGGTTTCAGACATTTTCTGCCTTTCCACGCGCTCATTTTCACTTTGATCCAAGGTTTGACCACTAGGCTCCAACTCATCCACTTCTACGCTTATTGTATCATTGTGTAGGGTATCACCACTTAAATGACCACTAGGATCCAAATTACCTACATTTTGATTAGATACTTCCACAATATCTTCCTCAAGGTTGTATATAAGAGTCTGAATTTCCTTAAGATACTTCTCCTGAAAGTCAGAATTGGAGAAATACATAGCATCCTCATGAAAGACAACATCCATAGTGATAAACATGCATTTAGTAGGGGCATGGTAGCACGTGTATCCTTTTTGATGAATAGCATAGCCAACAAAAACACATTTCAAGGCTAGAGGCATTAACTTACTACATTGGTGTTTGGGGAGATGAACATAAGCAACATATTCGAAGACATGATGAGGGAATTTTGGGACTGTTAGAGCAACAATAGCTTCTGCAAGTGCCTGAAAAGGTGTTCTAAAGTCAATAGAACGAGATGGAATACGATTGATGAGATATGCTGCAGAGAGAAGAGCTTCGCCTCAGTAACATAGGGGCATGTGAGCCTCAATGAGGGAACTATTTTTGCATTCGGCCATACCATTTTGCTGAGGTATATCTGGACAACTGATTTGATGGATTGAGCCATGAGAGTCCAAAAATTGCTGAAGTGCAGAACTATGGTATTTCCCACCATTATGACTACGTAACACTTGTATTTGGGCATTGTACTGTGTACGAATGGTATTATAAAATTTTTGAAACAGTAAGTTAACTTCTGATTTAGATTTCATCAAACACAACCAGGTCATCCGAGTACAATCATCTATAAAGGTAACAAACCAGTGTGAACCTCCTAGTGTAGGAACTTTGGATGGTCCCCAAACATCAGAGTGAATAACCGTAAAAAGAACATGACTTTTATTTAAAATCAAAGGAAACGAGGTACGATGACTTTTTGCAAGTTCACACACATCACATTTGAAAATAGAAATATCTAAATTCGTAAATAAACTAGGAAACAACTTTTTTAAATAACCAAATGAGGCATGTCCCAAACGTCAATGCCAGAGCAAGATTTCAGCTATCTTCTTTAGTGAACCAGTGCTCTCTAATGCTAAAGCCTGTTGCAATCTGTTTGTCGAGTAGAACCATAACCAATCGTTTGTCGAGTTTGAATGTCCTTAAACATACAATGATCAGGCCAAAAAATAACAATACAAGATAAAGTAGTAGTGATCTGAGAGACTGACAAAAAGTTATAATCTAAGGAGGGAACAACTAACATGAAATCAAGATGTAAAGTATTAGTAAGACGTGATGACCCTTCCCCAACAACCGAGGTGGTAGTACCGTTGGCCGTGGAGACACAATTTTGGGAAGATGTGTTAAGAATTGTGACTTTTCTAACATCAAATGTCACATGATCAGTATCACCAGAATCAATTATCCATGCACTATAAAAACAGGTGTAGAAGTGGTGAAAGCCTTACCTCCAATGTTTGCAGTGGTTAGCAATGCCGATGACTTAGGAGAGACGTCATCTTCCTTTGTTTGAGCAACTGTAGTAGTGGAAGGTCACTTGGAATTTTGATGTCGGGTTGGGTGATAAGTGTAATTTTTACACTTATTTGAGACCTAAAATAACGACAATTGATAGTTTTTTTTAACAAAATATATTCTAAATTTTTGTATTTTATGTTTAATTGGTGAAACTCTTTGAATGGAAAATAATTGAAGAAAGGAATCAGAAGATGACGAAAATGGCAAAAATCTAAACTGCAAGGACCAACTTGTATTGGACGAAAGAATTGAGGACTTGAAAGTAAGAACTAATTTAATTAGGCATTGG
>OU503058.1:9478429-9489621 GCA_912172775.2 Fraxinus pennsylvanica
TGAAGAGCAGAGTTCCATTGTTAAGGATGATATGGTGGAGACGATGCATTATGAGTACGAGGACCCGTATCTTATCGAGGGAGAAGCTAACAAATTCAACCGTATTTTGCCTAATTCTTTCTTTCAGTTTGATCATTGTACGTGGGAGTTCATACAACGTCTATGGCTGATTGTGTTTGCGGTGCAATACATCCATAGCTATAAAATGGATGGGTACCGTGTATTGATCCTATGCCATGGAGGGAAGAATTTTCCATTTGATTCAGGTGGTGCAATGATGAGTTGTGTAGCAGGCTGGTTATTTCTTATGCGATCACAAAGCACGAATTCGGGACAAATCCTTCTCGAAAAGAGAGGGGATGATATGATCCGGGATAAGCAATCACTTGATCTAGTTTTGGAGTCCAAATTGAAGAAGTGACAAGCCAAGGTACAATTTTCGTGAAGGGTTCGAGAGTCGAAACTCAAATATTGTTATATTTGTGGCGTTTAGGCACCCTTTGTGGCATTCGCAAATTGAGGTTCGTTGGTTTTGTAATCAAGAGGTCATTCAAACTTTGTTTTTGTTTGGTTGCTTGGTTCAATAATTTGCGGGTCGAGATTTTACCGTCTACAACCTAGATTTGGGCTTTCCCGACATTTTCAATTAATTTCGTGAATTCTATGCTGATCCCGTACCCGGGTTCGCGTCATGCGGGCTTCCCTAGTTTTGAAAATAGTGAACCTTTTTTCGCTGAAATTACGTACTGCAAGTGCATGGATTGCTTTCAAGTAATAAAGTAGACCGAGTCTGAGTTGTCGATCTCACGAGAAATATTTACTTAATTACAAAATAGTTAATTTAGTTCTAACAATGAAATACACAATCAAATTTTGGTTTTTAAAGTATTAAAATACTAAAAACTCTACAAAAAAAATAACATACATAAAATTAGGGAAATTTTGGAGGATAAATTAGTTAGGATTCATGATTTCATTTAATCGTCACCTAATTAATTTCTCCTCAAGCAAACTAACAAATTACTTAATTACGATGTTAGATTGCATTTTCTAATTTAGCATATTACCTCTCTCGAGCGAAATTAGTCCTGAACATCTCAATGCTGAATAAAACCCAAACAATCACATTAAATCTTTATGAAATAGATCAATGAGTCATCTAGAGTTACGAGAATAGCTCTATTTCTTACAAGAATCTAGTGTATTTACTAGTTAGTAAAAGTGCACAATATTCTCTCAAATAATACAGAAATCACTAAACACAATCATTTATTGGCCAAATAAATTAATATCTTGAAATACAGTAGTAAATATACATGAATATAAGCACCGAAATATGAAAAGAGAAGTATTGAAATCAGTAAAGCTAGGAAAGCCAAATCAATTATCCCAACATCAAGAATTTATGTCATTGTACTATGATAATAAGGAAAATATTTGGAGAAAATACATTGTAAGTTTTTAGAGGGAATAATGGTAAAATACAATACAAAATGTAAAATTCTTCACCTGGTTGGATTATTGAAATGGGTAGTGGCTTGGTATTGATTTTGTCTGAAAATATCTCCACCCTTCTTTAGATTTTTCTTTACCTTTTGTGCCTGAGTTCTTCCAAATTCTAAGTAAAATAAAGATGAAAATGAAGAAAGTGATGAATGAGGAAAAAGGCCCAATTTTTGCCTTTTTAAACCCTAAAAACATGCATAGAAAAATCGCCACAAGCTGCTAAAATTTTCGAAGATTAACAAAAATGGCACCAGATTTCTTCACACACGTGGAAGCTGGGGCGCATGCACCAGGACAGCATTTTGTTCTCTGTCAGTGGCAAGGCTCAGGCTTGCATGTGCCTTGCTTGGCTCTAGGCATGCGCAGTTGAGCTCTTTCAGCCAATTCCACAGCTAAATCCTCCATATATTGAATGTTAGGTCCCTCAACTTTGGTTTGGTACATTTTGGCCGTCAAATCTTCATTTTTCTCTTAATTAGACTCTTGATAAATTGTATCCAAAGTCCCTCAACTTTCTAATCATTACACCTTCGTCCCCAACTTCATTTTTTGTGCACTTTTAGTCCATTCTCTCTCTCTCTCTCTCTCTCTCTCTCTCTCTCTCTCTCTCCCCTCCCTCCCTCCTTCAATTGGGTATTTTTGACTACTAAACAATTTTAAGAAGTAATTCGCTCAATTACTAATATGTAGCTCATTTTCCAAAATGTGTGTAAAAATGCACTTATAAAAAATTCCCAAGCTTGTCTTGATTGCCTTAAGCAAAATTATCGACTAGGACAAGCAAGCAATCGTGGAATAAAAATCAACAATGTTAGACAACTTGCCAAAATATTCATGAGTGAAAAATTGTACAATCGATTCACTAATATGCTTCCAAATAATACTACCAAAAACAATTTAGGCTTATCCAATGCTTGACTCCGTGTGTATATCCACTTTCAATCATCCCTTTGACTCAAAAAACATTGTAAAGAAGGAAAAAAATTCAAATTGGTTCCAACCCGACCCTTATTGGTCATATCTTTCGTGTTCCACTTGTGAGATTCACATCTCTCAACAAGATAGTTTCTTTCCCCGGGTGTAAATCTAGAAGTTGTTTTCAAGCTACCTTTTTTTTTAAGAAAGAAGACCTGGCACCTCCGCATTTATTAAATAAGTGCCTCACTTGTGGTGGAGAAAAACCATTGTCACATCTCAAATCAACTAAAACAAACAAAACTACAAAGCTTTAACAACGTAGGTATGGAAGTTCACATTTATCCGTTCTCAAGATGGCGAAGAGGATCGTTGGCAAACTATTTGTAGAATGAGGGTCCAAGTAAGAACCACCCTCCTTAGCAAGGAAATCCACTACCATACTCGCTTCTCTAAAGACATGGGACACTCGCGTATCCAACTTACCAATCAAACCCAAGACATCCTCCCAAATATCATGTAAACTCCACATAGAACATCTGCCCTTCATCTCCCATTGCACCAACAAAAGTGAATCATATTCCACCATAATCCCATAAAAACCCAAATCATGGCATAACCACAAACCATCTCAGAGCATAAACCTTAGCAATCACATTCAAAGATAAGCCATAGTGGTGTGGAAAACCAGCAAGAAATTTTAAGAGCACAGTGATCACTTTTCTTCAACCAAACTTGCCTAGTGACAGGAATATTTTCAGTCATATGTGTTATTAACTTGGTCAATTTTACTTACCTGAATAGTAAGGAAGTTAACATGGCCAACATAATCCTGATTCTTATTTCTATTTAAGTTCTGATTTCTATTTCTGTTTAGGAAATGACGACACCTAGGATTTATGTGTCCAAACTCACTGTAATGAAAACAAGTATGGATAAACCTAGGACCAAAGGTATGTGATCGTTGATTTCTATTCTTATTATGGAGTGTCGTACACGTCTAGTAGGCATCTATCCTATATATCCCTTATTCTTAGGCTCAGGATTAGGCACATGTTTAAGCTGATCAGTATTAGGGACAAATGTGGTTTGGACGTACTAGCAACATTATGATCATTTTTATTATATCCTAGACCTTCCTATTACCAACAGGTTTACCCATTTCTAGAATATTATCTAGCTTTATAGAACTACTAGAAAAGGCAAGAAGTTGAGACTTGGAATGCACTAGGTCGCTCAGAAGATTTTTAATTTGGATTTCTAAAATTTCATTTTCAACTGTTAGCTCATTAGCTCTCCTAGGGGTCTTCTCAAGCTCACTAGTGAGATTTCTAACCTGAGTATCTAAAGATTTATTCATGGATTTCAATTCACTCAGGGTAGAGGTAGATTCTTGAAAGTACGCTACGAGCAATAATGGCAATATATTTTGTACTTTCCTCACAAGTGGATTTCTCACTCTGATTGTCCAAGTTGGGCTCATCATCAGTAAGAGTAGCATTCATAGTCTTATCCAAATTTCTCCTACTGCTATGGCACTCACTCATAACGTGGCCAAAATCTCGATAGTTATGACATCTCACAGATTGAGATCTCTTTCTAAACTCACTAGAATCACCTCACTGTCTTTCTTTAGGTTTCTTTTTATTTCTAAGCATTTTTCAGAATTTTTTAGCGAAGTAAGCTAACTCCTCTTCATTAGGAGAATCTAAATCCGAGGACTCTCTATGACTATTCCTCGCGGTATTTAAGGCCAATGACTTATCATTTGTGAGTTTAGCTAATCTTAGTTCATAAGTCTGGAGAGATCCAACCAACTCTTCAATCTTAATGGAATCTAAGTCATTTCTCTCTTCTATTGCCATGACTTTAGGTCTAAACCTTACTGGTAGGGCTCTAAGAATCTTTCTGACTATCTTAGGCTATGGGATTCTCTCACCTAGATTAAAGCTAGAATTTACTATATCATTTAAGCTCGCATAAAAATCATCAAAAGTTTCATCTTCCTTCATCCGAATTTCTTCAAACCTTGTGGCTAACATCTGAAATTTAGAGTTCTTAACTGCCTGAGTTCCCTCATGTGTGGTTTGTAGGATATCCCAAACCTCTTTGACTACCTCACACATTAACATTTGCCTAAACTCTTCTGGGATACTGTCATAAATAGGGCATGTAAGGCTTTACTGTTCAAGTTACATTCATCTAAGTTTGCTCTAGTTCAATTAGCAACAGGGGTGAGGATTACTTCATTATTAGCCGTAGAACTAGGTGCAACCCAACCATTCCCAACACTAAGCCAGATACGCTCATCCATGGATTTTAAAAATGCTCTCATCCAAACATTCCAGTATGCATAATTACTGCCATCAAAATATAGAAGGATAGATAATAAATTACTCATCCAGATACTACGGGTCAAGGAACGAATTTAGGCTCTGATACCAACTGAAAAATTAAGGATGTCACATGGATACCACTTAATAGTTTACGGATTACCAATTTAACGACTTTTAAGTTACCAATTGGTTGTTACTTATCTGTTTTTAATTTTGACCATATGTACGAAATTAATCAATCAAAAGCAAAGTCACTTTTAATTATTTCTAGACGATTAAGCATATATGTTCAATTATTGAATTGCCGCAATAATAAGGAAAGCAATAAATAACACAATATTGGTGATGGAGAAATCCAACTGGGTAAAAACTCGGGACCAAGCCAAACCTCCACTATAGACAATATGGAGCAAGTTACAGTAAAATGCTATCTAGCCAATTCCACTAGACTTCCCGATCTATTTTCTACTAATTCCAAGTTTTGATCCAATACGTGTTCCAAGATCTGTTTCAAGATTTAGTACAATTGTCTCTTCTTAATGGAATTCCAAGAACCTATTCCAAGGCCTTATGCTCTTCCAGCACTTGTAGTCCAACCTCTCTCAACCTCTAGCAGCCTCTGAAATTCAACTGAGAAAGTACCTTCCTATGACCAATAGGAAGTGGGTGGTGTTTCAAATTCAATGGGTTTGATGTTTTTTCCAAATATATGGTTGCATAAAATCAAGAGTAAAATGATGAAATCAATGTATTTATATGTTCTTGAATATGTTATAGAGAAGAAGCACAATGAACAACCACACAAATTTTCGTGCATAGGTTTGGGTATTTATAGGAGAGGGTAATTAGGTTGAATAGGCCGAAAAAGTACTTCAAAACAACAAAATAAGGTTTTTCTGATCGACCTATCGCTCGAGCGAGAAGCCGTGATAGGCGAACGATGCATTGTCGCTCGAGTGAGAGCTCGGCGACATGTATTCTTTTTTGTCGCTCGAGTGCCAACTAGGCGAGAAGCTAGCAAATATGCGGTGTCGTGTTTCTCCTCTTTTCATGCTCGAACCTTAAACCTTATAACCCAATTTATACAAATTGCACCCTAGGTCCTTGACTTTTACAACACGCTACAAATTAGTCCTTTTGTCCACAAAATTGCCAATACTAAAAACCTAACATTATCTGTTTCCACCAATGATGCAGTGTTGTTTTCACAAAAGGTTAAGGACATCCTACTTTTTCTGTTGTAAATAAAGTACTTGGTTATTGTTCATTGCCCACGTTCCTCTGATTTCTGCGTTTCATTTGATTAGTCTTAGGAACCATAGACTTCCCCATTGTAAATCTACCTGATGGAATATAACCATTTGAATTGGTGTATTATAATCTTTCTGGAACCTACCCTTATCGATTGTGTAAATGTGCCATATATTTTCTCTTGTTAATTTCTGATTATACTCACTTTTCCTAGAGATGTCTTTTAAATTCTAAAGATGAGACTATTAACTACTTTCTTTAGTTCAAATCCACGGTTGAAACTTTGTTTAGAACTAAAATTCTAAATTTTCAATCTGATTGGGGTGGAAAATATCATTATTTCTCTATTATTTTGTCTCATTATCAGATATAGCTGAATATATCTCTATCGTCGTGTTATATTCTATGAATCTATTTCTCCTTTTGCCTCAGCCTCTTCATAATTGAGTTCATCTTTGATTGATGTATGTCTTGCAGAGGCAACCATTACAACCCCATTACGATTTCCTGTAGCCTATACTTGACCTATACTTAAATGTAATATTGGTCACTCTAGGCCGAAGTTATTTTAGCAATCCTTCTGCTACAAGGTTCTTCAGTCCAGTAGTTAAACGTGCTGATATTCATGACGCATTTTTGAATGGTGTTAACTTGCTAAAATTGTGTATATGTCCACTTCCCATAGTTTCGTATGCTCTAAATTTTCCATCTTGATTCGTTCTTTGCTTAAAAGGATTTGGGTCCTTTGGGTTATTTCCCACTCTTCGAGCTCTAAACATTGGCTTTACCATTCTCAATGTAAGTATCTTTTCAATGCATTAGCTAGAGCTCAATTACCCTAATGACCCAAGATGGAAGGTGTGTACACACATGTTTGGCTTAGCTCTTTTTCTATTTTTTTTTTTATAATATCATTGTCTCAAGTGTCATACAGTTGAAATGAGCCACTTCTTTTGTAAAAGCAAGGCCAAACATGCCTTTAGTACTTTAGATAAGTAGAAAAGCTATGGCAATTCATTTATTTAATTTTTTTCCCTCTTTTTTTGTTTCCGTTTTTGTAATTGGCCAATGACATCCATTCACGTCAATGAAAAGATAAAACAAAGACAGCCCCCATGGGCATAGCACAGTGATAAAGTAGAAGGGTTATTTACAAAATTACGAATCCCCACGATAATTGGAAGACAATATTTATGTTAGGAGACAGATGTCTCGTGGAGACAAAGTCATGGTACACTATGTCACCTCTTTTGTAGTCCCATCTGCACGACGTAAATGGAGGTCCACAAGGAGGAGAATTACTTTCCGAATATCCAGTTTAAGTGTGTATAAGTTGTAACTACATCCAATTTACTCGAGTGGCGTAATAGGGAGAAAGGTCGCAACTCTTCAAGATTAGTAAGGCGAAATTTGGATATCTAATTCATCAAAAAAAAATTAATTGATTAATTAAATAAAAAGATAAAACAATAGCAATGTTAAATAAGGATCAAATTGTGTGCCACTATAAATGGTTCTGTTCCCTTAACAGAACCATATTTAGTAAAGGAAAAATCCTCATTGTCTAAAGCTCTGCATAGTCCTAGTTTTTATGTTGATATCTTAATTTTTTTATAGTATATTGAAGTCCTTTTAGAACATAATTTTTTTTCTATGTTAAGTATAATTTTTAACTTCACTTATTGTTGATCCCAAAAAATGAGCCAATAGATGCCGGGCCCACTCTCGTCAAGTCAAGTACGATTTCGGCACGTTCCTACCGGTATGATAGCAGTAGCAAGGAGAAAATGGATGCGGGAGACACTTTGCGGCGAAAGACATAAATGTTCAGGCTCAGGCGGTTCGGGTGAGGCAAAAGCAATCGTCCTAACAAAGATCACCAGGCGGAAACCAAACTAATCTATATAGTAACAAACATGAATATGTGGAAGGATAGATAAAAAGTGTATAGAAGTTGCCATGCGTTCGATAAAAATGTAAAGAAAACGAAAAATATTCAACCAAGTGTTTGTATGAATTTCTTGAGAGCCCAAGTGTATATTCTGTATATATGAATGGCAAAATTCCAATTCACTAACCTCCCTTTTAGCTCCAAAGAGAACATATTTATACTGCATTAGCCAACGTGGTAACCGTTGGATCAGAACCACGTGGCCTTATCTCCCTTATTGAGCCTTCAAATCACTGTCTATTTATACAATTAATACATTGATAAATGGTCAGCTGCCCTATACAATAGGTTGACACACTAACAAACTTTATTAAAAGTGTTACATCAATCACTTCTAAGGATCTTCAAATCTATTGCAAGACACAGCGTCAACTTCATGAGCTTCGAATGAGTTTGAATGCCTCAAAGAGATCTTTGAGGTGGTTCTCTAAGTGGAGAGCATCAGCTCCTTTCTTTGTTTCCTCAGGTAGTGTTTCAGTCTAAGTTGGAGTGCTTAGTCCTTGATGTAGTGCTTCACTATGGACTACGATTTTGCAGTGCAAGGACTTTAGTTTTGTTTGATTTCTTCATATTTTGACCTCGTGAGTATTTTTTTGACTTTCTCGTTGACTTTTTACCTACGTAGATTTCTACATGGCACTTTTACTTTGAGCCTTGGAGGCTAGGCGTAATAATAGTCCCCTAAATCTAGGCATGATTATTTATATAATGCGTGGACTTCAATGTAAAATAAATTGAGATATAAACTTTTGTAGGGCGATGGTTTTTACCATACGACAAGAAATATATTTGATTCGTACAGACCCTTTGCAAGTGATGTCCGAAGTGGTCCATCTGGCAATATTTTGCCTTTTGGAATAACTCTAGAAAAGGTTACTGAAGCAGAGTACTTCAGAAGTTGTATATTCCAAAGTGCATTTACATATCCGAAGCACTAGCTAAACTGATTGAAGTGAAGAGGGTCAGACCCTAATAGGGCCTCAGGGTTGATAATTACGATGCACTTCATTTTAATAAATTTGAGAAACACGATGCGTCCTTAATTACGAAGCCCAAATGATTTGTTGGGTCGTGGCACGTTTTCAAGAAAAGGGAGCTGAGGCGGTTCAACTTCCAATACACGCAACCATCGTCACATTTAATGCGTGATGATGGCTGTCTCCAACATACCTCAGGAATTTTAGACACATGAAGGCGCGAGGAACATATGTCCTAATCTAGGCCGTAAAAGATGAAGCATTGGACGTATTGAGTAGCTCAGATTAAATTTTCAAATGGACGGTCAGATGACCCGGATCAAGATCCAACGGCTAGGGTTAAGTGGGTCTGCCTAGTTACAAACCCTTGAGAAAATCTCTTTACTTTTGTATGAATCCTTACATCCTTCCTTTTCAAATTTTACAAGTCTTCAAGTTTCTTTCCTTTGAAATTCTTCTAAGTTCTCTTTTTCTTCGAGTTTTTCCTTTCTTCTCGTTACTATCGCTAATTTCAGTGTTACTTCTTTTTCATCATTTTAAGAAATTCATAAATACTTTAATTTTTTAACTTGTAAAAGTTTTGAAATAGCTTGTAAATCGATTGCCTCTTCAACATCTACTAGGGAACACATAGATCTTAATGAGTTAGCGAGTGAGATGGGGGTAGAAATAACCAACACACCTGATCTCGTCAGAGCCATTGAGGCTATACGAGGTGCCTCAATTTCGGGAGAATGGAGGAGGGGTGGGGTGTAGGGAGAACAATGATATAGCTTGGGGAGCAGCTAAAATCCCTTATTTCCTAGATCCTACCTGCCTCACAAATCTTAGGGACAAATCCAGAATTCCCTAGGATATTGAGCTAATTTTCCCATTTCCTAATGAGCGAGCCTTCTATCCTAAGCAAGGCTGTGTCATTGTTAGTGAGTTTTTGTTGAAGGTTGGGCTTCACCTGTAGATCCACCCATTTTTTCTTGCCGTCCTTGGCTATACGGGCTGGCCCCTACCCAGCTCATTCCTAATACCTGGGCCTAATTGGTGGGTTCTACTTCCGTTGGAAGGAGACCTCATTGGATGAGGAGATGCCTTTGCACATCTTCTAGACCATATACCAATCCCGATCTTTAGGAAAATAGGACTCCAAGGGGTGATATTCTTTTTGCCCTTGGGGGCCGCACTCCCCCTTTGTCCTAGGCCCACACTCCTTTGTCAAAGGATGGAAGAAGACCTAGTTTGGGTCAGGGAGAAGTGGTAAGAGTGTGAGGCTGACATCATTAGTCTCGACCTCGTATTCAGACGCCCACCTGTGCGTTCTTTGCTTCTTTGAATTTTCAAATTGACGAGGTCTGATACTTACATATTTTGTGTTTGTTTTGCAGGATCGGTTGAACGGTTCGAGTTTACTGAAAGTGACTAGGATACTTTTACTGAGCTCTACAAGAAGTCTTCATCCTTGCGTGACTTCGGCCGTTTGATCCAGTCGAGAGGCTTTTTTAAAGATTTCCGTTTGATGGCAAGGAAGGGTAAGATGTCCTTATACTTTGACATTTGGTTGACATTTTTTGTAGAATTTTGCTGACCCTATCCATTTTTTCTTGTAGAAAACTTCGAGAAGAGGAGACACCCCATTTCTAATATGGCGACAATCCTCACCGCTACCTCCACCTTGGGAAAGAAGGGGCTTAAGCCCTCATCTGTTGGAGGAAAGCATGGGAGGGACAAAATTGAGAAGGTCAGCAATGTTGTTGCCTCTCAGGAGGAGGGATGACCCCCCATGCCAGATAGGAAAAAAAAAGGTTGTTGAGGAGGAACCGAAGAAGAGGTTCAGAATCCCAGCCCCGATAGGGTGGGTGGTTCCCAAAATGTTCCTTCTCCTCGTTCTAAGGTCCTAATGGGGGAGAGGTTGTTGGGTAACTCAATGGCTGTGGCCTCTAAGGGACGGAAAAGGCCAACTATTGTGAAGCCCCAGAGACAGGAACCTACAAAGAAGACAATGACTGCAAGTGACTCCACCACTTCGAATGCTCCAGAGTAGAAACTTGCCTTGAAGAAGAGAACAGAGGAATTGGCTCATAGGCCCTTAGTCTTCTCCCTCAAGAAGTACAAATCGTCGCTGCCACATATTACACGTACTGGATGGAGAGGTGGCAGAACTACGTTGAGATAAATGACGTTGTCAACATCTTTACAATGATGGTAAGCCAAGCTGGGAGGACCTTTGTCATGGCCGTAGAGGCTGAAGCCCTCTTTAAGCAC
>OU503058.1:9521795-9558218 GCA_912172775.2 Fraxinus pennsylvanica
CCTTTGGGATGATAATTCAGGAGGTAACTAACAACCAACGACATGATTTCATTTTACATAATGGCTATCTGTTTCGTGGGTTACAGTTGTGCGTTCCAGATTGTTCACTAAGGTAGCATATTGTTAGTGAACTTCATAACATGGGACATTTCGGGCGAGATAAAACACTGGCGTTGGTCTTCTCTACCTATTTCTGGCCCAAATTAAGTAGTGACGTGGTTCATAATGTTGGGAGTTATTGTGTGTGTCAGCGGTCAAAAGGAGCTCTTACTAATGCGGGCCTTTATACACCTCTACCAGTACCTGAAGCTCTTTGGATTGATGTCAGTATGGATTTTGTTTTGGGACTACCTCGTACCCAACGGGCCTCAGATTTTATTTTTGTTGTGGTTGACAGGTTTTCGAAGATGGCCCATTTCATAGCATGTCAGAAGATAATGGATGCTACCCGGATTGCCCATCTTTACTTTAAAGAAATTGTGCATTTGCATGGTGTGCCTCATTCCATTTCTTCTGATCGTGACACCAAGTCCATGAGTCATTTCTGGAAAAGTTTATGGGAGAAACTGGGGACACGGTTGAATTATAGCAGCACCTACCGCCCCCAGATAGATGGACAGACCGAGGTGGTGAATTAGAGTTTAGGTAATCTTTTGAGGAGTCTAGCAGGAACAAAGTCGAAGCAGTGGGATTTGGCGTTACCACAGGCAGAATTTTTATATAACAGGTCGAAGAATAGAACCACAGGGATGAGTCCATTTGAGATTGCCTATGGTCGGGTTCCTTCTGGGGTACTTGACTTAGCCCCTATTCCACACGTGGGTCGTCTAAGTCAAAAGGCAGATGAGATGGCAGAACATCTTCGGGGTATCCATGAACAAGTGAAGTTAGCCATTCATTAGAGTAATACCAAGTACAAGGTTCAGGCAGACAGTCACTGTCGTCGGGTTGTTTTCGAAGTTGATGATTTTGTTTGGGTGGTATTAACTCGTAATCGTTTTCCTGTTGGGGAGTATAACAAGCTTAAGGAGCGAAAGATTGGTCCTTGTGAGGTTCTGCAAAAGATCAATGACAATGTCTATCGACTATGCTTCCCCAGCCATTTGAAGACTTATGATGTATTCAATGTGAAGCACGTAAGCCCTTGCTTTGTGGATTCTGAAGATACTCATGTGAACTCGAGGACGAGTTCTTTCCAACCCAGGACGACTGATGCAGGGGGATCCGAGCCAGACGAGGCCGAGCTATCTGATAGTTCGTTATTGCCACTGAGATACCATGAGTTGGCAGATCAATGCAAGAATGGCAAGTAATCATCGATCTTTCCTAATTGGAGCCGTTTTTGGACACGTTTCGATATTTTGGCCATAACTTTGGCTATGGTCGTCAGAATCATGCCCATGACCCCAATTTGGAAAGCTCTTTCCGCGGTGCACATCGTGGGTACCTATCTATGCTCAGTGTACATCGGTTTTGAGGCCAAATTCAGCTATTTTCCCGTCTGAATCATCAATTTAAGTTATTTTTTTTTACCATTTTTAGTAATATTTCGATTTCCTTTTTTACATAGTTTACGATTTCAAGTTTAGCCAGATTTTTGGGATCTTCTTCCTTTCATTACGTACTTCGTTTTGGTATGAATAATAGAAGTTTGCTATTTTTGACAAAATTTCGATAATTAATATTTTCTAGCTATTTAACCTGACTTGGGGGTTATTTTCGTTCATTTATTGAATAATAAAGAATTTTACCGTTTCTCTTGGTGTTTTTCTTGCGTTCTTCTCTGTATTTGTCAATTGGTTTCAGCCTGCAGAATAATCACTATTATGCTCGGCGTCAAATTGACAACAAGATTAACTGATGACTCTTGACTGGGAAAGATTAAAGACTCTTTACGAATTGGAACAGAGGAGTGACAGTAGAGCTTATTTGGGAAGCTAGATTGATGATGAGGTTGTTTGGTACTTGGATGAGGGAATTTCAATTGATACAGTCCATCTTTAAGTCTCTCTTGTATCATTATCTGCCTCGTTGACAAGTCCTTAACAAAACAACAGGAATAGTGAAATTCCATGAAAACATTGTTGTCTGAAGTGAGTTGTGGTACACTAATGAGGTTTTTCTTTATTTCAGGCACATGTAACAATTTATTTAATACCAATGCCTTATTGTTTAAAACAGAAATATGTGAGGTTCCAAAATGTGAGATATTCAACTTGCTACCATTTCCAACCATAACTTTCTCCTTACCAATATACTTCACTTGAAGATGCGATGTTTCCTTTCTCAGATGTGATGTGGTTGGTGGCACCTGTGTCTGCGAACCAGGTTGGGTCACTAACTGAGCTAGGAGAGGCTATTAGTGCCGCAGGTGATGAATTGTGGTTGATCCTTGGACTTGGTGAGGTGCTGAATACCTTTAATCATATCTGAAGTGGCAAACATTTGCTTTGTGTCCTAGTTTCCCACAGACTTGGCAAACTAGTCTATCTTTTCCATACATGTTTGCTCCTCTGCCTCTACCTCTCCTTCCACTTCTGTGATGATTGAAGTTGGTAAATATTCCACCCATACTCGGCCTATTAGATCTGATATGACCAAAACCTGACCTCTAAGAGATGTTTGCAGAGGTTTGTTCAATGTTCAGTCCTGTCATTTCATTCCTGATAGAGTTGAGGTGTTCAAGCCTAATTTCATATGTCATCAATGTGGATTGAAGTTCTCCCCAAGACATATGATTCCTATTGTTTAGTTGAACGACAATTGGAGTGTAATCTTTGATAAGTGTAATTTTTACACTTATTTGGGACCTAAAATAACGACAATTGATAGTTCTTTTAACAAAATTTATTCTAATTTTTTGTATTTTTTGTTTAATAGGAAAAACTCTTTGAATGGAAAAAGAATTGAAGAAGGAAGCAATATATGGCAAAAATCTAAAGTACAAGGACCAACTTGGAAGCAATCATTAAATTAATTGGGCATTGGAATTAATTGGGCCTCAATTTTGACTTTTAGTGGTATTGGTGAATTAGATTTTATATGTGTGTGTGTGTGTGTGTGTGTGTATGTGTATATATATATATATAACACAGCACGCGGACGGAAGAGGGGAGAAAATTGAAGCCAAACTGCAAAGGAACAGATTGTGAGATGTGAGATTAATTATATATACATGCACATGGTGGTTTTGCAAAAGATTTTGATAATACACGTTTATAGAGAAAAAGGACAAAGGAAAAGTTGGTGGCTATATTATTGTCATATACATATAGTGCATGCAGAGAGATGAAACACGCATTCGGGGGCTGGAAAAGAAAGGGCAACTTAAATTAAATCCAGATTTGTTCTCGTTTGGTCAATACATCTCATAAATTTGATAAAATATTACTTTAATTCCTTGTACGTAATAAATTGCTATTCGATTAAAGGTATTATTAACTTTAACTCCATCAAACATGTAGTTCTCGTGAGTTCGACACTTTACACACTACTGTATTACTTGATTACGATTCCGTTCACTTGCGGGAAATCAAACGACCAATTTTTTGGCGCTGTTGCCGGGGACTACTGTTTTTGATACGTTTAGTTAATTTTAGCTTTAATCTAAATTTTATTTTTTTCTTTAGTTTAGTTTATTTTTAAAAAAAAAAAAACTATTGTGTTTTCATTTACTTTTACAAGCACGTGTATGCGAAGTTCAAGAATAGGTGATCTTGCTTAATTTTTTATCTTCTTAAAGATAGAGAGTAGGTTGTTGGGATCAATAAAAGTTTCACTTTTTATGCTCAAAGAATAGGTGTTTGAATTGAAAAGTGAGTAAGGTATTTATAGCAGTCAAACCGACCAAAACTCTGCCGAACCTAACAAAGGATCCAGACGTCCGGATGATCTAAAATACTAGCCGTTTGAATGTCGGAATGGGCTTTTGCCCCCGAACGTTTTCTTGCTTGATTTTTCGTTTGATGCTATTTCTTGAAGTACTTTCTCGCGTATTATTTTTAAAGTAAGTGACTCGATAAAAGCTTTATACAATCATTTGATTTTGAAAATAATTTTTCTTATGCATAAAAATTCACTTTTAGCTCTTAGTCATTATTTGCCAAATGTTGAAGTATTTTACTTTTACATGAGTGTAAAATGTTTAAGTACTATGTTTTGATCATCTTGACATGCATTGCTTGATAGGTCATCGACTTTTGTCTTGATTCTTTTTTAGGCTACTTTTCGTAGGTTTCATTTCATATCCTCGATTTGAGAATATGTTTTTGTGTCCATCTTCGTGTGCAAATTCTACTTGACCTTGAACTTAATGTTATTGACTTTATGCAATAATCACTATAGACACTTGAAATCAATTTGTTAGAGATAAAAATAATTTGCTTGTGATAATCAAAACGATATGTCAACCATAGGTCAACAGATAGCACCTCGACATCGCGGTGCCACGTCATTTTATGGGTGGCACCTCACCCCACCTTTGTGGAAAAATTGACAAATTTATGCTGCCTAGGTGGAACTCGGAAAAAATGAGCACTGCACTTCCTTTAGTGGTTTTGTCACTATTTTATCTTCTGATATCCTATTGAGGCAATTCAAATTGAGTTGTAAAGATAACTAAAAGGGCTACAATTGTACTGCAAATTAGCTTTTTTTCCAATTCGAATGCATCTAAACTTTGGCTAAAAATATAAATCCCAAATAATATTTACCTTAGGATGATTAGACTTAACTCTGGACGAAGGTTCCTTAGGAGGTTTAGTTTTGTCCTCAGGTGAGGACTCCTTAATGGATTTATCTAGACCTTTAGAAGTGTGTAAAAGATCTGGAATTGAAGTTTCTTTAAGTTCAGTTACCATGACGGGATCAACACTCGAGTGATCTAACTCTTCCCAATCTCTTCCAATCTCCCATCACTATAAACATCATCTACCACGATATTGATGGATTTCATCACAACTTGTGTACGAGAATTGTATACTCGATATGCTCAACTATTTCTAGAGTAGCTTAGGAAAATTCCCTGATCACTCTTGGAGTTAAACTTTCCCAAATTCTTTCTATCTCTTAAAATATAGCACTTGCTGCTAAACACATGAAAGTACTTGATAGTAGGCCTTTACCCTTCCAGATCTCATATGGTGTCTTATCAATTTAGGGTCTAAGGTAAACCGTGTTCACTTTGACACGCAATGTTACGACTTCACCCCAAAAATGTATAGCTAGTCCCTTACCATGAAGCATGGCTCTAGCCATTTCTTGATGCACGTGATTTGTCCTCTCATCTACTCCAATTTGTTGTGGAGTGATTGGCGAGGAGAACTCATGCTAGATTCTCTCCTCCAAGCAGAAGTTCTCAAGATTAGAGTTTTCAAACTCTTTCCCGTGATCACTACGGATTCTAGTTATGGTGAAGTCTTTCTCATGTCTAAGCCTTTTGCACAATGATATGACAAGACTGAAAACCTCAGATTTTTCTCTTAACAGCTCAATCTATGTATATCGAAAGAAATCATCTACCATAACCAAAATATAGCATTTACCACCAAGACTCTCGATCCTAGATGGTCCCATTAAGTCCACATGAAGTAATTCTAGCAGCTTGTTTGTCAAGATCTTAGAAGTTTGTTTAGGATTTACTCTAACCTTTTTACCTTGTTGACACTGTCCACATAGAGTGTTTTCAATTTTTTCAAGTTTAAGTAAACCATTAATAAGTTCTTTCTTAGCTAGCTTAAACAAACTCTTATAGTTCATATGACTAAGACGCTAATGCTACAGTTCAATCACATCAATATTGACACTGCTACACACATAGTTGGAATTAGGAAGAACTATATAACAATTGTTAGAAGTTTTTACCCCTTTAAGGACAACGATACCAGTAAAATCATGCATGGTACACATTTTTCTGGACAAAACTAACCTCAAAATCAACGTCATATATTTGACTAATGCTTAAAAAGTTGGATTTTAAACCTTTCACACAAAGTACATTTGAGATAGCAGGTAATCCAGATATATTAACGATACCTTTACCTAGGATAGATGCTGTAGCCCAGTCTCCAAAAGTAACCAAACCGCCATTCCAATCATCAAGAGTAGATAGCAAGACTTTATTACCACACATATGTCTAGAACATGCACTATCAAGATACCATTTAGAGTTATTTTGAGCTTTAAGTGCAACATGGACAATTATCTTTTTTTGGGTTCTAAGTTTTCATTAACAAGTTTCAACTCACACAGCTTTTTGGTAGTCGTGAAGGTCAACTACGAGTTTCTCTCACTCTTTCAAGTTCATTAACATTTTTTTAGTACGCTATATTACCTTTTTTATTTTAAGACTGTCCTCAAGTAGCTATTGATAAGAGTCACGAATATCAGTCTCATCCTCAGAGTCTTTCTCAGAATTCTCACCATGTTTATCATTTTCCACCTTTTCACTTTCCTTATCAGATTCAATCTCAACTTTAGACGTGAAGCCATAAAGTTTTGTTCATCCTCACCACCAGAGGTATTACTCTGAACACTCGAATCTGGTTTATCATGATTTATTATGGGTCAGGAATCGAAATATGGCTCAGATACCAATTGAAATTACAAAGTTCGGCCCAAATTACACCTAGATGGGTGGATAGGTGATTATGTGGAATTAAAAAACTAATAATTAAATTGCAAAAAGTTACTTTTAATTATATCTAGATGTTTAATCAATCAATCCAATTTCCCTATGTTGAACTACCGCAGTTATATGAAAATAGTAAATAATGCACAGAATGATCATGGAGAAACCCCATTTGGGTAAAAATTTCGAGAATTTTGCCAATCAAAATTCCACTATAAACAAATTTAAACTTCTAGTCGGTCAGACACGACTACCACTAATACTTTCTGACCTCCTGGTAGTAATTTCCACAGCCCTCATGGATTGTGTGCTCCTATATCAATTCCCTGTTGCAATTTTCAAAGCCATCTTGGAATGTTACTCTTGCACTAACTCTCGGCTTTATGAATTCGTCTATCTCCTGTGCATCAATGAATAACTCCACGTTCTCCAACAACTGGAACTCCAGTCACCTTCTCTTCATCTTCAGAACTCTAACAGATGTTTTTGGAAGTAATAGTTTTGGTGTTTGGTTTAAGTGAATTTGATGTTTCACCGCCAAGAACAAATCAAACTAAGAAGGTTGAAAGCTATGGATGAATAAGATATGGAGCAATATGAGTTCTCTCAATGTTCAACCTCAGAAAAATCATTTAGACGTGTGCTAGTATTTATACTGTAGGTTTTGGGTTGAATTGGTCGGACAAAAAGCCTTGGAAACGAGAATTAAAACTTGTTGGATGATACTGTCGCTTGAGCGAGGGATCGTGACGGGTTGTCACTCGAGCGAGGGTAATGCGGCAGGCGAGTGATGAAGTTTCCATTTCTTCCACTTGAGCAAAAACATGGCGATGAGCTAGCGAAATTGCGGCGCCGTTTTGCTCTTCTTTTCACACTCGAACCCTAGAACCTATATAACTCAACTTATACAAAATACAACTTACTTGAATTGTATATAATGTTAATTTCAATCCTTTTTATTCACAGACTTGCCGATTACAATAAAACCTAACACTTAGGAATTTTAGAGAGACCAAGTTGTTTTCTACATTTAAGAGATCGTTATGCATTTGTTATAGAAAGAAGAGATCGATGTGACCCTAATGTTAAAACACAAAATCTCACATTGAATAAAAATAAAATGTAGACCAACTTATAAGATTTTGTGCTACTCATCTTAATGTGGTTGACTTTTTAAGATGTAACTCAAAATCTTTAATATGGTTTCAGAGCCCCATTAAACTCTAACGAACAAATCAATCCGATTAAAACTCAAAAAATGAGCACATGAATTTCAATATGGATTTGCTCAAACGATCCACCATATTGCAGGGACATGTTAAGGGATAAAATACCTTATCAAACAAAAATGAGCTTGGGCTAGTCCTCTCAATAATGTTGATACATCGAATAAACATGAAAATATAGACTAACTTATAAAAATTTGAGCTACTCCTCTTAATAAAGTTAACATTTTAAGATGGTACCCTAAACCTTAATATCTAGCAAAGTATAGGTTGGACAAAACTAGCTAACGCCAACCAACGTTGGTAGACTTGCAGCTTTTATGATCAAGTAGAACGTTATTAATGGTTTGCTAGTAATCACTTCATCAATAACTTAGTTATCTAAGAAGAAGAAAATTGACCCTCAATTCTAAGTGATGATTCCTAGAGCTGAATAAATGTTTGACTTAAGCGCATATCCTAATGATTCTTTAAGATATCAAATGGTTTGTCATATAAAATGTTTATTCCAAAAACGTCTTCGTTGTGTTCTTATGCATCATGTTGAGGTGATTTCTTATGCATCCAGACTATCCAACCTACAAACTCGAGTTGGCAGCTATAGTACTATTAGAGATTTAGACATACTATTTTTATTGGACCACATGCGAAATATATACTGCCCTTAATGTATTAAGTGTTTTCCACGTAGAATGATATAAATTTGAACAAACATTAATTATTTGAACTTGTTAAGGACCACGCCTACATGATCTATTTCCATTTTTACAAAGCCAATATAGTGCGACGCACAAAGTGGAAAGACCAATAAATGAGGTAGTCATTTCACAGGAAGAAAAAAGATAACGTGTTTGTGAGGATTCTTGTCATTGGCATGAGTAAACCAAGAAATTTTATAATTCTATTTGAATAATTGTAAGTAGTCGTTACACTTCACCACGACGCTCCCACGTAAAGCCTACGTGGCATTCCACGTAGAGTCTAAATGGACTTGTCGAAGCCTTCTTACTGAAGGGTGATGTGCAAATGGACCTACCGAAGACCTCTTGCCGATTGAAGCCCGCTTGACGAAGTGGTGGTGTTCAAGGAGGCTAAATCCGAAGCTCTACCATGATAAGTGACAACCCACCTCCTTTGAATTTCTCCTATTTGATAAAATTATGTTTGAATGATTGATGTGACCCTTGTAATAAGTAATGCGATGCAGTCTTATCAAAATAGGTTATATAGTGACTATCCCCTTTTAAGAGCATTAAATACGCCATGGGCAAGTAGGGACAAATTGATTCCTTGGATAAGATACTTTGGTTTAGGAGATGAGGCCATGTATCCCCTCAACCAATGGACACCATTTCACATGTAACACTATAAATTTCTCCCTAGTATCATTTTAGGGTAATGCAAATACAACTATTTTAAGCTATATATCATATCTTCTTGAGTTGAATCTTTTATTGGTAGAGTTAGATGTTTAATCTTAGCTTTTAGTTTGTGTATTGTTGATTTTCCTTATCATGCAATCTCATTAATATGTATTGTTAGTGCCCAAACATTTCTGTCTATCATTATCAAGCTTCTCCCCCATCCAAATCCAAAACATAGTCGACTAGTAATATGTCCAAATATGTTGGAATTAGCTTGCATGGACACGAGTGGGCCTAGTATATGTTGTTCACACCAACGATATAAAAAATAAGGTCAACAGTAGTCCTAACAAGTAAGCACACATTCTACTAGTCAAGATTATTTATAACATGACTTTTAAGCTAAATTATATATGAAAGAGATCATTAGATTTCATGAAGTCTCTTAATCCATTGTGTCTGACTATGACCATCTTTCTTTAGCACAAGTAGCGCTGACACAGCACAAGGACTCATACTCTCGCTCACATACCCTTTACTAATCAAATCTTCCACTTACCTTTGAAGTTCCTTAGTCTCTATGGGATTATTCCGATATGCCAGCCTGTTTGGAATGACAGCTCCAGGTACAAAATCAATTTAATGTTCAATACCTCAAATGGATGATAGCCCACTAAGCATGTCTTCAGGGAACACATCTTCAAATTCCCGCAACAAAGAAATTGCCAAATTAGGAAGGGGTGTGTTATATTCCTCAAGATTGAGGAATGAGTCCTTGTAAACCAATAAGACCATAGGTCGGTTCTCAACTATTGCCCTCTTCAACTAATTCCCTTTTAAGAAGAAATTCACTTTCGACTTTTCCCTCCTCTCATAAGATACTTTTTATTTTCTCTCATGTAGCTCTACTATTTTTTCTCACATTTAGCCACCTCATATTTTTTTCTCACTTTTAGACACCTCACTATTTTCTCTCAACCTTTTTTCTTCCCCACTTTTTAACTTAATTTGATCTTCATACACTTGTTGTGGTGTCAATGGTACAAGAGTTCCATCCTTAGTAAAGCTGTATCTATTTTTATACCCGTCATGAATCACTTTCATATCATATTGCCATGGTCTCCCCAACAAAATATGTCCGACATGCATAGGAACTACATCACACATCACTTCGTCAAGATACCTCCAAATTAAGAAACTCACCAGCACTCTCGTATTCACCTTAACCTCTCCACATTCATTCAACCATTGCAATTTGTAAGACCTATGATATTTTAGCATAGTTAATCCCATTTTTTCAATAAGTGTTGTGCTAGCCACATTGGTACAATTATCCCCATCAATAATCATACTACATACCTTGGTGTTGACGTGGCATCTTGTATGAAATATGTTCTCCCTTTGTTGCTCCAAGTCATCCACTTTGATTTGAGGAAGGGAATAACACACGTGAGCACCACAAAAATTGGGCAGCAAATATATAGGGGACATTAGGTACAGAATGAAAAATCAATGCATGGGCCAGCACTTATAAGCCGTCCAATAAGTGGGGCCACAAGCAGCTCTAACTAAATTAGACTACTTACAATTGTCCAAATAGTTCTAGGTTCGGGTCGATCCATTGAGGTGTAAATATTTCAATTTAATTATTTGGTCGATGCCAATTGATTAATTCCGATTTAACATCATTGTCTAGGATTTATTGGGTATCAAAACCCAACACTCGTTTAATCATGTCAAAATTTTAAAAGTTTCATCATTTATTGTGTAGCGATCGAGAATTTTAAATTATATAAAGTTATTCTTCTTGAAAAACGTGTCGCTAAATTTTAACCCCAAATTTTAAGATGAAAGGGGTGTTCGTTTAGCGATTGTAAAACAAATTTAAAACTATTCAAATCGAGTCCAATCTCGAATATTTTAAAGTATCAAATTCCTTATCATTTTTAAATCCAAATTTTTATAGGTTTAAGTACAATATTTTGTTATTTAGAATCCAAAATTCTGTTAGTCCAAGTCTTGCTTATTTTAGTCCAATTCACTTAAATCCAATTAGGAAAATTCTTGTCGCCCAAATTCTTGGTCCACTTAATTCCTAGGATCTTGTGCCCTAAAATTTACTATTCATATAACTATCATTCCCTCCACTCCTCACACCTCACGCAGCCAACCAATTTGGTAAGAAAACCTTCATCTCGCTCAATTTGGAAGCTCACAATTGACCCTAGAACATCAATTTCTAGCATCAGCTATATCCCAGCCGAAATTGGAAATTCACACTTGATGCTAGAACATCAATTTCTAGCATCAACAAGCCGAAACCCCCACCATCACTGATTGCAACAAGCTGCAATCGGGTTCACCTCCACCATCACCAATTGCACACACCCACAAGCTGCAATCCATCCCACAGTCTAACCAAATGAGCCACCACACCAACTCTACCATCTCAAAGCACCTCCACTGCAGCAGCCTGCAACCCCACACGAACAGCCACTATTTTACCGCAAAAATCGACACCAAATAGCCACAAAATCAAGAAATAACATGACCCATGAACTTACCTCATTCCCCGACCCATTTCCGTACGGATTGCCGTCGGAAAACCTAAGAACCCAAACCCACCAAGCCTCGGTTGGCTTTCGAACCGTACACCAAAAACCCCCTGCCGCCTCCAGACACGCACCGACGCCACCACGCGACGGTTGCGCAGACACCGACCGTTTGGCCGGTGACGGGATCGGAGGAAGGGGCAGAGCCCCTTCCCGTCGCTGCTCTACTCCTCTCCTCTCTGTGAATACGAGAGAGAGAGGGGGTGAGATATTATTTGTATATTTTGGATTTTTTTGGAAAATTTTCCCTTAAGCCCCAAGTTTTAAAAGTTATTTATTTCGGTTCCAAAGTTTCGATTATTCATAAATCAGCCCCCATAGTTCTTATTTCCCCACATTCAGTGCACTAATTCCAAAAAATATATATTTTTAGTCATTAAACTTTTCAAATTTCAATTTTAATAAATCTCCATTGAAGTCCCTAAATTTTATTTTATCATTTTAAGTCATTAAAATTTCGGGATACTAATTCAAGGCTTATTTCCTATTTTGGCTAGACGAAACATACGGATGATTAAGGGATTGAGGTTACTACCCGCTCCACTTTTTTACGTGACTCAAGAAAATTTGAGATAGACTCGCCCCCATTTATTAGTTTATATTATAATTACATGTATTTTGTGACTTTGTATGATTTATATGCTTTAATACATAAGACGAGAATATCTCTTATGAGATAAATGATGTTATTATGCTTGCCATAAATTATATGTTTTAATGCATGAGAATAGACGAGACTATCTCTTATGAGATAAGATGATGTTATGCATAACTTATGTGTTTAAATGTATGAGACGAGACTACTCACACCTATGATTTCAAAAGAGACTATATTTTTAAAGAAAATGAGCTTTAATGATGATGATGTCACTGTATAAATTGCATAATTTATGTGTTCAATTATTCTGTAAATTAATTATTGGCGATGAGTCTACTGAGTATTTATTCGAAATACTCATTCCATTATTTTAACGACAATTGCAGATTTTGAAGATAGGTGGGTTTGATGGGCAGTGGTGGCACGATTTAATGGATGAAGTTAGCTACTTTTGAAATTTACTCATTATGAACATTATTAACTTACATTGTCATTTCAGTTATTTCAAACTTGATATTTAAAGTTTAATCAATTATCGTAAGTAAATCAAATGAGTTTTTGTTGCCAGTGAGGTTCACAATTATGAATGTGATATTTAAAATTTAGTTATTTCCGCAAATCTTTTTTATTTAATTCAAGACAAATGAGGATGACGTGGCACTTCGGGTTCGCGGAACTCGGGGCGTTACATATTGTAACTCAATCAGTGGATGATTTATTACAATTTTCCATGGAGACCAGTGCAGTACATGTAAATAAGGGTTATTGGCGCAAAACGTCCCTACCTTTGAAGGGTTGTGTGGAAAACATCCCTACGTTTGATTTTTTGGTGCGCAACGTCCCTACCTATCAAGTTTATTGTAGAAAACATCCCTACCTTTCATTTTTTGGCACAAAACGTCCCTACCTTCTGCATTTCTTTGCACTGAACATCCTTTGCACATTTTTTTTAATTCAAAATGACCAATATACCCTCCTATGTAAATTGAACAAGAAAAGAAAAATAAAAAAAGAAAGGGTAATTGGCGCAAAACGTCCTTACCTTTGAAGGTGTTTGTGGAAAACACCCTACCTTTCATTTTTTGGTGTAGAACATCCCTACCTTTCACATTCTTTGCGCTGAAGGTCCTTTTCACCAATTTTTAATATAAAATGACCCTTATACCCTCCTATATAAATAAAACAAAAAATAGAAAAATAAAGAACTAATTACAATCAAAGTCCTAAACGTTTTTAAAAAATACAAGTGAGTCCAAAATTTATGAAAATATTAAAAATAAAAATAAAAAATAAAACCCCCTATCTTCTCCTCTGCCTCTCTTCGAGTGGGGTCCCTTTTATATTACTGGGTCAATAATCCTTTTTTTTTTTTTTATTTTTAATATTTTCATAAATTTTGGACTCACTTGTATTTTTTAAAAACGTTTAGGACTTTGATTGTAATTAGTTCTTTATTTTTCTATTTTTTGTTTTATTTATATAGGAGGGTATAAGGGTCATTTTATATTAAAAATTGGTGAAAAGGACCTTCAGCGCAAAGAATGTGAAAGGTAGGGATGTTCTACACCAAAAAATGAAAGGTAGGGTGTTTTCCACAAACACCTTCAAAGGTAAGGACGTTTTGCGCCAATTATCCTTTCTTTTTTTATTTTTCTTTTCTTGTTCAATTTACATAGGAGGGTATATTGGTCATTTTGAATTAAAAAAAATGTGCAAAGGACGTTCAGTGCAAAGAAATGCAGAAGGTAGGGACGTTTTGTGCCAAAAAATGATTGGTAGGGATGTTTTCTACAATAAACTTGATAGGTAGGGACGTTGCGCACCAAAAAATCAAACGTTGGGATGTTTTCCACACAACCCTTCAAAGGTAGGGACGTTTTGAGCCAATAACCCTGTAAATAAATACTTGTGGAGAAAAAGACTTCAATTAATACTTGAAGGACAAAATTTAGCAAATAATTAGTTATGTGAAACCACCAACGCCTATTCATAAATGGATAGTCAAATCCCAGCAATATAATGTGGGGCATCTCGTCTGTATATCTTATAAGATATTGATTAATTAGACAGAAGAATTATTGATAATTATGGGTTTGATTAAGTGGCTCTACTTGATTCTGGTTGTCTACCTATTCTTGTTCATACACCTCTCTGTTTCAAGTTTCATTTCAGGTTCGTGTATCTAAAACACATATTTTAATTGTTTCAATTGCGAAAAATGTGTTGATAATGTAGTGTTTCTAATTTATCGAAGACATTATTGGATTGATGCTGATGGTATTTTTCAATCCCCAGTTTTCACTGAAAAAAGTCTTCTTCAGGGCAAGAAACGTAATTTCTTAACTTTTATTGAATTATTTCTTTTTGTAGTCCTATTTTTTCATTGAATTAGTGTTTTCCATCGTCATCTTTTAACTGAAAATTATTACTATGTTGAAAGTTTTGAGTATTAAAACGTTTTCCCTTTTTTATAAAGGACATTCATTGACTATTTTACCATCTTTTATTCGCAGCTTGCCCAGTTAACTTTAAGGTCCAGAATTACACTATCATCAGCAGCAAGTGCAGAGGACCACAATTCCCTCGTGTTGTTCTGCTTTTAGAGAATTTGCTTGTCCTTTTGCTGATGAACTGAATGACTTCACGAATGATTGGATTACAGGAAAGACTATTGCATTTTCAGTGGAAGTCGTAATCAACATGCGGAAAAAGGGATTTATTCCCACCAAGGGCTTAATCGACCTCCCCAGAAGTGGTTTCATAATTACACATAATGGAATAGAAGGGCTAAAACTCCAATCACACGCGAAAAAAGCAGGGTTATTTCCACAAAGGTCTTCAGTGACGTCACATTTGGTTACTGAAACCCACCATCAGCCACCAACATTTGGTAGCTAAAACTTTTATTAACCAACGAATTTCAGATTGGTTGATAGACTCCAATCACAAACTAAAAAAATGGAGTTTATTCGTGCCAAGATATTCAGCAACCACTTCCTGTTTGGTTGCTAAAACCAATGTATAGAGACCAACCTTGGTTGCAAAAGCTTATACTTTCACCACCATTTTTCATACTGGTTGCTAAAACTTAAATAACACGTGGAAAAAATTAGGGTTTATTCCCATCACGGTCTTCAGCAACCACTTCTGGTTTGGTTGCTAAAATCAACGTACGGCGACCAACTCTAGTCGTTGAAGCTTATTCTTTGAGCAACCACTTTCAGATTGGTTGCTATAACCATGTTGTAATAAAGTGTATGAATTTTTGGTCAGTGTGCCCATAGGAAGTGAGCTTGGGGTGGATTCCCGAGTTTGATTTTGAGTTATATAAGGTGGATTACACTAGTGGCATTAGCTATAGCTCTTGGCTGAAGTGGTGGCAATAAATTCATGTGGAGATAAAGATGGTTTGAATACCTCTACTATTTTAATTGCACTCAACTAGATCATCTTTACTCCAAGTAGGGATATTTGTTAGTGTAACAACATCACCAACACATGTAGATGGTGAGGTCCAACCCTTTTCTTCACCAACTCAAACACGTTTTTCCATTGACTTGAAAAAAGGCTCTCATTCTATCATTCTAATAGGCATAATTATTAAAGTCAATATAAGGAGGAACATAAAGTGATTGACTCATCTAGGTCATTGATCAGTACGAAGCATTGATTCAATTAAAAATACAGCACGACGTTTAGACCCATCTATACCTAGAGGTATATAATTTGAAATTAATACAATCAACCGACAAGTTACTTATTTATTTTTTCTAGATAATAAAGTTCAATATGAAATTAAACCTTATGTGTCAATTATGCATTATAGATCAAAAGCATGAAAGTAGAGAATAACAAAACTGGTAAAGAAGAAAAATCTTTTGAAGAACTCTTCACAGGGTTTAAAAACCTCTAGGCAAACATTGCAAAAATGATTCACTAGAAAATATAATGTTGGGTTTTGATACCCAATAAATTCCGGATAATGATGTTAAACCGATGTTGGATAATTTATATCGACGCATTAGTGATAGCTCAACCCGAAAATAACTTGGGGCCACTAGAAGCAACTTAATTGAGTTAATGTTGCTCGTGGCCCAACACTCGTGGATGGCCAAAGTTATTGAGCTGGATGGTGATATTAGTTGGCCCATTAATTCTTAACATTAGCCCATTTTGTTGGAGGCCTAATACTTTGGTTATATGGACCACTTGACTGGGCCAATATAAGTGACCTAATGTGACTTTGGCTCTATATATATCCTCCTTTATTTGTCTACAGTTGTGTGGTAGGTTTATGCATGTGCAATAGAGGATAAATGGTGAGGTAACCATTCTTGGTGGTTCATTTGATTGTTCAACCATTGCACCTCTTTTTCTTCCCCCCTTTGTGATATTTCTACGACCACCTTCCTCCTTTGTGGGGCTGAAAACTTGTTGCAATTGGAGTGTTAGAGTAGTGGGTCAAACCTCCTCGGTATGTATTTGTTTGGTTGATTAAACTGAGTCCGAATAATGATTTCTCGAATATTTCCTCTACAAATGGTATCAGAGCATGTGTAGTTGTGAAATCTATGATTTTTGGAGTGAAAAATCGACCAAAAGTGTCCACAAATGTTGCTGGAAATCGACAGAAAAATAGAGATAGAAACTGACCAGTTTTTAAAATTTCTGCCAAACCTGTTTTTGCATTTTTCAGCGAAACCACTCATCCGTTGGAGAAACGGCAACCACCAATGGATTGTGCAGGCCGAGGCACACCTAGTGTCCAATGCGTGGCAGTCGGACACATGTCGGTGGTGCATGAAGCCCACACGTAGTGACAATGTTGGCAAGTGGAGGCATGGGGAGAGCTTTTCGCGACGATGTCTTTAGGCAGAATGTTTCTGGTGGCGTGGCAAACCCTATGGAGGTGTTTGTTTTCAGTTTCAGGCAATATAGTGAAAATTGGAAGATTTGCCCTTCGACGTTCAGGTGTTTGGTGTTGTTTTGTGTTGCTGCGGTTGCTGGAAGCTTTGGGATGGATAGTGATAGCCTTGAAACTGTGAAGGGGTAAACATTACCTTTTCATTATTGTAGCTATGGTGTTTTTTCCTTTTCATTATTGCAGTTATAGTTATTGAGTATGATAACAATTTATTTTTCACAGTAGAAGTCATTGTGTGGAGGTGACATTAGGATTGGAGCTTCCGCGAAGGGATAACCATTGCCTGTTGCTAGATTTAGGAATTACTTGTTAATTATTTGCTTTAAATTCTTCATTAATTTGTTGTCAATTATTTTTTATTTTTAGAATTGCACATAACCTTATGACAGTTTTTTTGACCATTCTGTGTGAATTGTGTCTGTACTTTGCTTGTGATTATCGTTTGGTTGCATTTAGTGTTTTTTGCATTCTTTGGTAAAACGACAACACGTTTTAAATTGTGCTTTTTTAATGAAAATGTAATTTTTCAATGTGGCAAAATAAAAAGGTTTTTTTATAAAGCTTTTGATGGCAAATGTAGGTCTAAGGCAAGTGTGAAAAGTAATATGTGTTTTAACTGCGGTAAATTTGGACATGGTGAAATTGGTTGTCCTAGGAATAATAAGAAAAAAGGAAAGATAAGGAGAGAGGTGAGACAAATGTGGTCTTAGGGTCGAGTAATGACCTTAGGTAGGTTTATTGAGTGTAAAATAGTTACTGCATGTGTGTCTGTGTATAATCATTTCTGCATGTGTGTGATTGCTTAATTTTGTTACATGGTTATATGTGCATTTCAATGTGTATGATATGTACAATTGCATGAAATTGAAAGCAATTTAATTACTTTGTGTAATTGTTTGCATGCATAGTGGGCTAAGATGCATTAGCAGTGTGTTGCATGTCTATTGGTGAGATGGAGTATAGATGCCTAGGGGTACATTGGTGGTTTGTACTGGGGATATGAAGTGTGACATTTGAATTACGAGTGGAGAGGTAATCAAATGTTGGAATCCTTTATCTGTGAAAAGACCCTAATCAGGTGGAGTGTAAGATGTGTATTTCTATCATTTCTGTTAGGTGGAGACCCATTATCCACTTAGATTGGGAGGAGTGTAAGAGGTGATAGAGGATTATTCTAAGGACTTAGGATTATAGAGGTCTACCAGTTAGACATGAGTTGAGTGATCTATTTAACGATGAGAGGAGATATGTGTTCTCGAGGTGTGAGAAACACAGAATGGGATACGATAAGTATGGTAAGATCTTTTCATGTGGTCATTTATGCATATGTTGCATATGTGTTTTAACTATTTGATTGATTGACTTTGTGTTAATCTATTGTTCTATATGAACATATCTTGGAAAAGATATGTGGATTATTCTATGCTATATCTTCATCACATGATTATTTGCTCTTCGTTGTTTGCTGTCATTATACTTGGGTATTTGTTTGTGATCTTAGCCCTATTGAGTACATGGAGCAGGTATGGTACGAGTTTCGGGTCCAAAACACGAGGTGAGGTCTGTGATTCCAATTTCTATTGGTTACCTTGATTAGGCAAGCGTGAACTTTTTGATTGCTTGCAGATTGTTTGGGTATCAAGATGGAGATTTGTTGCGTTTTGATACTCAATAAATCCTGAGTGATGACATTAAACCGATGTTAGATAATCTATATCGACGCCTTAGTGATGGCTCGACCCGAAAATAACTTGGGGCCACTAGAAGCAACTTAATTGAGTTAATGTTGCTCGTAGCCCAACACTCGTAGATGGCCAAAGTTGTTGAGTTGGATGGTGATATTAGTTGGCCCATTTATTCTTAACATTAGCCCTTTTGTTGGAGGCCTAATACTTTAGTTATATGGACCACTTGACCTGGCCCATATAAGTGACCTAATGTGACTTTGGCTCTATATATATCCTCATTTGTTTGTCTACAACTGTGTGGTAGGTATATGTATGTACAATAGAGGAGAAATGGTGATGTAGCCGTTCTTGGTGGTTCGTTTGAGTATTCAACCATTGCACCTCTTTTACTTCTTCCCGTTGTGATATTGCTACCACTACATTCTTCCTTTGTGGGAGTGAAAACTTGTGGCAACCAGAGTGTTAAAGTTGTGGGTCGAGCCTCCTTGGTTGGTGTTTATTTGGTTGATTAAATTAAGCCCGAATCAAGATTTCTCGAAGATTTCTGTGACGAACGACTTACAATTAGTCCAGACATAACTAAACCTTGATAAACTTTGACCATCCGACTTGTAAATCACCGAAAAACCTCTTCAATTGTGCAACCTGTACTTTCTAGCAACTCTGGATATCTTTTCCCTCCACATAGATCACCAAGAATGAACCTCATTCGTTACCAACTGGAACTCTAGCTGTCTCTCCCGAACTTCAGGACTCTCAACGATTATTGGTAAAGGATTTAGTTTTTGATGTTTTGATCTTTAATCTTTTATGTTTTGATATTGTGGTTGATGAAGAGATTTCAAACACCCTCGGAAATTGATGAACCACTTCAAGGATTCTGCTAGGTATCTCTTCATCATCCTTCACTGGTGTAGTAAAATTATCCCACCACCCCATGGTTACTCCTATTGAACATCTTCTCCATTTCCCGTTGATTACGCCCAAAGTGTTACGCGGTATTGTAGTATAGTTTTGGGGTGTCGTATCCACAGGGAGATGAAAAAGTGATTCAAGGGGTTCAATAACTTTGGGTTCTCGTGAATTTGATGAAGGGAATTTGTTTATTGCATTCAAATGTAAATATCACCGGAAATAATGATGAAATTTAATATAATATGTAAAATGGTGAAGTTTCGGGGTTCCCTCAATTAGATTGGATCAATCAACATCAACAATTCATGCATTCTCTACTCAATTAGAAGTTTTTGTCCTAACTTTCTAATCGGATGATTTAAACGATACAAACCAATTTAATTGCACATGTAATCCTAGAATTTATGTTTCCCAAAACATAATCATACATCAATTTATTGAAATCAGACTTAAAGAGCGACTATATATCTCTAACATATAGCAGTAATTAAATCACACCAATAAATGATTTGAAAATCAAACTTGAACAAGTATTTTAATTATTCAATGGAAGAAACATGATTAAATCCATGAAAATCTGAATAAATGTTAAATCTAACTCAAATCTAATTCAAAATACGGGAAAACATAAACCCTAGAATTATTTAAACAATGAAAAACACATCCTAAATTCTAGATCTCCTTAACAATTATCACAATCATCTATTGAAATCAGATTATAAATCGTTCATATACATGTAGCATAAGAAAGTAAATAATCACACCAATAGATTTAATGAAATAAAGATTCAACACATAGTTCAATTATTCGATAGAAAAAACAAGATTGATTCTATGAAAAACTTAATACATGTTAAATCAATTTCAAAATTAATTCATAAATATGAAAATCTAGATCTAGAAATGTTTAGCAAAATAAATACCAAAGAGCATGAATAAATGATGTTGAAATCCCCGAATCCAATTGAGTTCCTCCCTTGCTTCACCTTTAGTTTAGTTCTTCATAGGTTTCTTGAGCCAAAATCAATGAAAGAATGGTGTAGAATGAAGAATGATGATGAATGGAATGTTTTTGGGGTCCTTTTTTAGACTTCTCACGGCCCAAACATTAAACAAACCCTACTTTGCGCGGCGCGGCGCCTAAGCGCCATGGGAGCGGCGCTTGAGCGCTTGAATTCTGTCAAATTTTGGGTAAAATGGCGCCTGAGCGCTAGGTTGTGGCGCTTGGGCGCTGTGTCGCTGTTCTGAATTCTGCGCCTTCTTCAGTATTTTTGTCATAACTTTCTCTTCCGATCTCCGATTGAGGTGATTCAAGATGCGTTGAAAAGCTAACTCAAAGACCTACAACTTTGGTTCAGAGACCATCTTCAAATTCGATCGTTTTCTATGTCAAAAATCCGTCCCAATACGAGGCTGAAAACCGGTGTGAAACTTTTCAGCTTGAAAGTTGATATTTGATGATGTTTTGGCTATCTTTCACCCATTTGACTCATTTCTTCATCCAATTGATCTCTAAAACTCTTGAATCTTCATCACAAGGTTGGAAACAAGTTTGTAGTATTTGCACCTTAGTCCCTGAACTTTCACTTTCTTCCAGTTTGGTCCTTTTTCGCTTGGTTCACCTCAATTTCGCTACATTCATCACTTTGTCCTACAAAACATAAATTGCATAGAATTAAGCTATATTCGAACATTTTAATCAACAATTGCTCATGTTTTGACAGTAAAATAAGTATGTAAAAACACACTTATCAAACTCCCCCAAACTTGAACTATTGTTTGTCCTCAAACAACAACATAACTCAACTCTAGAAACAACATGGTTTAACAATATGCCGTGTCTCAGGTTTGGAATTCGGTAATCAAACAAGTGAATAATTACAACGGTGTAAAAATTAAATCAGTCTCCACCTGTTACATGCATAACCTGACGTGTGTGTGTGAAAACTCATGTCAACATCTTAAGATTTGTGATTGGTTCAAGATTTGTCCCAAAGTAGTCCAATATATCATTTCCTCGCTCGAGAGATTCACACACCCCCAAACTTATGATTTTCACTCATTTTTCCCGGGGTGCATCCTAGGTTCAACTTTTCAATTCTATTCCTTACTCTCTCATAGTTTGGATAGACTTTACTCTTACAAGTTCACACTTCAACAAATCGAGATTCTCCTATATTTTTGATTGCTTCTACCATTGAGACTAGACTAAGTTGCTTGCTTCTCATCAAAGGTAAAGTTTTGTCAACTGGATGCTTGGGGCATAATCAATGTATTTGAAAGGAAATTTTTTTTTTTTTTTTTTTCATATTTTTATATTTTTTTTTTCATCTCTTTTTTTTTTTTTTTAGTATCTTGTCATTTGCTTTCTGTATAACCCATGTAGCGAGCTTTAGGCCGATAACTCCCAAGTCAGATGACCATAGGGCACCAGGTTTTAAATCACCTTCACAGGCTTAATCACCCGAGTTATACAGGCTCGAAAAGATGCTTTTATGTATCCAAAGATTAGTGCAATGCCCCCTTTTCTTTCAGACATCCAGCTTCTAAAACAAGCCTCTAACTTAAAACTTTCACCTCGTTTTCATCTCAATAGGTTTCAGACAATCCACACAAGATTTTCATGCATGGAATCCCTATTCATCTCAGTGTTTCCCTGTAAAAGTTCAACCATTTCCAAACTAGCCTATATTTGGATTTATGGAATACGACATTAGAGGTTATTTGGTTGTATCACTAAGTTCCACTATCCTCTACATATTGAACCGCATCACTAACTCAAAATGCTAACATAAGTGTCGTGCATAGAAAATGTCAAGTTGTACATAAACAAGTATAGACTAATCCGATAACACACCATTTTCATCATTCATAACTGACACCTATTCCAATAGTCACATAATAACCAGCACATTTGTTAAACAAATTCTCAAAAATTTTGAAATTCCATGATATTACTTATGCAAATTCACAACAAAATCCAACAGAATCCTCCCCCCAACTAAATTTTGCATTGTCCTCAATGCATAAACATGAAAGACAAATGAAGGGAACGATAAATATCACATAATAATGCAGTGAATCAACATAAATTTAAGAGCCGAAAGCACTCAATGGAATGGTAAAACAAAGAAAATGACAAAATTAACTAAAATAAAAATGCAAAAGTAAAAGGCAGAAGAAAAAGAACGAACTCCCCTGGGTTGCCTCCCAAGCAGCGCCTTTGTTTATTGTCTTTGGCTCGACCAAATGTTTCCATTTTTAGCCCGCATCAAGTAAGGGCGATCCCAAGTTTCCTTGTAGTGCACCGAACTCATTGGACATAACCATTGGTATGGCTCCTCCACTTCCATCTCGTACATGTGTGGGGTTACTAGGGAAAAATTCAAAATCTGGAGTGGAGGCATGTTCATCGACAACTGCATCCAATTCATCTAGTTCTAGTTCTTGCGGTGGTCCAAGAAACATATCATCAGCTACCTCCTGAGTGAGTGCATCAATCACGTATGTTTGGTCACACTCATCATCTTCCTCAACCTGCTTAGTGACATGAAAAATGTTAACTTCTAAGGTCATATTCCCAAATGATAGTTTCATTAGACCGTTCCTACAATTTATAAGAGCATTAGCTGTAGCAAGGAATGGTCTACCAAGAATGATAAGAATCTTAGAATTAACATTTATATCCTCTTTTAAGTCTAAAATCAAGAAATCAACAGGGTAGTAAAATTTATCGATTTGTACTAGGACATCCTCAACTACACCTCTTGGTATTATAGTGGACCGATCGGCCAATTGTAGACTTACAGATGTGGGTTTCATCTCACCTAAACCTAATGATAAGTAGATTGCATAAGGCATGATGTTGACACTGGCCCCTAGATCAAGAAGAGATTGTCTAATCTCATGGTTCCCAATGATGCACGAAACAGTAGGACAACCAGGATCCTTATACTTCGGTGGAGTCTTTTGCTCAATCACAGCACTCACGTACTCAGTCAAGAAAGCAGTTTTCTTGACATGGTGTTTCCTTTTCACAGTGCACAAGTCCTTAAGGACTTTAGCATAGGTAGGAACTTGTGAAATGACATGTAAGAGTGGTAGATTGATTTTCACCTGCTTTAGATGCTCTAAGATCTCACTATAATGGCTAGTAGATTTCGAAGTAGACTTAAGAGCTTGAGGGAAGGGTGCTCTAGTTAGGTTTTCCACTATCTTATCACTAGGCTTACTCTCTTCAGGATTACTAGAGTCTTTCTCATTTTCTTTCTCTTCCTTAGGCTTAATGATTGGTTCTACAACTTTCCCTGAACGAGTGGTTATGGAATTTACCTCCCTAAGATTGTTCACTTTTAAGCCTGAGGTTTGTGCCATGTGTTGTCCCTTAGGATTTGGTTGAGCTTGAGCTGGAAATTTCCCACGTTCCCCCACAGCCAAGGCATTGGTTAATTTAGACATATGACTCTTTATCTCCTTGTTTTCCTCAACTATCTGGCCAATCATAGTCTCAAACTTTTGGTTCGTTTTACCCTGTGCCTCGATAAATGCATGTAAAGTGTCTTCTAAGGAATTCCTAGAGGTCGTGATTTGATGTGGAGGTGCATTGTAAGCTCGATTTTGTTGGGTGGATTGTTGGTTTTCAGATTTCCAACTAAAATTGGGGTGATTCCGCCACCCTGGGTTATAGGTCTCGGAGTAGGGAGTGTAGGGCTTTTGATATATGCCTAAAGCATTACAGTGTTCCTCATAAAGCCCCCTCATCTCAGCATAAGTGGCACACTCTTGCGCAGGGTGGTTACTTCCTCCACACACAAAACAAGGCTCTAAGGTCTCAGCACGGGAAACAGACCGAGTGGTTTTTGATTCCTTAGTACATAGGGCTTCTAGTTCTCTAGTGAGGGTTTCTACCTTAGCTCTAAGGTTGTCTTCTTCCCTAAGATGATAGATGCCTACACTAGAAGGATTTCCTACGGCTCGTGACCTATTGGTGCTATCAGTGGCACTAGGGCCAGTCCAGGTATGGGCTTTCTCAGCTAAGTCATCTAAATATCCTATAGCCTCATCTGGATCTTTTTGTAGGAAATCACCATTACACATCATCTCAACAAACTGACGCTCTCTAGGTAACAACCCCTCATAAAAATAACTCACAATGCGCCAACTTTCATAACCATGGTGCGGACAGAGAGCTTGCAATTCTTTGTACCTTTCCCACGCTTGATATAAAGTTTCACTCTCCTTTTGGATAAAAGAAGAGATCTGTTTTTTCAAAGCAGTAGTTTTGTGGTGGGGAAAGTATTTGCCAAAGAATGCTTGAGTCATTTCAGCCCAAGTCCCAATCGAACGTGGTCTCAATGAATACAACCAGCTCTTAGCCTTTTCCTTAAGGGAAAATGGAAAGAATTTGAGCCTAATTGCATCCAGTGTACCATGTTGATTGTGGAAGGTAGCTACAACCTCCTCGAATTCCCTAATATGCACATATGGATTCTCATTTTCTAGTCCATGAAAAGTGGGAAGAAGTTGAATCATTCCCGGTTTAAGGTCCATACGTGGCATATTAGGTGGAAAAATAATGCATGACGGTATGGATGTGCGTGTGGGATGAAGATAATCATGTAAAGTCCTAAAAGGTGCATCATGCTCACTGTCAGACATTGTATTATGTGATGTGGTGTTCGTGTCAATAGATGCAGAATCAAAAATAGGGTTAAAGAGATATTCAAACTCTATGAGAGGTGTTTCCACAAATCTTCCTCGCTCGTCTCGATACCTGCTCATAAAACACGAGTAAAACAAAATTAAAATGCAAAATACTAAAGAAAATAATAAATTGAAATGAAAGATTGAAAAAGGAACGAAGTCACCCTTTTGCAATCGAATCCCTCAATTTGTTGTACCGTCTCCCCGGCAACGGCGCCAAAATTTGATTACGCCCAAAGTGTTACGCGGTGTTGTAGTATAGCTTTGGGGTGTCGTATCCACAGGGAGATGGAAAAGTGATTCAAGAGGTTCAATAACTTTGGGTTCTCGTGAATTTGATGAAGGGAATTTGTTTATTGCATTCAAATGTAAATGTCACCGGAAATAATGATGAAATTTAATATAATATGTAAAATAGTGAAGTTTCGGGGTTCCCTCAATTAGATTGGATCAATCAACATCAACAATTCATGCATTCTCTACTCAATTAGAAGTTTTTGTCCTAACTTTCTAATCGGATGATTTAAACGATACAAACCAATTTAATTGCACATGTAATCCTAGAATTTATGTTTCCCAAAACATAATCATACATCAATTTATTGAAATCAGACTTAAAGAGCGACTATATATCTCTAACATATAGCAGTAATTAAATCACACCAATAAATGATTTGAAAATCAAACTTGAACAAGTATTTTAATTATTCAATGGAAGAAACATGATTAAATCCATGAAAATCTGAATAAATGTTAAATCTAACTCAAATCTAATTCAAAATACGGGAAAACATAAACCCTAGAATTATTTAAACAATGAAAAACACATCCTAAATTCTAGATCTCCTTAACAATTATCACAATCATCTATTGAAATCAGATTATAAATCGTTCATATACATGTAGCATAAGAAAGTAAATAATCACACCAATAGATTTAATGAAATAAAGATTCAACACATAGTTCAATTGTTCGATAGAAAAAACAAGATTGATTCTATGAAAAACTTAATACATGTTAAATCAATTTCAAAATTAATTCATAAATATGAAAATCTAGATCTAGAAATGTTTAGCAAAATAAATACCAAAGAGCATGAATAAATGATGTTGAAATCCCCGAATCCAATTGAGTTCCTCCCTTGCTTCACCTTTAGTTTAGTTCTTCATAGGTTTCTTGAGCCAAAATCAATGAAAGAATGGTGTAGAATGAAGAATGATGATGAATGGAATGTTTTTGGGGTCCTTTTTTAGGCTTCTCACGGCCCAAACATTAAACAAACCCTACTTTGCGCGGCGCGGCGCCTAAGCGCCATAGGAGCGGCGCTTGAGCGCTTGAATTCTGTCAAATTTTGGGTAAAATGGCGCCTGAGCGCTAGGTTGTGGCGCTTGGGCGCTGTGTCGCTGTTCTGAATTCTGCGCCTTCTTCAGTATTTTTGTCATAACTTTCTCTTCCGATCTCCGATTGAGGTGATTCAAGATGCGTTGAAAAGCTAACTCAAAGACCTACAACTTTGGTTCAGAGACCATCTTCAAATTCGATCATTTTCTATGTCAAAAATCCGTCCCAATACGAGGCTGAAAACCGGTGTGAAACTTTTCAGCTTGAAAGTTGATATTTGATGATGTTTTGGCTATCTTTCACCCATTTGACTCATTTCTTCATCCAATTGATCTCTAAAACTCTTGAATCTTCATCACAAGGTTGGAAACAAGTTTGTAGTATTTGCACCTTAGTCCCTGAACTTTCACTTTCTTCCAGTTTGGTCCTTTTTCGCTTGGTTCACCTCAATTTCGCTACATTCATCACTTTGTCCTACAAAACATAAATTGCATAGAATTAAGCTATATTCGAACATTTTAATCAACAATTACTCATGTTTTGACAGTAAAATAAGTATGTAAAAGCATGCTTATCACCCGTACATCTATCATTTTCACTGGATATACAGTGCTACACTCCTCAATTCTATTTGATCTTTGTGGTTTTTGAATTTGATAAACCCTTGTGTGAAATAAAAAACAATAGGGCCAAATTAGCTCAACCAATTGACTTCTAACACCATGTCACTGCCTCCATGCTTAATGGTTATTAGGTTGAACTGAAATTCCCACTCCTGAAATCTCCACACCAATGGTTGGCAAACACCCTTGCTCTCTAAATTATCTCCATTAGCCACCCTGACTATCATAATATTGGTTTCATCTATGGCATAGTTCAATTCTTTAATCAATTTCTCATCCACAAAGTTGTGGGTGCTCCCACTATCAATAAGTGTAGTGTTGTAAAACAAACAAGATATGAGTATTGCTCTGATACCAATTGTTGTGAAACAAACCATCGGATTGAGATGTTCAAGTTATATGGTAAATAATAATGAAGTATATGATCAAGCGAAAGAATAATAAAGACAATTATATAGCGTAGGAATTAAGAAATTTTATTGACTCAAGAATAATGGAGAAGAGGGTGAATTACAATGGATCCTATAATTATGGTAATCTATTGTCTAGCAGCCTTATTAAATTGTATAGAATAGCCTAGCATTTATAAAAAACATGTAAGGGACGTCCAAACCCTCGTGGTAGAGTTATTGATGAAGCAGGATGCCAAAAATCGAGTCCAAAACGAAGTAAGAGAGAGAACAGTGAAAAATCCAAACAGCCAGGCGGCGCCAGGTAATCTGCCGAATTTTTTTTTAAAATTCTTTTCTCCATCCAAATTCTTCTTCAAGACCAACACCAGAATTTCAACACCAAATGGATTTTCAAAATAGAAATTCAACTTGACATAAGACTCCAATAGCATTCCAAACTGAANCAAATTCTAACAATCTCCACCTTGACACGAATTCCACCAAGGAATGAACTGACTTCTTCAACAATAACCAAAAAATTAATTTCTCCAACCAAACACAAAATACTCCACCTCTTCCAATGAATCAAAGTACTTCTCTACATAATTACCTCAGATTCCCAAAAAATCATAATGATTTTAAATTAATCAAAATGGGCTATAACACACCCCAAAACAGAATCAAACCCAAATGCTTTTAAAGAAAACCCATTGCTAGATTGTACACATTCTACTCCACTTAAAGCATGCTCAACAAAATCAGTATCAACATACCCTTTTCCATTGGATCCGTCCCTAGCAATTGAATACAATGGCACCATAGGTGATGGTGGCAAAGCGGCATTATCCATATCTCCTGAACTCCATTGAACTGTATTCTTCAAATTCGACCCTTTATGAGCTCCTAAAGGTATTGTACCTAACTGAATATCCAGCACGATTCTGAACATATGCTGATTGACTCTTCTAAATTCTTCACGACCCTGCAAGATGTATAACTGAGACATTGTCTGTCCCTCTAGTACAACTTGGGCACCCTTACAAACCTTCAAAGCTCCACCTCCACCAAAGAACTCATAACCTTTTGAATCAAGGATAGACAATGAGATAAGATTTTTCTTCAAATCTGGAACATGTTGAAACTGGCCAAGTGTTCTAATTGTCCCATCCAAAAGCTTCAATCTAACTTTATCAATTCCAGCAACCCGATAAGATGCGTTGTTTCCCATAACCACGACACCTTTGGAAATAGTTTCATATGTAGTAAACAAGTCATTATAAGGACACATATGAAACACACATGCTAAATCAAGAATTCGATCATCTTTCGATTTAGACTCAATGTCAGAAATAACTAAGAGATCTCCATCAATTACAACGTTCTCTGCGATGTCTGCTTCACCCGAAATATCTGATTGCTTCCCATGTGGACTTGCAACCAACATTTCTTTATTTTGCAATTTGTAGCATTCATTTTGAAAGTTACGCAGTTCAACCCTAACAATACCTAGAGGGGGGTGAATAAGTATATTATGCGGAATTAAAAATATTTTACGAATTAAACAGTAACAAGTCACTTTTTAATTCTTCTCTAGATGATTAAACATGCAAGTCATTTTAGTCCTAACTTTGAATACCACATTTTATACGATCAATCAATAAACAATAACGAAAGCAGTAAATAAACACCAGGATGATCATGGAAAAACTCACCTGGGAAAAACTTCGGGCACTTTTCCAATCAATCAATTATAAACAATTCAAACAACTTACTGTCGATCAGACTAGATGACCCCGTATTATCTAATTTAATGACTGCACTCCTTACAACTCTCCTTGGATCCCGTGCTCCCCTGCACCAATCCTTAGCTGCTGTTGCCAAAGCTCTCTGTGGAATCTGCTACCGTGCAATATTCCTTGTCTCCTGGAATCGTCTATCTCCGGTGGATCAACGAAGAACGCCGCTTTCTTCACATACTGGAACTCTAGTCAAACTCTCTTGATCTTCAGAACTCTGACCAGATGTAGAGGGAAGGCAGTTTGATATTTGGATTCTAGGAACGATATTTTTCTCACCAAAACAATCAATGTAGATGAAGGTTGAAAGATAGAATCAAATGAATCTCTCACATATGAAGTTTTCTTAATGTTCAACCTCACTCGAGCGAAGGGACGGGGTAAAAAGCTTTCAAATCGCGAAATGAAAAATTTTCGGATAACCACTTAGCTCGAGCGAAGGTTGAGCGACAGCATGTCGCTCGAGTGAGGAAGGGACGACAGTATAGCTACAATGTTTCTTCTTTTGTAGCTCAACCAAACTTGGGGACAATCTAGCGAAAATTTAAGCCATTTTCCTCTTTTTGCCATTCTCGAACTCTTAACCTAACAGCCCTATTTTCAACTATTTCCACATTACTCCTTGACTTTTTAAATATAGTATAATTCTGTCCTTTTGTTTATAGAATTGCCAATTACAAAACATTTAAAACCTAACAAACTCTCCATTTGACATTCTGTGACAAAACTACTAACTAAGTTAAGGCAGTAATCAAACATAAAGTACAGGCTCAACACCTATGACAAACTGACTGACTTGAACAATTCTACAGTTTAATCAACACCTGTTTTCTGAAAAAAAAAATAACTCAACACCCAGTGTAAAATGTGTGGAAGACAGTGTAATAAACAGTTCAAGCAGTTTATATAATTTAGGCAATCTAGAAACATATGATGTTATTCAGTTTCAATCATGAATGCTAAATCAAGACATAATATCAACAAAAATCTAATACTGTCATATCAAATCTATACCTACTCTCCCTTTTTGTCACACAATGACAAAGGGTAAGCCTAGAACTAAGAAGAACCAGCCGCATCATCAGCATCTTCAGAGTCAGTCCTCTCCTCAGAAACAGCATCATCCCAGTGGCGACGAATCCACCGAAGCCCATGCTGAAGGTATCCGATAGTACCCTGAAGCGTAACGAACGTGGTCTTAGAAGTACTGGCATAAGTATTACCATTATGAACATAACATAGACCATGCCTATTTCCAGTAGGCTTATTCATCCCACTCATTGTCCAGCTTCTGCAACCCACTCATAAACAATTGGAGTTGAGCATTAGATTTATCACGATCAGTGGTTCATGATTTAACTTTAATTTCCAAGTTTTCATTTACCAGCTTCAACTCACTCAATTGTCTAGTCAAATCCGAAAGTCACTTAGTAATTTTCCACGTTCAAGTTCAAGCTCGTTCACCTTTTTCAAGACGGCTCTATTGACCTTCTTAATTTTGAGACTCTCCTTAAACAATTCACAATCAGACTCGTAAATGTCGGTCTCGTCTTCAGACTCTTCTTCAGACTATTGACCTTTTTCAAGTGCGTAAGGTGTATAGTGAAAATCCTCAATGTATAGCCACTGCAAGTGCATACGCACGTGAAAAACTCTTCAATTGAATCTTTTTACAAGTGTAGGTGTTATCATTCAAGTCCACGATGTCTCCTATGTTTGGTCCACTTTTCACGGAGAGGCAAAATTGATCAAGTGATTCCACATATACGTTTTTTATCATCTTGAGAGTCTTGAAGAATTTGTCTTCCATTGTCCAGGTTAGCGTACTTGTACACATTTGTGATTCTGCATGTCTATTATGAAATAATTCCTATAGCTTGCTAAGAATGCGCTCAATCATCGCGAGAATGGACAACTTTTGATTCTTCTTGAATATTGAATTGAGTGACTTCACATTGTTTGATGTCATCATATTATATTGAATTCTTATAAAATGTGACAGTGTCGAATGTTCAATACCTAGTTTCGTTGTTAAATACTCCTATACAGTATGTGGTTTACTATCTAATTTACCTATGCATTTATTAAACTCATCAAAATTATATGCCTCTACAACTCTCCTAAACAATGACATGATCTAGTGCCCCTATACTTCGTCTTCAGGTTAAATTTTATGTGGTACATATAGTAATCATGACGTGCACCAAGAAAAAGTTTAGCGATATTGTTTATTATAGCGTTTTCCCAGTCAATTACAAAGTTAAGGTTCTCGATGTCCTCAATTAATTACCTAGACATTGCGAAGAACCAATTCACCATTAGATCATTTTCGATATCGACTATACCGAATGTAAGAGAATAAGTATTAATGTTTACGTCTTAACATGTAGCAATAATCAACTTGCCTTCATATCTAACTTTGAGGGACGTACCGTTAACTAAAATTAATGTTCGCATTGAATTAAGAAATTCCCGAATGCATTGTCCAAAAGCCATGATTAAATTTGTGAAACGATTGCATCATGAGTCTTAATATCCAACGGTGAGCCATGATTAGTTCTTCCCATATGATGGAAACACCTAGCCAATTTAACATAATTAATAAAGATAGGGACTAAATTGACAATTGGCTAAACTTTTATGGCCCGAGCTCGAGATAAAAGCTTGGGAAAAAGCTGGCTCAAATTGCAATTTCAACCGGGAAAACAAATTTGTGGAGCTACCAAGCATATTTGTTGCACAAGTGGTGCATTTTCTTCGTTAACTCTATTAGTGATGGAGAATGTCTATTCATGGGGAATGTTTCCTTCTCTAAGGTTGAGGAAAAATGAAACTGTGATGCTTATATTTTCTCTAGGTATCTATTATTAACTTCATTCCAACTTCAGTAATGTGCTTAGTTTGGACGATGTTCTTTATGTACCAAATATTAGGAAAAATCTAGTATCTAGTTATATCTTAGTCAAGAAGGGGTCTAACATTGTATTATCAAAAGGTGGTTCTTCTGTCGGACGTGCTTGCGACAACCTTCCCTACCACCAAAGAATGTCACTTTCTTCTAACGATTTGATCAAGTGCATAGGAAACTTACGCATGGACGTGAGTGAAATTGAGATCTATTGGCCACGAGATCAATTAGGAACCCAGGTCAACGAGTTTTAGCAAAACTGAGTTGTCAGATTTCTCAACGATATTTCCAGGCCATAGCTAGATTTCACTATAAATATACTCTTTCGTTCAAAATGATACAGAGGTATGTCTTTAACCCTAGAGATCCAGAAGACATGATAGAATTAGACCCCTATCTAAGGGTAAAAATCAATCGCCATTGAGCTCAACATCCCCACTTCCATCTGGTCCATGCGATTTGCCACATTGAGAAGGTGATTGCGTATGTAAGGTGCAACCAGGAGAAAAGAATGAGGGTGTGGAAGCCCAGAGAGCTGAAGATTGTGACATTCCTGCCATCTCCCAGTGCCATAGAGTCCATTTTGGAGTAGTCTTCCTATCTCCACATGATACTTCACTGGAGATCACACTGCGTGCAAAAAAAGAGTGCGAGTATTGTACTTTTTTCTATAAATTCTACAACGAAAGGGAATCTGGATTGGTTATTATGCTCCAACTCTGTTTTGCTATTAAGGTTTGATTAAAAGCAATCAAATCTATGAAGCCAACCGATCGTGTGATTTTGCAAGTATATGTATCATGACAAGTAAAAAGTAAATTATAAGTTCGAATATTATTCCACATAGGCTAAGTATTTACTCTCAATTTTAATTCTCATTTACCTTCAATCTAAGATAATTTTGTAACCAACCAACACTTCACAAGCTTTTAATCTAATTAAATTATACTAAATTAATCTAATCTATCAAAGCTTAATGAGTTTGTGGAGAACTTTTGAATTATGCAATTAGAATTTTTGATTTCACTTACACTATTTAATATTCACTCAATGCATCGCCATCCAGTCCCTCTTTCATATATATTAAAAATTGATTTAACTAATTTTAGTTAGTGGTATCTCTCAAGCAAAACTAACCTTGTTCACGCACTCAAATTTACTATATCTCTATGTAAATCAAACACAAATAAAAGCATTCAATTGTAATAATTGAATCATGATTGCATAAGCTATTTTCTCGATATCTTATCAAAATCTATTTCACTTTTCGAAGGAACTAAACAAATAAATCTCGTCTCGATTTCAATGTTGTCTTTAAATCAGGCAATTGTTGATCAAGTAATTGAATGTTGATTAAACACGTATTAAGCAATTAATATATGATCAAATTTGTATGAAATCAATTGAATTAAACAAATATTAATATAAGCTACATCGTTGGTCTAACAACAAAGAGTTTATCCAATCATAATATTGATTAAATAAAAAAAAAATTATAAACATTACCTAGTTCAATATAAAGAATATAGAAAAGAATCCTAACAATTATCGTTCTTTGGCAGCTAATTCCTAACAACGGATCATCGATTTTCCTTTAAAGCTTTTAAATCTCCTAATCAATTGTGTTCTTCAACCTTCAAATCTCAAACTTAGATATAGAAGGTTCGGCTTCACTTCTGGCCAGTTCCCTCCTCTCACGCCTATTTCTAGAGAGGAAATCGAGGTTCCTCATGACGAACTAGTTCTTCTTGTCTTCTGGACCAAAGAGGCTCATGATGCCTATTTCTAGGTACAGGACAGGGATGAGCCTACCTATTTCTAGGCAACCCTAGGCTTAGCCTGTCGAAGACACTTGCTGACCTCTGACGCAGGTCTTCTAGCTCATAGTTTAGAGGGAAATTAAATGGGGCCTCATAAGATCGTTATGAAGCATAATTAGTTGAGATGTAAACCCCAACCTCCCTCTCTTAGGAGCTTCCATCCTGTTGTTATAGTACCCTGTCATTTGGTTTTGAACTTCTTCTTCCTCATGGTAATACTATGGAGGATGTTGGAATGCGCTTCCAGGGGCTACGTAAGGAGGAATTGGGTATCCTCATCGACCTTACATCCTCATCAATAGCTCATGCATAGCCATGTTCTGTTGGGTTATGTTTCTCATGTTAGTAGCCATTGTGGCAACTTCTCTAGTGAGTCTAGCTGTTATCCTGCCTTCACCTCTTGACCCACCTCATCTATGTTGTTGGTGAGGCCTTTGGTGAGCAGCTGGGATAGCCTGTAAGGGTTCCTCTTCTTCAGGATGTTCCCTCGTCCTTTAGGGTGTGTTTCTTTGAACTCATATCGACAGACACTTCTTTCTACCAAATATTCTTTTCTTCAAGGATCAAACAAGAATAAGATTTGCACGGTCATCTCTTGGACTTTCCAGTGATTTTTTCTTCAAGAACACTCCTTTTTCAGGGGTTAGGAAATTTCTTCCAAGGTGTTTCCTATGGCTTTTCCCCACAAGATTTTTGTGGTTAACTGTATCATTTTCACAGACGATGCCAATATGTTGACCCCAAAAATGAGCCAACAAATTTTGGTCCCACTCTTGCCAAGTCGAACCAATTTCGGCACGTTTCTACTAAAGAAACAGTGAGAAAGAAAATAGATTTGAACGCATGATTGCTTCATGACGAGAGACAAAGATGTTCAACCTCCGACAGGTAAAACAAAAGATGATCACGCTATCAATGATCACCAAATGAGGACCAAAACTAATAACCAAAGATATCACTATAAAATGTGGAAGGATAGAAAACGAAAGAGCATTGTAAATTATAAGATCATCTATTTATTTAATTATTCTACCAAGTTTATGTGGAAAAATGGAAATACAAATCTTCGTAATAGTATTTGTCAATATTTTTTCTTGATTCCATAATTGAGAGTTCAAGACATGAGAAGATGATAATCATAACTCTAATTTTTCCAACCCTTTCTAAGTTTCACAGATGATCTATTTATATAGCCTTGGTTGATATGGTGTCTGTTGGATCAGAATCACGTGGCTTCATCTCCTTAGTTCAGGCCTCATCATTGTCTATTAATACAATTAATACCTTGATAAGGGATCAGTCGCCCTATAAAATAGGTGACGCCCTGACATCTTCTATCACAAATGTTATATCAATCACTTCTAAAATATACTCAAATATTTTGCAAGAGACAACGTCGGCTTATGAGTTTCGGATGAACTGAGAGCCTCGAAGCTGGTCTTCTGAGTAGGGGGCTTTAGCTCCTTTCTTCGAATCTTTAGGTAGTGTCTTAGTCCAAGTATGGTGCTTCACTAATTGAGGTAGTAACTCGATATTTGCATAATTTCTTTGCATCTTGACAGCTGGGTCTTTGTTGACTTTATGTCCACATGGATTGCTACGTGGCACATTGACTTAGAGCCTTGGTGGCAAGGTGTAACAAACATAGTAATAATAACGAATCTATATGTTTGTCATTGAAAATAACATTTGATGACATTTTTTCATCAATGGAAATAATCAAAAGAAGATGAACTTTCTTTATGTTACCGAACATTGCAATTCCTCTTTTAGTAGACTTTAATCTTCCACGCAAGAATTGAAGAAACTCGATGCATATGATCAAACAACTTCGAAGAAGATGAAAGACTCCAACACGTAATCGTTGTCCTCAAACGATATTTG
>OU503058.1:9564443-9589021 GCA_912172775.2 Fraxinus pennsylvanica
GCAACAAATATGCTTGGTAGCTCCAGAATCTGTCAACTGGTCTCTTATGTTGCTTATTAGATTAACTTTTGTACCATTGTAGAAAAGTTCTTGATAGCCCAAATATAACTAACCAGAGGGGGTTCAATTAGTTTTCAAAACTTTTTTGAAAAATTGATTCAAATTTAAGAAAGTTGAGAATGAATAAGTCAATCAAACAAAATGCACAAGTATGAAAGCAATAAGTAAAAGGGAAAAGAAATTACAAACGATGTAATTGTGGAGATTTGATCCCAACCAATGATCTATGTCCTTCGTTACTAAGCTCTCCATCATGAGCAAGACCTTTTCACTAAATGTGATTGACTTATGGTGCAATTCAAACCCTTACAATGCTTCCGGTGACTAACAAACAAAGAGCACCGATTTTTATACAATACTGAGCTTTCCAGCACCTCAATATGACTCACAAATTTAATTAGGGAATAATTTTACAATTTGAAACTTTCTTTAAATAAATGATATAAACAAATTAAGTACAAATAGAGAAATATGCTAACAGTTTGATAAATAGCAATGAATGAACCTCAAGTGTTAGATGAGAAAATTTTGATGAGAAAAATGTTTTTCAAACGTTGATTTAATCAAAAGTTTTTCAAAGTAAATGATTTGATAAAGATAAATAAGATGTAAGATCAATATAATTTTGCTCAAGAATATTTCACTTAGAAGCTCTTAAAAGTGTTGCAATGAATGTAAAGTGAAATGGTAATTAGAGTTCAAAATGTCAAAAATTCTGAGTAACTAGACAAGCAATCCGGATGTACGCATTTTGAACCGAACAATCAAGGTAGCCGTTGTGCGTCGAATTCAAAACAATTAAAAAAAGTGATCATTGGACAAGCAGGACATCCACATTGCCCAACTAGATGTCCACATCCACAGTATTTCCCTAATTTTTCCTTCTTGAATGTTTTGAAAAATGTAGTTTTTAAATGACGTTTTCCCTTTATTTTTCAAGGTAACTAATATTGTAATAAGTTTATATATCAAATTGAAATACTTACCTTTTAAAGATAATTTTTATGCAAGTGTTTTTATGAATAATTTTTCTGTGCATAAAAAAATTTTCATGAACTTTTAATAATTCATTGCTAAAAATTGAAGTGTTGTACCTCAATACATGAATACAAATATCTTAATCTAATAACTTCGACTTAAGTTCTTTTCTTGAGTGATTTGTCTTCAATGCTTTGTATCTATCTCGATTTTTATTGGTCGTCCGATGTGAGTATTTCGAAGAGACGTTTCAAAATAATTACAATGTTAGTGCATTGCTCATTATTAAACACTCATTCTCAAGAACCGATCCCTAACCCAAGATTTTCACCTAATTCTCATCTTGTAAACATTAGAAAACTCACACAAAATTTATTACACATGAAATCAATATTCACCTTTATGTCTCCATACAACAGCTCAACCACCTCAAACTATCATATATTTGATTTAAGGATATATAATTTAGTATTTATTTGAATTTAGCATCTAAGGTTCACTATTTTCAACTTATTCAAATTTTTAATCAAATTAATTTTTCATGATGCCAAACACAAATTATAAGCGCAAAAAAGTCAACTTTTACATGAATAAGCATAAATCAATCCTAACGTGCAAATTTTTCATAGTTTATAATCTAACACGTGATTCTAAATATATGCATCATAGACAAATTTCTTTTTTAAATTTTTGGGTTTTTTTTCACTTTTTCAAGTTTCTTTTTTCACGCGAACAAGCACACAAAAGAATAAAAAACGAAAGATAAAAACTCAATAGTTTTCCACCCCTAAACTTAGAGCAAACATTGCTCTCAACGTAAAAAAAAAAAAAATTAATAGGCAACATGTAAAAATTAAGGGCAAAGGAGGGAGCTAAGTACTCTCATGTTATAAATTTGAAGGCAGTGGGTAGATGGATTGATATGAAAGTGCTGAATCACTTGCTATATATTTTTTCTTGTTCAATGTGTTTGTGTCATGTTCCTTCAGAAAAAAAAAATCAATTATAACATTGAACAATTTAAAATAAACGTAACACATTCTAAAAGGAATATAGGGATGAAGAAATCCTATACTACTAAAAGGAATAGCAATTATTAACCAACTAAAACCAATTAAATTTAGTAAACTACTTAAAGTAATGAAATGTACTAATCATATATTCTAAAAAAAGAAAAATAAATAAAATGGAAGGAAATTGGATTTTCTTCCAATAAGCGTTTGTTTATAGTAATTAGCTTGACTTGGCAATCTACATCAGGGAATTCTGAAAAAAAAAAAGAAGCTTTTGATGCCTTACTTAATTTGCTTATTTTGGCTTTGATCCACTTTTTGTTGATTCTGTAAATATTTACCTTGCTTCTTTCAATGTGAAATGAATTGCCTATTCTACTTGATTCAAAATCTACTACGTAGACTTCTTCCTCCTCCTCAAGCTTAATTACAAGTTCAATTGTTAAGCAATCGATAAAGTTGAAAGATTGTAAGTTAATTTAATCTTCATTAATTGCCACTTCTTCATTTGGTTCCTTTATAATTAATTTGTCATCCTCTTTATTCTCTACTTCAATAATTAATATCTCCTAGAATTGAATGGTCGGTTTACAATCTAAATTGACGGATAATGAAAATTCTTTCCTTTTCAACTTTCTCCAGCATTTCCCACACTCATTTTACCTTCATCCAACTTGGCAAGTTCATTATAATGTTTTTCTAGTACCTCTTCGTTCGACATGGAAGGGCCATCTCCCACAAGCATGTCGTAAATACATACTCACCCACACGCATGTAACTTTCATTAAATTTGTCAATTGTGTGTTTTTAACATCTTAAATATTGTTGAAATCATAGAAACTTGAACCCCATAGGGTCAGCGCATGTATACAAGTAGTACCCAGTATAATGCAACCTATAATGAAATTCACAAAATATATCTTCTACAAACATGTTGTCCTCGTCCATGTAGTATTATTTATTGCAATTTACTATCTTGCTATTGTAAGAATCATGCATGTACTATTGAATAATACGTGGTAGAGTACCAAACATAAAATAGATCAAGTGAGCAGGCAAAATTAACAAAACAAAAATAAATAAATAAATAATTTTGAATCTCATATAAACTAAAAAATTCAAATTAAATACTATATTTTGTGGTAACGGTGTCAAAACTTATTCGCGAGAAACTTGCAAGGTACGAGATCGTTTACAGGTAACAAAATTGATGAGCTGAGAGTCATTGTCCCACATGGAATAAATTCAATTCATGTTTACTAATTTCGTAAGAAATTCGAATTATTCAACACAAAAAATAAATTTTTGATTTGATTTATGCTAAATTATTCTAAGAAAGTTATAAAATTAGGGTTTATATCAGATTATGGATAATTGTATTGGAAAGCTAACCAGTCTATTGTCATCTACGTCAATTCTCAATTATGTAATTTAGTCATACTCATGATTCTAAATAATCGATAAAGTTAAGGTATTTAACTTTTTTTCATAAATTAACTATATTCCAATCACGAGTCGTGTCTATTCCTCGCTCGAATTCGAATTATTACAAAGCATTAAATTTCAGATTATTTATATGATTGCACATGCGAGAAATAATTATTCCTAACATCTATTATACATGTATCGATTTTGGCACGTTCTAAATTTATTGTGAACATCCCATCATTACAATAAGCAACTAATTATTCAATTGGTGGCCAATCAATTAAATAATACAATAGATATCCAAAACTAATCAAAAATGCAAGAAAACTAAACTACTAGTCTTGAATTAATATAAATAAACAATAGAGTTCATTTTAATCAAATACAAAAATGGATCTAACCTAACATAATTTTAATTAAGTTAAAAATAGAATAATAAAAAATATGACCCGAATTATGAAATAATGCAGAAGGTGTTATCTTCAAGTCGAATGATAAAATCTTCAATTTCTTGATATAATTGACCATTAAATCTTGTGAGGATTTAATATTCTCTTGAAAGTGGACCTCTTATTATTATTATTTTTTTTTTTATGAATTTTATGATATTATTGTGTATCTAGAGGCAGAGAGTTTTTCAATATTTTGGCCAAGTTTTGTATTTATAGGAGTCCAAAAATTAGGTCAAACTCATGAAGGAATGAAATGTAATTAAAATTCAGATTTAATAAAGAAATTGCATTGGGTCCTTGGAATTGATATTGCACACATGCACAATGTCAATTCCATGGTTTATCTTGTCATACCCAATTCATATAGATAATAATATACTAACCAGTGTATGAATACAATTGCTGACTTGACCTAGAAGTCCAAATTAATAAAATAAAAGTATCTCCAAAAGTATATCCGAAATCAAGGATCATAAAACCAGAGTCCAACATATTTATCCTAAAGTTATAAAAGCATTTACATGACATTTCAAAAGTGATACATGATCCTTAAAATATAATACAACTGGACTCCACAAAATAACCCTACAAGTCATCATCTATGTACATCAAATTTCGAAATCCCGTAAAAGCTCCACAGCCAGCCATGTCTGCTAGGAGGTTACATGCTCACCTACAATACAAGAACTACATAAGTCAATGCTTAGTAAGCAAAAATCATGCAAGTTATGAGTATGAGTGATAATGGTATATGACACCATGCCATTTACTTTAAACAATATTCTAAAGATGTATTATGCTCAGATATTCATCAAAGTCGACTTGCAATAATTTCATTTGAAATCTTTCATTGGGTCCTTAGCCTACCTACTATGCACTGAATAGAGCTCAGCACAATATCAATAATCAATAATCAATAATCAATAATCAAATGGCCAATCTAACATCAACATCGACAAGTGGACCATCTTCTTGTGACCACTAGAGGCCCATCTTCTAACTGCCCCTATGATCACGTAAGAAGTCTCCCACCCGTAAGCGTCAATAATCAGAGTATCCTAGACACATTCGAGTAGTCCACCCTCCCATGATCACCAAAGGCCCATCCCCTATCTGACTTTGCAATCAACTAGGAAGTAACACCCGTGGTGCCAAAACATATCACATAAGCATCCTCACATGTATTGGTGCCCTAGTATTGGTCAATCAAATATTTTATGATGAACTCAATTTTACAATCATATTGTGCATGTTAGATTTTCAATCATGGGCATATGTCATGTATGCACATGAAAAAGCTCGTGAGTAACATACTCACATGGGCATATGTCATGTATGCACATGAAAATGCTCGTGAGTAACATACTCAATGATCATAACCATCATATGATACACAATAAGCTCCTTATCAGAGTTATGTAAATATTCCAACACTACTATATCACAAACACTATATTCTTGCATCGTAGTTGCAATTGGATTTTGACTTACCTTTTTACCCTTGTGTGTACGTGTTCCTACGAAATGTAGATTAATTTCTTGTTCACTTGAAGTCGAAAAACCACCTGCATCACCATTTAATATTAAACACAATCCTAAATTTTATAACCTTAACACACACACACACATTCACACACACACAAAATCCCGTACTACGTCCATTTATGCTAAAATAATTTAGATAACATTAGCAATTCAAGTAGCCGATTGCATTGCAAACTAGTCCCATAAATCATATTATTTCTCGAGTCCAATTATTAATGTCAACGTCATTCAATTGTTGTTTAACAACCTAACACTCCTTAAAATGCATTTTTCATGCCTAAGAGATAACTAATGGACATGTAAAGATTGCTACTAAGCAAACTACCAAATTGGACAAAAGATTTTATTTTATTTTTTTTGCATTTTAGTCGCTGCCATGTCCCGTTTCATCCATCTTTTCTCACCCTTTATCACATTCAATCCTTTCCAAAATTTAAATACATTTATATAACATATATGTAAAGATAACCATGTCATGAATTCACCACAAGTACAGGGATTCCAGCCTCAAGTTAAGTCCTTTTTATAGCACGATGAACTAGGCAGTTTTCGGTGATGGTCTTAGGTTTCCATTACTTATTATGCCACCAATCAGTTTCTAACCTATTAAGGATCGTTTCTATACCTTAAAATTCTTATATCAAAATGTTCAAAGTGATAAATATGTATTCCATTCAAAATATTATAAAACACGAAAGGCGAAACAAGTAAAATCCAGCAACTATTCAGTTTCTGCTCTTAGTTGTTTCACTTCATATATCTCCAACAATTTTCTTTCTTTTTACCATAATAATATCCCCAACACCAACCCCAACCCTAACTCCAACATAATATCAAGCAATTTCAGAGGTTTACAAGATTGTAACACCTTAAGAAAACAATGAAAACAATCGTCAAAACCAAGAGCTAAACTCACATATCCCGGATTTCAATTCCCAGCTCCTTGTTTCTGCTTTTCCCCATATCTTTTCTTTCTCTTTCACTTGGGGATCACTTGAAGTGATAAAATATCTTAATATGGGGTATTTATAGAGTCCTGTTGGGGTCGTGAATCTTGCTTAAGGATTAAGAAAATACTTAATGCAGTTATTTTGACATGTGTTAAGCAATAGGTGGCTTCATACATCAATATTTGACTTTTACCTCATCGTATTTGGATCCATATGTGACTTATAAGATATATATTTATCCTATATGAAGTATCAAGGGGGTGAAAGACGTGGTGGAAGCCTTAATGTTGAAGGAATTGAATGGTAAAATGACAAGTCTCCCAAGTATGAGGTGGCTTCTTGTGGTTAAATTCTGATTTTGTACCTATCCTTGGAGGATTTGTATGAAACTTATGGATAATATACTGAATAGATGAAGCCTTAAGAGAGTTATAAATGTGACTAATGCTCAATGGTGAAGGAATTGACCATTACAAGGACAAATCGACTAGCGTGAGGTGTATTAAGCATGAGGTGTCCCTTGTAGTAGAAATCTGATTTCACCTCTATACTTGCAGGTACAAATCAAGTGTCCTTAACTTATTTTAATGTCTTTAAAATCCAGTTTACCTGTCCTAAGATCCCAAAATATTTTATAGCGTTAATTCTTTAACCGTTCATTTAATTACTTACCCGATTGACACCTGATTTTCGACTGATTTCAACAATTCATACCTCAATATTTATAACGTCATATAAAACTCATATTATTGCATAGTGATCATGTCACTTAAACTTCTCATGTCATACATATGTCAATTACCTATCTAGGGTTTACAGCGACCTTGATCAACCGAATGGAAAACTAGAACCTTTATCGATACTAATTCCGGCATTTTCAAGATTCCAATTGCTTAACAAGTCAATCTCCATCATTTAGATTAACCTAATTTTTCTATCATATCTTAATGTAGAATTCACCACCTAGGTCAAGGAGTAAAGGGCTAACACCATGCCAAGGGCTTACAATCTCAATAATCTAATGCATCGTTTTAAGAGAAAGCAATTAAGAAAATTGATGCAAATGACATTATGAGTATAATGTAATGAATGAATCATATTTGCCAAATGTGATGTGAAGTTCGGGGTATTACACATTTTCATCAAATACAAAAGTGGTGAGTTGACATATTGTTTTTGATGAATTCTATGATATTATTGTGTACCTAGAGGCGGAGAGTTTTCCAATATTTTTGGCCAAAATTTGTATTTATAGGAGTCCAAAAATCATGTCAAACTCATGAAGGATTAATATATATTTAACTAATCAAAAAATGCAAGAAATATTAAACTACAGGCCTTTAATTAAAATAAATAAATAATATGTTTCATTTTCATCAAATACAAAAGGGATCTAGCCTAACACGATTTTAAATAAATTACAAAAAAGAATAATAAAAAATATCATCCCGGATCATGAAATAATGCAAAGGGGTTATCTTCAAGTCCAATGATGAAATCTTCAGTTTCTTAAAGTTATTGAACTTTAATAGGGTTTGATCTTCTCTCTCGAAAGTGATGAATTGAACTCTTGTTTTGGATGAATTTTAAAATATTGTTGTGTATCTTGAGGCAAATAGTTTTCCAATAGTTTCGCCAAGTTTTGTATTATAGGAGTCCAAAAATCAAGTCAAGCTCATGAAGGATTAAAATATAATTAAAATTCGTATTTAACAAAGAAATTGCGTCAGGTCCATGGGATTGATATTGCGCCCACGCACAATGCTAATTCCAGGGTTCATTTTCACCAAATACAAAAGTGGTGAATTGACCTCTTGTTTTTTATGATATTATTGTGTATATAGAGGCACAGCGTTTTCCAATATTTTCGCCAAATTTTATATTTATAGGAGTCCAAAAATCAAGTCAAACTTATGAAGGATTAAAATATAATTGACTAATCAAAAAATGCAAGAAATATTAAACTACTAGTTTTGAATTAAAATAGACAATATGGATCATTTTCATTAAATACAAAAACGGATCTAGCATAACATAATTGTAAATAGATTATGAAATAATGCAAAAGGTGTTATCTTCAAGTCCAATAATGAAATCTTCAATTTCTTTATGTAATTGACATTTAATTCTTGTTAGGGTTTGATATTGTCTCTCGAAAGTGGTGAATTGGTCTCTTGTTTTTGATGAATTTTATGATATTATTGTGTATTTAGAAATAGGGAGTTTTCCAATATTTTGGCCAAGTTTTGTATTTATATTGGTCCAAAAATAGGTCAAACTCATGAAGAATTAAAATTCAGATTTATTAAAGAAATTGCGTCGTGTCCCTGGAATTGATATTGCGCCCACGCAAAATTGAATCTGGCGTCCCCGCGCCATTGCACAAATTTGTTCCCGGTTGAAATTGCAATTTGAGCCAGCTTTTTCCCAAGCTTTTATCTCGAGCTCGGGCCATAAAAGTTTAGCCAATTGTCAATTTAGTCCCTATCTTTATTAATTATTCATCTTGAACCATTTTTCCGTGCATTTTAATCTTTCAGCTTCAAATTACTTCTATTGGATACAAGATTTTTTCAATCATCGATATTAAGTCTGCATCAACTATTGAAAGTGTGCAATTTTATCACAAACTTTGTATTTCTTTGTTTTTTCACCAATTTTTTGTTTCTTTTATACAATTCCACCAATTTGTCTCGAATTTTACCTAACAAATAAAATTAACATGTAATTAAGTAATCAGTTATCAAAATTAGTTAAAATTAATCATTTTTGAGTTATTATCACACTTATATCCTTAACATTTTTCTTCATCACATTCTTATTTTAACATTTCACTAATAAATTTTTTTCGTCCTTAATCATGATTGTCGTTCAAAAATATTGTTAACGTGCTATAAAATGAGGGTCAAATATTTAATCATTATTTGTAACTCTATTTCAAATAAAATTTTGGAAATAGACTATAATTATGAACAATTTATGTTAATTTGAGACTAAAATGCGATGAAATTTTTTGAGACATAAATGTAATAATGTGTAAAGGTTATGAACTTTTCATGCTATTAAAATGTAATCTAGTTATTAAAAATTGTGATGTGAATATGCTTAGCCTTAATAAATTATAAAACTGAGGTAAAATAAAAAGACATTAATACCATTTCAATTAAAAAAATATTTCCAGTTTAAATTTCAAAACAAAGTTTCTTTCATTCTTCTTTTTATCCAACATGGATAACGACTCTTTCGTTTTCATCCTTTTTAGCATTAAAACCACAAAAAATTGTCAAAATTTAACACAAAGATCTCGTTAATAACCATTACTTTGAATTGGTAAGATATTTGCATATATTTAATGTCATTTTAATTAAATTAGTTTACTTTTGTAGTTGTTAAATCTTATTTTGATTTATGTTAATACATAGATATATTATTACAATTTATTGGACAGATGCATAAATTTTTTAAGTAAAAATAGAAAAAAAAATCATCAGGGTAGATCGTTAGCAGCCAACCCAAACCCTTTATAGTCGCTTTTCTTTTTTTTTTTTTTTTTTTTTNNNGGGGGGGGGGGGGGGGGGGGGCGTTTCTTCATCTAACTTTTTGTCTAACTTTGAATTGAAATGTAGACATAGAATCGACACTCATTCCAGTTTGTTATTTTATTGAATTTCAAAAGAATGAAAATAGTCTATGCTCACGCAACTGGATGAGTGATGAAAGTGTTCTTGCAATTTTTTTGACATCGATAAGATCGTATATGTGTATCGTGATTTATAAAGCCTCCTCAATATTGATCCCTCTAAGTACGATATGGATTAGATATTTCTATTTTTCGACCATTCAAATATTTCGGTTCTACCAGTAAAGATTACTTCTGAAGTGCAAGTGATGTAGCTAATTCAACTTGATAAAGACCACAATTCTCCTCTTTGTATAACTTTAGTGATGAAGAATATTTCTAGAGTGAACACGAAGCATCCGATTGAGTGGGTAGTAATGTGGATGATTTTTGGCATATAATGGAAAAATCTCGAGAGGACAACGTATTTATTCCAGAGATAGTTTCTATACACCATGATCTCACTATTACATACCGACCTCTCGAGGTAGTTGAAAATAGGGCTGTCCGTGGGTCTGTTCGGTTTGGTTCTGAAGAGACCCGAACCGACCCAGAACTTTCGGGTATTTAATAAATGGACCCGTGGGGTCCAAATATAATTATGAAACCGTTCGGGTTCGGTTCGGTTCTGTACCATAATTAAATTTTTTAATATTTACAGCAACACTACATAAAATACAACTAATGACATTTCATTCGTAACTTTTACAAATTAACATAATCCAATTCAAAAACATATAAATAACTAGCCATCCAATAAGATTAATTCACTGCATACAAGTACCAAAAAGTAGATATTAATATTACCGCAACACTACATAAAGTATATTCATTTGCTTCAAATTAAAATGGGCTAATGGGTTTTAAAAATGATTTGGGTTTTAAAATTAAAATTATGAAATAATATGATTTGTTTAATTAATTTGCTAATTTGTTTAGAAAAAATAAAATAATTTAATCAATTCAATATAAAAAATAAAAAAATTATTTAGTTTCGGTTCTTATTCGATTCTTTGGNAATATTCAAAAAATTTATTTAGTTTCGATTTTTATTCGATTCTTGATCTAAACTCGAGACCCGACTCAAACTCATCGGTTTTCGATTCGGGTACCCGTTCGGGTATTTAATTTATGAAGAACCACTCGATTCAGTTCGAGACTTTTGGACACCCCTAGCTGAAAACAATGAGGAAATTTCATTTACAAACCAGGATCAAATTACTTTATTCAAGTCAAAGACATGAGTAGCTGAGAACTCATAGGCTAGATAGAGTACATGATCTTTTAATTCTTTGTGTATGGTTTTCAATGAAGATTCACAGATCGATCGATTGTTTAACACCAAGAAAGATATCTAGAAAGCTATGCATATGATTGCAATGGAACACAACTTTGAGTTTAAAATAAAGAAATCAAACTTGAATACCTACACAATTGTCTATGCAGTTAACAATTGCAGTTGGCATGAATGTGCGAGAAAATACTTGTCAAGTGGGTATTCATCACAATAATCAATGACAAGCAAGATCATGGTTTGTTAGTAGTCGTATAATACAATAGTTTTAAGACCCAAGACAAATTATAGACCTACAGATATCATTAATGATGTCCGTTGAGAGCTCAAGGTTGTCATGAGTTACCAGAATGCCTGGAAGGCTAAAGAATGTACCTTGAAAGGTTTATTGGGTTTACCCAAGGAGAGTTATGTTAAATTGGCTAGGTGTTTCCATAATATGGGAAGAACTAATCATGGCTCACCGTTGGATATTAAGACTCATGATGCAATCGTTTCACAAATTTAATCATGGCTTTTGGACAATGCATTCGGAAATTTCTTAATTCAATGCGAACATTAATTTTAGTTAACGGTACGTCCCTTAAAGTTAGATATGAAGGCAAGTTGATTATTGCTACATGTTAAGACGTAAACATTAATACTTATTCTCTTACATTCGGTATAGTCGATATCGAGAATGATCTAATGGTGAATTGGTTCTTCGCAATGTCGAGGTAATTAATTGAGGACATCAAGAACCTTAACTTTGTAATTGACTGGGAAAACGCTATAATAAACAATATCGCTAAACTTTTTCTTGGTGCACGTCATGATTACTATATGTACCACATATAATTTAACCTGAAGACCTAGTATAGGAGCACTGGATCATGTCATTGTTTGGGAGAGTTGTAGAGGCATATAATTTTGATGAGTTTAAGAAATGCATAGGTAAATTAGATAGTAAACCACGTAATGTATAGGAGTATTTAACAACGAAACTAGGTATTGAACATTCGACACTGTCACATTTTATAAAGAATTCAATATAATATGATGACATCAAACAATGTGAAGTCACTCAATTCAATATTCAAGAAGGATCAAAAGTTGTCAATTCTCGCAATGATTGAGCGCATTCTTAGCAAGCTATAGGAATTATTTCATAATAGACATGCGGAATCACAAATGTGTACAAGTACACTAACCTGGACAATGGAAGACAAATTCTTCAAGACTCTCAAGATGACAAAAAACGTATATGTGGAATCACTTGATCAATTTTGCTTCTCCGTGAAAAGTGGACCAAACATAGGAGACATCGTGGACTTGAATGATAACACCTACACTTGTAAAAAGATTCAATTGAAGAGTTTTTCACGTGCGCATGCAGTTGCGGTGGCTATACATTGAGGATTTTCACTATACACCTTACGCACTTATTATTACACAATTGATTTTTGGAAAGTTTAGTATGTCAAAACTATATTTTCTTTGCCAAATGAAGTCGAATGAATCGACCACATTCTCTCACTGAATAATTTTTGCCACTCAAAGTTGGAACGTGTACTCCTAGTCTTAGACATACAACTAGAATACCATCTATAGAAAAGTTTTTGGTGCGGCGCAACAAGTAATACTCGTCATTTTTATACTAGTCAAGCTTTCCTTCGTAACAATTCCACGAATGTGTAATTTATGTTTAAATATAGTATTGTGTTTTTTATATTTAAATCTTCAATATTTACAAATACAAAAATAATTAAATTAGGACACGGCTCACAATTACATCTATAATATTTGCATATTTACAATTTCTGTATACACAAAGTAAAGTAGTCTTTAGAAGTGAACTTACTTGAATAAGGAAAGAAATGCTTGATTATTAAAATAGAACCGCCATGATTTTAGCATTGTGAATTTTTACTTGAGTATTTTATTGGCAGTTTTAGCACATGACCATAATAAATGCTCACCTTAACGTTCACCATTAAGCATGTAGACCAAGTGGGAGAATCTAACCATTTATTGAGTGAGCCACATGCTAAATGATTTAATTTAAAATTTAAAAGGTGAGTTAATTAACTGCCTAAATAACTTCTTATTTGATTATTGGAGGAAAGTTATTGTGGGAGAAAAGCCATCCACTTCCATGATGGATGGAAGTCGTCGGCGATTGTCTCTGTAATACCAAAGGGTCCCCGGCCAAGCCCGTACAAAATTCTTGCAGAATTTTCTCTCACAAATAGAAAGTCTTTTTTTCAACAAGTTGAAAGGGCTTATCAAGTGGACATTGCCTAGAAGACCTTTTGATGAAGTGAATATTAAAATTCATTTTTCCCAATTTAATAAAGTCTTGAAAATTGTAGAAGAATGCTTAACACATGCCTATGCTTGGAAGGAAGTTCCAATTAAGTTCAACTATTTAAGTCACACTATTGTAAGATTTGAAGAAATTTTTTGGAGCATTTGAAAATTAATTTTTTCGAGAGGAGTTTATCCTTCTCTTGAAATCTCTCTCTCGTGGATTCCATAGAGAGGCAAGTTTTCGTAGCCCAGTATCCATTGTTTGATTCTTAAGGGTGGTGATTTATAGATCCTTTAGGTCTGTTAGTTGGGTGGTGAACTATTTTACATTTCTTATCCCTTAGGAAGCAAGTTCATCTTTGAGTTCCTGTGCTTGTGCTACCTACTCCTTCTTCCCTATGTTTCTGGTGTCAAATTGGTATTGAGCTTTGGTCATCATGGCTAGTGCTTGTTGTAGTGCTAATAGCACTGATGAACGCCATGCTTGTATAAAAAACCTTCATTATTTAAAATCGAAGTTAATAAACGCCCTTACAAAATAGCGTGGATCAAAAAAGAAAATCTATATATCTTAGAAGATTGTTAACGTGTAGTACTTGAAGAAAATGTACAGGGTAAAGAAGATGCTATGGAAGATCTAGACAAAAACTACATTGTCAAACATGACTTGAGAGAGGATGATAAAATCATTTATTTTTTTCCATCTCAAATTAAAGGTAATCAAAGGAATTTATCCCTTCCCCCAAAAGGAGACTCAAACCTAGGTCTTCAGCGTGTTAAGACTTCACTCTTGCCAATTTAACTAAGCCTTCACATTTGAAGAAAAAAACATTTATGCAGATTATGGTATATATATGGTCCTAGCCTTTATGATGGCCATGTGAATGAAGCTTCTTGGACAAGCACTAACAAAACATTTATGGTATATAAATGGTCCTAGTAGCAAGGTTTATTGAAAGAAATAAACATCATATACATGAACAAATTTCTAAAGAAATTCCACTAACAACACATCCAAAACTACATTTATTCAAAACTGGAAGCATCTCTTCCAAATCAATCAGGATATATGATGAGCTCAAAAGAGTATAAGGTTTTCCCCCATAAAAGAAGGATGGCACTAAGAGACTCTTAATTCAATCTTACTTGATGATAGATTATTTTTTAAGGAATTGTAAGTTTGTATTTGTAAATTCTAAAAATTGTAAGAATCAGCATTCTTTACTCACACCAAGTAGCTTGATCGATAAATAGGATTGCACATTAATGCACGCTATTTTGTTTCTCCAAATATGTTGAAGAGAACGACTGCTTTTGAATATGTTCAATGAAGTATCACGCCTGTGTGAACTCTTTCGAGAATGGAACAACTGACTGCTGCTGGTTAAAGGCAAAACTGCTTGCTACAGATTCACATATGGAATTAAGTTTTTCAAAGCTCGAATCTCAATCTTGATTAGTTACCTTATTTGTAGGTAAAGCAGTTTTCAAAAGATGAGAATTATTCATTACCTAAAATTTCGCAATAATTATGATTACATCCTTATCATAGGAGATATGTATTATCACAAAAGATATCCTACATTATTAGAAATCCAATTTTAATAGAAGTTCAATCTTATCATGAAAGATATGCCAAAAGATATCCTTGATTTTTTAGAAGTCTAATTTTAATAAATATTCATCTTATCATAAAAAATGTGCCAAATGATATCCTAGATTTGTTGGAAGTCTAATATAAGGAAAAATAATTTTAATTCAAAAAATTCTTATATTTTCCTTCTAAACAAATTTTAAAATATCTAGGATGGTTTACATATAGATGATGTGTCAAAAAGTAAGCAGAGATTTTTTTTTTTTTTTTTAGTTGAAGAAATTCTGACCAAATCATATCTCAATACATCATGTGTATGTAAATCATTATGTATATATATTACAACTGTAAAAATAATATTCTATAAGCCAAGGAATGCCCTTCATCTAATATTCAAATAATTTTATTTTTAACGATGAAAATTTTCTTAAAAAATCTTTAGACTATTTATAAAGGAGTCGTTATTTTTATTCACAATTTTATATATTTATCCATTTTTTTAAAACAAAAATCTACATTATATTTTTAACCTTTTGTAATTTACTTAAACAGACAAGAATAAGATCAAATAAAATTAATAATTCTAAATTCATTCATTAACATTTATCCTTATTAAATACTTTTCAATATTTTATATTCTTTTAGAGAAACATCTTCCACAACTAAAGCCAAAACAAACAATGTGATGTTCCTTTTACGTTTCTAAATTCATTCACTAACATTTGAATGGACGATGTAGTGTTTTTATAATAAATAATGCAAATGACTTTTAATTGAACTAATCTTGCTACTGATGTGCCTGCTTTTCATTAATAAGTGTAATTTTGCCCGGGGTTACAAACACATTAGATTTGATCAAAGGTTAAGTTTTTTACATGCTTCTTTTTGGTTTTATCAGAAGTGGCAGTTTTACAAAGAAAAAAGTAGCAAGTCCTTGTTTGATCCTCATTATTTTCAAAAAACATTTTTTCTCTTATTCTCAATCACAGATTCTTCAATAAAATAATATTACATATAAATTCAAAACTTTTCCTTATTTTTTTAACCACACATTCTTTATCAATTTATTATTCAAAAATGCATTCTTTGTCAAATAATGTGGCTGAAACAGGGGAATAAGCTAAATCCTCTAAAGCTGAATACACTACTAGACTTGAAAACCAGAAACAACAGCCTTCTTCAATGGTGACTATAGCATGCTTTTGCAAACCAAAGACCCTCATTACAAACAAAACCATTCAGAAGGGCTTATATCTAATCAGGTGAAAAATCTGTCACATCATCACTTTTTTAATTCACTTTCTGCAGATAGACTGGATCCTGCTCTGCAATTTACAGATGGTGCTGAGCTTGTAGGTATCTCACTGCAGCTGCTAGGATTCTCTGCTGCTCAATCTGTACTACTAATTATCTTGTTAGTTACTGCCTAGAATATGATGTAGATCGAATCTACAAACACAATAACAAAAGGGTTGTACTTTAAAAAAACAAACGTTTTTCTTATTTCATAAAATAAAGGGAAAATTACATCTAATCCTAGTTTTAAACTAGCAAATTCAAAATTAAGATTTAATAATTTTTTTTTCAAAAATCAGGTGATAATTTAAATTTTAAATATTAATCATATTATTAAAATAAATAAATTATTCTACGTATTTACCCTACCCAATTTCACTCATAATCCCTAATTATCCCCTCCTTTCTTCTTTCTCTCTCTAAATCATCTCTACTCTATCCTCTATACCGGAGCGTCTACCTGAAGCGGCGCCCACGACAGCTCACTCTGAAGCAATAGGCGGCGAGAGCGCCGGAGCATCGACCTGAAGTGGCGCCCACGACGGCGTCAATATGAAACAATAGGCGGCGAGAGCGAATGTCGTTCTTTTCAATCATTACCGTAGCGACATACGGTTTCAGAGATGATGCAGTCGGATACGTTGGTCGATTGGATCTCGTTTTAGAGTTATGCGATGATGTCGATGTCGCTGCTTCTACAGTTGATGCGATCTGATTTTGGATCAGGTTGTACAATGATTTTGACGATGTTTGTAGTTGGTGGTGGTGATGGGTAATGTAGGCGGTGATGTTGGCTGTGTTCTGGTTTTGGATCTAATTTTGGTTCGAGATATGGGTGAGGAAATGGAGGAGGCAGAGGTGGTGTGATGTTGGTGGTGTTTGGGTGGCTGGTAGTGGTGGGTTGTTAGGGCTGTGTCTGTATCTATGGTGCTGTGGTGGTGGCGGCGATGGCAAGGTTGGTTGTGATGAGTGGCACGTACGAGAGTATTGCGGAGGAGGGAATGGTTGTGGATTTGGGGATTTTTTTGTTGGGTGGTGGTTACGGCGGGTGGGAATGGTGGTTGCGGGTGTAGAGTTTTTTTGTTGCGGTGGTAGTTGTGGTGCGGTGTGGGTTGCGGTGGTGATGGTGGTGCTACAGGTGGTTGATTGTGGTGAGGCATTGATTTTGGTTGTTGGAGTGGTGGTGGTGGTGGCGACGGCCGGCCATGGTGGTGGTCGTGGCAGTGGGTGTTTGTGACCAATTATTTGGATAATTGTGACTTTTAAAATTTTAATTTGTAATCGATGAGCAAACTGTGACCTATAATATTTTTGAATAGTGACCGTAAAATAGTTGACACATATAATAAAAATTTGATTATGTGACCTAGAAATAATTTGTGACTTACAAATTTATTAATTTGTGACCAATAAAAGTAATATGTGACATATAATTTGATGTGACTATAAAATAAGTTGTGTGACTTATAAATTTTGTGATTCGTGACCGATGAACAATTGTGACTTTAAAATTTTTAATTTGTGATCGATGAACGAACCGTGACCTATAAAATTTTTGAATTGTGACCTTAAAATTTTTGAATTGTGACCAAATTGCATAGATCTGTGATTTTTATATATTTATTAATTAAATATATAATTAATTAATTAAATTATAAATAAATTTTAATGAAAACTTGATTTTTGAAATCTAAAACTTCAAACCTTAATTTTGAAATGGTGATACTTAAATACCTTATTTATGTATTGTTCCCATAAATAATTATTGAAAATAATGAACTAAGAAACATTAAGTGTCGTTTTGACTTAGTAAACGAATTCAATGGGAATCATCATTGAATTGTTGCGAGATTTCCGGAATGGGGTCATGGGCCTAAAACGGACACTGTATGCAAAAGCTACGCTATTTTCTTCAAACGTCGACCATCCAAAAGCACCACCAAAGACCAAGCAAGCCCCACTGGACAGAGGAGAAAAAGATAATGCTTCAAGAAAAATGAATAAATCACGAAATTAATAGATGTTAGAAGTTAAATATACAAAAATCAACTTCCTTCAATTGTTCTCGACTCATAAACTGCTCATACAACAAATAGAATAATAAAAGTGCACATAGAAGCAAAGATTTTACCTCTTGATTGGTAGAAACAAGCAATTGCACACAGTCTATTTGATTGAGATGGAGGTCATCACTCAACTTCAAAGCCTAAGGGTCAAATAATAAGTGGTGAGGACACTATCTTACATAGAAGTAGATTTCTGGACCTCAAAATCCTGCAACACCCTCCTAAGTCCAAATTTAGTGTTTGTTTGGCTAAGCTTTCAAGTGATTATAAACGGTGGGTCCTAAAGAATGCATGGTTTAAAAGTAGGTAAAAGTTGTCTATCCTAAGCTTAAAAGCTTAGTCAAACATACACCTTAGATTAACCGAAACAACCCCCGCCCCACAAAATTAAGAAACTCCAAATAGAGAGGGCAAGACTATAAATTTCATCCACACAGAGCAATAAGTTTTCGACTTGAAGATAAGCACCAACAAAACTCGCCCATAAAAGACAACAAAGAAACTTCTCAAACCATTGGAACAACTCTTTTTAATAAAAAACACCATAATTGGGGCTCCAAGAAAATTGCATAGGAAGCGGAGTCTTCCATCATCATGGAACCCGGTAAAAAATAATAAAAATACAATGCACCAATTTGGTCTCAGCCAGGAAAACTGGTGCTGCTCAGAACTTCAATTTTTACTCTACAAGTGCTGAGATTACATTCTCACTTGAGACCCATAGAGGCATCTCAAACCATGAATTGACGATCAATGAAATTTCAACCATTACACATATAAAACAGCTTTTCTATTCTAATATAACTTGACTAATAACGTAAAAATTCCATAAATGAATTAACTAAATCGACAACTCATGATGTTTGTTCATCACACAACAAGCAGATGTTGAATAAAAGACTTAAATGTGCAAACAAATGAGGCTAAACCACACTGAGCAAAGAAAGTTTTGGCCGTTGTGGGGGCACATGTGGACACAGACCCAGTCCTAGCAACGTGAAATTGCTCATTGGTATAGCAGATGAAATGCTTAAACAGAAGAATGTAGAATAAATAGAAAAGAGAAAAACTTACATGGAAATTGGTTTTTCTCTCCAAGAATAGGTACGTATCAGCGGCCAGTGAAAACTCCAGAATCTGTCGGCGATATTGACAAGAGAGCTGGAGTTGGAGATGCGCTAACAAGTAGTGATTTTGTACTTCCACCCACGATTTCCCAGGCCAACGTCGATGTGGAAGAGAAAGAAGGGGTTGTACTTACGGGCTTTGACTTAGATTTAGGGAAGACGAAATCGAAGTAATTGAAAGTTTCACCCTTAATTGCCCCCTACCCCATTGCCTCCTCCGCGGAGGTATTCCTTATAGCATCATAATCGTAATCACTACCAAGAGCAACACTCAGTTCTCATTCCAGCTCCTCCTCGCCTCCCAACTCCCCGCAACACGTGGATGCCTCTCTCGTCGGCTATTGCCTTCATGGTAGTGGAAGAAAATGGTGGATTTGAATGAAAGAGTGAGAAAAGAGAGGTGGAGAAGAGATTAGGCTAAATAATTGGCTTCTCTTTTCGCAACGTTTAATAAACGTTGTGAAAAGTTATTGCGAAAAATACTTTTGGCAACGATAAAAAAAAGGTTGTAAAAAGTGAGACTTTTTGCAACTTTCAATAAACGTTGCGAAAAGTCACTGTTTGCAAAAAATGTTGCCATATACCCATTTAGCAACATTCACTCACCCAAACGTTGCAATAGACCCCCTTTAGCAACATTTAATGAATGAATGTTGCCTTTTAAATGTTGCAAAAATCCATTTTTCTTGTAGTGAATTCTGATGGTTGTGATAATGAGGAGGAGGTTAACAATGATGTCCTATCTATCAACAAGAGGTAATATAAATTCTTGAGTTGAAATAAGGGTGTTTGGTACGAAAAATGATTTGAATGAAGAGAGATTGAATTGGAATTCGATAAAGAGTTAGATAATATTAAGGTGTTTTTAACTCGGTGATCGTGTCTAACCTAATTATAGANATTCGTACCTTCTAGAAGGTCGAATAATCCTACAAGATTTACATGGAGTAGACGTGTCCTCAAGAGTCTCTACTTCCTGATCAAGAGTATGTCCTTTAGTAGGTGTGGGATCAGATTCAGATTTATTTACTTGGTCAACTATATCTATGGACTCTTGAACTCCTTCAAGCTCTATTTTACTTCCATTGTTCCTCCTAGAATAAACTCTTTATGTAGAAAGATGGTATGTCATGAGACAAAGACTTTCTTCTCAATGAGATTATATAATTATTATCAAATGTCTCTTTTGGATATTCCATAAAAATGCATTATTCGAATTTAGTACAAATATAATCAAGAATTAATGGAAGGACTCTAAAACTATTTAAATTATTATTTACATTGTATATAGTATTTAGGATTGCATTCTCCAAGTTGCCAAAAACAAATTACCACAGGTCAACCGTGATTTTGCAAACCGCGGCTGTTGTAAAATTGTTATTTGTCCAGGGTTGGCCGGGCCACCTAATAGGTGTACTTCGTACACTTATTTAAACCTTTAAATTAGAGTATTTATTAGTTACATTGATGAATTATGGCTTAATTCAATGTGTTTGTGCATGTTAGGTACGAGTAGACTGTTACGGCGGAATTGGAGCAAAAAGGCTGAAAAAGGACTCAAATGAAAGAAATTCAAAGTTCAGGGACTAAAATAAAAATGAATGAAAGTTAGATGAGACCTCATAATGAAGATTCAAAAGTGTTAGGAGGCAGTTAGATGAGAATAGGAGATAACGGGATGAAGAAGTACAAAAAAGCATACATAGGAAAGTCCAGGTACCATTTGCACGATTGCCCCCAAAATGTGAAGCCATGCATATGCATAGGTCTGCAGGCCATGTGAATGTAAGATTCCCTTGTAGGCGGACTGAAGCCAAAAATGCTCTATCATGCTTACGCATGGTTTATACCATACTCATGCATGGCTTTCCAGTTGGGAAATATTTTCTTTCTTTTTTCTTCCTTTGACTTTTTATGATATGATATTTTGCACCATTTTAATCTACAAAGAACCATCCAGAATGCACTTTGAAGCTATTATCACATATTCTATCATTGAAATGATGCCTAGCACAAGTTTTAGAGAGAATTAAAATAAGAAGTTGAAGATTTAAGGCTCAAATGGAAGGAACCGTTGAATAAATTTGTTTCATAAACTCGATAAAAAACCATATCTTCACACATTAAATAGTTAATCTAGATATAACCAAAATTCACTCTTTTGTGTTACAATCATCGAATTTGGTAGAAATTAGTAAACTATAGTTAATAATTATTACTTGTGGGATGATAACCCAACTCATAACATTATTACTTCTCAACGATCACGTACGCTTGCGGATTTTGTCCAAGCAAGTTTTTGACGCCATTGTCATGGAATAATTTTGTTTAATTATAATTTATTAGCTTCTATTAGATTTCATTTTCTTTTGTTTTAGGCTATTCATCACTCAACCTAGATCCTCTTGTGTTCTTTTGTTCTTTTGAGGCAATCACAAGTTTATGTAAGATTCTGAAGAAATCGATTCTTGCTCCATTCGATCCTGAGATCAAAAGAATCCTCAGACAGCACAAAAAAGAATAGAAAGTAGCAAAAGGAAATGGCCACAGCTAGTTTAGTAGAGCGTTGTCATCAACGAAGGCCCTATATTAGTTAGATATTATGTGAACCCAGTGCCTACACGAGTTCAACTTTCAAATGCATTTATTCTCTCATAGCTTGAAGGATGGTGTAAGAGAATGGCTTTACTTGTTACCCACTAGGAGCATCGTGTCGTGGAATGACATGGTGCAAAAGTTCACTATGAAGTTTTTCCCATCATCTCAAGTCCTTAGGTTCGGAACGATGTCCATACATGGAAGAAGAAGAATCTCAATAGGCATCCAGATGCATAGGAGAGGTTTAAGGATTTGTTTAGGAAGTGTCCAAGACTACACCCAGAGTATTTTCACTACAACAAAATTTTTGATTTCGCTACAAACTTTTTCGTGACATGTTGAAGCTCTTGCAATAAGTGATTTAGAGCAACACGTTTTTAAAGTTTATAGCAAAAATTGCGCTGAATGTAAGAAGTCGCGACAAATATTACAGGTTGTCACAAAAAACATGAGGGAAGCAATGTGCTATAATATTTTTTGGTGAAAAACTTATGACGAAAAACATTTTTTTTTCTTGCAACAAAGTGTTTGTGTTGCTACAAAGTCTACTATTTGCGAAATGTAATATTTATTTTTAAAAATTTTATAGATGGAGAAAAAAAAATCCATACTAGAAAAAGAGGCAACATAGACAAAATTTTAACGATGGACGTCTTCCGTTGCTACTACCAACAGATTAACAACAACTTAACAATGAATTATCATTTTATTATTTTAAAAATTTACATATTAATTTATCGACAGAATTACCAACAATATTTTCCTGTTGGTACAATTTCATTGCTAATCCATTGATAAAAAAAAAAAAAATCATATGAATAAATAAATAATAAAGTAAATAATTTACCAATGAATTTTTCAATGGATGATTCTGCTGTAAACTATATAAAAGAATAAAACAATTACCAACGAATTTATTGATACAATTTTGAAGTTAAAATAAAAAAAATTGTTAAAAAGGACACAAGTGGAAAAAATCCATTGAAAAAAAAAAAAAAAAAATAAGCATTCGTTAAAAGCAAGTTTTGATTGACCAATTTTTTATCCTTATTTCATTTTCCCTCCAAGTAAATACCATTGGAATTTTCAATTTCTCCCTTTGAAAATTCCCATCCCCACTTTTCCTTAAAACATTTCTCTCCCATCCACACATTTCCTTTTCTATTAAAATTTCCAAAATTCTAACCCCTTTCACCGCCTCCTCTCCCTCTCTATATTTAATCCCCTTTTCACTCTATCATCTTGGTTGCTGTAATGGTGATGTTGGATGGGCTATTGGTTACTTTGCTACGATATGGGGTCTGGAAGCACTCGCATTCCCAGATAGCACAAGCGGGGACCCTGAGCTATGAAGGCCAAGAACGGCAAATTTCCAACCCACGAAAAGAATCTGTAGCAGCTGATCAGGTGCAATCTTTTTTTATTCTTAATTTATTCTCAATTTTAGTTCTTATTCACTGAAATTTAATGTTTCTGGACTCTTTGAAGGTAATGATACCTTTGAGTGATCATATTATTGTTAGTTTGATGCCTTCTTATAGTAAGTATATTGAACGACATTATGAATTAACGTTCTATTATTCGCATGTTAGAATTTGCGACAATAATCTAAGGTTCCATGATCATATGAAATAAGAAATTGTATACTCGACAGTTTGGGTATAATGAGACACAATTCGTTATATGATCAAATATGTCGTTCACAATCGGTACATGAAGTTGGAAGTTTTATATTGANTTGATAAGATTGCATTGTTCTTATCGAGATTTGTCTAGATGTGGAAATAAGAACAATAACGTGTTTTGAAGCACGTTGAACATGACCGCGTGAATGACTCATTTGTGAGCCCTCGAAATGAGATGCCACTCGATTATCAAACAAGTCACCTAAATCCTAAGCAAGTAATGTACCTTTAATTGCTAGTTCAAGTTCTTTGAGGTGCTAATGAGTGAAGTCTTAAATTAGAAAATCAATCTCGGTAATTTGGAAATCTGGGCGAAGCAGTTAGACATCATATACATGCAATAATTGATTGCAACACAACATCTGCAAAAGAAATTTGGTACTAAAAAGTTTTTAATTTTTAAGTACTTCGATTTCATATTTTTAGACAACATTCCCCTATTGCCCCAAGTACAAGAATTGCAAGTCATTGTCAATAAATTGAAAGCAATAAAGATAGAACTTCCGAAATCATTCCAAGTAGGAGCAATTATTGCTAAAATGCCTTCTACTTGGAGAGGATATAGTAAGAAACTTCTTCACAAC
>OU503058.1:9693811-9715632 GCA_912172775.2 Fraxinus pennsylvanica
ATTGACACAACGTAGGTTTTATGGGTTTCAAGAGAAGTGTAAGATCTATGAAACTTACTCCACAAAAGAATCGGAACTTTGATAAATTCTAGGCTTTAATTCGGAATAGAAATATTGTGATTGAATTCTAGAATTAATGTCTAACCGGCACTTGAGAGAGGGGAGAGAAATACAATTGGATTCTTGCTTTTAAATATAGAAAAATTAATTGGAATAATTTGATGTGATTGAATCATAATTGAAAGTTGGTGAAATCATTCCCTAGACTTTCTCATTTTGATAATTTTATATTCTACAATTTTGTCGTCGCATATTATTTTTGATTAGTTTAAAACAATCATTCAACCATTCATCATTTGTCTAAATAAAATAGAAGTTATATAATTATAGTATTTGGTAGAAATTGAATTACAATCCCCGTGGGTTCGACACTCTTAACTCAATCATCATATTACAAAACTTGGCACCGTACACTTGCGGCATAAATTCACGTTGTAGAAAACGCGTGACATTTTCTAAAATAGGATTTTATCAAATTGAAAGTTTCTAGAAAATAAAATAATCTTAAATTTGAAAAAATTTGAAATATCATTTTTCATCTTGTTAATTTGAATAACGCGCAATCAAAAGATTTTCGATGAGGAGGGGTCACAAGCGGACCGCTTAAATTCCAAATTCTTCTTAGTCGGTTTAGATCTTTTTGACAAAATCTTTCAATCTTACGAATACTCAAATGAAGAAAACCCAAACGATAAATAAAATTTAAGACTTCTTAAAATATGAATTTTCTAATTGGTAAAATTTGAAACATCACCAAAAGCTAAACACACAAACGTGTAAAATAATAATTTTGGAACCAAGTTTAAAGTTAATATTTAATTATTTAAAACAATCATTAATATCAATCATTTAAAAGAAAAGAAATCCGTAATTTTTATTTTTTTAATCTACATGAAAGCAGAACATTTACTCTGATACCAAACTATAACACCTCAAAATTTCAAAAACCTTGAAATGTTACCAACAATTCAGTTTTCTTTGTATCAACGGTGGAACGATATAATAATAATTTTTAATAAAAAAAATATAAGTGGAATATCCAGAAATTTAAACTAAACATGGAAATTGTATCGTTAAGAAAATAACATAATCACTAACTAAATAATGTGCTTTTGAACAATTAAAACTAACTAATAAATTAAAGGGAAAAAACCTTAATGATTTTATTTTTTCAATTCCTCCTAGCAGTCCAAATCACAATTCCACCACAGTTCCAATCGACCCGAACTAACCTATAAAATTTTATGAGAGTCAGTATTTAAAAATACCCAATAAGATACGTGCAATTCCCATAGACATTATATAATAATAAAATAAACACTTCATACCACTCTTCTCTTATGGAGTATATTGGTGACCAAGCGACACCCATTTTAGGTCACCTTAAATTCCCGTAAAATCTCTTATCTCTTAATAAAGAAATTGAAGGTCCACTGGCAATTCATACATAAATTATTGAATATAAAAATATAAGAAAACAAATCACTTGTACAAAAGTAACTTACCTGGATTTTTAAAAGGTTGGAAAGAATAAAATCTTGCACGTAAAAAGATTTTTATTTTTCTATTCTTTTTCATCTCATTCTCTCTCTATCGTGGCTCTCTTTATTTTCTGTGGTGAAATAATAAGAATTCCTACAATATTTATAGTTGAAATTCTCAATTAAGTTTGTTTGGAACTAAAATTTAAAAACGATGTATATAAGGAATTTGGATAATAATTAATTTCAAATAATAGAATTATGATTACTTTTAAACTTTATCCAATAACCAAAAAATTGTCATTGTCAAAGTCAACTTTATCATTTCACACACACGGGGCCAAAAGAGAGAAATTGGTTTGGGTTAAAAATTATTTAAAATTCTATTTATCCTTGTTTTCTTTCAGTTGTGTCTAACTTAATGTGTTTTTATCCAAAACAAAATTTTCTCGAGTCGAATACTTTTAATTAATTACGAACTATCCAACGAGTCCAATATTGATATACTAAAATTCGCTTTATCAAAATCTAATTATTTGACCCAAAAATAAAATTGACTTTTAAAACCTATTTCATTTTAATCCTCATTTTTTTAAAAAAAATATTAAAATATAGCATATAAAACAAATAAAAATTTTATTCTATAAAATTTTTGGGGCGTTACAATCAACTACTTTCTTCCGTTAAAATCCACGGTTGAGACTCTGTTTAAAACTAAAATTCTAAATTTTTAACTCAATTGGGGTGGAACTTCACATAGTCGATCGCGGATCGACCTCCACTGTGTGGACTGTTTGAAAATTGAGAATTCATAATAAAATCATATGAAAATTTGGAAACCTTGACCTAATTTTCTAATATATGCAAAGCCATTGACTAACTTTGTGGAGTAGCTTTTGTTTGGTCTTCATTATTTGTAAAATACATTTTTTCTCTTTTATTTTCAATCACACATTATTTAATAAAATAAAATTACACGCAAATTCAAAACTTTTTCTTTTCTTTAATTATATATTCTCCATTAAAATACTATTTCAAAATACATTTTGGACAAAAAAAAAAATAGGGTTCAAACTGGCGTTTAAGATGTGAATAATTCTTAATAGAATATCTCCAAGGAACTCTTTATTTTTAAAGAGTATATTTAATCATTTGGAGAGCGTCTATAAATTTAGAGAGTGAAAATTTTGAAGTACTCTAATAAACTCTTTATATTTAACATTTAATTTTACTACTCCCAAAAAATATTTATTATTTTTCTTTATCGTTTATTTTAACTAACTTTTTTTCAAATTATTTTATTATTTTTCTACATTGAAAATTGAAACACTTTAAATGCATTTAATTATAGAGAGTGGGGAGAGACAAATACACACTCTAAATTAAAATGTTAATTTAAAAAGTCATTTTGAGCATGATTTTAAATATTGACTTTTAAAAGAGAGGGCATCTCATATTTAAAGAATTTCTTGGAGATTGTAACACACTAAATTTTCGTAAACACTGGAATGTTATCAAAAATTAAAATTTTTTTTTGTATTAAAAGCGAAACGATAAAATAATATTCTTTTAAAAAAAAATAACTAAAATATTCACAAATTCAAACTAAACATGAAAATTGTATCTTTAAAAAATATATAATCACTAATTAAATAACATGTCTTTGACCGAATTAAACTAATTAATAATTTGAAGACATAAAACTTAATGTTTATTTTTCTCTCGATTTCCTGACAGCCCGCATTACCATCCGTCACAGTTCCAATCGACCCGAACTAACTTGTAAAATTTTGTAAGAGTGAGTATTTAAAAATACCAAGTAAGATACGTGCAATTTCCATACATAATTATATAACAATAAAATAAAACACTTCATACCACTTTTTTCTTATGGAGTATATCAGTGATTAAGAGACACACACATCTTAATTTATCTTAAATTCCAGTAGGATCTTATATTTTTTAATAAAGAACTCGAAGGTCCACCGACAATTCATGCATAAATTACTGAATATAAAGCATAAGGAAACGAACAATTTTCACAAAAGTATCTTACATTGACTTTGAAATGTTGGAAAGAATAAAATAATGCACGTGAAAACCCTTTTCTATGTTTCTCTCACTCTGCCATGACTATTTCTTTTCTTTAGATAAAGAAACTTTTGAAGTTTTTGTAGGTATGTGTGGAGGCACGTGTGCTTTATATAGGTGAGACAAGAGTAATAAAAAAAAGTCAATGTTTGAGTCACATTAAAATTTTCATTATCATTCTTCTACTCATTTTCAACCACACATTATTCAATAAAATAATATTTTCTATCACATCAATAACTTTTCATTCTTTTTCAACAACACATTCTCCATCAATCTACTATTTCAAAATACATTCTCCCAAATAATGTGGCTCAAACACACCCATAATCTCCACAATTCATATTATGTAGTGTTCACAAAAACTTTAAGAGTGAGTATTTAAAAATACCAGTAAGATACGTGCAATTTCCATACATAATTATATCACAATAAAATAAAACATTTCATACCACTTTTCTCTTATGGAGTATATCAGTGATTAAGAGACACACACATCTTAATTTATCTTAAATTCCAGTAGGATCTTATATTTTTTAATAAAGAACTCGAAGGTCCACCGACAATTCATGCATAAAATACTGAATATAAAGAATAAGGAAATGAACAATTTTCACAAAAGTATCTTACATTGACTTTGAAATGTTGGAAAGAATAAAATAATGCACGTGAAAACCCTTTTCTATGTTTTTCTCACTCTGCCATGACTATTTCTTTTCTTTAGATAAAGAAACTTTCTGAAGTTTTTGTAGGTATGTGTGGAGGCACGTGTGCTTTATATAGGTGAGATAAGAGTAATAAAAAAAAGTCCATGTTTGAGTCACATTAAAATTTTTATTATCATTCTTCTACTCATTTTCAATCACACATTTTTCAAATAAAATAATATTTTCCATCACATCAATAATTTTTCCTTCATTTTCAACCACACATTCTCCATCCATCTATTATTCTTCAGTCCCTGTTTGAGCCACATTAAAATTTTCATTCGCATTCTTCTACTCATTTTCAGTCACACATTCTTCAATAAAATAATATTTTTCATCACATCAATAACTTTTCATTCTTTTTCAACAACACATTCTCCATCAATCTAATATTTCAAAACACATTCTTCCAAAATAATATGGCTCAAACATACTCTCAAATATAATTTATTTGATTTAATCCTAATTAGATTGTTATTATCACGTGCATGGATACACATGTATAAGATAATTGAGTGTTAAGATAACCAATCAAACTCTTGTTTTTTCTTTTAACAGTAATGTGTCATTATCTTTCATCAATAAGAGGGCTGATGGGACATGACTTCCATATTTTGACTTTTTTTAGGATTTTGGCCGTTAAAACTTTAATCTTTATCAAAATAAATATAGGATAACCATTAATTTTTTTTTCCACACGTGAAACATGGCTTCTACCTATACATTAATTAATTACAAAGACATCCATTCTTAGAACTACAATATCTTGGGCCTACCTTTTCCAAATTAACTTTTTCTCGAGCCTAAAATACATAATTAAATACGACATATTCAACGAGTATAATTTGATATACTTATCATCATTCTATCAAAATCCAAATATTTAACCCAAAAATATAAGAATTTAAAACATACTTTACTTTAGTCCCTCAACTTTCAAAATAATAAAATATAATATATCGAACAAATAATTTTTTTTTTAATTCTAAAATTTCGTGGCGTTAAATAGATGGTCTTATGCTAGTAAATGGATGAGGATGCCCAATGAAAATCAATCAATGACAAACACTGAGAAAATTAAACATTAATGAAAAGATTAGACGTTGACTGGGACGGCCAAATTATCATTCCACATTGTACATTGTACATCAACAAATCTTGATTGCCACATATGAAACGCATTTTCCATTTCCTTTTGAGCAAATAAAAAATTAATGATTATTTATTAACTCTGACCCAAGTTTTAACAATTGAGCTCAGATTGGGTTAATTTCGATTTTGGTAACTGAACTTTCGGTGAAATCTCAATTAGGTCACTCAAATATAAATTGTCATAGACTCACAATCGAGTCACTAAACTTTAATTCCATTGCAATGTTATTAACTCTATTAGTCCTCATATTTGAGAATTTAATGTCTCAACCCGCCATTAGCTCATGTTTCTAGGTAAATATACTACTTAATTATGTTGTGTTAAATTTTTGGGGATAAAAGAGCTACGAGCTAGTATCCTCTTGTTGGATAGATTACCGACAATTTGAGTATAATTTAGTATAGTAGATTTGAATAAAAGTTAGTGAAATGTGTAGTTGAAAAGTTGATAAAAAATGTGATTACATGAAAAGTATGATAAAAAATGAGTTTTGGAAAAACTTTAAGGAATATGGGGGCAAACATGGGCTTATTTTCTAAATTTACAGCTATAACATGATTAGGTGGCACATTTACCTAAAAAAAGTAAATAAATAAAAATATACACATCATATTGATGTAAATTTTAGACGTTCACATAAGATTTCATTGTTTTGTAAGTATTACTATAGCAAAGGAGCTAATTGTTAGAATTTTTATGGAACTCTAAATCTCAAAACTTTTTTTTAGAATTTTATGAAACTTTAAATCTTAAAAACATGAAAACCTAATTATTTTATTGCCAAGATCTTCTATGTCAAATCGCTAAAAAAATGATTAAATGCCGAACATACCTTAATTTATTTGGACTAATTATTTAATACTTGATCTTGATTCTGGATCTTTTGATTTTAGAATTGACTCTTTTGATTCTTGAGTTCTTAATCTTGATTTTGGCTTCTTGCTCCATAATCTTGATTTTCTTGTTTTTCAATTTGATTCATGATTATGGATTTTTCGAATTCTTCAATCATTGTTCTTGATTGTGAGTTTTTGATCTTTCTCTTTAATATATTTTCTCTTGTATTCCCGTGTTAATGGGATGACACAAATAATGAGAAGTTGTATATAAATTGGAGACCATAACCCTATATATAATTTACATACTTTATTTAGATGTCCAAAACTCATTACTTAATTCTTTATTAGATCACTTTAAAGTGATAGCATTTATACACAATTAATTACATATGTCGGATCACACGGTAAATTAAATATTTTCCCAACAATCTTCCACTTGAGCCATATATGTTACCTTATAAATGTGTATAACCTTATGAGCTCAAAACTTTTACTATTATAACCAAAAGCATTTCCGAACAATTTCGTCAATCAATTATGTTAATATAGGATCAAAAATGTCTTCGTTACATGTATCATAACTAACCCCCAATGGTCACGTCTAGATCAGGTGTGGATGAGTAGCATGAAAATTACATGTAATGTGATCCAAACATGCCTATCTCTAGCTAGTTCTACCTTATTCTTTAATGAGATCAAACCAAAAACTTTAATCAGAGTGAAAACTGAACTGAATATTTTATTTATGAATTAAATTGAATATCCATGGATAAAAATATGTGTTTAAAACAAACAATATCAAAACACAAACTCCTACTAAACTGGCATATCATCAAAAGTTGCAACACACATGTGAGCATTATGCTCATGAAAGACCTTGGGTGGCAACCATTTAGTAAATTGATCCATAATTATGGAGTTTGTCCTAATATACTTTATAGAAATCTGATAACTCTGAATTCTTTCCTGAATAACTAGAAACTCGATGTATATAAATTTTGACATTATCATGCTCTTGTTGGAATACAAGACTGCTATTGTTATAGAATAACTTAAGTGGTATTTCAATTCCATCCAAAATGTGCAATCTAGGGACAAAGTTTCACAGTCATAATCCATAATCAGAATCAGATTATCCAATAATCTCCAATTGGTTCGAGTTTTTGTATATGATCATATAATCCTTAGTTCTCTATAGATACCGAATAACCCGAGTGACTGTTTTTCCTAATATCCATCACATAGTTACTTACAATTGCAACACAAAAGATATATCTCAAAGACAAAATCCTTAACCTTAAAGCCTTATCTCCCCTTCCTCCCCCACAAACTCTACATCCTCAAAGAATAGAACAATTTTCATTTTGAAAATTGATCTAATAATGGAATCTTTAAAAATTTGCAACCCATTAACAGTTGCTTTATTTGGAACTTTATTGAAAATTTAAGCTGCAGTCTTTAGTGTTTCTTCCTAGAGAGATTCTGGTAATGTGAAATTACTAACTGTACTCCTTATCATGTCCTTAAGTACTCTGTTTCGTCTCTAGTAACACTATTCATGCATGGGGACCCTGGCATGGTGTACTATCGGACGATTCCACATTTCTCTAGGAATTTTAGCAAAAAACCTTGGACATTGCTCTCCCGATCTATCATATCTGTCATAGTATTTTTCACCACGGCCAGATATGACGTGTTTTATTCTTTTGTTGAGTTGATTTTCAACCTCAGCCTTGTAAGCTTTGAACATATCTAGTTATTGAAATTTCTCATGAATGAGATACTGGTAGCCATAAAGAAAAAATTATCTATGAACGTAATAAATGATCGTTGACCATTCCAAGAAGTCAAAGGGAATGACCCACAGATTTCCAGATGAATTATTTCTAAGACATTTGAATTTCTATTGGCACCTAATTTCATTACGTTTGTTTGTTTCCCCTTAATGTAATTAACATAAACACTTAAGTTTGAAAAAATAAAGGGATCAAGAATTCCTTCAGACACAAGTTTTTCCTTTCTCTTTTAAAAGATGTGCATAATCACTTGTGATATAACGAAACATAATTGTCATTGATTAATTTATATTTAATACCACATGAATTCACATGGAAAGTTTTTTTTTATAAGAGGCAACCATATTAAGGAAATATAGGTCGTCATTACCAAATCAATAACTGGTACCCATAATATTTGAATAAAAAAAGACTAAACTGACTATTTCCACATGAACAAGAGTAATCGAATTTGTCCAATGTAGAAACAGACTGTCTCTCTCAAATCCAAATAATCCCCAGTCTTTAATGATAACCAAAAAAATCCCTATAGCCTCAACTTTATTTGATTTCCCATCGTCCTATATAGATGAATCTTTAAGCATCAATTAGTTTTAACAGTTTAGGCAACCCTACATAGACACACTTATATAAGTAGGGGCACTAGAATTTATCCACCAAATATGTTTTGGTACTGAAATTAAATTAACCTCAAAACAAACAAAGGTGAGAAGTATACATTTCTTTATACGCCAAGTGTGTTATTTAGTACAGTCTCTCTTTATGTGACTTTCACAAAAGTAACAGTCAAAATGATTTATGCTTTTGAATTGGACCAAATGCAGTTTCCTTATACTTTAATTTGTCCTTAGATATACTTGCCAAGTGAGTACTTTCGTTCTCTCTTACTTTAGACTTTTTTCTTCTTGCACATAATATGAAATGAACTTATCAACAGTCCAATTCCTCTTTTGACAACAATAACGACTTAATTAACTGAATTGTGTAGGAAGATAAATAAAAACTAAATGTACGAGCAAGTCATCAGACGGCTTAAACTATAATGTCTTTAGTTTTGAAGCAAGATGAAACATATCTATGATGTACTCTCTTATGTTTTCATTAGCCTTATAGTTTAGTGAAATCAAGTTCACTAGAAGCGTACTGCTTCGGCCTTATTGTCTTTTCCAAAACATTTTCCAATTTCTTTAAAAAATTCCTTGGCAGTAGTTATATTATCGGACACAATGTCCCTGAACGTTGCTGGAGCGGAACTCTTATCCCTAAGAATAGTATACTGTCCAATCCTTAATGCAAGGTCTAGATCCAGATTGCCACGAATAATACAAATGTTCTATTTCCAACCCTTAAAGTTTGGTTCAAGCATAGGCATTGAACTGAGGTTGGCAGATATTGCAAAAGTTTATGAATTAACTTAATAGAGAACTTAAACCTAATTAACATGTTCACATGGGAATCCATATTAAGCAATCAATAAATTCAAATAATGGTGGACTTCATCACAAGAGACTGGGCACAATATTGACATTTAATATTTGAATAGAAATATCAGCTTATAAGTGGTACTCTTGGTGTAGTAATCAAATATTGACAATAAACCATTTCAAATATTAAGTCTATCTTTGGACCGACTTAATGTTCACATAAAACGAAACTTTCTAATTGTCACATATTTATTACCACAGGTGTGCAAATAATTCGACCAAATATTGACTTTCCTTTGCGCCGATGAATATTCGCAAGAATTACGTATACACAACCTTCCAAATAATCCAAATAAATTAATTTAGATAAGAGAGATTATGTGTAGAATATTTTAAATTTGTGGTTGAAAATGAGTATGTAGAAATAAGAATTTGAAAGAATATGAGTCCAATAGGGCTAAGATATATAATTTGAATAAAAATGGGTGGCTATTGCATTACAAGCCTAGTAAGGATGCACAAAAAAATTGTGGAACTGCAAATCGAATCTGTTGGATCAGATCCACGTTGATTCGTGGTTTTTTCCCTCAAACCAAACCAAACCAAATCAAACCAAAACAGTTTGGTTTGGGTTTTGATTTTTAAAAACTGCACAAAATCGAACCGAACCGAACCATTTCAAAATGGTTTAGTTTTGTCTATAAAACTTACTGCTGTTAACCCAAGGATTGATTATAACCTCGATTCCCTTTTGGCCGTTGAAGTAAGTATTTTTTTTCATCTACCTATGTTGTTTGTGAAATAATGCTAATCGTGCAATCTTTGTGATATCTACTATATATTTTACTCAAGAAAAGAGAATAACTACTGCACCTTATGTGTTATTTGTGATATGGTAACTTGTTAAACAAATGTAAATATATTCACGAGTCATGACCTTCACATTGTTAAAATTGGCACCACAATTATTTAACAATTTCTAGCGTTTGTTTGTCTTTAAAAAATTGGCTTTTTTATGTCTTTGCTTTTGTTGAGTATGATGGTCTATAGAATGGGAAAACATATAATCTATAGTTGTGAAGAATGATTTGGGTGGAGAAAATATGCTATTTCGATAAGTAAACTGCGAATTAAAACCGAACCAAACCGTAAAAAATGGTTTGGTTTGAAAAAATTTCAAACTGCATAAAATGATTTGAATTGAAAATATAGCAAAAAATGCCCAAACCGAACCTTATTCGCCCTTAAAGCCTAATGCATGCAAAAGAGAGCTCTGACAGTCTCGTGGTTGGATGACCTTTAGAACAGTTAATAGGTGTAGTTTTACACATGATAAAATAATAAAAAGCATACGTTTTTTAAGTTATAAAAGGAGGAGAAAATTGAATTAAATGGGCATTTTGGGGTTTTCCTCTTGAAAAATGGCCAACTCTTAAAAGCTATGGATGTCGGGCCAAATTTTAAAAATATGGACTTCAAATATATTTGGAATCTTTTAAAATTATAACTCAAAATTTAAGGAATTTGACTAATTTAACCCAAAGGTGTGCACAAAAAATGAATAGTGTTATCTAGCACCAGTCTATTTAACATTATGTGATGATTCAATTAAAGTTGAAATTACGTAGTTCATTATCTTTCATTTAATAACACTTATTGTCACCTAAACTAATATTGTAACACCAATTGTACTAAATAACATTACTCCAAAAAAATTACACTCAAACAAAACCCAAAACCTTTCATTACCGACTATACCAAAACCGTCAAAAATTACACTCATCCCAAAGGTGAAACCCTTTCTTTATGCTAGCCCCAAAAAATTAGCCATATCCTCACAGTTAGCCCAACTATTATTTGAGAAGAATAATGTTTTGAATAGTGATTTTTAGGAGAATATGTGGTTAAAAATAAGTAGATAGAAAAAAGAGTTTTGAAATAATGATGGTCAAACATATGCTTAATAATACCGTTAGAGAGGACAAATACCCCAAAATGAATTGGGTCTGATCGTAATATCACACCAAACCATTGCATAAAGGTACAAAGTAATGACAAAGATAAACAAATTCATCATTTCAAAATTCATTAATTAGCTCAATTATTAATGGGCGAGAAGTGGCGGGTGGGAACTAGGAACCATATTATAATCATGTATATAGTCAATATATTCAGGGTGCTTTTATTCTCTTTAGATCTTTAAAAGCGTGGTTTGGTGGAGATTTGTTTCAAGTGAAATGTGTGATTGAAAAGTTAGAAAAAGTTATGATTCCTTAGAATGGCTGCTTGAATATAATTTTTGAGAAAAATAATTTTAAAAATCCCTCACAAACATGCTTTGTGACTATATTTTAATAAAAGAATCAAATTGTATGATATAGGCTAGCATCAACAGTGATCTACGATGGCCACAAGGTGAGGACTACTTAATAGGCACTCTACGTAGGGCACCTCATGTGAGACCGACTACCACCATGAGCCCCTCTATATTCACATGAGCCCCCTACCACCATGAGGTCATCGATTGCTATGAGGCACTCTACGTTGACATGGGCCATCTACCACTACAGGCAGCCTACCACCACGACGTCGTCGACTACCACGAGGTACTCTACGTTCACATCGGCTGTCTACCACTATAGACCGTCTGCCACTATGAGGCCAACACCACACTTAGCCCCCAAAAATGGCCATGAATCAAATGGCAATCGTGGATACAACCAACCGCTAAAAAAGTAGGGATCATCCCTTTAGAACGTGGGAAAAGTGGGAGGAGTTATGTGGGACACGTGGCACCAATTATCACTGAGCAGGTACGTTGCATCAGATGTCTATAAATACTCATACGGTAAGAAATGTATTGATTGAGAAACCCCAACTATTTGAATATCGATTACATTTCTTATTCCTAAACCATCTACTGATTCTCACGTTGAAGGTACAACGGGGGAGGAAGCTCTAACCTCATTTTACAGGTAGCGTTTCTCTATCAGAGCAGTCGGAACACCCTAAACTTCAAGGAGAATGTGGAGGTCTATCTCATTACAATTTCATTAGCGTCGTTTGTGGGAAACCACTAAACAAAAAATCTATGTCAAGGAGATGAACTAGGAGTGAAATGAGCATGGTCGGGAATATGGCAAAGACGGAGTCAGTGTCTGTTGCAAGGGGTCACGACCCACCACCACCGTTGCAGTACGTGATGCAGAGCTAATTTAGAATCCTGGAAACTCAATTGGCAGCCATGATGAGCCTTTTGCAGAGTCAAACGCAAGAGGCTGTACGCGAGCAACCGTCACCAAGCGGCGCAAACGGTTATCCCGCATGTTACTCAGCTAGCGGTAGGAGACTTGAGGGCTACAGGGGTTGCGGTTCCATAGATTTCCCGACCCATGATAGACTTGGAAAGAAAGATGGATGAGATGATGTCCCAGAAGATAGATGACGTATTAACCAAAAGGAGGGACATGGGCAAGCAAATGGTTTTGGAAAAAGATCCTTTTGTACCTAAAATCATGGCGGTTCCCTTACCGAAAGGCTTCAAACAGCTGATGATAGAAGCATACGATAGAGTCACAGATCTGCTTGACCACTTGAAGACCTTCGTTGATTTAATGAGGCTCTATGTAGCCCCGGATGCAGTGATGTGTCGGTCTTTCCCTCGACACTCAGGAGAGATGCTAGAGACTGGGTGGCCACCTTGGTCACCTAGGAGTTTTGTGGCATACTTCATGAGTAGCAAAAGAAAGCGGAAGACGTCCATTAGATTGATGCAAGTTGTACCAGAGAAAGACAAATCTTTTGCAGGAGTACTTAGCTAGGTTCAGCCGGGCGACACTGGCATAAAGGACCTTCAAATGTCTGCAGTGGTAACAACGTTAATGAATGGGACACGAAACCTGGCCTTTAAGATGTCACTCTCCAAAAATCTCCCCCATAATCGATGTATGACCTGTTGAAAAGGGGTGACAAGTACGATGACACAGATAAAGCAGAGAAGGTCACAAAAAAACTTAGAGAGGGATGGGAGGCAGAAAGTCACGAGCGAAAGTTAGGTGATGAGCGAAAATTCACTAATAGAGGCAACCCCAGAAACAAGCGCATGAGTAAGTAATATGTTTCGGATCGGTCCATCAGGTAGAGGTGAGAGGAGGTCAAAGCTATTACCCCTTTAAATACTTTGTGGATGAAGATATTGATGGAGATTCAAGATATTAAAGAGCTCGACTGGCCGAGACCAATGGTAACATCAGCCAGCTAGAGGGATAAAAACAAGTATTGCCATTTCCATAAAGACCACGGGCACGACACATAAAAGTGTATCCATTTGAAGGAGGAGATTGAGTGCCTCTTGAAGCGGGGTTTCTTGACTAAGTATGTGAGGAATGATTGAGGCAAGTAGAAGGTTGATGATCGTCCACCGCCCAGGGCCAATGTAATAAATGTGATTATTGGAGGAAATCGCAGCAAGGGGGTCTCGAACTCACCTAGAAAGAGTTATGCACGTACTGTTGGGGTGTGCTCCATTCAGACGAAGGCCAGATTTAGTCAAAGCATCACTTTTGGTGAGGAGGACTTAATCGATGTGGTAACCTCTACGATGATGCCTTGGTGATCATCGACGACATAGCAGGTTACGGTATCAAGAGGGTGTTGGTTGATGGCAGTAGCGCAGCGAACGTTCTCACTTTGGAAGCATTTGTGGATCGAGAATCTCTTTAGAAAGGTTGAAAGCAGTATTCACCCACCTCCAGGGATTTGGAAGGGTCACTGTAATACTGAAGGGAGTTGTGGAACTTCCAGTAACATTGGGCACATACCCCGCAAGCGTGGTGATCCTAACGAACTTTTTGGTTCTCAAGACTCCTATGGCATATAATGCAATCTACGGTCGATCCTTGCTGAATGCTGCTGGGGCTATTCCGTCCACTTACTACGAAATGATGAAATCCCCAACCAGTCGCGGTGTAGGACGTGTGAGGGACAATCAACAATCTTTGAGGAAGTGTTATGTTGACAGTATACGGACTAAGGGATCTCAATCAGTTATGATGTTGGACCTTGAGCCTTCAAGGGGATGGATTGAGCCTCTCTATACTACATAAAAAATTTCAATGGCAGAAGGGCGTGAATTTAGCATTGGGGTAGATTTGAAGCTAGAGGAAAGAGAAGAATTGGTGAAGTGTCTGTCTAGCAATTTGGACGTCTTTGCATGGTGCCCGAGCGATATACAAGAGATCGATCCATCTATTGTACAACACCGTCTTGGTGTTTCACCGGGGGCTAAGTTGGTAAGATAAAAGAAAACCTTTGCCCGAAGCGACAGGCTGCGGCGAAGGCTGTAGTTGAGAAGCTACTACATGCGGGGTTCATTAAGGAGGTGCAATATCCCGAATGGTTGGCAAATGTCGTCATTGTGAAAAAATCAAATGGAAAATAGCGTACGTGTATAGATTACACCGGTCTGAATAAGGTGAGTCCGAAAGACTCGTACCCACTACCCCTACATAGATCACTTGGTGGATGCCACATCAGTTCAGGAACAGTTAAGTTTTCTGGATGCCTTTTCTCGGTATCATTAGATCTCCATGACCGAGTTGGACTAGGAGAAAACCTCTTTCAGAATTGATGTTGGGTGTCGTCAGTAGAAGTTTATAGTGACTCTCAGTTGATCGTTGGACATGTGACAGGTGAATTCGAAGCAAGGGATGGGAAGATGGTAGCATATCTGATGAAGGTTAGGGACTTGCAAAGAGGATTTGTAAGTTTCAAAATAACCAAGGTCCCTCGCAGAGACAATGAGCGGGCGACACCCTGTCTAAGATGGCATTGGGGAATTCGAAGAGCCTGCCTAGCACAACAAATGTGCAAGTCCTGCAACAGCCAAACATTGAGCACATAGCGGGCATAGAGCATGAGAAAAGCATGTTAGACCCATTTATAGACTACCTTACGAAGAATAGATTGCTAGAGGAGGTATTCGAGGTGAGAAGACTAAAAGTTCAAGCAGGTTCGTTCATAATAATCGATGGGTAGCTCTACAAACGAGGATTCACCATACCATACTTTAAGTGCTTGTGCTCATCTGAAGCTTATGAGATGTTACTAGAGATACATGTGGGAATTTGCGACAATCATCAAGGGGTGACTACCCACGCCTTTAAAGCTCTACAACAGGGATACTACTAGCCCACGATGAAAAAGGATGCCAAGGAGTTGGTAAGAAAGTGTCATGCATGTCAGCGTTATGGAAATTTGATTCATGTTCCCGCCGAGCAACAGTAAGCCCTTTTCGGGGTAAGTCCGTTCTTCCAGTAGGGGATGGATATTCTAGGGCCTTTGCCTATGGCTAAAGGGCAGAGAAAATTATTGGTGATAGCTATTGATTATTTCACAAATTGGGTCGAGGGGGAGCCTTTGGCTACTATCACAATGACAAAAGTAGAGAGCTTCATTTGGAAGAATATTATATGTAGATTTGGCACACCAAGAGTCAGGCAGTTTGACAATCACGACTTCAAGGCCTTATGTTCAAGTTATCACATAGATCACAAACTCACTTCCGTTGCTCACCCTTAGTCCAATGGGCAGGCAGAAGTAACGAACCGAGCGATCTTATGGGATTTGAAGACGAGACTAGAGAAGGAGAAGGGGTTTTGGGCAAATGAATTACCTAATGTGTAGTGGGTGTATCACACGACCCCGCGAGAACCAACAGGAGAAACGCCCTTTACGTTATCCTTTGGAATGGAGGTCGTTGTTCCCGTAGAAGTCCTAAATGAGAGTGGCAGGATGAAAGTCAAGCAGCTCGGCGTCTCGACCACCAGTACGGATCTCGACCTACTTGACGGGTGATGGAAAGAACAACTATGAGGATGATAGCCTACAAGTGGATGGCTACTGGATACTTTAATCGAAGGGTGAAACCAAGAGCTTTTCAGCCAGGGGATCTCGTACAAAGGAAAGCAACGGCAGCAGGGCACCCTCCGTCAAAGCTCGGGCCAAAGTGAGAAGGACCATACGAAGTGATTCGTAGTCTTGGAAAGGGAGCTTATAGCCTAAAGGACTTGAAAGGAAAACCACTAGGCAGGCCGTGGAACACTGAGCATCTTAAGAAGTATTATCAGTAGACTAACATGCAGGGATTTTGAAATCACATGATGCTTTTTTGTAAATATAGTAGCTAGAATGTTCAACTGGTTTTTGTAATGTAATGCCTGCTACAGGCGCACTCTATTGAAATTATTTAATGAGAAGCCCAGAGTGAGGCATATGATGATGGCGCTAAGGAAGGGTCAGCCTAGTTGGGGTGTCCTGGTGCACCTATTGAGTCCCCAAATTCAGGCAAGTTAAATTTGATTACAAGATCTTGATTTGTAATTGGTTAGAACGAATGCTATAAATTTCCTTTAATGCATCGAAATCGTTCAACACATAGCGATGAGTAACAATGCTAAGGAATTGGCTAGCTTAAAATCGCTCTAAGGGCTAGTGGTGAGTTTACGAAACCAGAAAATGGTTAAAACTCGAAATCACCAAACCATATACTCAACTGTTCAAATATGGCTCGACGCATAGAGATGAGCAACAAAGCAAAAAATTGGCTAGTTCAAAATCGCTCTGCGAATTGGTGGTGAGTTTTTAAAACCAGAAAATGGTTAAAACTCGAAATCACCAAATCCTACACTCTACTGTTCAAAGATCGCTAGACACATAGCGGTGAGCAACAAAGCTTAAAAGTTGGTTAGCTCAAAATCGCTCTGCGAGTCGGTAGTGAGTTTTTAAAACCAAAAAATGGTAAAAGCTCAGAATTACTAGACAACACATTCAACAGTCCAAGATCTCTTGACATACAGCGACAAGCAATAAAAAAAGGGGTCGATAGCTCGAAATTGCTCCAAGGTCTGGAAAAGAACCTTCAAAACCAAAATTTGGCTAAGGCCCAAAGTCATGCTCTATATTCGACATAACCCAGGGGGCTAAGTGGAAAGCAACAAAACTCATAAAATGTAACAACCATAGTCATGTTCAACTATCATGATAGGGAGCCTTCAAAACTATAAATTAGTTGTAGCCCCGAACTAATAGACCTTGCGCTCTGAAGTTCGATAAAGGAAGGGATACCAAAAAATCAATTAAAAATCGATAAATGAAATACGAAAAGTAAAAGTACAACCCAGGCTTGACGCCATTACACGTGGGTTGACCCCGTGACGTTCAACCTACGCCAGCGTAACCAAGTGCTAACCTGCTGACTGCTAACTATGATGAATGAATATGAGGAGTCGGGCAAAGATGGGCAAATTAACTCTCACACATCGACAAGTGACAAATACGACAAGATAGATATAAAAAAAAGAGAAAGGGTAAACGACAACAATGTTCAATAAGAAGACGTCCATACCCAAAATAAAATGAAATTGTCTGTCCACATCCTGGACCAGGAAAAACCACTAAGTAATCAAATGATAAAAAGTAACTAAAAGTAGAAAGTTCTAAAAGGTCTAAAACAAGAAGCTATGTCAACTCGAATGCGAAGTTCCTTCGCTCTCGCCTCATGATGTGCGTCTGAATGTCTTGGATTGAAGGGCTCCGCTTTCTTTCCGTTTGCGCTAAGTCAAAAACCTATCAAAGCCTGAGGGATCGATAGTAGGGTGCTCAGAAGATATCCAATCATTGGTTAATTTGATGGACGCCGCCATCGCCTTCCTTTCGAATGAATGCAAGGTCTTAGCAAAATCAGATAACGATTTCTATCGCTCTACAGACGTCTCCAGTCCTATATTGCTCCACCTCTCCTCGAGAGCTTGAGCCAAAATAGAGAACATATTATCTATCTCCGTCTTTTGCTCCTGAGCTCGGGCCTCTAAAGCCTGAGAGACTTCCTTAAAGAAGATACTTTCTTTTTGTAGTGGTGAGATTCCTTTTTCTTTTCTTCTACAAGGGTTTTCAACTCCGATGATTGACGATGGCTCGACTCCACAAGCCTGGCCTGAAGAGCCATATCCTAAAGGAGATAAAAGGACAAATAACTATTATGCATGAACAAAAGAATAAACAAACAAAGAAGGATCACATGAAGTCTATCCTTTGAGTATAGATCGCTAGAACTCTCTTAATGTCATCAGCACTCCGTCCACCGATCGCCTGGGCACGAGCAAGTGTAACCAAGGATCTGAGTGTCCTCATCTCTGTGTAGCCCCGAGTGGGAGAGAATCTAAAGTCGCGCTGAGGTCTGACTTGACTTGAGCTACCCTCCAAGTTGAACTCCATTCCTGTACACACAAGATAGAATCTATCAAGCTCAAAAAACAATGAATAAAGGGACGCACAAATGTAAAGCTGAAAGCGAAACATGCCAGAACCTACCATCAGCAAGGATAAATCTCTCATCGTTCCCTGGCTCGAGCAAGGACTTCAACACCTCACCCAAATCAAAGTCCATGTCGGCACGAAAGCAATTAGGTTCATCAAGCTCAACAAATAATAACAAGCCAAAGGCATTTTTACAAGTGTAAAAGTGCAAGTAAGATAAGAGGACCTACTGGTAGGACGATCGATCCCCACTATCAACATATTTCTCATTGTCAAAACTAACCCTAGTCGGGTGCAAGGGGTGAAATATTAGTTAATTGTTCGATTTGCGCCTTTAAAAGAGGGATGATCTCGATTTGACTATTGAAGAGGCAAATTAGAGGATATCTCCAATTGGTATTGAAAGAGAATTGACCCTCAGGAGGTTGAACAAAGAAGAATCGAGATTTCCACACGCTATTGGAATTCCTAAACTTGAGAAAATGCAAAGGGACTCTAGTGGTGAAAAAGACAAAGGTGTTACACTAAGCTAACTCGTGCATCTCGGAGACGCACCTGAAGAGGTCCATCGAGAGTGGGATGTTCTTGCTGAGGCAAACGTATAAAAAATATAATGCTTTCCTCCACGCGTTGGGGTTCATTTGACTAGGAGTGAGGTGGAATTCATTAAACATTGAGACGAAGAAATGATGGATGTGGAATTGAAAACCACTATCCATAATGTCTTTGCACACGGTGTCCCAAGGGGGTCGGACCAGAGAAGCCTTTCTTTGGGCCTAGGTGCTCTATAAACATAATGGTCAACGCATTCGTATTTGCTAAGTGATTTTTCCATCTTAGATAGGGAATTATAAAGACTATAGCATTTTGGAATCTCAAGATCTACCAACTTACCCGCCGGATCCCGTCCAATTTCTTTATTTTTGTTCAAAGATTTAGTTGACCCAATGTGTCTTTTTGGGGGAATCAATCAAAAAGAATTTTGGGGGAATATTAGGTTTCGAACAGAATTGACCAACCTCATGAGGGGAATTTTCAGCAAGGCTGGTCGATCTCGGGTCGGCCCCAACCGTCCCATCCAACGATGGTTTAGTCAATTCGCTCACCCCCTCATTTTCACTTTCGTCGGATGAAGAGGAAATGAATGTTTTATACATGATAAAAGGGGAAAAGAAAGAAGACAAGACTATGGTGAAGGAATAAGTGGAGAGGAAAATACCTTGAGGGAGAATGATGAGAATGGAATTTTGACAAATGAAAAGTGAGAGTGAATAGGAGACACTCACCTCTTTAAATAGAGGTTGATTTTGAATTTTTTGGGGGGGGAATTTCCCCCCAAAACTAAAACCCACTTATGGGGTGCCACTTGTGCAGTGTTTCATCACTTTACATCAATTAGGTTGCTGGACCCACTTATATCAAATGTTGGCATACGAATTAAAAACAAAAAAAAAATTATCCAACATGAAGAGGCTACCCCTAACATCGACAAGAGGTAGATAGGCTAGTGATATAGGATGACATCTATAATGATCTACGATGGCCACAAGGTGAAGACTACTTAATAGGCACTCTATGTAGAGCACATCATGTGAGGCTGACTGCCACCATGAGGCCATCTATGTTCACATGGGTTTATCTACCACTACAAGCTGCCTACTCCCATCAGGCCGTCGACGACTATGAGGCACTCAACGTTCACATGGGCCGTCTACTATTATAGACCGCCTACCACCACGAGGTTGTCAACTACTACGAGGCACTCTATGTCCACATCGACCGTCTCCCACTATAGACCGTCTCCCACTATGAGGCCAACACCACACTTAACCTCAAAAATGGTCATGAATCGGACGTGAATAGTAGATACAACCAACCACTGAAGAAGTGGGGATCATCCCTTCAGAACGTGGGGAAAGTGGGAGGAGTTACGTGGGACACGTGGCACCAATAACTGCTGAACAGGTACGTTGCATTAGGTGCCTATAAATACCCATAAAATGAGAAAGGTATGGATTGAAGAACCAGAACTATTTGAATATCAATTACATTTTTCCTATTTTCCTAAATCATCTACTGATTCTTACGCTGGAGATACAATGGGGGAGGAAGCCCCAACCTAATTTTGCAGGTAGCGTTTGTATATTGGAGCAGTCGGGACACCCTACACTTCAAGGAGAACGCTGATGTCTAAAAGATTTCATGTATTGTAAACAAATCAAAATTAATTAATTAATTTTTCAATTCAACACCTACTTTGCAGCATATAGGCTAAAAGTATTCAGTAAATTTTCATTGTAGGTCCTCAACTTATTTTCAATATTACAAGTTTGCACTGCCCTTTTTCTATGCCCAAAATGGTTTCTTGAACAATCAAATTTGTAACAGTTTGATCCTTAGTAAATGGTCTCCATGCATGTTATTTTTCAAAAGGTACATGAATAAATAAAGTTTCAAGCTTTACGAGTTTAAACAAGTATAGGTGAGGTTTAGTTGTAAAAAAGCGTTTTCTTATTTGTAATATTATTTAAAAAATTTAATCATTTTTAAAAAATTAATAATTAAAATAATACATATCAAACAATATAATTATAAAATACTATATTTACTTAATAATTCCTACTATCATGCAATTATACAATTTTAAAGTTTTTGAAATGCAAAAAGTAGAATATTTTTCATAGTTTCAATTTTCAACTAGACAAATCCTGCTTAATAGATTTATAAGAATTTCATTCATACTTTTGGATTTTGCAACAAAATAACGAGTCTCAAGATCAAAATTACATATGTAGATAGCACCACGGTTTAAATATTATTTAACTATTTAGATAAAATTATTTTTAAAGCTTGAAATTAAAGTCAAATGAAAAGTTTTTTTTTTTTTAAATGCTAAAGTCAAATAAAAGACTTTAAAAAAAAAGAAAAAAATTTAAAAAAAAAAAAAAAGAAGGA
>OU503058.1:9754238-9786420 GCA_912172775.2 Fraxinus pennsylvanica
TTAAAGCCCCAAATAAGTGTAGAAAGTACACTTATCATGGAAATTCGATCTAATTCAATGATCTACGTTCTCTGTTACCAAGCTCTCCGACACGAGCAAGGCCTTTTCACTATGTTGATTTATTTTATTTTCAATCCAACCATTTACCATACTTCTGGTGACTTACAAATAAGGATCACTAATCCTTATACAATATTGAGCTTTACGGGGACCTTAACACGACCCACTATTGAGCTTTAATAGGACCTCAATATGGCCTACGTTATTGAGCTTCATGGGACCTCAATATGACCCACGTGGTGACTAATAACAAGGAACACTGATTCTTATACAATTTGATCTTTATGGGATTTCAACACACCCCACACTTTATCAAAGTGATTTTACAATGAAATTCCTCTCTTTATAAATAATACAAACAAGTTAGGTACTAAGATAGACAACACTTTAATGAATAGTAATAAATGATAGGTCAAATGTTAGATAAACACTTTGATGTATATGATAATTAGAAATTTGATTCAATTAATCAAAATTTTTCAATGAGAAAATGAAGAATAAATAAATGTAATATAAGTTCAAAACTGTTCTCAAAATATATATTTCTTTTAATGAATGATTATAATAAATTAAGTACCAAGAAAGATATGAGAAACTTTGATAAATATGATGATTTTACAAGTTTGATTCAACCAATCAAAGTTTTCAATATGAGGTAGTAGAAGAAATATAGCAATGTAAGTTCAAAGATTTCTTCAAAATATGTGGTGCTTTTATGAGTAATAGATATAAGTTAAGTACAAAAAGAGAGATGAAAATCTTTAATGAAGATAATGATTAAAAAATTTGAATCAATCAAAGTTTTTAATATGAAGAAATAAATAAAATAAATGCAAATGTAAGTTTAAATAAATCCCTCAAAAGATATCCCACTTTGATGCTTTTGAAGAATTTTGTATTGAATATAAGAAGTACATGTATTTATAGAGTTCAAAACGTCAAAAAAATCTGGGAGTTTGGATGGCTAGTCTAGTCGACCCCCTCTTGTCCGGATGACCAAATGGCTTTTTGTACAGAAAAATTAGATCTCAGAACGGTCAAATTTTGGACCATTGGAAATTTTCGGTTGGCCGACTCTTCGGGAAGGTTGACTGCCGGGCAGTTTGGTATTTTTTACGTTTTGACCCCATTTGTTCCGATTTGAAGGTTTTGAAAGGCATTGACTTTTTTAGAGTATTTTTAACTAACTTTTCAAGATAAAATGTGTTTTTTAAGTCCAAATATCATTTTTAAAAGTCATTTTTACATTTGATCAAATCATTGCATTTGAATAGCTTTTAATGCACAAAATTGTTTTTAGTGCGTAGAAAGATTTTGAGTTTAAATATTTATTACCAAATATCAAAGTATTAGTACATTTACATTCTATTTAAGAAATCAAGTCTTTGATCTTACTCCAAAGTTTGGTTCTTAAGTTATTGAATGCGTGACTTCGATTTTAACCTCCTTCATGAGTCCAATTTGTGATGATTCCTTTTGATCTTTTAACGACCATTGATCAATTTTCCATGGTATGCTTTGAAAAACTATAACCATTTAAATTCAACTTGTTAGTAAGTAAGATTAACTTATTTGTTATAATCAAAACTTTAAGGTTATAATTAACCATATGTCAACATTTCCAAATTATGCAATGCTGCGATTGCAATTAATAGTCTAATAGATGTTATCCTTGTTACAAGTATGTATCGAAAAAATTAAGACATTCTTTTTGTTTGAATCCTTTAACTACCAATCTGGCTTTATATTATCAACTGATTCATCAATTTTTAATTTTCATTTTAAAATCCATTTTACAACCTAACGATTTGTTGCTGATGGAAGATCTATCAATTCTCAAGTATGATTCTGCATAATAGAATCAATTTCACTATTGATTGCCTCTTTCCTAAATGGAGATTTTGGACTAGACATTGCTTTATTGAATGTCCTAGGTTCATTTGCTAACAAATAAGTTAAAAAAATTTACACCAAAAGATATAGATGTTTTGTTCCTTTTGCTACGTATTGGTTTTTATCACTTTGATGATTATCAATTGCAGTATCATAAGTTTATATTTGCAACCTTATCTATTTCCTATCCTCAGAAGGAAAATATCCTAAAAAAATACAACATTCTTAGATTCAATACCAGTATTTTCATGCACATCTGGAATGTTAGACTTACTTATGTACAAGGAATTGATAAGTACTACTGTTATTAGCATATCAAACGAATATGCAATTGATGGTTTTAGGTCGTATTTTCACTTGTTCGGGCTTTGGTACTTCTACCTTCTACCTGAGTCAAACACCCTCACACTTTTAAATAGTTGTATGAAAGTTTGTGACCTTTCCATATCTCATAAGAAGTTTCGTTCCTACTTTTGTATAGTAATTTATTTAGAATGTGGTTAATTGAGAGAATTGATTGACCCTACAAATTCTGAGGTAAACTAAAACTAATCAACATAGCTTTCATCATTTCTTTTAGAGTACAATTTTTATGTTCCGCAATACTGTTTGAATGAGGTGAATAAGGAGAAGTAGCTTGATGAATAATCCCAAAATTTGAACAAAATTCTTCAAACGGTACTTCATATTCTCCACATCTGCCACTACGAACAACTTTTATTCGTTTGTTAAGTTGATTCCCAACCTCATTCTTGTAATACTTAAATGATTCTAAGGTCTCGTCTTTACTCCTTAGCAAATAGACATAACAACACATTGTACAATCATCTATAAAAGTAATAAAATACTTTTACCTCCTCTAGTTTGCACAAACTTTAAATCACCAATATCATTGTAAATTAGTTCTTGAGGATTCTTTCAACTGAATGAAACAGTGTTTTGGCTAATTTAGCCTCTACACGTGTTTCGTATCAATGATTTTGATCAAATGAAATAGAAGACAATAAATCTAAACTTACTAATTTACGTAAAGTATTAACATTAAGTTAGAAGACTCAAATCGAGTAAATAGAAGATTTATTTTTGTTAATATCAAAATTACTAAGTACAGACATTACATTCATTTGAATAGCCCATTGGCTAAATCTCCCACCCAAAAATATGTCATTTTTGGTGAGTACAAACTTGTCAGACTCAAATACTAGCATAAACCTATTTTTGCTTAACAAAGCTCCAGATACCATGTTTTTACGAATATTGTGAACATGCAGCACATCGATGAATGTTACTTCTTTCTCCGATGTCATCTTCAGCACTTGTTTACCTAGACCAACAAATTTTGATGTTGTTGAGTTGCTTATGAATAGTTGTCATCCATTGATAGGAGTGTAAGATTAAAACATCTCCTTATCAACACAAATGTGGCGAGTAGTCCAGTGTCTACGAACCATTCTCTCGAATTGTCCACCATGTTTACTTCAAATACAAAGCTGAGAGCATTAGTTCAGACACACCGTTAGACAACTTTTCTTCATCAATCAAGTGTACTTGATCCTTTTTGTTTTGCTTTTTCTGTCAGCAGTCCTTTGTAATATAACCAGGCTTACCGCAGTTATAACAATTTCCTTTGAATTTCTTGGCCTTACTCTTTTACTTACCATTACCCGAGTGCTTCCTTTTCTTGCTAGTATTTGGCTCCACTAAATTAACTTTAGCCTCCATTTGTAACTTTCCAGATTTCTTTACATAATTTTGATTATCTTCCTCAATTCTCAATCTTACAATAAGATCTTCAAATCTCATTTCCTTACATTTATATTTTAGGTAGTTCTTGAAATCTTTCCACATTGGTGGTAATTTTTTGATAATCGTAGCGACCTGAAATGACTCACAGAGCTTCATAACTTCTGCATGTAAATCGTGCAAGATGATTTGTAACTCTTGAACTTGATTCATCATTGAAGTCCTGGAATTTGCCTACAAGAAATTTCTTCAATCTTGTATCTTTCGTTTTGTACTTCTTTTCCAATGATTTTCACAGTAATTTAACTGTCTTTACCGAACTGTATTTGTTGTATAGTGTGTTGTCAAGGTGATTGAGGATGTAGTTCTTGCAAAAGAAGTCACTATGACTCCATGCATATAATGCTACTCGTTTTTCAGGATATGTTTCCTCTTCTTCAACCGTTGGAACATCTTCACTCAATTTTTTGTCAAATTTAGAGTTGTGTGAGATAAAACAGCATTGTTTGTTGCTATTTCTTAAAATCCACTCCCATGACTTTTTCCAATTTTTCCCCGTGAGCATTGTTGGCGGGGTATGACCGATGTAGTATTATTTGTCATTATCATCTTAAGATTGTTGGCAAATAAAAATTTTATCTTGAAATAATTTATTTTCAAAATAATCTCTTACAATGAATAAATAGTTAGGCAGAATACCAACTTGCAAAAATGATCGAGGTAAGAGTTTGACTCTTTCTCTTTAAGACGATAATACCCTACACTGGTGTTGACGGTCTTCTGGCACTCATCTCACTAGGTACAATGACCTCAACTTGTAATAGTAATACTCCAAATTACAAGACCGGCGAACCTACTAACATTTTTAATCTCTCTAAAATTGGAGAACTAAAATGCTCGAAAATAATATTTGAGACTGAAATGCAAAATATGGAATATAATTTTCAAGAGAGAAAAATCAAAATTGGTTTGGAATGAACAAAATCCAGAGTATAGGGACCTCTATATAGAAGTTGAAAAGTTATGTCTTAAACAGACACAACTCATTTGGATAAGCAGTTCAATTGTTTAACCATCAGTTTCTAGAAAATGCCATGTGTTGCATACTGAAAATTCGGGGAAATAATAATATAAATAAATAAATTTAAATAATCATAAAATAATATAATTCAAATATGATTTTACCAAAAAAAATATATACCAACTTGGTCCAAGCCCACAACCCATGATCGTGAAGTGCCGACTGGTCGAACGGCGGCGTGCGCGTGGGCTTTGACTCAATCTACTAGCATGCAGATCATTTCCCCTTCAAAAACTATTGATACCCCTTGGGGTCCGAACCCAAGTCCCAAACTTGAGAAATATAAAGTAGTTTCTATTCTTCTAATTTTCTTATGTGAGATTGTCATTTTTCAATTTCCTACCAATTTGTATTCCCAACTTATTTCAATTTTAAGTTGTCATCTTTTGATCTTAATTTCTCATTCACCCTAAATTGGTTTTAAGAAAATAAATACATTATATTAATTTGCTCATGGAGTAGAATACACTTGGCCAAATAAATATTTTGTCTAACTAACGGGACCCATTAAAATAATTGATCAAAAGTTGGTCAAATCAACTAATTAAAACCAGTTTTCCAACAGAATTAATGACCGGAATTATCGACAGTGAAGATGATGCAAAGTTCCTTAAAGAACATGGCACAATTTCGAGTCAGTTGAAGAGTGATGAAGAAGTTGCAAATTTATGGAACGGCATGAGCAAGTCTATTATATTGACACAGGTATCCTTCTTGGATAAAGTGATCGAAGATATGAACAATTACAGTGGAAGATGGAGGGTTAAAGTTGACAACTTGATGGAAGGTTTTTCTGGGTCATGGCAATCTCTTGGCTATTATTTTGATATTGCCCTTGATGGTCTTGCAAGCATTTTGCTCTGTCTATAAGTGTGCTCGTAGTCGTAGATCTCATGCAAAAACCACAGAGTGATTATTGCCCCTGATGCACCTTAATTTTATTTTAAAAATATTATTTTGGTGATTCTTCTAGCGATTTTATTAGATATTTGATAATTTTCAGGGAATAGATCTAAAATTTCTTGTTTCCACCTCAAATACGTTGAAAAATATATGCACATGTCTAGGATGAATTTTCTATCAGATTTTTAGTGACTTTGTAGCCGTTATACAGTTCTATCGTCAGTGGTCAAAGCCGCAAATTTTAAATGAATTAGGTAGAATGACAAATGCATCACTCTACTCTCATTTCATTCTTCAATACAAAAGGGCATTTTGGTAAAATGGTTCATATGAAGTCATTAATTACTCTAGATTGAAAAATCCTGGTCAAGAGTTGGATTAAAATGGGGGCAAAATCGTTACCAGACAGAGGCATAGTATATAAAAGTAAGACTTTGTTTTAAAATTTGAACATTGATAGAAATGTTTATAATCCGCAAAGGGGATAGTTCCTCCCAGCAAGGGATTTGACGAATCATTGCAACCATTAACTTAAACTAATCTAATGATCTAGATATATTTATTAAAATATTTTAAAATTTCTATACCCATCCAAGCACCCTTAAATCGATTTAATAATCCGGGTACGCATTCTTCTTTCTTCCTCCTAACCCGAATCTCCCAAACATCATCAAGAACTAAAAAGCCAACCCGAAAATTGCAAGCTGCTAAGCGACGGCAATTTTAGATGTGCTTAGTGCAACAACTCACTTGAAGAAGTGGAGAAGGATGTAAGATTCAAAATGGCTACGTATTGATCAAGTGGTGGTAACTGACGGTTATCAAGTGGAGAAGGTTCATTATACATTATACCACTAAAATACAATAATTTTAATATTTATATCAAGTTATTTTTTATGAACGAAAATGGGAATTTCAAAACCTTTCATTTAGAATTTCTTTAATTATAAAAATTAATTATCATTCCATATAAAATGTTAAGCAATCAATATTAGATTAAGCTATCACATATCATATTTCAGCTATCAGATAAACAATCAATATCATTAACAGATCATATTCCAGCAATTAGACAATCAGAGATCATGTTTCAGCAATCAGATAATTAGCCATATATAGTTTGATTTAATCTTTACAGGTTTTGTATTTTGGGAAAGCTCTTCTGCTGTATCTCTTTGCTTTGTAGGTTGTCTATTTTAAGCCACTTCTTCATTTATTCCTTCATGGTATCAGAGCCCACTAAATTCAACGAATGATTCAATCTGATTAATACTAAAAAATGAGTATACGAATTTCAAGATTAATCTGCTCAAATGTTGGCCTTTTAACATGGAGCCCCAAGTCTTAATATGGTGTTAGAGCATAATTGGCTTAACCCGATCCTTTCATTATGTCTTCTTTCGCTAATATCTTCATTTCCCCAAACAATCTCGGACAATTTGTTTCGGTGAGGCTTGAGGGACCTGCTTCTTATTTAAATTGGTTATCTCAAGCTGAAGATGCTCTCAGTATTCATGATCTTTTGGGCTATGTGGATGTCATATAACCATGCCCAGACGAACCTCTACCTGTTGTTGAATATAGAACAACTTTTGAAACCAATCCCGATTTCACTTTATAGAATCTTAATAATTGATTTGTGCTAGTTTGGATGAAATCTACTATATCGGAGAAGGTGCTATCTATGATCTATGGTCTGGAGACTACTCGACTAACGTGGGTTGCTTTAACACAATGCTTTGCATCTCCTTTAGCCTCCAATGTCAACCAATTAAAGTGTCAATTGCAAAGTTTGCGACGAGGAAGGAAGAGTTGTTCAGATTTCATTGAACATGTAAAAGCCCTTACCGATCAATTAGCAGTAGTGGGAAAACCTGTGGATGAAGAAGATCTAATTTCTCATATCCTTGGAGGACTCAACACTACATACATTCATATCAAATTGCTATTTTGCTCAGCGTGAGAAATCTTTGTCCCTATCTGATTTCCAATTTGAGTTGAAGCACTCCTCAAAAATCAGCAATGAAGTGTGCAAACTGATCATGATAGTTTTGCGATCCTGGCTAATAAACTTGGAGGTGGTGGAAAAAATTTCAGTAACGCCACTCTACTCCAATCCCTCCAATTCATAAATTTGTTCGGGGCAATAGCAATCTTGTCTCTACCAATATTGGGAACTCACATACAAATATTTTACATGTACCTGCTTGGGCCAATTACAGGGATGAAATTTGATAATGTCAAGATTCTAAGGTCTGCAATAGTTTAGTACTCAATTAAAACTTCTAGGCAACTTAGCTATGTGAAAAATATGAGGACACAGTTGAGAGTTAGATGTCAAGATAACTGCTCTTGGGTTCTATATGCATACCAACAACCAGACAAAAGTCTAAGAGATGAGCACACATGTACAGGTGGGGACCCAACGCCCAACAGGGGGTGCAGCCGCCCGTGCTGGATCCGCCGGAGCCTTCAATTCTGTGCTACGCCACTAACTGGGGAAAAGAGAAAACATAGAAGAAACGGGAAGGAAGACTCACAAGCGGGCCCTTTTTTTTAGTTTTGGCCCATTTGTAATAGGTTGAGAGAGTTGGGCCTTTTTTTAAAGATGAGGCCCAATTAAATGAAATAATTTTCATCATCCTCACATACCCGGCTGAGGCTCCAAAATTCAAAATCCAAACCCTTTCCTTCACCCCTTCACCGGGCGGTGAATCGACAATCTTCACTTATCCTTCCCCCTGCTTTGCTACCGGTGTTTTGCCAATGCTACTACCCCTTGAGCAAAAGTTCAAAATCCCCTTGAGAAATGTAGAGATGGGAGGGGTTTCGTCATTGGAAAATAGCGTAAAGCCGGTGTCAAATTGGCGGATGTAGTAGCAGGAAAGAGGATGTTGCGGCGGCATATACAAAATCTGGTAGGTCATCTGGGTTTTGTTCAATTTCAGCAAAAAAAATATAGGTAAATTTTTTAGTAAGATTTTTCATTCTTGTATTATTTCTTAAATTGATGGAGACCATGTGATGGTATCTATGCAATATAAATGCAGCATACATACATTCACAAGTTATTGAACTTCATTGAATCATTAAGTTTTTTTATGTGAGGAGGGCCACACCACTAAAGCTCGCTCCGAGGATAAATCTTTAAGCTTTTTTGTGGATATTCAAGAATAAAATCCCATTATATTTAGGGATTTCAAAGATCAAATACTTTTTTTCCAAAGATTACTTGATTTCTTTGAGATTTTAAGTCTACTCTCAACACATAAGTGATCCTAAGAACTCCAATTTACTTTGTTTTGATAGGCCAAAATGCACAATTGTTTACATATATATTGAATAATTTTTGATATTATTTAATTAAATATTAATAAATGACCTCGCTCTTACGATAGTTAATTGTCGATGGTCAACGTCCACATGGGCTTAACTTCTGTGCTGGGTCCGCACCTTCACATGTACTATGTGGCAAAATAAGAAGATTTTGACCCTTATGCTTGTGAAGTATGCGGTAAGAAGAACCACATGGCACTTGATTGTTTCATAGGTATGATTACAACTACCAAGGGCAACACTCTCCTCAACAATTATCAACTATGTTGGCACATTCCATTTCTTTCCATGATGAGAGTACTTGTTATGTTGATAGTGGTGCAAAGTGCAAACCAACGTGTGATTGCCGACATTGCTAATCTTCATTTGGTCGAGTTTTACAAATGGGATGACAACGTAGTTGTGGTTAATAATGATGGTTTACAAATTAAGCATACTGGTAGACTTATGTTACATGCATCTAAATCCACTCTAAAAATGAAACATGTTCTGTATTGCCTGCAAGCAACAGTAAATATTTTGTGTATTAATCGATTATACATAGATATTAATTGCTATTCGTTCTTACTGAATCTAATTTCTTTGTTATGGACAACCTCACGAGATGCACATTGCTAACAGGCAGGAATGAAGGTGGACTCTACCCTATTAAAGTTAATCGATAGTCCATAAATAATTTACATTCAAGTGTTACTCTTATGGGCGTTTGTACTACACTTGATGTTTTGGCATGCGAGATTGGGTCACCCCTAGGGCTATCAATAGATTAGATTTTTATCCGAATTCAATAAAATTAATGGAAGATAGATTTAGGGAATCAGTTCGAACACGATCAACATTTGAATCGATAATCCCTTAATTAAATAAAGCAAATATGGATATCGGTGAATCTTATAACAATTTGATCCGATTTATTATAGTAATTGCATAATTTATTACACATAATTTTCAAATAGTAAAAAATATTAGGTAATAGCATAATATTGTTAATTGAATATTTTGAGAGTTTTTAAATTTTTATTAAATAAAATAAGATAAAAAATAATTAATTTATTTTATAAATTAGACAACCAAATGGGCCAACAGTGTGAGTTGCTTTCATTGTCTCCAACTTCCCACTTTCTATATCAAGTACTCACTAGAATATCACGCAATTTACAATCTATAAATAGGTGGGCCAAGAATTGGGAAAAATCTATCTAGACCTTAATATAGGGTTTAGAAGTTGGCTAATATAAAAATGTTATCCCCTAATTTCTTCAATTTTGGATCGGATTATCGGATCGGATATCCGATAACATAACTAGTCAGATACGGGGTTTAACAATCAAATATCCGTTGGATTATAGATCGGGTCACATCATATAATTATTCTTATCACATCAAATCGGATATGGGCAAATCTGATCCATTCATAGCCCTAGTCATCTTCCTTGCCATAACACCAAAAGTGTTATCAAGTCTTTTAATTTGCCTATTTTTGGTTTCTCCAATTTGAATTCGGTTTGTCCGTCTTGTTTAATGAGAAAAGCAAAGCAATTACCATTTGGTGATTCTTCATGTATGTTGTCATCTCCTTCGAAACGTATTCATTTAGATATTTGGGTTTCATCCATTATTTCTTCTGAAAGTCATCGATATTATGTTATCTTTATAGATGACTACTCTCGTTTTACATGGGTGTACCCTATTCGTAATAAATCTGATGTTTTCTTTCCTTTTGTACACTTTAAATACTTGGGTTAAAATTGTTTCACTACAAAGATTAAACAACTTCAATGTGATAATAGTGATGAGTATATTTCCCATCAATTCCAAAGATTTTCACTTTACTATGGGATTCATCAATGACTCTATTATCCTTACACCTCTCAGCAAAATGGCTTAACTGGGAAGAAATATAGGAACATTATGGAAGTTGGACTCTCATTGTTGGCTCAATCGCATTTGTCTACAAAGTTTTAGGTTGAAGCGTTTGTGACTGCCATTTATTTTATCAATCGCACTCCTACTCCAGTTCTAGATTATGTATCTCCATACTTTAATTTGTTCACACGAGCACTACATTACTCTTTTTTACGAACTTTTGGTTGTGCTTGTTATCCACTATTGAGCCACTATGAAAAGCATAAGCTAGCTTTTCGTAGCAAACAATGCATTCTTCTTGGATATTCATTTCAATATCATGGATATCATTGCATGGATCCCGTGTCTCAAAAGATTTATATCTATCAAAACATTGCTTTTGATGAACTTAATTTTCCAGCTCAAGTATGGTCTTCATCCACCTCTTTTGTTTCCACGAGTGATTTCATGACATGTATGTCATTTTATCCAACTCCCTTTTATTCACAAATTATGTCGAAACATGTTCTTAATAATTCACTTGAAAATTCCACTGAGTCTCCTTCATCATCTAGAATACCTTCTAGTTCATTATGTGAGCCGCCTCAAAGTTCAGTAATTTAGATACCTTCAAGTCCAATACAATAAAAAACACCATAACTATATCCCCCACCCGAAACATCTTATGGTGTCTATGTATGTCAGCAATAGACTTATACTTTGCATTGAACGCTTTCAACCTTTTTTTTTCACATGTTCAATCACCTCTACAAAAATAGACTATTGTGATGGTGATGTAAGGTCATCTCCAATGGTATGCACCAAATTTGGTTTAACTTTTACATCAAATTTTATTTTACACATTATATTATTACAAAAGTCGTTAATTATATTTAATGAAGTAAAATATTACATTTATTAATAAATTGAAAAGGACATTAAACATAATACTGTAAATTATAAAAACTACATTGAACGCATAAGGAAAATTACATATAACGAAAATGATCTCAAAATACATCGGTTCTTTTGGTGAATATTTTGAAGATCTTGGTGGAATTGAAAAAGACCTCCGGATTACTAAATTATTGTTTTAGTTAAATGTCGTATTGTATTTTATTTTATGTTTTTAATATATGTATGTTGTTCTAATGCTAATTTATTATTTATTAAATTTATAATTGTTGAAATAAATATTACTTATTATTTGATTAGAATTTAAAAATAAATTTTAAATGAAAATAATAATCATATATAAATAATTATGAATCAATTAAAATCTATTAATACTAAAATATTAAATAAGGACGTAAATAGAAGGAACAATTTTTATAAAGTTCTGAAAAACACTATATTTGGTGTGCATAAATATTGTTACACCAAGTTTTACACTAAAAATTGCACTGTATTTAATGTATCATTGGAGCAACTTTTACACCAAATATAACATATCATTGGACATGCCCAAATTATAGAATATGTTATGCCTCGATTGACGAGGCCATAGAATACCCTATGTGGCACCCGGACTTGGGCTTGTACTCCGCACCATTTTTCCAGGAGGCAGTTTATCGAACCCATTTGACTAGAGTTGAACCCACTATATAGAGCCTAACCATCACAGTAGGAGAAACTGTAAGGGAGGCCAGTAGATGATCTTTTATGTAATCCATAATAAGTGATTGATATGACAATTCATTGTTGTCGTCGCCCTACCCGGCCAACTAGATCAAGTCTCATCCTTTTTGCCAGAATTATGGGCAACAAAATGGTATTAACATTAAATGTTTATAATTGATTAATGCCATCAATAAGAGGACCCAACCTTTGGATGAGGCCACGTATATTTTCTTCTCATGGCCAATATTCATCATATTCTATTATGAAAGCTCACACAATGTCATTCCAATGGTATGCAAATTTAAACTCTAAATCTACGATCTTGCTATCCAAACTATTATTATCACAATTTTCCCTAAAGTCGACCCTTTTATATATATGGGAGGTTCACTTCTAAAACACCTCCATACCCGTACTACTACTGACTTGACCGTCTGCAACCAACTTCACTACCACCAGAGGAAGTCTCGTGTGGCCAACGATTTGTCCAAGTTTACAGGAATCAGGCTTATGTGGATGCAAAAGGCCTTGGGATTTGTTGGCCACGTCAGAGGAACAAAATTTGAGGTCAATAGATTGGCACTGTCTATGGAAAACTATATTATAACCATGAATATCCTTATGGTAGAAGCTATTGGTGAAAGAAGGGTTTCAAGCTCTACCTTTGAAGAAAGGTTCTTGTTCTTGACGAAGAGAAAGCTAAAATGCAGAAAAAATCTCTTTGAAGTGTTTCTCAATATACAAGTTGTTTATATACTATGAGTTTTTAGCCATTATGGGTCTCATGTAATGCTCATAGACCCTATCATCACCACATGAGCTTAAGAGGAGCCTCACCTGCAATGAAATATAGAGACTTCCACATACAGTTGCAGGGGCTGAGGAAATATAGTATGGTCATATACCAGCTGGGAATATCAAGAGCTAGCCATAACTCAAAAATTTCTTGAACTAAATATGTATTAAGGAAGGAATTAGAGACCCCCATTCATCGTCTGCTGGATATCAGGTAGTAGGCGGGCGAACCTTGAAAAGTTACTTAGCCTATTTTACGGACGAAATAACTTATTACAAACAAATCAAGAAAGAAAGGATCTTTCCCCTCTAAGAGAAATCCTTAATATGAACATCTCTTTTGGAGGGATGTGAGAAACAAGAATCTTACCTCATATGATGTCTTGGTGGAAATGATGAGAAGTGAGATCGTTAATGAAGAATTGATAGACCATTGCAAACGAACCTCTATGGGACTTACAACCCCCTAAAAGGCAAAGACGAAGCCCTATCTCACATCTGGTGAAACAATAATGGACCCAATCTAGCCATACCATCGCCCCCCTATTTGAAGTCATGCATTAGTTACGACCACTTTAAATGCTATACCTTCTTTGGCATATGAATAGGTTAGATATGATATTCAAAGACAACCGAATCTCTCAAGAAGGATAAGCAGGGATAGAAGCAATTAGCCTAGAAATAGGCCTTATTGTACTTACCACTGAACTTACAAACATGGCACCAATGATTGTATGTCCATATCCCAATTTAAGGAACAGAATGATGCACATTTAGGCAAAAGGAATACCCACCACGTTCAATGAAATGTGCTACCATCTAGGCACAACCAACAGCCTAAGCAAAATGAAAAAAGACGACATTCTCGGGAAGAATTCCCCAAACATAGAAGGGATGGGGAAAGAAACATACCTAGAAGTGGCCAGAGATAAATAAGACAACCCCCAGCATATGTTGAAAATGCCCCCGTCAGAGAGATAGACACTATCATTGGGGTTTCACATGTTGCCTCGTTAAGAAATGCACAAAGGAATTATGCAAGGGAAGCCAAGGATCCCCCCATGACAAGCTATATAGTCAATAGCACCCCTCATGGAACTAGAAGCACATCACCTATTATTTTTACACATGAAGACATGGCAGGTGTGCATTATCCCCATTGCGATGCGTTAGCAGTAAGGGCTATAGTGGCAAGAAATGGTTTGAAGCGTATGCTAGTGGATAACGGGAGCTCCGTCAATATATTGTTTGGGGCCACTTATGATAAGATGTTGATAGATTATGAGCTTACTCCTATGACTTTCCCTCTATATGGCTTCACTAAGGATAGCATCATTCCTAGAAGAAAAATTAACCTTGCAATAAAAATGGGATCGCCCCTCTTGACGGCCCATCATTTCTAGAGTTTCTTATTGTGGACTGTAGGTTAGTTTAACATAGTGTATTGGGACAATCCGCATTAGAAGAACTTTGGACAATCACATCCATCAACCACTTATGCATAAAATTTCCTACCGAACTAGCATCTCCACAATTAGAGGTGATCAAATAGGATAAAGGGAACGTTATCTTAATTCCTTGAGGAAAGCTAAACCTCAAAGCATTAATATGGTATTGACCACTATTGAAATGCTTGATGTACTTGGGAAAGGACAGATCCCCGAACAATGGAGAGACATCAAAATGGCAGATGCCCCTACAGAAGGGTTGATCCCTGAAGAAAGGACGTGGATAATGGAATAGATCATCGAATCATGGAGGCCAATTCTCAAGTTGCCCCGTGGAAGAATTGGATTTCTAACCAGTAGACCCATAAGGTCTTACAAAAATGTTTCAAGTAGGAAATGAATTGAATTTGGAAGACAAGTAGAAGCTCAAAAGGTTCATGTTCAAAAACCTGGATATATTTGCTTGGAAGTATGAAGACATGGTAGGCATTAACCCCAAGATCAGCTGCCACTACCTCTATATTGACCGAAAGTTCACACTTCACAGGCATAAAAGAAGAGCCTTAATCAGTAAAGATACAAAGCTTTGAAATAAATAGAAAAATAGACATCTAATGGGTTCATCAGAGAGACCATCTATCTAAAGTGGATCTCTAATCCAGTTTTGATAAAGAAACACAATGGCAAGTAGAGTGTATGCATTGACTTCTCTAACCTTAATCAAGATTATCCCAAAGACAGTTTCCTACTTTCAAGGATAGACTAGCTCATAGACTCTACTGCTGGATATGAGTTATTGAGTTTTATGGACACTATTCAGGATATAGTAAGATCCTCATGCACCCAACAGACGAGGAAACACCTCTTTATTACTGATAAAGGTCTTTATTATTACAAGGTAATCCTTTCGGCTTGAAAAATGTTGGGGCAACCTATCAGAGGCTTGCCAACAAGATGTTTACAAACCTCATTAGCAAGACCATGGAAGTTCATGTGGATAACACATTGATGAAAAGCCTCAAAGCAGTGGACCATGTGAAGCACCTCGATCCTGCTTTTCAAACTTTGAGGAAATACATGATCAGGATAAATCTTCGTTAAAAGCACTTTTGGTGTTTCTTCCAAAAAACTTTTAGATTATATGGTTAATCAAAGAGGTATAGAAGTCAATCCTGAAAAGATCAGAGCCTTAATGGAGTTAAGGTCCCCTAGCAAACCAAAAGAAGTGTAAAGTCTCACAAGTCGACTGGCAACATTGAGCCGATTTATTTCAAAATCTATTGACAATATCCTTCCATTCTTAAAAGTTCTCAAAGGATGGACAAGGTTTCAATGGAATGAGGAGTGTGAAAAGGCTTTTCCAAGGGTTGAAGAAGCATTTGGGACAGACCTCCATTCTCTCAAAACCTAAAGAAGGAGAATTGCTATTACTATATTTGGTTGTTTCTATAGAAGTTATGGGTTCTATACTTGCAAGGGATGAAGGTAGTTTGCAGCTACATATTTACTACGTAAGAAAAATCCTTTTGTCAATAAAAACTCACAATATTGAAATGTGAGAAGCTTGTCATTTCTTGAATTAGTGGTTGAGGCCATATTTCCAAGCCAACAACGTCTAAGTGTTGACAAATTTACCACTCAAAAGTGCTCCAGAAACCTTATGCTTCAGGATGGTTGATGAAATGGGATGTAGAGCTAAGTGAATTTGATATTGTCTACAAGCCAAAAGCTTCTATGAAAAAAGTAAACAATTGCGGATTTCGTAGCAAAATTTGCCCTCAGACATAGAGGTGACTATGGAACCAGAAGAACTGCCCACGTGGAACTTGTTTGTTGATGGTTCCTTAGGAGAGATGGGTGTAGGTGCTGGAGTGGTATTAGTTAGTCCACAAGGTCACAAATTTAATTATGCAATAAGATTTGGATTTAAGGCCTCAAACAATGCAGTTGAATATGAGGCTTTACTGGCCATCCTCAGATTATCTAAGGAGATGCTAGTGGTTAATAATGATTCACAATTGGTAGTTAGCCAAGTGAATGTTAACTTCGCTGCAAGGGATGGCAGCCTCCTTGAGCAAGTTATGGTTCTTCTCACATTCTTTGAAAAATTTGAATAAGCTCAAATACCACACACTGAAAATGTCCACGCTGATGCCCTATCAAAGTTAGCCAGCGAAAAGGATTTCGAGCTACTCAGGGTAGTCGTAATGGAGCACCTCGTCGGCCCTCCATCTCCAAAGGAAGGAAAGTCATGTGGATTGAAGGAATCCCATCTTGGATGTAGTCAATTATTGCCTTCCTTAAAGATTAGGTCTTGCCAATGATAAGGAAGAAGCCAATAAACTCAAAAGAAGGGCTGTTCATTTTGTACTCCAGAATGAGGTGTTGTATAAGAGATTATTTTTCTCATCTCTTCTCCGATGCATTGGTGGAGAATATGTGAATTCCGTTCTTCATGATGTTCATGAAGGAGTTTGTAGCAATCATATTAGATGACCAGCACTTGCACATAAGATACTAAGATAAAGAATTATTAGCCAACTCTTAAGAAAGATGTTCTTCAGTTTGTAAGGAAGTGCGATAAATGTTAGTTCTTCTCCACCATTCAGAGGTAACCTTCTCAAGAACTAATTGTATTCGAGTCCCTGACCATTTTCTAAATAGGGGTTGGACATCTACCTAAGGGAATGGGTAGTGCTAGCTACAACATTGTCACCATTGATTATTGCATCAAATGGGTCGAAACGGAGCCCTTGGCAAAAATCACTGAGCCTAGAACTTCCAAATTTATTTAGAAGAATTATCTTCCAGTTCAGGATTTCCCATTTTCTTGTATCAGATCATGGAAGGCAGTTTGACAACAAGAAGGTCGGGAACTTGTGTAAGGAAAAAAGAATCAAAAGTCACTTCTCATTTCCCTACTACCCTCATACAAATGACCAAGTGGAAAAATCAACAAAACCATCAAGCTTACCATGAAGAAGAAATTTGACACATCAAAGGGGGCCTGGGTGGATGAGCTCCCCCAACTATTATGGGCAATTCGCACCACCAGTAGGACTGCCATATCAGAGACTTAATGCTTTATAGCTTATGGACTAGGGCCATAAACCATGTTGAGGTGGGATTACCTTTACCTCACTGTTTGAATTTCAACGAAATGTCTAATGATGAGTTGAGGAGATGTAAATTGGACTTCCTTGAATAAAGGAAAGATGACACCCAACTGAAACTCGCTTCCCACCAGAGGAATATGGCTCGATACTGCAATGCAAGGTGAAGAAATTATCATTTTGTATGGGGGGCTTTGTGTTGAGAAGAATTTTCTAATCTTCTAAAGAGTTGGGAACATTGGGTCCCAATTAGGAGGGCCCCGCATATCAGAAGAGCTGAGGCTTGAACCTATAAAATCGAAGACTTGGATGGAAAGGTATATTATATTAGAAAAAATTCACAGTGTTCTTTCTTAATTTTTCACGATTTTGTATGCAAAGTTCGAGACATGGTGATCTTGCTCAATTTGACCCGGAAGTCAAACGAACATTCAAGTTTTGAAAAAAAGAACGGTTGGAAGCATAACAAAAAGAAAGAGGAACATAGGGTAATTTAAATCCTATTGCCATCTGAGAACATGGAGGGTTATTTAAATCCTATTGCCATCAGGGCAAATATAGGGATTGTGACACCCTGAACTTAAACTTCGAGTGTCACGTACTAACGTAATAACTTTAGCCTTTGTTACATGTAAAAAATCTTAAATAAAATATAATGCATACCAGAAACTTATTTTTAATTTATAGTAAAATATCTCTATAAAGTTTAATGGTCAGCAGAAGTGCATGTCGACTTGAAATTATTCTTTACATATGTGGACTCAATGCTGTCACGGCTAGTTGGGCAGCCAATTCAAACATTTTTATAAAATTCACCCCAACTTCGTTTTCTATGAAATTTGTGGCATTTGAAAGATATTTCCAAGTGATTTCATATGTTAAAATATGGAGAGTTTTGAAGATCATATGATATGGACGTTTTATTAAAAACAGTGAGGTACTAGACAGAAACTTTAGATTGACCTTTCAACACTTAAAAATTTATATCTCCGACCACAGACATTCAAATTGAATGATTCTTGTGCTCATATTAAGACAACTCAAAGAGGAACATGGAAGTATTTTTAGAGTCTCAAATAGGTGTTTTTAGAGTTCGTAATTGCACTTTTAATTGATCTTGAGAATATGTCTAGTTTCTGCCTCTTTTACCATTTTAGGAAGAAAGTCTATAGAAATGTCTTTAAGCACAACATGAAAGATGTGATTACAAAATATACTTTCAGTACCATATTACGTCATGCCTTATACATGCTTATAATTAATACCATCAGAAAAAAACATAAGAAAAACAATCTTTAAACAAAACATACGGAAAGGAAGTTTCGATACAAAATAACTTTGTCCCATCATTAAGTATGCCAACTGACTTCCACCAACTCAACTCAACGATCATGGATCTGAAAATTTAGTATAAATACTATGAGTATAAAGAATACTCAGTACGATACCATGCTCGAATTTAACATGTTAATACTATACAAAAGAAAGCATTCAAACACATACTTGCACATTCCGACTTGCCGGTGCCCTTCGGATTTGTCTTAAGGCATAAATAGATATCTAACTTCGTAGACTTGTCTTAAGGCATAAATAGATATCTAACTTCGTGGACTTGTCCACAACTTTAATATTATGGTTCTCATGCATAGGTTAAGCATAAATATTACTATGAAATCCTACCATTTGAGTATAGAAAGTATCTTACCTTAAAACTTGGGGTTGAAAAGTGTACTTGAAAGTGCTAGGCTTTGTTTTCCTTTTCACGTATGCTATCTTTCTTTTGTTTGCAAGAAATTTTCTGGTTTCAAAGACATTTGTAGGAACATTTCTTAAGTATTTAAAGGCAAGGAAAACCTATGACTAAGTAAGGTGTAAAGGGTGACTATTTACCAAATTAAAGTTTGTGCATACACGTGGGCTTTGAATCATCTCCATGCATGCATTAATATCACCCTATGCCTTAATTTGAACAGCTCATGTTTGTTCAAAACACCTCATGTTTGTTTAAACACTAACCACCTCTTGTTTGCTTAAACATTTAACACATCATGCTTGTTCAAACATTAAACAACTTATGTTTGTTCAAACATTAAACACCTCATGCTTGCTTAAAACATTTAACACCTCATGCTTGTTTAAACATTTAACACATCATTCCAAACCCTAATTAACTAATCTTGGTAAACTTTTAATTAACCAACAATGCAAACGTGGTAGTCACTAATATTTTGGCCATATAAAATTTGAAAAGTTAAATTACTATCCTAAAAAAATTAAATGAGCAAATTAAACAAGCATAAAATTTTAGAGTATTACATCCCTCATCCCTTAAAACAATTTCATCCTCGAAATTACCTCAAACTTGGTTGAAAAGTTTTGGATACTTGGTCTTGATTTCCTCTTCTCTTTCCCAAGTTGATTCTTCAACATCATGATTTCTCCATTGAATTCGCACTAACGGAATTTCTTTTGTCCTCAGTTGTTTGATTCTGCGATCTAAGATTGCTACTGGTATTTCCTCATAAGTCATGTTTTGTTTGATATCCAATGGTTGATAACTAACCACGTGACTTTGATCTAACACATATTGTCGAAGCATTGACACGTGGAATACATCTTGCATTGCTGACAGATTTGGTGGCAGAGCAATTCGATAGGCTGCACTTCCAACTTTTTGCAAAATTTCAAAAGGACCCACGAATCTTGGTCGAAGTCTTCGCTTCTTTCCAAAACGAAGAACTCCCTTCATTGGTGCCACCTTCAAGAAAACTTTATCACTAACATTAAACGCCAAATCTTTTCTCCTTTTATCAGCATAATTTTCCTCAATTATTTCTGGTCCTAAAACTCTTCGCTCACCTACTTTATCCCAATAAAGAGGAGATCTACATCTCCTGCCATAGAGAGCTTCGTAAGGTGCCAAACTCTACCAATGGTACATAACTTTCCCAACTGCCTCCTAAATCAAGGACGCATGCACGCAGCATATCCACCAAAGTCTGTATAGTCCTCTCCGATTGTCCATCAGTTTGCGGATGAAAATCTATACTGAATTTTAACTTGGTTCCCATAGCTTCTTGCAAACTTTTCCAAAATTTTGAGGTAAATCTGGGATCTCTATCTAATACAATTGAAGCTGGGATACCATGTAAACGGATGACCTCTTTGATGTATAATTGTACGTATTAATCCATATTGAAATTCATTCTTACGGGTAGAAAATGAGCTGACTTTGTTAACCGATCCACTATAACCCACATAGCATCATTTTCTCTAGATAATTTGGAAAACCCATAACAAAATCCATAGTTATATGCCCCCATTTCCATTGTGGAATTTTTAATGGTTCCAACAATCCTAATGGCCTTTGATGTTCAGCTTTCACTTGTTGACAAGTCAAGCATTTCTTGACAAAAAGACCTATACACCTTTTCATATTTCTCCACCAAAATATACACCTTAGATCTCGATACATTTTTTTTACCTCCTAGATGAGCAGTATTTGGAGTTAAGTGTGTTTCTTCAAGAATTTCTTTCCTCAATCCCTCGTCTTTTGGTACACACAACCTTCCTTTAAAGAGTAAGGCTTTATCAAGGTCTAATTCAAAATCCTTTCGCTTGCTAGTTCCAGCTTCGGATTTAATCTTTTGTAGGAAGGAGTCACCATCCTGTGCCACCCTTATTCGATCTCTAAGTGTTGGTCGAATCATCAGAGCCGCTATCCTGGTAATAGTTTGGGTTGGTGGAGCAATTACTTCTAGATGTAAGTTTTTGAAATCTTTTAACAACTGGTCCTGCATAGTGATTAATACTGCTAGTTGTCCAACCGTCTTTCTGCTAAGAGCATCTACTACTACATTAGCTTTACCGGGATGGTAAAGAATAGTACAATCATAATCCTTCACTAGCTCTAGCCATCTCCTCTGCCTCATATTTAATTTATTTTGGGTGAAAAAGTACTTTAAACTCTTATGATCAGTATAAATATCACACCTACTTCCATATAAATAATGACGCCATATCTTAAGGGCATGAACTACTGTAGCCAATTTGAGATCATGTGTTGGGTAGTTTTGTTCATATTATTTCAATTGTCTGGAGGCGTAAGCTATCACCTTTCCTTTCTGCATCAGAACACACCCTATGCCATGTTTCGAAGCATCGCTGTACATAACGAATCCTTCTGTTTCGTCTGGTATTGCTAATACTGGAGCTGTAACTAATCTTCGTTTTAGCTCTTGGAAGCTCTGTTCACATTTCTCTGTCCACTGAAATTTTATCCCTTTACAAGTCAATTGGGTCAATGGTCCAGCTATTTTAGAAAATCCTTCGATAAATCTTCTATAGTAACCAGCCAATCCCAAGAAACTGCTTATTTCTCCAATATTGGTTGGTCTTACCCAATGATTCACCGCTTCTACTTTAGTTGGGTCTACTTCAATTCCTTGTGTTGTGATTACGTGCCCCAAAAAAACTATTTTATCCAACCAGAATTCACATTTCTTGAATTTGGCATAAAGTTTCTCTTTCCTTAGGGTTTCCAAGACAATCGTGAGATATTTTTTGTGTTCTTCATCACTCTTTGAATAAACTAAGATGTCATCAATAAAAACGATGACAAATTGATCTAAGTATTCATCGAATACCCTATTCATTAAATCCATAAATATTGCCGGGGCATTAGTTAATCCAAAAGGCATCACTAAAAATTCATAATGCCCATAACGCGTTCTAAAAGTCGTCTTAGGGATATCGTCTGACTTAATTTTCAATTGATGATAACCTGATCTCAGATCAATCTTTAAAAATACTGTAGTCCCCTTGTGTTGGTCAAACAAATCTTCTATTCTCGAAAGTGGGTATTTGTTTTTGATAGTGAGGCGATTCAACTCTCCATAATCAATACACAGCCTCATTGTTCCATCCTTCTTTTTCACAAATAGCACCGGTGCAGCCCAAGGTGATACACTTGGTCTAATGATACACTTGGTCTAATAAAACCCTTATCAAGAAGCTCCTTCAACTGTACCTTCAACTCTTGTAGTTCCAACGGTGCCATACGATATGGAGCCTTTAAAATAGGTGCTGCTCCTGGTACTAAGTCAATGGTAAACTCTACTTGCCTGTCTGGCAGTACACCTAGAAGATCTTCTGGAAAAACATCTTTCTAATGTTGAACTATTTGAACATCCTCAACTGACAACTTATCTTGTTTAATGTCAAACATCAATACTAGAAATCCTTGACGTAATTTCTTTCTCAACGTCCTTTCAACCTGACTTGCTGACACTATACGAGGCAAAGTATTTGTCTTACCTCTACCATCAATTTCCATCTTAAGATCTCTAGCTATTTGGTCAACAACAAGTATCTTACCAGATGGAAGAAAGATTTCTAAGGTATACGGAAGGAATTCACATTCTACTTTAGACTTTGCAACAAACGAAGAAGAGATGAACGAATGTGTAGCTCTAGAGACGATACCTGCTAGGACATGAGGATCTCACTCTGCTTCTTGCCTGGATATGGAGAAAATCCTTGCTTTTCCTTTCTTGTCATCTCCAGCCTTCTGTGTCTTATTATGGGGTCATTCTTTAGCAAAATGTCTTGATTTTCCACACTTGAAACGAACATTTTTCCCCAGTAAGTATTCTCCTTTGTGAGGTCTATCGAACTTAGGACAACATTTATCACCACCAATTCTTACTATCTCTATCTTCCCTTTCTTTGGTGCATTGTTCCCTTTCCCTTTACTGTTATTCTATCTATCAAAGTTCCACTTCCTCTTACCGGATAAATTTTGAACTTGATGAGAATTTCCAACATTTTGTATTCTTTGATAAGAAATAGTATGTGCTTACTTTAGGACCTCTCGATAAGTGTTCAGCTCGAGAACTGACACTATATCACGAATATAAGGTTGAAGCCCACATTCGAACCTTCTAGCCCGCTTTCCCTCCGTATCCACTAGATGTGGAGCAAACCTTGATAATTCCTCAAATTTGCGCTCATATTCCACGAGGTCATGGTTCCCTGCTAGAGTCTGAGGAACTCCATTTCCTTTTGATCTTTCACAGCTGTCGGGAAGAATTTTTCTTCTACGAGTTCCTTAAACCTCGCCTAAGTTATAGCTGTTCTTCAGCAGATGCTAACGACCTGGTAGTCATGTCCCACCAATGGCTAGCCCCCCTTTTTAACATAAACACTGAAAATGTTACCTTTTTAGCGTCTTCGCATCTTATAAATTTAAAGATACGTTCTAGTTTCCGTAACCAGTCTTCAACTGCTAAGGGATCCATGCTCCCCTCGAACGATGGAGGGTTCATTTTACGAAACTCCTCTATCATTGCCGTTCGATCCCTCGAGTTAGGTACTATTTGAGGTTGAATAGCTTGTTGGTTGGGTTCCTGATGCTCAGTTGGTACTTGTTGATTTAGTGTTCGTTGCCCAGTCAAAGCGGTGCCTATTTTTGTTGTTGTCCCAACTCCCGCATTATGGCAAGCAGTTCTCGTGCAAAGTTTGCTACATTAACTTCACCAGAACTAACATTGGCATTGCCACTGCCTATGTTCATATTGGAATTTGGTACACTTTTGTGGTTGCATTTTGGAGGCATTTCCTTTGAATGAAAAATATTCATCCAGTTAGAATTACATCAAAATGTAACACTAACTTAGAAAAAGCCAAAGACCAAGACAACTTTCCTTTATATATATATTATATATTTTTTTTTAAACAAAAGTCATATTACGATACGATACATACATTCAAAAGTAGATGTACGTATTACATTCTATTCTATTCCAAAAACAAAGATAGCTAGATAAGATGGTGTCTAATCTTCTATTTCTTCTGAATCCTCATCGGGGTCTTCGTCTTCCTCTGGTTCTTCCTCTAGGTCTTCCTCTAACATGCCTTGCTATGAACTGTCTAGAAATGGTACGGGAAGATTTTCATTGAGAACTTTCGAAAAGCACTTAGCCAACGGTCCATTATCGAGCCTAGAATTGGTAGCTCGTAAACTAGTATTCATGGATAAGGTTATGGTCTTCTTAAAGTTTCGCTGTAAATTGCGGCTAGTTTCATAACTTTCTCGAAGTAAATACGTAATGTACTTATATGAAAGGTCATCATCAGACCATTGCACAATCTTNGACCATTGCACAATCTAATTTATGATCGAAGCCCTATGTTCTGGAACGGTTTCATATAACCTCTGTATCTTCTCCTTATCCCTTATGCTATGATGTATCTCCCACAACATCTCAATAATGTTTTCTAGCAAATCATACAGAATTAAAATATCTGATGTCTAAAAACTATACAAAGCTTAGATTGATTTAGTAGATATTTCTCCTTCAAGAGTTCGGTTTACAGATTTGAGACAAAAAAAGGACGTGGAAATTGGTAGTAGACCACCACTCAAAGCTTGAGCGGGCAGAACGAAAGGATGAGGTAGAAATAAAAAAACTCTTTCCTTGATGAGCGGATCTTTGCAATTTACTGTTGGCCTGGCATGCAGACATAATAAATGCCCAGCTTGTGCTCCCACCTAAGTTTAGTTATCATCTATACAAGAAGGGACAGATGGGGAGATCTCTTAGATTTTGGAGCATTGTCACTCTTCAGCATATGTAGGACATTTTGGGTCCTCTAAAATAGGAGTAAAAATTCTCCAATCAAGTTTCTATTGGCTCTCGCTATATAAAGATGCTTGTAAATATGTTAAACATTGTTTCAGATGCCATCGCAGAGGGAGCATCTCAAAAGGGCATGAGATGCCTTTGAATTCAATTCTAGAAGTGGAACTCTTCAATGTTTGGGAGATAGATTTTATATGACCATTCCCATCATCTTACAACAATCAGTATGTGTTGGTAGCATTTGACTATGTATCAAAATAGGTAGAAGCAATAGTAGAACCAACTAATGATGCTCGAGTGGTTATTATTTTTCTGAAAAAGAACATATTCTCCCGCTTTAACGCCCCTAGACCCATTATTAATGATGGGGGTAAATACTTCTACTATAGGCTTTTGGACACGGTGTTAACTAAATATGGGGTGAAACATTAGGTTGTTACACCTATCATCCCTAAACAAGTGGTCAGGTGGGTGTCAAACATGGAGCTGAAGAGAATATTGGATATGACATTGAATGGCTCGAGAATTGGTTGGTTAAGGAATCTTGGTGATGCATTGTAGGCATATCAAACTGTTTACAAAACACCAATAAGAATGTCATCAAATCAATCTTGTGTTTAGGAAAGCTTGTCACCTTCCAGTGGAGTTGGAACAACGAGCATATTGGGCAGTAAAGCAGTTGAACATGGACATCACAGTAGCTAGAGAAAAGATGATGCTACAGTTGAATGAATTAGATGAATTTCGGATAGATGCCTTTGAGAATTCAAAGCTCTATAAGAACAGGACAAAGAAACTGCATGATAAATTCATCCAAAGGCTTGAGTTCACTCCATGTCAGAAAGCACTATTGTTCAATTCTAGGTTGAAACATTTCCCTGAGAAACTGTGCTCTAGATGGTCTGGACCATCTGCAGTTGTTCAAGTTTTTCCGCATGGAGCAATTGAGGTAACTCGTGAAACAAAGGGCACCTTCAAGGTAAAAAGGTAGCGTTTGAAAGTATATTGGGGTGACGATTTTGATAACTAGAAGCCATTCACCCAACTCATCAACCCAGAATGATCAAGCTGTAAAGTCTAGCTAAAGACTATAAATTAAGTGCTTATTGGGAGGCAATCCAACTTCATACCCTTTTATTTATTTCGTTTTCTATAATTGCATTGCATTAGATGCTAGTTTGCATTAGTTATAAGTAAGTTTCAGTTCAGTTTGGGGTCATCTTCATCATTGACACTTAGTCTAGTTAAAAGAAAACATTAATTGAGTAAAAAAAATACTTGAAATAAGCATGAGGCATGAGATCGGAGTTTAGGCATAAAAAGGGAGAAAAATCAAGTTCGGGGTACTCATGACACTTAGTCTAGTTAAAAGAAAACATTAATTGAGTAAAAAAAAATACTTGAAATAAGCATGAGGCATGAGATCGGAGTTTAGGCATAAAAAGGGAGAAAAATCAAGTTCGGGGTACTCTATGAAGCCGCATGGTTAACATCTTAATAAATGTCACGTTTTTATCCTGATTTTGACTCTTTTTATTGTTTTCTTCCTTCTTAATAGGTAACATGGATAAACATCAAAAGGAGCTCAACGACTTGCATTTTCAGATGAATTGCCAAAAAGCTCCTCCCACATTCAACAGCAAAATAAGAGGAGTACCTTTTTCCTCTTCTTCTGTAATTGCATTGCATTAGATATTAGTTTGCGTTAGTTATATGTAAATTTCAATTTATTTTGGGGTCATCTTCATCATTGACGCTTAGTCTAGTTAAAAGAAAACATTAATTGAGAAAAAAAAATAGTTGAAATAAGCATGAGGTATGAGATTGGAGTTTAGGCATAAAAGGGGAGAAAAACAAGTTCGGGGTACTCGATGCTGCTGTACGGTTAACATCTGACTAAATGTCACGTTTTTATCCTGATTTTGACTCTTTTTATTGTTTTCTTTCCCTCTTAATAGGTAACATGAATATAAATATCCAAATGAGCTTAACGACTTGCACTTTGAGATGGATTGCCAAATAGCTCATCCCACATTCAAGAGCAAAATCCGGGAAGTACCTTCTTCCTCTTCTTCTATTCCATTATATCTTTAGGTTATCCTTTTAAGACATTAAAGACAATGTCGATTTGAAGTTTGGAGATGAGAAAAACTTTGAGTTTTTACTCTTTTTGTATTTTTGAGTGTTTGTTTTTCATTATTGCTTTAGTATATAATAGAAAATTGAAAATTTTGATTTTATATATATACACTTATTTTAGGTTGTGTGCTTGTGTGAGTTGGATATTCTGGTCGACAACGATGATTGTATTTAAGATGTGATGTTGATTTATGAATTGTAGATATGTTTCTGGTTAGATTGATTGATGATTAACCTTGCAAGACTTGATATTATATGTACACAAAAATTGACTTTGACATTGTGATAAAATGAATTGATTCATAAGCTTGATAGATTGATTTAGTCAAACATAGATGCTATGCCGAAACCATACTAAATTCTTTATCCTCAAAACCAAATTTTGCATAGTTTATGAGTGATTTTACGGCTGTAGGAAGATATGGATGTGAATTGGGATTCCTTGTGTGAAAACTTATGTGTGGATTGTCTTAAATTAACAGGATAAAATTAGGCGAAAATTTTAAATTGGAGGTTGGTTCATTTGAATAGGTTTTAATGAGGGCATTGTACTCATTAGGGTAGAAAAATATATATTAAAACATCTCTTTGTAGTTATGACTCGAGTTATTAAGTCTGCTAGGGTATTAACAACCCGATGCCTTATAGTCATTTAATTTGGGAGTCATCGGCTAAAAACTCGTTAAATGAGTCATATAGAATGTTTAAGAGAGATAGTACAAAAAATAGAAAATTTGAAAATGCTAAGCATGAAATAGAAGACGCACCAAATGTCCTACTTAAGCCCAAAACACTTATTTGAGAAGAATTAACTATTGATGAGGGCTTATTAGCCAGTAGAGTCCTAGAGGTCAAAACAATCAAAGAATTGGAAAATCCTTGTTTTGATGTGTTGACTTGCTATTAGCGAAGTCTACTGAATTAGAGAAGGTGAGGATAATGATGAAAAATTCAAGTTTAGATTGCACACTGGGAAAACAGTAAAAATGATATATTTGACCATCGAGGGTCGAGAAATAAAGCAACTTGTAAATTCATGATTGTCTACTTAGTTTTTCATACACACACACGTCGGTTTTGTATTGAAGAGTGGATATTGGTTTGATATTGTGACTTTGATGTGGTTTGTGGATTTAACACTTTAATTTCAAATCCTGAGCTAAAAAGTTAGATTTTCTAACTAAATATTTTTTTATGCTTATGTGTTTGTTGCTTTTTAGGTTATAATTTTATTTGAGAACGAACAAATGTCTAAGTTTGGGAGAGTTTGATACACTTATTCGGGGGGCCTAAAATAGTGATATTTCGTAGTTCTTTTAACAACATATATACTATATTATTGTATTTTATGTTATATAAGTAAAACTTAATGGATGAACAAGGAGTTGGAAGAAAATAAAGAAAATGGGACAAAAATGAAAGAAATTCAAAGTTCAGAAACCAAAGAGTAAAAAGTTGATTTGAGCCATAAAATGATGATTGAAGATCATAAATTATCAATAGGATGCAATTTGAGGTCAAAGAAGTGAAATATAGTTAAAGTATTTTCACAAATCTATTTATAGTCGAAAACGTTATACTCTGAATTTTCGGCTTCAGATTAAAGCCCATTTTTCAGGTAGCAAATGTTTGAACTGCAAAATTTCTACCTGTAGAATAATTATAGCTCTTTGAGTTATACTTCCTTCACATTTTGAATCACATCAATCGAATATCAGGAAAGAAATTTACGATTAAAATACCAAACGTTGCTCAAGGACACAATCGTGTGAATCGACAGGCGCGTTAGTTCAATTCATGGTGCGCGCGAGACACAAACTTCTTGACCCAAGAGCAATTCAGCATGCCTACACGCGCACAGTAGCTATACCTGTGCACTCGCCTAGGCCAAATTTTCTGCTTACAGGCCAATTTTCTTTCTTTATTCAAACTATTATTTGTAATAATTTTGAGATGATTTCTTGACCTAAATTCGGCCCTTATAAATACAAAAGTTGGGAGAAATATTAAAGGAACTCTCTCTCATCTCGTAAACCATTATACATAAAAAAAATAAAAAAAAATCATCCATTTTTCATCATAAAAGATGGAAAAAAAATCATAGGTTGTAAGAAAATTTAAAGGCGAAGTGTAAGAATTCATCAATTGGAGATTAAACCTAGGATTTGGGCAACGAAGCGGAAGGATTATTGAAAATTTATCAATATTGCTTTGAAAAAATTCAAGAACATCAAGATTCATCTTTCTTCATTAATTAATTCACAATTCCGGGTGATGTTATACAAAATTATGATATTTTCTTATAATTTCGATGCGTTAGGCTAGTTATTTAATTACTAGGATTAGATAAACCATTGATATGATATTTTTTATTTTAATAAATTAGTTTGATTTTAATTTGCTTTTAAATTCTTGGATGTTTATTATCGTATTTCATGCTTTTTAATTAATTCGTCACTTGTTGAATTATTTGTAGATTTTGTTGTTATCAAGAGAGACAATAGGATCATTAACACAAAATAAAACATTGTAAAGTTCCATAGGGAATAGAGATATACTGTTATACTTTACATGGTTTCTATAGGTATTCTATCACGTTTAATATTTTTTTGCATGTTTGCATCTTTCATAAAGATATAAGAAGGTCGCATATGAGAATAGATTTAATCGCTATCGATAGAAACTTTTAATTGAAATAGGAACATTGACCAACAATAATGATTTCAAATTATCATTTTAAATTGTTGAGCTAAAAATGGATTAATAAGGGGGATTCGACATCTTAGCAATACTTCTCATATATTTGAAAACCAATTTTACTTGCTTTCACTTAGTTAATAACTTAGAAATTAGCATAAATAAACTCAAATTGTTTTTGCTATTCGATTAAGGATATTATTAATTTTAACTCGATCAAATGCGCATTTCTCATGGGTTCAACACTCTATTCATCATTTTATTATTTGATTGTGATACCGTGCACCTGCGGAATTTCAAAGAATCACATCCCATAACCTATATTCATCATATTCTACTATAAAAACTCACATAATGTGCTATTTCAAAGGTAATGTAAATTTAAACTCTCAAGCTACAATCTTGTTATCCAATTGCTATTATCACAGGTTTCTCCAAAATTGACCATCTTTTTATATTGGAAGCTCACGTCTAAAACACCTCCCGCGCCCATACTACTATAATTGACCTAACCGTCGAAGTGCGCGCTGCCAACTCCACCACCACTGAAGGAAGTTACGTATAGCTAATAGTTTGCTCAAATATGGAGGAAACAAGTTTACATAGACGCGGGAGACTTTGGAATCTGTTGACCACGTTGAAAGTACAAAATTCAAGGTCAACAAAATAACTAGGTTAATTATTTTCTAGTACAAATTATTACTAGGAAGTGAACACTAGGACTTGTCTCGAGCATTGAGTTGATTCCACAATGAAATGCAGAAGAATTATTTGATTATTGATTAGTTTAAATATCCTTTGTAAACAATACTCCGGACTTTTGGAATTACAAAGCTAAAAGTGAAAAATAATGCTATAAAATATAAGCATGGTTAATATACCTACAGTAATTGAGCACGGGGGCACAAACAAGCATGCATGATTGTGAATTCTATGTGAATTTCTTTTTCAACTAATGATGTTAATTATTGTTATATAATCCGGGTCTACATTCCAAGGATTTTTTTAATTTTTGTTTTTTTCAGTTTTTTACTTGCTTTACCATGTGTTTTGTCCGTATATGGTACATTGTAAGTGGCTTTATTAAAAATATGTTCTACATGCATCCGGTGAGCTCCCGCGGCCGCTAGTGCTAGATCCGTCGACATTAATTTTTTTTTTTTTTTTTTTTTGCGTCAATGTACATATTTTTTTGTTATATATATATATGTGTGTGTGTGTGTGTAATTTCGTTTGATCTCAAACAATTTTTGTAGTTCAATTGGTTGGACCACCCTTCTAGTAATTGAAGGTCTTGAGTTCAACTTTCTACAAGATCAATCTTTTGTGTTTTGGTTTAATATTTTTCATCATTATAAAAAGATTAGTTATTAGAAATAGTGCAACAATAGAGATTGGAACCTACAATTTCCTTTGGAATTATAGAAAGCTTGACCACTATGCCATTAATCTAATGTGAAAAGAAAAAGGAATTCAACAAAAATATATATGTTCAGTTTAAGCAAAGTAATTGATATATTGTCTCTTTGTTTTAAATTTTTTTTAAGCTAAAATTCGACCTTTTAATGACTCGGCAGTTAGACCACTAACTCGATGACCCGATAATTTGTTTGGGTCAACGATCAGATCGAATATGATAACTATGCTTTGAAGAGTGAAATAATAGTGAACAAGAATATTAAATTGACAGTTGACATTTATCGAAGCCCAAAAATTTATTTGTTTTAATCTTGTCATTAGAAACTATTTAATCGGCAAAAAACTTTTGTAATTCAGATAAGCATTGATACTAGTTTTTCTTCACACATTCAACGATAAAATCTTTGTCATCTTTAAAACTATAAAATACTCCTTTTTTTTTTTTTT
>OU503058.1:9786432-9800325 GCA_912172775.2 Fraxinus pennsylvanica
TTTTTTTTTTTTTTTGGGGTAGAGTGAGATTATTAACAAATCAATCCAAGAAAGTAATTAATTTGACCAATTTTTCAAATTTGAAATTCTTGTTCGATAAATATTATTAGACTGGTAGATAACGTATACCTACACTTGCAATTCAAACTACGATACAAGTAATTTCAATTCTTTTTTTTTTTTTTTCATTGCCATCATTAATGGGGTCAACGGTCAACGACCGCCCATACTCATTCAAAACCCTAGATCCGCCACTGTGCATGCTCAACTAGTTCATAGGGTATAAAATTGAGCCCCTTTCCGGCACTGCTAAAGAATTTAATTAAAATCTGAGTTAAAGTCAATAATTAATTTTAACCAAACATTTCATAGGATCCAAATTTTTTCAACCATACATTCTATTAACTTTTATCAAAATCTGTTAAAATTTTTATTTTAATTTAAACAAAGACTGTATAATTTTTTTGTTGTTACGGCATGTTTAGGTAGAAGAGTAGCAAATTAAAGTTTATTTTGAATTATTTCATCGTTTATATAAATCAATCATGGTCACTCTATTCAGTCACTGTTTTGAAGTATTCATAAGTACCAAAGTTAATTTTTTGTTGGTTCTAAGCTTAGATAGATTTGATATTCCAACCAACGTAAAAAAATGATAAAAGTTGGTGTTGTATTATACGTGTCTCGAAGACTCCAAAATTGTGATTAACTTCATTAAAAGGGGCAAATTGTAAATCCATTGATCCTAAAATAACAATGTTATTTACTTCGACAATTTTTTTTTTTAATTGTCGAAGTAAATAAAATATAAGAGACATATTGCAACTTTTATTAGACATGGCTTACGTCTAGGTGAAGTATGATTTGTAAGTTATCGAGGTTCCTCAAAAATAAGTGAATCTTCTTTATTTTTATTAATCTGAATTAAACAACAGATTTTTTTATTGCAAGTTGGAGGATCAAAATTTGATCATAGTGGAAAAGTAAAAAGTTAAGTCAAAATTCTTTTTTAATTACACATTCATTCAATAAAATAACTTTACACTTAAATTTAAATTTTTTTCTATAATTTTTAAGTTCTCATTCTTCAAAATAATTACTATTACAAAATCAATTTCTACAAAAAAAAAAAAAAAGGCTCAAACAAACCCTAAAATTTATAAGTACAATAATGAAGAAATGTAAATATATTTTCTTTCAATATTTCAATTGGAACCCTAATTTGAAGCATAATAGAGATGTCAAAAACTCCCCTTCGTTTTGTTCCACGTTGTGGACTTGAATAAGTGGGGATTTCCTCGTTAGTCAAGAAATCGAGACAGAGACATGATTTTTCATTCACATTCCAACAACACTAAAAACACCATGAATTTTTGCTTCATATTCAATAAAGTAGATTACGCTTATATCATGCTTCCATGGTTTCCGATTTAGGCTTTCAATTGTCGAAATGTGCCACTTCTTGAGGCTAATATTCGAAAACTCATTTTTTTTTCAAATCATTTTCAATTACACGTTTTTTAAATAAAATAATTTTGCACTTAAATCCAATTTACTTTTTATTTTTTAATTATATATTTTCCAAAATAATTATTAATAAAAAAGTTATTTTTTGAAAAAATGGACTCCAAAAGAGCCTGAGCTCTTGTTTGAGCCCAATTTTTTCAAAAATTCATTTTATCGAAACTTATTCTTAATCGAACATTTTTCAATAAAATAATATTACATGTAAATCAAAATTTTTTTAACCACACGATCTATCAAAATCATTATTATAAAATGCATTTTTCCCCAAAATGAGGCTCAAACAAGGGCAGAATCTAATTCAACTCTTTTCTAAAACTTCAAGATTTGCAAAAAAAGTGGAATGAAAAAAAACACACACACACACAATTTACAGGTGTCGTTTTGCAGAAAAAAGAAAACAAATAGAGGGTGCAGTGTTTTGTCTATTTGACAGCATGTAGAAAAGGTTTAAGAATAGAGCTGACAATTCTCTGCTGCATTTGTCGGAAACTCGGGTGTGACTGAGTTAGTCAGGGCTTTTAACGCCGCACGCTGCCACCAAAAGCGACAGCACGCGGAGGTGACTCAGTAGCATCACATCAACTCACTGAACACTCCTACCCCCATGACTACTACCATCTCTGCCAGTTTTCCCTTTCTGCCACCTTTTCAACAGGACATATATATGAATACAAATTTATAAATTCTATCAAAATTGAAATATTATTATTCATATAGCACTTGTTTAAGCTCCATTTTATCAACTTAGCTCCCGTTTGGTGCACATTTTAAAGATAAGAATACATTTTACTGTTGATGTGATGAGGAATATGTAGTTGAAAAAGAAGGAAAAGTTATTGATATTATAGAAATATTATTTTATTGAAGAATGTGTGGTTAAAAATGAGTAGAAGAATGAGAATGAAAAAAATAATGTGGACTGAACAGAGATTTTTTAAAAATTTACTTTCAACAACATATTCGTTAATAAAATAATTTTACATGTAAATCGATTTTTTTTTTAAACTAGCATTTTCTAAAAAATATTTATATCAAGATACATTTTTCCTTAAAATGGGACTCAAAGAATGACATATTCTGTAAAATCTATTATTATTCCTTTTATTATTTTTATTTATAAAAGGAGCAGAATTCTTATATATTCATCCACTATAAATTTATCCCCTATTAAAATTTTAAAACTTTTTAAAAAATATTATATCCATCCATATTATATTTTAACATAATCTTTATTAACTTCATTCATTTAAAATACATTAAACACTATATATCAACACCACTTTTTTATACCTATCACACACTTTAAGCCCTTGTTTGGTCCCTCATTATTTTTAAAATACATTTTTCTTTCTCTTATTTTCAACTACACATTTTTCAATAAAACATTATTATACGAAAATCCAAAAAAAAAACTTATTTTCTAAGAACACATACTACATCAAAATATTATTCTAAAATACATTTTGGGTTTTAAAAAATGAAGCTCAAACAGACAAGAAATATATCCTATTAAAAATTTAATTTTTTTTTTTTTTGAGAAAAAAATATTATGTTCATCCTCATTGTATTCAAATAATAATCTTTTTTAAATTCATTTATTTAAACACTATGCCCCTATTTGGTAAAGATTAAAATTATATTTTTAGCAAATTTTGATAAAAGTTGATGAAATATGTGATCGAAAAGTTATGGATCCTATGAAATGTAACTTTAAAATTAATTGTAGAACTTGATTTAGGCTCTGTTCGGGAGGGCTTAAAATCCAATTAAAATTGAAAATATGGCCGTTATTGGGTCCCACCTGTCTAATAAAAGTCAACAATAACGACTATATTTTCAATTTTAATCTGATTTTAATCCCTCCCAAACATATTTAGGCCCTGTTCGGGAGGGCTTAAAATTCAATTAAAATTGAAAATATGGTCGTTATTGGGTCCCACCCGTCTAATAAAAGTCAACAATAACGGCTATATTTTCAATTTTAATCTGATTTTAATCCCTCCCAAACAACCTCTTAGATTTTAATAAAAAAAAAAAAAATAGAGATAACATGGGCTGTATATCCATGTGGAGTGATGTGAGAGACAAAGCCGACAACATTTTTTTAATAATCACCATAAAGAGGTGTAGTATTTGAAGTCATTTAATTTTAGTATTAAAATGAAGTCATTTGAGCTCCATTATTTGAAAAAATAATAATTTTAGAATAGTGTTTTTTAGAGAATGAGTGGTTAAAAAGTAAGGAGAATTTTTGAGTTTATGTGTAATATTATTTTATTTGGAGAATGCGTGGTTAATAAGAAGAGAAAGAAAAATTAATTAAAATTTAAGGGATAATTGCAGCAAAAGCTCCAAACCTTTGAAACATTAGCAGACCTTCCTCAAACCTTTGATTTATTGCAGCTGTCACCCCTAACCTTTCCAAATGTTACATGTGAAGACATTTTGGACAGTTTTCATCCATAATTTTATTAATTGGCCAAAAATTTAACTTTCCCAAATTTTTAATATTTTAAAACGAGGAAAAAAAGTAACTTCTCATTGATCACATTAAATAATTGAATAAAAAAAAACGCACACAATCGTCTTCTTCCTCTCAACCCTTACCCACCTCTACCTCAAACCCAAAATCTACATCGACCACCTCCACCTCAACCTCCATCTCAAACTCAAATACCCCATTAGAAGAACAGAAAGAAAGATTAATCAAGAATTTGGTTTTAACTTTCCATGAATTGCTTGAACACCTCTCTTGATCTCTAAGAATATATCATCTTCTATTTTTGGTTTTTCTTTACTAATTAAAGGCTATAACTTAGCCTTTGGGGTTGTGGTCTCAACCTGGTCTGCATTTCTTTGAATTTTTGGTGAATAGTGTTTTGCTCTAGTCTAGAGTTTTGGTTCTGATGGATGGTTTGATGAGCACGAGACTAAGTATAAAATTGAGTGGGTATTGGTTAATTTGACCCTCAAGATTAGTGGTGTCAAACGAGCTGAGCAGTTTGTTGGCTCGGCTGCTCGACTCTTGAGCGGGGTCAGCTCGTGGACGAGCCCACGAGCTGAAACAGTGATCGTTTCGTCCACTGTTAAAAACTTTAGTGACACCGAACAATTTCAGTAATCGTTTGCAACGATCACTAAACTTTCAAAGTGGTCGTTTTGGCCATTTTTTTTCTCTTTTTTTACTCTATAAATACCGCATCCGATTTCAAAACTTTTTCACACAACATTCCAACAATTCTAACTCTCTTCTAAACTTCGACATCGTAATGTCACTCTCTTCTACAATTTCATTTCTACCTTCAACTTCAATTATTCGATATCAATTATCATTTATCACACTACAACTTTACAATTACAATCTTACACATCAAATTTCTTTTAATTCTTGATTTGTTTCCATACTCACTATTTACTTACTTAATTATTTATTATACATTACATCACAATTCACAAATGGATCTACACTCATTTGTTGAGGGCTTGTTCGGTATCGAAGGCGACGCCAAAAAGTCAATTATGGAATGAATTTTCCGCTCTGAATGAAGTACCCATTCCTGAAAATATTCTAGAGTTGGATGCTCATGGAAGTAGTAATCCAATTGATTTGGATGACATTGATGTTCCTAAAGCGAAACATGAGGAGGAACATGTATTAGATATCCCGATGCAACAGGGAAATGAAAGGGAAAAAAAGGCAAAATATTGGGATTACTTTAAATTGATTCCAACGGGTCATGTGGATGATGGAGTCCTAGAGTCTAAAGGAGTTTGTAATTATTGTTAACGATTGATATGGCAAAAAGTCATTGGTACCACCCACCTCAACCGACACTGCAAAGCATGTGCGGCCAAACATGGGTTTCTTGCTTTCGGTCAAACACAACTGCAATTTGATAGTCCAGGCGTCAATTCTACTTATTCACCACTTTCCACGTGGACATAATTGGAGGAGACAACTCGAACGGGAATGGTGAAAATCGTTGCACTGCTGAGTTCCCACTAGTAATAACGAACAACCAACATTTTGTCGCGCACGTGAAAGAATATCTTCAACCGATGTACGTTAGGATAAATCAAAACACTCTTCGTTTAGATACAATTGAATATTTTCTTAATATAAAGAAACAACTGATTATCGACTTACAAAAAAATAGGGGTGTTATATCTTTAACTTCGGGTATACGGGAAGAGATTAATAAAAGAACTTATATAGCTGCAACTGCACACTATATAGACCCACTTTGGTGTTTGCATAAAAATTTATTGCTTTTAAAATTATTAAATTCCCACACAACGCTAACAATATATTTAACGCTATTATGAACACCTTAGAGAATATCATTGCAAGAGTAAAATTCATTTCTTCACATTCGACAACGCTAGTGTTAATAAGGTAGTTATTGATAAATTGTGTAAGGTATTGCAGCCCGATTTCAGTGGTTATTTGTTTCATATTCGTTTTGTGTGCCATATTTTTAATTTAATTGTATAAGATAGTTTGAAACATATTAAAAATGAAATTCAAAGAATTAGGGATACACTAATATATATTACTATTTTACATAGTAGAAAATAAGTTTTTGAGGAATTTTGTGCAAAATTTGGGATGACGAATAGAAAATATTTGTTAGTGACGTAGGGCATAAATGAAACTCTACTTACTTATTATTAAAAGCATTCGAAGATTTTGAACATTTAATGACTGAATTTTATAACAATAGGCATATTAGAAACGATGATGACATTATTTTGAATGAATTTGATTGGCTATTAGCTTTTAAAATTAAAAAAAAAAATTGAAAAGTTTTTATGACTCTACAAATATTTTATCTGGAATTTACTATCCCACTAGCTATATTGTGCTTGAACGTCTTTATATGATTGTAAGGGATTTTCATGAATACAAAAATGACCTCAATTTTAGTGCAATTGTATATTTCATAGAATTAAAGTTTAGAAAATATTGAGAGGACATGCCTATATTATTTCCTTTAGCATGCATCATGGACCCTCGATACAATTTATTAGATACTAAATATATAATTAATCAGATTTCAAGAGTTTTAGCTTGTTAATACACTTATCACTTATAGATATTTAGAACAAATTTTATGTGAAATGTAAGAATTATATGCAGAACGAATGTAAGCAAATATTAGTCGGGTACCCTCTGTACCTACTCCTCCCACCAATATTAAAGAAGACGATGCTGAAATATTATATGATTCGAATGCAATAAGCTCATCTAGTAGTAAATTTTCTATCTCATATAATCAAACATCGGATACAAGTCCAAATGCATTGCTTGCTAAATTAATTGATTACTTTAATCATAATATGCCTAATAACAAAATACTTAAAAAAAGTTCAGAAAAAGTAATTGAATTCTGACGATAGTACAAACGACGATGGCCAGTGTTTTCTATGATTGCAAAAACTTACTAACACTTCCGATTAGCACTGTAGTTTCGGTGTTTTCCTTTAGTGCAGGTAAGAGGGTTTTGTCCGAGGTCAGGAGTGCGTGAAAGATTGGGAAGACACTTATTTTCGACTAGAAGATAAATATGCTAAATTGCATGTCTTCAGGTAAGTGATATTTAATTTAATCGTATTAATCAAAAATCAGATAGCCAGTGTAGTCCAATCCATAGTTTACAACAATTCAATTATGGATCTTTGGAAGTTTACCAGGCCTTCTTCTTCTTCAATGACCTCTTTCTCAGAGACATAGAACGAGAGATCGGTGGGAAAAAGAAAAATCATAAGAGGAACAAGAATTAGAATAAATATATGGAAAGTATACCGGGTTGGCAATTACTTTTTCTAGGTGGAATAGCAACATGGATTGTGTTTTCTTCAATTCTCAATGTGACCCAGAAACTCAGATCTCTTAGATAGCCATGGGTCTTTCACTATGTATTGTATGGTACTTCCATTGTTCTCAAGATCCAGCTTTTGGTAGAAATTCAGAAAACCCACTTCTCAATTTTTTGGACTGTAATGGTTGAAGAGCTGCCAGAGGTGGTAACATTGGTAATAGAATCATTATTATCGGTTGTTGAGGCTCGTAATGGTTGGTGGAGGTGGAGGTGGAGGTGGAGGTGAAGATTTTGAGTTTGATGTGGGGGTGGGTGAGGGTTGAGAGGAAGAAGACGATTGTGTTTGTGTTTTTTTTTTTTTATTTCTTATTTTTTATTTAATTATTTAATGTGATAAATAGAAGTTATTCTTTTGACCCTTCTTAAAATATTAAAAATGTGGTCAAAGTAACATTTTGGTCAACTGGCAGAATTATGGATGGAAACTGTCCAAAATGACTTTACCTGCAACATTTGAAAATATTAAAGGTGAAGGCAGCAACAAATCAAAGGTTTGTGAAAAGTTTCCTAATGTTTCAAAGATTTAAAGCTTTTGCTGCAATTATTCCAAATTTAATGGGGCCCAAACATGGGGTAACAATTTCTACATAAAAATTAAGTATTAATTAGCTCGTAATTGTAAAACTAAAAGATATCTCAATTCTGGAAGACATAATTCAACTAAACGAAGACTTAGCAAGCAGTCTTCGATTTCGATGGAGAGAGAAAATTAAACCCTTGTTTGGCTCCGGTTTAATGAGGTTTTGAAAAAAAAAAGTATTTTGAAATAATAATTTTTTGAAGAATGTGTGGTTATAAAGTAAAGAAAAGTTTTGAATTTATGTGTAGTATTATTTTATTGAAATATATGGTTGAAAATAAAGAAAAGGAAAAAATACATTAAATTAAAATTGAGCCCAGATCTAAGAAAACTACGTTAAACTCCTGTTTGAGCCCCATTTTTTGTGTATAATGTATTTTTGAATAGTAGATTGATAAAAAAATGTGTGGTTAAAAAATAAAAAAAAATTTTGGATTTGCGTGAAATATAATTTTATTGAAAAATGTATTTTGAAAAATAAATGAGGATCAAATAAGGGCTAATTTTGTTTATTGGAGGATCAAATTGATTGTTTTGGGCCTTAAAAACTAGGACAAAAAATTTAGAAACATAAAAGGATCATAACATTGTTTGTTTTGGCTTTAGTTGTATCTTTGAAAAAATTTAAAAGATTCAAAAGCATTTAACGACGATAAATATTAGTGAATGAATTTAGAATTATTAATCTTATTTGGTCCTATTCTTGTGTATTTAAGTACATCTACATAAAGTTAAAAATATTATATAAATTTTTTTTAACTTTAGGATAAATATATGAAAAAGATGATTAAAAATAACGCCTCTCTTTATAAATCGTCTAGTGTTATAAAATAAAGAGAAAAGATAAAAGAATAAAGAAGACAATAGACTTGTGTGTTTTATATTGAGAATCAAAGCCACACATTTATATGGAAGAATTATTGATATAATAGTAATAAAAATTAGGGCTGCAGTGGTATAGTAGTCATTCACTAATAAATATATTATTTACAACACTCCCTCTTGAATGACAGATTACAAAATGTCTATCTCGTTAAAACTCTGTCAAGAAAATTCAGTGGAACGAAACTTTATCGAAGGAAAAAGGGTAGAGCTACTCTCCCTGATTTCAATTCTTATATCGAGCCATCCATGTCTTCACTCTCTCTTGAATGACAGATTACAAAATGTCTATCTCGTTAAAACTCTGTCAAGAAAATTCAGTGGAACGAAACTTTATCGAAGGAAAAAGGGTAGAGCTACTCTCCCTGATTTCAATTCTTATATCGAGCCATCCATGTCTTCACTCCCTCTTGAATGACAGATTACAAAATGTCTATCTCGTTAAAACTCTGTCAAGAAAATTCAGTGGAACGAAACTTTATCGAAGGAAAAAGGGTAGAGCTACTCTCCCTGATTTCAATTCTTATATCGAGCCATCCATGTCTTCACTCCCTCTTGAATGACAGATTACAAAATGTCTATCTCGTTAAAACTCTGTCAAGAAAATTCAGTGAATCGAAACTTTATCGAAGGAAAAAGGGTAGAGCTACTCTCCCTGATTTCAATTCTTATATCGAGCCATCCATGTCTTGTACGTCAATATCTTCAATATCACAATTTCTGATGAAGCATGTTTCGTATTGTCCTGTTATAGCCTTCAAATAACACTATCTTCATACGAGATATTTATCAATATTTGATTACTGCAGTAATATGATGATTCGAAAAATAGCTCTTGTTGACTTCTTCGAGAGTTTCACACATATCAAAGTATTATTTTTTAAGGTAAATGTCTTTTAAGTTATGGACATTCATTACACAAAGAATATGACTAGTTCAAACATTATTAGGAAAAACATGTGGAAAAAATTCCAATAAAGGAAAAAGAATACATTATTCTTTTAAGTACGCTACAAAAGATGTTTCATTAAAAATATTGTTAGAAAAATCCAATGAGACAAAATTTAGTCCAGAAAAAAAAGAGTACAACGTTTATTTACTCACCTCATGATAATATCACTTGAATTTTACTTCGGGCATATTAAATGTTTCAGAGATAGTATTAATATTCATTCCAGATAAGTTGACTACAATGTAATTCGAATTTCATGCATCGTCAAGATAACGTGATATGAATTCTTGATTTCATTCACCACGATCTTTGCAAAATTCATTGTGTTGAGAGTCGTGTATTACATATTACGAATTCATTTTTATCATTTCTTTTTCGCATAAGTATACACCTTTAGATTTTTTTTGGATTGCAGATCCACAAACTTCAGATTTCTTTAATAAATTTAATTTAGTATTGCTTCCCTTTTATTTGACCAATCATTACTTCCGTCGATATATTTCGACGCATTTATTTCAATTACTTGCTATATGATGTTGTACATCTTGTAAAAAAGTATTGTCGATAAATTTTTCTTTTTCAATTCTATATCTTTTCTTGTAAGGACATAACTTATTGAAATATCTCAATTTTCAATATTTTAGGTACCTGAACCTTTTCTGGAGTTTATAATTTGTTATGCCCAAATATTCATCAAGAGTATATGACTTCTTAATTGGACCATCTTTACTAATTGCTCCATTTTTGTTTGGATTTTTTTTAAGAATCGAATTTCATTACACTTTATACGTGTCATAAATTTATCAAATATAATATTAACTAATTGTCCTCCGAAACATTAATTTGAGTTGGAGGATTTAAATCTGTTATGAGATATTGTTGATCTATTTGGTCAGTAAATACACCTAAATAAATTATCCTTTAAACATCTGGTTCGAATTGTCTTTTGCGAGGATTTTAGGTAATGATGCATTTTTACATTATTTCCAATTTTTTAATTCCTTTCCCTAACACCGAGATAATTGTCCAATCAAATTGACAATCAAGAAACTGCATTATAAAATGTTACCGATTTAAGATAAGGGTTCAAACTACGCATCTATTCTCAACATTCTTTACTTTTCATCTTTGTGCAATGCGATAGATTAATTGTACATATATTACACTATCAAGTAATAGATGAAGAAATCAACTCTCACTATAAGCTAATTATAATAGGGAGAACTTGAAGTTGGCATTTTGCACAATAACATTCCCTAAATAGAAATGGAAAATACTTCGTTTTCAATTAAATTAATTGAAAGCGTTTAACAAGCAATAATGTTAAATCATTTATCGACATCACAACTAACACTTATTGAAAAATTGATATTTAAACTCACTAGCAATAACAAAATACATTGTTTTGATTGTGTAATATGAAAATCATACTTATAATTTAAAATTTGAACAATAATTTCGAAAACTTTAAATTGCGATTACCATGTAATCATCTAATAGATGTTTCAAATCTATTAAATACAAATAATTTCTAGATGGTCAACGTGGAGGATGATGGAGTCCATTTATTACCTTAATTAATTTTAAAAAATATAGAAAATTCAATCCATATTTCAGCTAGTAGCAATCAATGAACAATTTTCAAGAACATCATATAGGAATTCATTGGATGAAAGAAACTTATGGGTCTTCGTTAAATGTTCATTTTAAATTTTAATTTCTCATCATCATTGATCCAGTAATGGTCTAATTGAACATACCAAACAATAAAAAATAAGAGTTATTGAACTTTTGGTTAAATACAATATTTATCAAAATAGTCATTAGAGTTTAGTATAGTGTACCAATTAAGAAACACTATTAAAAATTTTGTAGTGTTTTTTTTTTATTGGAGAACAAATTACAACAAATTACTAGCAATGTCAGTTTATCCCTTCTATCATTCAATATTGACTCTTCTGGAATCTTAAAACAATATTTTTCAAGATTATTCTAAATTGTGATTCTTAAAAAATAAGAACATAATATTTTTCAAAAATATTAATAAATATAAAATTGTGCTTCTTTCAGATCAACACAATATTTTTTTTTTTTAAATATTGATTTGTATTGATTGATTTAAACAATTTTTCAATATTCTTCTGAAATATTTAAATGTATGAATTATATTTCGATTCAGAATAATAATAATAATAATAATAATATCATGCTTTATAGAAGTAATAAATATTATTGTTTAGAGTAAGAAATTATGTAAGAATTTACTTTTCAAGAGTAAAAATATAATTTATGTTAGATTTTATATTATTATGATATTTGAGAACAAGAAAAATCTAACTATAATATTAATGTAAATTATAGTATACTACAAGAGCGCGTTATATTTTATTATTGCTTCTTCAAAAATAACATGTCAATATTATTCTAGAATGTTGAAAATTATAATTCATGCTCTTCAGAGCAAATAATATTATTTTAGAATATTAATTATAATGTTGTTCTACTTTAGGAGCAACAACATGATGGATTATCAATTTAAAGTTTGTAAAACGAACATCTAAAAAAATTTAATCATGTTAAAAATATTAATAACCATACGGACAAGAAGTGATATAAATACTAATTACTAATCATGTGAAATCTTCAATATAAAAATTAACAGAATTGACTAAATCTTTTATTGGCTAGATTTTTTACCAACATGCAAAAGATACCAAACACGTGAATTCACACATATAGAAATTAAACGCATGAATAATTTTAGATGAATAACTTTAAAATGAATTTCACACACAGAAGTTAAATGAGTTAACTCCACGTATCAAAAGGTATGAATTAAAAGTATGAATCAAAAGGTAATGATTGCGGCAAAATTAATGTATATTTTAAAAAACTCACATGTATATGAAAAAACTGAGAATCAATACATATGCATATAAAACATTCACATGTCACCAATTGATTTCGGCACACGCAACGAATGATTATATTTATAAAAATTATTACATTCTAATTAATTCACTTTAATTTTGAGAGAATCGTGCTGATAATATGTTACAAAATAGAGAATAAAGATAGAAGAATTAAGAAGTCAATAGATTCTTTACATTATATTGAGAACGAAAGCCTCATATTTATAGGGAAGAATTATGGATACTGATAAGTGTGGTTTATACACTTATTCGAGACTCTAAATCATGATATTTTATTATCTTTTGAATAAAGTTCTACATAAATTATGTTATATTGTATTTTGTAGGTAAAACTTAATGCTTAATGAAGAATTGAAGAAAAGAATGCAAAAGTGACGAAAATGACAAATTCAAATATGAAACCTTGGAGAGAAATAATGTATTAAATGGATCTCAATAAACTTGTATTGAAAATTTTAATTGGACTTCAATGTGGCTGATATATATATACCTACACATAGAAACAAAAAAAAAAAAAGGAAAAGAAAACAAGAAGACGAAGGCTCAAGCGAGAGGAGGAAAGATGAGAAAAAAAACTGCTGCTGAAAAAGGAGAAAAGAAAACACACAGGAAAGAAAAAAAAAAAAAAAGAGAAGATTGGAGTTGGGAAAAGTCAAAGAAGGCGACTGGGAGAGGAAAAAATACATACTTAGCAGGTAGAAAAGAGAAAGAAAAAAGGTAAGAAAAAAGGGTAGAGGAAAAGAAAGGGAAAGAAAGAGAAAAAAGAAAGGAGATGGCAGACACATTTTGTCAATTTTTTGGTGATATCGTTCCACTTTTACGTATTTTTATTTTTACAGTATGAGTAACTAATTTTATTATTAGGTAAAACAATGTAATCGACTTGTGATTCTTTATTTTTCTATTAGAGATTTCTGTGATTTCTTTATTTATGTGTTGATTTTACTATGTGTGTGTTTGGTAGGGATTTTGGGGGAAGAATTGATTTTTGAATAGTGATATGATGGGAAATGTGTGGTTGAAAAAGAAGAAAAAGTTATTGATGTGATGGAAAGTATTATTTTATTGAAGAATGTGTGGTTGAAAATGAGAATTGATTTGAGAATTGATTTTGAAAATCACAACCAAACAGGCTCT
>OU503058.1:9812684-9838404 GCA_912172775.2 Fraxinus pennsylvanica
CCACAAGCCGGACTTTAGAGCCGAAAGTCGAATGTTACCAAAAATGGCAAAAGTCCAAAAATCACGCCAAACGAAAATATGGAATAAAATAAGTATTTTACAAAAAATCTATCCCAAATCTAGTTTAAAATCATCTCCTGACATGCAATCGAAATATTACCAAAAATAGCAAAAATTAACTAAAAATAGCAATTCGGAAAGGAAAACAGCAGAATTTGAGGATGAAAATGGCACACACCGAGCATAGCTCGGTGGCCACGACATGCGCGCCAAAACAAGCTTTCTAGATTGTGGTCATAATCGCGATTTTGATAACCGTAGCCAAAGTTATGGCCAAATTAGAGAAACACGACTCAATTGCCAAAGTTACGCGATCACTTGCCATCCTTGTGCCGATCTGCCAAGTCGTGATACCTTAGAGCCATTAACGTGTTATCTGACAACTCAATATCTGACTCGGATCCTCCTACATCAATATTGACCAAGAGAACATTTGAACTTCATTGGAACACACTTGGAAGATGAAAAGATGAAAATAGGTAGCCAACTAGGTTTTTAATAATTGTACATTTCCATAAGAATGTCCAAATTGAGATCCGTAAAGTGCGTCGCAATTCTAACTTGATAAACTTTCTAATGGTATGTTATTTGCATAGTGTTAGAATTTGGGAGTAACCCGAATTCTTTGTTAAAAATAATTGAGAATTCTAATTAAAGTGCATGTTAAGAGAAATCCTATTTGGAATGCTCTTTGGAATCCTATTCGAAATCCATTTGGCAAATTTTAGTTAAAGTTCTATTTGGAAGTCAAATTGGGAGTTGAAATTTGTGTTGAATTTGAAGAGATCAAGATAAGGAAACTTTTGGGTATTCTATTTCATTTACAACTTTACTTCTAGGGCTTACATTGTCTCCTATATATATATTTAGCTTTTCATTGTATTTTAGACTAAGTTAGACAAATCATAAATACAAATTTTTTGTATTCTTTTTCCACATTATAATAAAATCCCCATTCTCTGCAAATTATTTTGTTCTTGTGATTAATTACTTCATATTATGGCTATAATCTCTTTTTTTTGAACAAAGTAGTACCGAATTAATCTGGTATCATCTTCGTTTTACAACAAACTGGTATTAGAGCTTTTGGTTTTGAAATTCTTGGAAAGATCGAGGTTTTGATCAAGTTAATAACTCAAATTGATATTTCGTGATGTCAACAATGAAGTATGATATTCCGTTACTGGATGACAATACGAAAAGATGCGAGCATTACTCGCTCAAATAGATTTGGACTACGCATTATTGGAATTTGACAAGATGCCTAGAACTTGAATTTAGGGAGAGAAACAACAGAGGGATCGAAAGACGCTATCTCAAATACATCTTCATCTTTTAAATAATATTCTTGATGACGTTTTGAAGGAGAAGTCAACCGCTACATCTTGGTTAAAATTGGAGTAATTATGTATGGCAGAGAGTCTTACTAGCAAATTGCATCTGAAGTAAAGTCTATATTCTCATCATATAATAAAATGTACATCTCTTGAGGATCACCTAGCTGCTTTTAAGGAAATTATCACTGATCTGGAGACCTTGGAGGTCATATATGATGAAGAAGATTTTTAAATGATTTTATTATGTTCAATACCCACTTCATACATGTCTTTTAGAGACACGATTATATATAGTCGTGAGACTCTCACTATCGAAAAAGTTTATGATACTCTATATTCAAAGGAGAATATGAAGCATCTTGTTGCATCTGAGGGTCATGGAGATGACCTCATTGTTAATGGTGGTCGTTTAATGGGCAAGTCAAAATCTAATTTCAAATTTTGTAATTATTGCAAAAAAAGGGGCATTTAATAAACGATTGTTATAAGTTGTAGAATAAATCAAAATTTATTGCAAATTAACAATTAGAATCTTCAAGGAAAGCAAGTATTGCAGAAAATCCTAACAATGATGAAGAGCTTTTACTTATGTCCGACTACATCTCCAAATCTGACGAGACTTGAATTTTTGATATAGCTTGCACTTTTCATTTAACTCCTAATCGGGATATGTTTTCAACAAGTGGAGAAGTTACAAAAGGTGTTGTGATGATCAGTAATAATACACCTTGTCGATAGCTGGTATTGGTCGAGTCAGAATAAAGATGTTTGATGGGACGGTTAGAACAATTGATGCAATGAGATACGTTCTAGATTTGAAGAGAAATATTATCTCCTTAAATGCTCTTGATTCAAAAGAGTACATGTACACTGTTGAAGGTGAAGTTTTGAAAGTTAGTAAATGAGCGCATGTTTTATTAAAGGGACACAGAAAATCATATTTATATATCTTGCAGTGTTATACAAAATCTTTGAGCAATCAGTATATTTTAAGAACTCGTGTGGATTTGGAGTTGGATTCTATACCATTGTAGTTTAATTCTGGGTGTTCTTTAAGGAATAAATCTCAGTTGAATTTAGAAGTTATGGGTAAATCCGTCTTGTCACCATCATCAGCGATGTCATTTTATCCAGTTGCTCGTAATAGACTCATTTTTTGCCCCAAGATTCCACATAGGTACAAATTCTGCTGATTTAGTTGATGGTTTGAATGTGGTTAAAGATGTTTATTCTAGCCAAGATCGTTATTTTAATGCATTCAGTCACGATTATGTTACAAGACTTGTTTCAGCCTTTTTTAAAGGTCATTAAATCACTTTTGCCTCTAGTTGGGGTAGCAGAGGTGGAGAATATTTCTAGTTGGAAATATTTTATGGAGAAGTTCATTTGTATTTTTCATTGAAGAGTTCAAGTTTATTCATTGTAGTGAAATTAGTTTTCATGTGGATAATTTTTTAAGTTCACTCATTGCTAGAATTCGTGTCACATAGAAAATGTATTCAACTTGGAAGTGACCCCAATATTCTGCACAATAATATCTTACTTGCATAGAAAACAGCTTGGAAATAGTTTGTACATTGATAAGAGAAATTTGAGTTCTCTTTTTCAACTTTAATATTTGATGACACTCCATGTAAAACACTCCTAGTTGAGAAAGACTTACCCTCAAATCTAAGCGTTCATCTTTACCTTGTTAAAGAGAAACATCTGCAACATTGAAATTATTGAAAACAAAATAACTAGAAGGCACATCAATTTGTTTTCGTTTTGAAAATTTATTGAACAACTTCAATGGGACACTAGCTTTGAATCATTCCTGTGACGAAAACATTCCTTTCGAGTATGAATGCAAACTTACAATTCCTTGAAAAATAGTCTATTATCAAGTAAGATTGAATTAAGAGTTGTTGTTTCTGAAATATAATTTCCTCATTCGAATAATCTGAAAACACTTACACTTGCAAATTTGTATGAATGAATTTGAACAGCGTAATTGGATTATCAACAAGATCAAAATGTTAATTCGAGCCCAACGACTTCACGATGTGTCCTTAAGAGGAATTTGCTCCCTTCTATGGTGCTCAAAGGCGTTCAACAATCATCTCTCAAAATAAAATGAATTTTGCCTCCTATAGAAGCCGTACAAAAATTTGCAGGAGTTACAACGAACTCAATGAAGTGTTTTATACTTTAAGAACAGTATCAGAATAAGATAGGGAAATGAGATTCAAAGCAGAGAATATTTGTAACGAAAATTGTGTAAATTTTTTGGCACCAGGGTAGGCTATCTATAGATTTATTCGATACTATTCAAATTCTTTTCAAGTCTTTTCATGATAGTGGTGACTATTGAGTTAGCCCTTAAAAAATGAAGAGACAACTCTGTTCGGACTAAAACACTATGCATGTTAAAGGTCAGTTAATAGACGCCTGTACTTCAGTTAATAGACGTACCCAGACGGCCACACCAGAAAATACACAAAAACAAGCCAATGATAGAAAACTTAAATTATAGTTAAAAAATAATTTCAGTAAGTATAAAAAACTTGATTAATTACAATTTGGCCCAAAAATTTAAACAAATTTTGTCAAAAAAGTTATATATGAGACAAGGGTCTACCGACATTCGCACACGAACCGAACCTGACTTTGATTAATTATAATTCGTACACATGCTCATGTCGTGTCGAGCCGAGCTGAGTCAAGCTAAACTGGCCGGACGGATGACGGTGACGGCAAGCGAGTTCGTATGTAGTCTTTGGACCAAACCCAATAGGATATAGTCTCCACCTTTCCAAAGACTAGTGGTACCATTGGGCTCAAATCCAATTGTCAAACTTCAGCCAAATAAACCACACAAAAGTTTTTAAGGTTTTCTATTTGGGATAAGAGTTTAACAATTTCCAATTAAACCAAATTCTTCTCTTATTTAAAGTTTCATGTGAGTAACTTTGAAAACAAATATTTTATTCAGTTATAAATGATTTTCGATAAATAAATATATCGCATTAATCACCTCGCGGAGTAGAATGTGAATGTGTTGGTCCTATTAATATCGAAGTACGGGTCCTACTAAAATTATAGCACAAAGTTCACCCAGTTCACAATTTATTTTAAGTCATTTACAATAATCCCCCATATGAATGAAACATATATATCGACTTTTCCAAAACAACAACGGAAAACTTAAGTAGATAGAGGCTTTGAACGTCTTCTAATAAAAATATATGAGATTTACTTGACCAATCAGTAGTACGATGATTTGAACAGTCAGTCGTTCATATAAACCTAGAGAGTAAAGTCACACAGTTCCCTTTGAAGATGATTAGTTCTCATGTTTGTGTCCATTTTGGTCTTGGACACATCCTGGTTCATGATTGATTTTTAGATAATTCATCTTTACATAATTCTCATAGATGCGTCCCCTTCTCACCCACATAGGTGATCTCCATAAAGAGCATTCTGCTATACTCCTCTTAAATGGATCAAGGTATAGAGATCATTAAAAGCGTAACTTAACCTGATTTCATGGTAGTGAGGTACTGTTCATTATAGGAGTGGGTGGAGAAATAAATCTCCCTAGTGTATGATGAGTTTTTGACAATTCTTTTCCCCCATTGAATATAGATCTCAGGATTTTTAGTTAACTGGGTTGGGTCACAACCATGGAAACTCTTGATTACTTTATCGATTTTAACTTTATCATCCTTGATGAACTTTCGACTTGCTCTCTCGTCAAACCTTTAATTAGCGAATTTGCGATATTCTCTTTTGATTTCACAAAATCTATAGAGATAATATTAGTAGAGAGCTATTGTCTAACGATATTGTGTCTACGATGTATAAGTCGATATTTACCATTACACATGGCAATATGTGTTTTTTCAATTGCCGATTGACTATCACAATATATACATATAAAAAGGTATATGTTTTACCCAACATGGAATATCTTCTAGAAAGTTTCGAAGCCATTCGACTTCTTCCTCAGCTTTATCTAACGCAATGAATTTGGATTTCATTGTTGATCTAGCTATACACATTTTTTTGAAGATTTCCATTGATAAATGTGTTTTTACACACTTATTAGACAATTTTTGGAATTAATTATTGTTGAAATTGAGTAAATTTCTATTCATAATTGTGTAATTTTCACTTTTGTAGGCAAAAATCCCGATAAGAAAGAGAATGGGGCGAAAAGGAAGAATATTGGACTTAAAGCGTAAAAAATGGTGAAGTTGGGGACCAAATTGCACATGACATAAAATTGGAGGACTTGGAGTGAAATTTATCTTTCTTTGGTCAAAGTTGGATATTTTCTTGATCTTTTAGCCACTTAACTTAGATTACTTCTTAGTTAAGTTATGAGATTGCATTATCTTTTATTATTTTTTTTGGTAGATATTTTTGTGATATTTTAGTTAGTCTCTCTATCCACTTAAATAGACTAGAAGAACTAGAACTCCTGCTTCTTTTTTTTTTTTTTTGCCTTGGACGTTTTTCCCTTTATTTTTCTTTCTTTCTTTTAATCTTGTTCTTGGCTTAATTTGTGAAACAATTCCATAACAACACAAGGAGATCATACCTAAGGGTTGGAGAAACCATTGGAGGGATTCAAAGCTACAAAGGGTTGTATTTCTATAATTTTATTCCTTCAATTCATTTTCCAATATTTGCTATGTATTGTAATATGAATCTCCTTTGTAGTTATTTATCTATGATGAGTTAGATACCTTGTGTTGGAATTTATGTAGTAACTTAACCAATATTTCATTAATATCATGTATTGATAGATTGTTAAGATGCATTTGTTATCAAAATATTAGTATATTAATCATCATGTTTAAAATTACTTCATTTATTTGATATCAATAGATGTGGTAATTAGGTGTTTGTGTGATTGTTGAAAACTAGTTGCATTTACTAGATCGAAATGATTAATACCCTAGATTTGCATTAGTATATCTATTGCGCGTTTAAGTGATATAGAGATATACACCTACTCTAGGTGACCCATTGAGTTATTTTCACAAAAAATCATGCAACCGGTTAAGTTTTTATCGACATAGAGATATGCTGTACAAATTAATCAATTAGGGTTAATATCACTCGAGAGAGGGTATTGATTTAATATAGGAAAACCGGGTCTAACTACTTATTTTGATAATTTCCATCAGCACATAATTGGATTGATATTAATGAAATAAAGGTTAAGCGATAATCATAAATACCAACCTCGTTTCAATCTTAATCTCGTCACTTTTTAAGTATTATTGCAATATTTTAATTTAAATCGTGTCTTTTCAATTTCAAAATCAAGTTTTTAAATGTGTGTGCCAATCTCGTTAATTTAAAACAAATAAGCTTATAATTGAAATCAACACTCTCTGTGGGATCGACTTGGACTTAAAAGGTCCATTTTACTACTTGATTGCGACCCGTGCACTTGCGGCATAGTATTTCAAGCGAACAAGTTTTTGGCGCCGTTGCCGGGAGTGTTTTGATCAATTTACTAGTTTAATTGTCATTCACTTTAACGAACTTTATTTCTTGTTTTTAACTTTATCCTTTAAATCCAAAAGTAAGTTTGTCTTCGGATTTTCAAATTTCCAAACTCGTCGAATTTATATGCATCGTTCGCGAAGTCTCGATCTTCGCGAATTTGATCCAGAAATCGAAGAGACTTTTCGAAAGAGGCTGCTGCGTGAACAGAACGAGTTAAGGAGAAGACAACAACTGGAAATGGAGCAACAAGGAGGAAATGGAGACCTAAATGCTCGACTCGAACATAATCCTCGGGATGGTATTCCACCTGGTTTCGATAACCAGGCGGGTAGAATCCAACATCCCGTGGTAAATGAAGAAGATATGTTGTTTCAGGATTTCTTGAACCGTCCTGTAGTAGAAAATCAAGCGAACATTATATATCCTTCTTACGGTCATCCAGATTTCCAACTGAGGCCAGATGTGATTAATTTATTCTCTAACACCATATCATTATTTGGGAGAATAGATGAAAGCCCTTATGATCACGTGGCTCGATTTATGAAAATTGTAAGCAATTTCACTAATGAAGGAGTGAGTGAGNCATAATTGGATTGATATTAATGAAATAAAGGTTAAGCGATAATCATAAATACCAACCTCGTTTCAATCTTAATCTCGTCACTTTTTAAGTATTATTGCAATATTTTAATTTAAATCGTGTCTTTTCAATTTCAAAATCAAGTTTTTAAATGTGTGTGCCAATCTCGTTAATTTAAAACAAATAAGCTTATAATTGAAATCAACACTCTCTGTGGGATCGACTTGGACTTAAAAGGTCCATTTTACTACTTGATTGCGACCCGTGCACTTGCGGCATAGTATTTCAAGCGAACAAGTTTTTGGCGCCGTTGCCGGGAGTGTTTTGATCAATTTACTAGTTTAATTGTCATTCACTTTAACGAACTTTATTTCTTGTTTTTAACTTTATCCTTTAAATCCAAAAGTAAGTTTGTCTTCGGATTTTCAAATTTCCAAACTCGTCGAATTTATATGCATCGTTCGCGAAGTCTCGATCTTCGCGAATTTGATCCAGAAATCGAAGAGACTTTTCGAAAGAGGCTGCTGCGTGAACAGAACGAGTTAAGGAGAAGACAACAACTGGAAATGGAGCAACAAGGAGGAAATGGAGACCTAAATGCTCGACTCGAACATAATCCTCGGGATGGTATTCCACCTGGTTTCGATAACCAGGCGGGTAGAATCCAACATCCCGTGGTAAATGAAGAAGATATGTTGTTTCAGGATTTCTTGAACCGTCCTGTAGTAGAAAATCAAGCGAACATTATATATCCTTCTTACGGTCATCCAGATTTCCAACTGAGGCCAGATGTGATTAATTTATTCTCCAATACCATATCATTTTATGGGAGAATAGATGAAAACCCTCATGCTCATGTTGCGCGATTTATTTAAATTGTTAGCAATTTTACGTATGAAGGTGTGAGTGAGGAGGCTATCAGAATGAGGTTATTCGTGCACACCCTGAAAGATAAGGCAAGAGAGTGGCTTGACACTCTACCTTCGGGGAGTATCACGAGTTGGGTAGAGTTGGTACAAAAATTCACAACAAAATTCTTTCCACCCGCTCATGTTGCCAAACTCAAACATGATATAACCACTTTCCAACAACTTGACTCGGAGACATTTCATGAGGCTTGGGAGAGGTTTAAAGACATGCTTAGAAAATGCCCAAACAATGGGATTACTCTAGCACAACAAGTCCAATACTTCTATGCCGGTTTAACTCCATCTCACCGATCAAATGTGGACTCATCGTCAAACGGATCCATTCAAAACAAAAGTATCCGATAGGCGTATGAGTTATTTGAGGTGATGAGTGAACAAAGTGCAATGTGGCCGGATAGACGTGCTAAAATGGGAGTTAGTGGAGCTCGAGATAGTGAAGCATATTCCTTAGTTTTATCTAAGATCGACTCCTTAGCACGGAAGGTAGAAGGGCTTTCTACATCCTCATCGAGTTCTCATTCTGCTCACATGATACAATCACTGCCTGTTTGTGATATGTGTGGATCAAACCATCCTAGTTCAAGTTGTCCTTTGATTGCCAGTAGTTCGGGACCCACCGAACAAGTGGCATATACTCAAATTTTTCAACGCCCAAGGTTCAATCCATATTCACAAACTTACAACCCTGGTTGGCGTAATCATCCCAACTTCTCTTATGGGAACAATCAGAATGTGTTGAATCCTAAACCACAAGAGAAGAAAGAAGGTTGGGAAGTGGTCATTGCTAAACTGGCAAACCATCAATTGCAATACCAAGAACGCAATGATGCTTCTTTGAAAAAATTTGGAAAGGCAAGTGGGCCAGATTGCAAAACTTCTCTCTGAGAGGCCTCAAGGGGCTTTACCGAGTAATACTGAAACAAACCCAAGAGAGAATGTGCAAGCCATTACTACCAGAAGTGGGATGCAATTACCTGAACCCACGGTAGTACGTCCCAAGGCTCAAGCAAACAAGGCACCAACTGAAGAAAATGAGGTGGTACAAGAACCGAAAGAGATTGATGAACAAAGTAAGACTGATGAACAAGAGCCATTAACATCAAAGGCTCCAACACCGGTCAAAGCTTATGTACCACCTATTCCCTTCCCACAGAGACTCCAAAACCATAAATTGGATGTTCAATTTGGTAAGTTTTTGGAGGTTTTCAAAAGCTATACATTAATATCCCGTTTGCCGATGCTCTAGCTCAAATGCCGAGCTATGCTAAATTCATGAAAGATATCCTTTCTAACAAAAGGAAACTTGAAGAGCATGAGACGGTGATGTTGACCGAAGAGTGTAGTGCCATCCTTCAAAACAAGTTACCGTCGAAAATCAAAGATCCGGGAAGCTTAACTATTCCATGCGCCATTGGTGATTTAAATATTAGTAAAGTATTGTGTGATCTTGGAGCGAGCATTAATTTAATGCCATTGTCTATCTTTCGAAAGTTGGGATTGGGAGAAGCTAAGGCTACGATGGTATCCTTACAATTGGTTGATCGTTCAATCAAATATCCTCGGGGTGTTATTGGGGATGTGTTAGTAAAAGTTGACAAGTCCATCTTTCCATGTGACTTCTATATTCTTGACATGGAAGAGGATCATGATATCCCTATCATTTTAGGGTGGCCATTTCTTGCCACGGGTCTAGCTTTGATCGACGTGTAAGAAGGAAAACTCATTTTACGGGTACAAGATGAGCAAGTTACATTTAATATCTTGAAAGCAATCAAGTACCCATCGGCATCTGATACCTGTTTTTGGGTGGACGTTATTGATCAAATTGTTGCCGACTCTCTTTATAGACGTTCTGAGGATTCCCTTGGAAAATGCCTTGTGCGTTCGTCACATCTCAATGATGGTGACCCTGATGTTGAGGACATGGTGAATTATTTGAACACTACACCTTCCCACACTTTCATCAGGGCACCATATTATGACGATTTAGACAAGACTTCTTCACCACCACTTCCATTTCTTCAACAAGCCCCCACGCTTGAATTGAAAACTCTTCCACCTCATTTGAGGTACGCTTATTTGGGTGAATCATTCACGCTTCTAGTTATCATTTCCAAATCTTTGAGTGAGATAGAAGTAGAGAAGCTACTTCGAGTCTTACGGGAACACAAGGAAGCCATTAGGTGGACGATTGCTGATATTCGGGGAATCAGTCCGTCTTTCTGTATGCACAAAATACTGATGGAGAATGACCTTAAGCCATCAGTCGAGCATCAAAGGCGACTGAATCCAAATATGAAGGAAGTGGTGAGAGCTGAAGTTGTTAAATGGCTTGATGTAGGTATTATCTATCCCATTTCTGATAGTCCATGGGTAAGTCATGTTCAAATCGTGCAAAAGAAATGAGGTATCACTGTGGTGGAAAATGAATAAAATGAACTGATACCTACCAGACCCGTGACTGGTTGGAGAGTGTGTATTGATTACCGCAAGTTGAACACTGCGACTAGAAATGATCATTTTCCTCTTCCTTTCATAGATCAAATGCTTGAGCGGTTGGCAGGGTATTCGCATTATTGTTTTCTTGATGGTTATTTGGGCTACCATCAAATTCCAATAGCCCCGGAGGACCAAGAGAAAACTACATTCACATGCCCGTACGGTACTTTTGCGTACAGAAGAATGCCCTTTGGCCTTTGTAATGCACCCGCGACTTTCCAACGCTGTATGATGGCGATTTTCTCCGACATGGTGGAGAAATGTATTGAGATCTTCATGGATGATTTCTCAGTATTTGGGCATTCATTTGATGGATGCCTGAATAATTTGGAGAAGGTACTTCAACGTTGTGAAGATACCAATTTAGTATTAAATTGGGAGAAATACCATTTTATGGTTCAAGAAGGCATAGTTCTTGGCCATCAGATATCCCTGAAAGGAATCGAGGTGGACAAGGCAAAAATTTAAGTGATTGAAAAATTGCCTCCACCAACCACAGTATGAGAGATTAGGAGTTTTCTTGGACATGCCGGATTTTATAAGAGGTTTATTAAAGATTTTTCGAAAATCACAAAACCACTTTGCTCTTTATTTGAGAAGAACACTACTTTCAATTTCTCTCAAAAGTATCTTAATGCTTTCAATACTTTGAAAGAGAAACTCATCACTACCCCTTTCATTGCAGCTCCAGATTGGACTCTTCCGTTCAAGCTGATGTGCGATGCTAGTGATTTTGTCGTTGGAGCAGTTCTGGGACAGAGGCGAGATAAAATCCTGCATGTGATCTATTATGCTAGTCGAACCTTGACCGATGCTCAATTGAACTATGCAACTACTGAAAAGGAGATGCTTACAGTAGTGTTTGCATTTGATAAATTTCGATCTTACCCCATTAGTTCCAAAGTGATAGTCTACACTCATAACTCGGCTATCAAATATTTGTTAGCAAAGAAAGATGCTAAGCCGAGATTGATCATATGGGTACTCCTTTTGCAGGAGTTCGACCTCGAGATTCGAGATAAAAAGGGAACTGAAAATGTCGTTGGTGATAATTTATCTTATCTCGAGCAACCCGAAGACGTGTTAGAAGGAGAAATTAATGAGGCATTTCCTGATGAACAACTGTTGCAAATTTTCCACCTTTTGTAAGTCACTCATGTACCATGGTATGCGAACGATGTCAATTTTCTTGCGAATGGCATTATACCACTAGAGCTTTATTTTCAACAAAGGAAAAGGTTATTCACTGATGTTAAGCATTATTTTTGGGAAGATCCTTTGTTGTTTAAGCGGGGTCTGGATCAGATCATTCGAAGACGTGTGCCGGAGAATGAAATTGAGAAAATTCTTGAACAATGTCATTCCTCTTCATATGGTGGTCACTTTGGTACTGTAAAACTTGCATCAAAAGTACTTCAATCTGGTTTCTATTGGCCCACATTATTTAAGGATACCTACACACTTGTCTCCAAGTGCGATAGATGCCAACATACTGGGAATATCTCCAACAGAAATGAAATGCCTTTGAATTCCTTATTAGAGGTGGAGATTTTTGATGTGTGGGGTATTGATTTTATGAGGTCATTTCCATCATCATTTTCAAATCAATACGTACTGATGGCTGTTGACTATGTGTCAAAGTGGGTAGAAGCAGTAGCTTTACCTACTAATGATGCTCGGGTGGTCGTGAACTTTTTAAAGAAAAATATTTTCTCTCGTTATGGGACACCCTAAGCCATCATTAGTGACGGAGGTAAACATTTTTGCAATCGCCTCTTCAACTCCCTATTGGCCAANATCTTCCCGTCGAACTCGAACATCAAGCATATTGGGCTATCAAAGCTTTAAATTTTGATGCAACTGAACGAACTTGATGAAATCTGCCTCGATTCATATGAAAGTGCTCGTCTCTACAAAGAAAAGACAAAGAGATGGCATGATCAAAACATTATGAAGCAGGAATTCTATGTTGGACAACAAGTTCTTCTTTATAATTCTCGACTTTGGTTATTCCCCGGTAAGCTCCGCTCTAGATGGTCGGGTCCTTACACCATCATTCAAGTTTTTCCCCATGGAGCGGTTGAGCTACATAATGAAAAACAGGGAAATTTCAAAGTCAATGGTCAGTGATTGAAACCATATTTGGGAGGTGACTTTGCGAAAGAAAAGTACACCGTTCTTCTTGCCAACTCCGAGTGATCGAGTCCTATAGTCGAGCCAAAGACTATAACCAAGCGCTTATTGGGAGGCAATTCAATGTTTTTGCTTTTATAACTTGTTGTTTTTACATGTGCTTAATACTTTTGTTATTGTCGTTTTGAACTAACATCTTTTTTTTTTTGTAGGAAATGTTTGCAGTTTCATATGTCTATGATTTTTCACAGGTTCTGGAAAACTTGGTGTACAAAAAGGTCTTTTGCCCAAGCTACTCAAGTGTATAACAAGTCCACGACATGCATTGGTACCTCTTCACAGTGAAACCAGGGAAGTCTCAATTTTTCTCTTTCCTTTAGCTTGTTCTTTACACATTGAGGACAATGTGTTGATTAAGTTTGGGGGTATTGAGCCTTCCCGGCTACTGATGTTGTGTTGTTGGATATATTTGAGCCTTGCCGGCTTTACTGTGTGCTTTGATTGGCGATGATGTTGTATTGACATGTTAGATGGCCTTACCGGCTGTATGTGTTGATTAAGTTTGGGGGTATTAAACACCTCCAAGTGTGAAAACATATCCACTTGTAGACTTGGAGTCTTTAGTATTCACTCACCAAAAAAAGGTTTTTGCAGCGGCCCAAAAACACTGCAAAAGACCTTTTGCAGCGTTTTTTCAGCGTTGCGGTAGACCCTTTTGCAGCATTTTTCAACGTTGCGGTAGACCCTTTTGCAGCTTTTTTTCAGCGTTGCAGTAGACCCATTTGCAGCGTTTTTTTAGCGTTGCGGTAGACCCTTTTGCAGCATTTTTCGACGTTGCGGTAGACCCATTTGCAGCGTTTTTTCAGCTTTGTGATTTTAATATTTTTTTAAAATTAATTCGCATTTTTAATATATATGCTTACTACGCTACTAAAAATCATATTCTTTGTTCTACACATTCATCCTAATTGTAATTTTGCACTTTTTACCATAAATAAAATATCCAGTAAATATAGAGATGTAACAAGACATCAAAAAATATAAAAAATCATAATTAAAATGAGAAAATATGCTCTTGCATTGAAACTAATTACATCATGCAATATTCAACTCGTATACATTGTGCAATATTCAAAATAATTTCATTATACATGTTTCCAATTTAAAATAGTGACCCAGCAGCAAAAACGTCTTTTCCATCATTCCAATTAGTACAAAAAGTGGAATAATTCATACTAGATTTTTCTCCCGTGCTCAGCAAGTTTGGATTGATATTCTATAGCATCAAAAAAGGAGTTGCTGGTGCCAACATGATAATTAAAGACAGGAGAGTCCAGCATGGAAGTGGAAAAAATCAGTCATTAATTGAAGAGCAAAAAGCCAGGAAATAAAAATGAATTTACCAAAAAAAACCCACAACTTAAATACCAAAAGAGCAATGTATCCCCAACTATGGCACGTTTGCAGAACTGAGATATTTACAGCTAAGATTCATATAGTAAACAGAACAATATGTATGAAGAAAATAACTATATGAAGCCTGAAGGCCCCTATGCTTTCTAGATGAACCCTTTCACTCTGTTTTAAGACAAACCATTAGTGTCAATATAGTGAAGAAAGGAAGAACAAGTGTCATAGCTTAAGGTTCAAAATTGACTCATAAAGAACATATGTAATATCTTATTGTCAATTTCATCTTCATTTTATATAAAGCAAGTGAAGATTTGGATTTTTTTTGTGGTGTTACAATCCTTTATTCAATTGTTTTTGCAGGGTGTTACTAAGAATATACACTAAGGGGTCTGGCCTCACTTCATCATTCCAACCAAATACGGCATTGATCTTCTCTGAATGTCACAATTTTCAGAACCTGGCCTTTATTACCAGCTAGCAAGGATAAGCCTGCCCCATAATGAAAAGAACTCCAGAAAATACCCTGCTTACAGCTTTGCTTTTAAAGTGTATTCTACTGCAAATTTTATTCGAAAGGTTAATCACAATTACCTACCCCCAGGTTTGCCAAATATGCAATATGACCCCCTGTGGTTCTGGTAATTACATTTTTTGCACTGGAAAGTAACATGTGATGGTAATCAACAAGAGGAAGTATGTTATGGAAAAGGATAATTGAAGGGGAGGGAACAGGAAATACAAATTCACAAAGGATCTTTTTATATGTATAAACCATAGGAGAGGTTTATGTACTTAACCCAAGTAAAAACTTGCAATCATTTAAGAAATGAAACAAGATGCCAAGTTTTAATGCTTAACTCCTATACAATTACAGGCACAATGTTAGCAACTTGCCAACTCACAGCTGCATGAATTTGCTGTCAAGTCCCAGACACGATTGTTGCCATTTTGGTCCCCAGATATTAGCTCGGTCTGTAAATCAATAAAGGAATATAAGGCAAAGTATCAACTTATGAATCTAAAAATGCTAAATCTAGCTGACACTACGACCATAATAAATTTTCCACGGAGACATTATTACACATTATAGTAATACCAAAGAAATGCAATTTTATAATCTAATTAAGCCACCATATCTTCCATTTAAACCCACGTGAATCCAACCAAATATGGTATTGATCTTCTCTGGTCAAGTCCACCTCTGTTAAACCATATCTACACTTATATTATGCATTGTTTCCCTTTGTCTACAATAGGCACCTCCAAAACCTAGGAAAACCAATACTTCAAACATACTCAAGTTCAGTTGATTGAATAATCAGGACCTTCATTAGTTCTAAAATAGATACAGAAACTTTTAGAAATCTTGACACATTTCACTAGAGTAGTATTCATTCCAAAAGTTGTGTTTAAGACTTCTCCGGAATCTCCACAATCTCACACCAATAGAAGGCATACCGGCCCCACCCAATCAATCTGTTTTCTCTTTTCCATTTTTCTTAATTTTCTCAACAAGTTTTTTTCTTTCTATATTTCAAATATATCAGATAATAGACAAAATAACCAGATGAAATTTTTTGACCTAGATAAATTGGTTGAAATATTGAGAAATGAGAAGTCTCATGGATTAATTAGCTGATGACTCAACTGTGGGTAGATTATCTTACCTTGTTCCAGGAGGACTGCGGTCAACTGTCTGTTGAAGATTGCCGGAAGATGAGGACATGGGTTCCAGCCTTCTAGGAGTTGGGAAGAGGCCAAGAATCGGCCACCAAACAGACAAAATCAAATGGAATACCCTAACAAAGCAATTGTGAAATTTGAAAATGCATTCTTAGGTTCTAGAATTTCATCTATAGTTGGGGGTTTAGATTCAAATCGACTTCAAATTTCATCTATAGTTGACATACCTCAAGGGAGAAGGCTAAAGCACAGAGTCACAGTAAGATTTCCAATTTTCCTTCAGATCGATCGACTTTCTACGTAGTCAGCAGATGGAATAGATGTTCATTCCTTCCACGCGGCTATTTAAAGAAGTTTCTATAATCAGGTGTATTCGGTGGTGTCGGTCGACGGTGAGTGGTCGACAGTCGTCTCTGCAATTGGGTGAAACCGTGAAGATCGATTTGGGGCTGTTTCAATTGGAATTTTAAGTTTAAGGATGAAAGAAAATGAAATTGTGAAACCGTGAAGATTGATTTGGGGCTGTTTCAATTGGAATCCTAGATCGATTTGGGGCTGTTTCAATTGGAATTTTAAGTTTAAGGATGAAAGAAAATGAAATTGTGAAACCGTGAAGATCGATTTGGGGCTGTTTCAATTGGAATTCTAGATCGATTTGGGGCTGTTTAATTGGGCCGAAAATTAAATTAATAAATGGGCCAAAGATTTATTGTAGTCCACTATCAAATTCGGGTTTCGACAATGGTGGACTTGAACAATAGTGGGCCAATTTGTATCCTCTTTATTTTTTTCATAGGAATATAATCGTATTTCTTGAACATATCAAGAATATTCTCAATATAGTGTGATTGAGATAATATGAGACCATCGAATATTCTAAAAATTTTAATTCCTTATATAACATCGACGACACCCAAATCCTTCATTTCAAACTTACCTGTTAACATATTTTTAATAGTTTGAATTATGGTAGCATTATTACCCATAATTAGCATGTCATATATGTTTAAACATACCATGACATATCCATTTTGAGTGTTCCTGATATACACATATTTGTCACTCTCGTTAATTTTGAAACTATTTGACATCATAACTGTGTCAAATTTTTCATGCCATTTCTTAGTAGCATGCTTTAATCCATAAAGTGATTTCATAAGTCGACACACTTTCTTTTCTTGTCTTGAGACAACAAATCTTTCATGTTGCTCCATATAAATTTTTCATCTAATTCACTATTTAAGAAGTTGTTTAACATCCATTTGATGTATATCTAAACCATTCAATACGACTATTGCTATAAGCATACGCATTGAAGTAACATGTATGGAAATAATCAATACCCTCTTTTTGCTTGTAGCCTTTAACGACAAGTCATCTTTTTATTTGCCAATTGATCCATCTGTTATCATTTTCCTTTCGTAAATTTATTTATACCATAATGGCTTATTTTCGGGTAAAAGGTCTACTAATTTCTATGTATGATTTTGTATTATGGATTCAATTTAAAATGAACAGTTTCTTTCCAATATAAAGCTTTAGTAGATGAGATAGTGTCTTTATAACTATGATGTTCATTTTCAAATAAATATGTTTGAAAATCAGGCTCAAAGGAAGTTGTCGCCCTAGACCTCTTCTACGTCTGGATTATTCTTCGTTTATATGTTCTTGATATATTACCTCCTCATTTCCACAAAATCTCTTCAGTGAATTTGATTTACTTTATGTTACAAGTTACAAGGAAAATTATTTTCGAAAAATGTAGCATCCATCGATTTGATAATCACATTTACATGCACATCTATAAGTTTAGACTTATGTACAATAAATCTGTACGCACTATTATGGTAGGCATAACCAATGAATATATAATAAGTGGTTTTAGGTTATATCGTAACCTTTTTAGGTTTAGGGACCACTACCTTAGTCAAACATTCCCATATCTTTAAGTATTTAATATAGTGTTTCCCAATCAATTACAAAGTCAATATTCTCGATGTTCCCAATTACTTGCCTCAATGTTGTGATTAACTAATTCATCGCTAGATTAGTCACGCTATTGACTATGCCAAATTCAAGAGGATAAATTTGAACTTTTGCATCTTGACATGTAGCAATAATCAACTTGTCTTCGTATCTAGCTTTCAGTGAAGTACCGTCAACTAGAATTAGTGGTCGTATCGAATTAGGAAGTCCCTGAATATATTGTCCAAAAGCTATTATAAAATAATTGAAATGGTTGTCCTCATCGGTCTCAATATCGAACGTCAATCCATAATTAGTTTTTTCCATATTATGACAATTCCCGGCAAATTTAGCATAACTCTTCTCGGCCAAGCCCATTAAATCTTTCAACGTGTATTCTTTTGCCGTCCAGACCTTCTAGTAGCTCATAATTACCCCGAGCTCTTGACGAATATTGTTAATGATGTCTGCAGGTCTATAAATTGTCCTTGATTCTTGAAGCTTGTGCATTATATGTCTGCTAATAAATCATGATCTTGTTTGTCTGTGATCATTGCGACGAATACCCACTTGACAAGTATGTTCTTGTGCATATACGCCAACTGTAATTATCGTGTACACAGACAATTGTGTGGGTAGTCCTGTTTGATTTCTTCATTTTGAAATCGAAGTTGTATTTCAATGTAATCACGTGTATAGTTTCCGGAGATTCTCTTGGTGTCAAGCAGTTGGTCAACTTGTAAATGTTCATCAAACCACATGCGAAGAATTAGAAGATCGTATACTCTACCCAGCTTGTGAGTTTTAGCCTGCTCATATCTCTGACTTAATAAAGCAATTAGATCCTAGTTTATAAATTGAATTTCCTCCTCATTATCTTGAACTACCTCAGGAGGTTTGTGTGTAACAGTGAGATTATGGTGTGTAGCACCTGTCTCTGTAATAATTATGCCATCCTCCCGAGCTATGTCTACTATGTCCCAAAAATCATCCACAATATGATCTACTTTATCGGATGCTTCGTGTTCACTCTGTGGATATTCTTCCTTACTAAAATTACGCAAAGATGAGAACAGTGGTCTTTGTTCAATTGAATTAGCCATTTTATTTACACTTTAGAAGTAATCTTTACCAGTGGAACCGAAATAAATGGTCAAAAAATAGAAATTTCAAATCCATATCGTACATAGAAGGATCAATGTTGAAGAGGTTTTGTAAATCACGATACATGTCCGTATATGATCTAATCGATGTCAAAAAATTGTGAAAACACCTTATCACTCATTCAGTTTCATGAGCATCGACTATTTTCAATCCTTTGAAATTCACTAAAATAACAATCTAGGATGAGTCTCGATTCCATATTTGCATCTTAATTCAAAATTAGAAAAAAGTTAGATGTCAAAAGACCAAATAGCAGAAAAGGCGGCTGTAAAAAGTTTGGGCCGTTTGTTATTAGAAAATCCAGATAGTCTAGATTGTCTAACGATCTACCCAGATGATTTTTTTCTTTTTCTTTTTTTTTTATACTTAAAAAGATTATATAAATGTGTCCAATATATTGTAAAAATGCATCTATCTGTAAACATAAGTCGAAATAAGATTTAACAACTAAAAAGTAAACTAATTAATTTAACTACAATGGCATTAAATGTACGTAAATATACTTACCAATTCAAAGTAACGAATATTAACAGCATCTTTGTATTGAACTTTTGTTAAATTTTTGAGGTTTTAGTGTTGAAGAAGATAAAAATGAAAGAGTCGCTATCTATGTTGGAGAAAATTTAGAAAGAAAGTGACTTTAGTTTGAAATTTTAATTGGAAAGTTTTTTTTTTAATTGAAATCATGTTAATGTCTTTTTATTTTACCTTAATTTTGTAATTTATTAAGGTTAAGTATATTCATACCACAATTTTTAATAATTGGGCTACATTTTATTGCATGAAAGGTTTATAACATTAACACATTATCACATTTTTGTCTCAAACTTTTTCATTGCATTCTTAGTCTCAAAATAACACAAATTTTTCATGATTATAGTTTTTCTCCAAAATTTTCTTTAAGATAGAGTTAAAAAAAAAAATCATTTGCCCATTGTATTTTAGAATAAACAAACTTCATTTATGTGGTTATATTGCGACTACAATTTTTATTTGATACACCACATTCTAGTGCAATTAAACTTCTCAATCTTTGCTCATCATAGCAATTATTTTCTTAATTTTTCGTCGAATTCTCATTTTCAACCTCTATTAATTAGTAAGTCTCGTTTTGGATGATAGTTTAAATCAAAATATTTTGTTTTCATACTTCGAAATTTGAGGAGGAGGGGGGGGGGGGGGGGGGGGGGGGGGGGGGGGGGGGGGGGGGGGGGGGGGGGGGGGGGGGGGGGGGGGGGNGATCGGAAAATAAGTTATTTTACGCAATTTCAACGAACTTTTAGACATAAAATTGTTATCAAATACAAAATGTGTTGACTAATGAAAAATTTGAGAATACGAACAACATGAAAAATCATTAGAGACGTAAATGCGATAATGAATAAAAATTAAGGATCTTAAGTACAATTAAAATGTGACATAAAAGTAAAAATTGTGGTGTGAATATAATTAGTCTTTCTCATATTGCCAACGCCATCAATGGTTGAAATGACGAGTTTGCCCTTCAAGTCCAAGAATTAGAAATGATTGCCCGAATTCACCAAAATCTCTCCCAATCTCTGTTTGACTGAAATCATACCCGATTAATTAAAATTGAAGTACTTGTATCTAATTGCCACTAAATTAAAGTATTAGTTATCACGAATAGAATTAAAGGCATGTTTGATGGTAATTATTTTAAAGAATTGATGTTTCGAGATAGTTTTTTTTAAAAATATATGGTTAAAAAGTAGATAAAAGTTTTGAGTGTACGTGCAAAATATCATATTGTGTGAATGTGTGGTTGTAAATGAGTATGATAATTAAGAATTTTGTTATGAAGGGAGACAAATATGAGCTAATTCTCCCGAATAATCGGTCTCCAAACTTCATCTTCTCTTTAGTCCCCTAACTTCTAATAATTATCAAAAGATACCTAATTCGATTCCTTAGCATCAAATGGTCATTCTTATCGCTAAGTGCTTGTTTGGTAGAGATTTTTGGGGGGAAGAATTGATTTTGAATAGTGATATAATGGAAAATGTGTGGTTGAAAAAGAAGAAAAAATTATTGATGTGATGGAAAATATTATTTTATTGAAAAATGTGTGGTTGAAAATGAGAATTGATTTACTGTAGAAAAATTTAATCATTTCCAAACAATGATTTTGAATAGTGATATGATAGGAAATGTGTAGTTGAAAAAGAAGAAAAAATTATTGATGTGATGGAAAATATTATTTTATTGAAGAATGTGTGGTTGAAAATGAGAATTGATTTACTGTAGAAAATGAGAATCCCTCCCAAACAGGGCCTAAAATCTTTATCTAGCACTTCCCCAAAAAAATATATTTTTGAATCCTCGATAAAACTAAATTGCAAATTGACCCAATACTTCTCAAGGTTATTATATTCTCAACCAAATGTTGAAACTTTTAACACCATAGTGAAGTTTCTGTGTGAAAATGGAAGGTACAAGGAGACGTATAAAGTGCTCAACCTGATGTTTATTAAATGCTGCGAGCCGAATGTGATTACATAACAATGCTTCTTTTTGTGTGTAGAAAATCCTAGAGAGATTCTAAAGTTGTTTGATAGGATATTAATTGAAAGTGGAGTGCAATCGAGAATGTGACATGCTCATAACTCATGAGGAAGTTTGGGAGATTGGGTTTTCTTTGACCAGATTTGCTTGCCTGGAAGAACATGGAAGAGCAAGGTTTGAGTTGACTAATAAATTTATAATGCTTCAATTGATGCTTTGCTTCAGAAATGCATGGTTGATTTCGAATACAAGTAGGATGAAGAAATACTATCAAAAGGACTTTCTATATATATATATATATATATATATATATATAAAGAAATGATTAAATAGATGGTCGAGCGGTAAAAAGTGTGGGATTTATTTGAAATGTTAGCATTTTGAATCATATTTCACGTGAATATTAAAAAGTTTATGATTGGGCTTTGGACTCTTGGACATCATTGATTAAAATAATTTATTATTATTATTATTATTTTAATCATCTTTCGATTTTTTATTTGGTCAAACTAGCAGTAAAATATAGTAGAAAAGTTATTTGATGATTTATTGAAATCATGAAAACCAAAAAATAGCAGTAGAAAGTTACATGTCGATTTATTGAAATCATAAAAATCACAATTATTCTCTATTAAATTTCAACTTATCAGTGGTGGAAATTATAATTATTGTTCCACTCCTTGAAAAAACACAAAAAAAAAACTATTTTCATCTTCTGTAATTTCAATATACTCATTTCTAGTATTATTTTATTTTGTTAAAATGATGTTATGGAGAAAACCATAAAAATTCTAGCAATCACTTTTTTATTGTTGAACGATTTATTCGATTGTTTTATTTCTGGAATAATTTTCCAAGGATGTCGCAACAGGTAACGACATACAATTATATTTTAAGATATCGTACTATCACGAGTTTCGATCCATAAAGCTTTCTTTTCTGTATTTTATTGTTCTACAATAGTATCTGCAAACTATTTTCTCCTACATTAATGATGTGAAATTATATAGTTAGTTGCCATGTCTGCAATGGATACATCTATTTCTCAGTGTTTTGAAAATCTGAATTGTTTGATGGAAAAAATTTTAGAGATGGCAAATGCATTTGTGATTTTATTTGATAACTTTGAAATTGGTTGATGTGAAAAACATGCTACTGCCATTGCTGATGAATTTACTTATAAGGAAAAAGATGATTTAGCTTGTTGGGAACATAATGATTATATATGCAGAAATTACATTCGACTTACTTATCATTAGATTTATATGATGTTTATTGGTCTTGCAAATCTGTCGAGGAATTATGAAATTTGCTAGAAAAAAAGTATGAAATTATTATTGAGGAGTATAAAACCTGTGAAGGTTTTCAAGTATATGCTATATTTGAAAATTATCCACTGCTTGAGAAGAGTATAAAAATAGTTTGAAATATAAGAGAAAAGAGATGTCTTTAAAGGATCCGATCATCACGATTAGAATTGATTAAAATTATAATACATCTGTGTGGTGTAGATTAAAATTAGATTTTGATAAAAGTTAATAAATATGTGAATGAAAAGTTGTGGGTCCCATGAAATTTGTGATTAAAATTAGTTGTTGACTTTGACTTTGACCTAAATTAAAATTACTTACCTTTTCTTTCACACTTGAGTGAATCCTAATTTTGGGTTTTTTTTTTCCAACTAGATTTAAATCGAAACGCCAGCTATATTAAGATTTTCTGATTTGGCTTATAACATTATTACAACAAGAAAATACCCTTTATAGAAGGGTTATACAAAATGTTATGTTGTTTTAAAAAAAATAAATTATATTTTAATTTTTTACCCCACAATACAAAAGTTTGGGTCCGTCCCTGAACTTATCCTTTACATTATTTTTTTCCCTCCGGAAAGAAAATGTTAGTCTTCTAAGATCATGGTGAATTTCAATCGGAATTCGGAACATGGTCATAGTATATGTAGGGATAGATTGCGCCACTGCTTTGATGAGCGGGATCTCTTTTCTAAAACGACTTAATGCACTATGATTGGAGCTTCTTCCACATTCTTGTAGAAGATTTTACACCGATAATGTGCATATTATATTCATCAAGAATATGCCGTTAATATGCTTGAAATAAAAATATCATTCGACTTACCAAAATCTGATTTGAGAAGACAAATTAGTAAATTACCGACTTCGAATATATGAATATGGATTCATCACTTTCCAATATTAAACGCGTGCTATTCTTTAATTCAAACCTTAGCATGAAATCAAAAGAATATTAGTTACTTTTCGAAATCAAAATACTAAATTAGAATGATATCGGAAAAAAAAAAAAGATGAGATGCAAGTGATGCGATCGGCCGAGGTAAGTGTTTGATACTTTGTCTTTGAGATGAATTTGCCCTGCATCGGTACTAACGATTTCTTGACAATCATCTCCCAAGATACAACGGTCACGTCAAGCCATAGAAGCACTCCAAATGACTTAGACCAACGAACTCGAACGGAGTTCCTTGTTTACCATAACCATGATCTTGATGTAAGAAATAATCACTTCTACAAAGTGTTTTATGCAAACTAAATTGTAAACATGGAATGGAATGATATGAAACTATCAATTGAATTGTTCTTCTACATAAAATTCAAACACATGGGGATCTATATATATAGTAGTTGGAAAGGTTTGTCAAAAGACACAACCATACCAAGAGACACATCTCTTGAAATTAAGATACATAATTATTGGAAGTTACTCATACCAAAAGTCACGATCTCCAAAAGTCATGATCTTCCATATGAAAAGACACATCTTTTCATCTACACATTTTCTAGAATATTCTACAATATTCTACACGATTTTTCCAATAATTTCAAGTATTAAGAAGTTTAAGTTTGGCTTAATTTCTCATTCACCAAACAACGAATTTCGCTTAAATCATTTAAATTGGTCACAAACAATTTTCGATGCAAAATTCCAACAATCCCCCACATGAATGAAAAATTAATGCAAATGACTATGCAGAGACTAGTAGAGAAAGGGCGGAAAACATTGCATCAGAGAAGGTAGCTTCTAGCCTTGAACCTTCCTTAGTGAAATACTATCAGACTTACTGGCTAATTGGTGAACGTGATGTTTTGAACCATTGAACCGTTGGTGTAAGCCAAGACAACAGTACTCACACAAATGTCTTCCCTAAACCGTCATGGTTCTTACGATTGTGTCCATTTTGGCCATGGACCACTCTTGGTTTCATAAGTGTTTAGAGAATTTTAGCCTCGAACAATTCTCATTGAATCAGCCCCACTTCACACTTACATAGGTGACCTCCTATTAAGAGTATTTTGCCCTACTCTACTTGACTTAATCAAGATATAGGAATCATTAAAAGAGTATCTTAACCTTCAATCATTCTGTAGAAAGCACTTTAATTATCATAGGAATAAGTAGGAATAATTTCCTAAGTGATTCATGGAATCTTCATAACTTAGTTGTCCCTTTGAACCAAGATTTTGGGATCTCCAGTCAACAAGGTCGGGTTACCATTACAAAGACTCTTACGTAGTAGGCTTTAATCTCATTCCCCTCGATATGCAGTATTCTTGATCTCTCAGTAAATCTCTTAAAGGTACCATGAGTTTATACCATTGAGATCGACTGCTTAACGTCATTATGTCTACAACTTACACGTCTAGACTTACCATTACATGTGACTTAGTATCTCATCAAATATAGCTATCCAACAATTGATTTATTTGATAGATACAACATGTCACCACCAAGAAATTTTCTCATGAAGTTACATACTTCTAACTAGCTTTATCTAAAGCTTTATAAATTTCAAACAACAATGTTAGAGGATTTCTATCACGCACTACACTAGTCCATCACTTTTACTAGTAGATTTCAGAAACATGGGTATTCAATACCATTATTGAAAT
>OU503058.1:9842133-9897188 GCA_912172775.2 Fraxinus pennsylvanica
TGACTTAGACCAACGAACTCGAACGGAGTTCCCTCTTTACCATAACCATGATCTTGATGTAAGAAATAATCACTTCTACAAAGTGTTTTATGCAAACTAAATTGTAAACATGGAATGGAATGATATGAAACTATCAATTGAATTGTTCTTCTACATAAAATTCAAACACATGGGGATCTATATATATAGTAGTTGGAAATGTTTGTCAAAAGACACAATCATACCAAGAGACACATCTCTTGAAATTAAGATACATAATTATTGGAAGTTACTCATACCAAAAGTCACGATCTCCAAAAGTCATGATTTTACATATGAAAAGACACATCTTTTCATCTACACATTTTCTAGAATATTCTACAATATTCTACACGATTTTTCCAATAATTTCAAGTATTAAGCAGTTTAAGTTTGGCTTAATTTCTCATTCACCAAACAACGAATTTCGCTTAAATCATTTAAATTGGTCACAAACAATTTTCGATACAAAATTCCAACAATTTTCTCTTCCTTTGACATGCTGATAGGAAAATTTTGACAACGTATATTCTTTATCCAAGTAATTATTCAAGAGGAAAGTTATATATAAATTCTCAACTATATCATAACTAATGTTTTATTATAAAATCGATGATAATCCAAACAATAGTAACCTAGATATTGTAAAGACATCTTTGATAATTGGTTAATAATTCTTTTGTTTATGACATCAAATATTTTCTCGAACAACGTAGTAATAATAACGAATCTATATGTTTGTCATTGAAAATAACATTTGATGACTATTTTTTGTCGTTAAAAAATTCCTAGTTCATTGTTATTTTTCTTGAAGTTGTTGTAAAACTACAATAAAAAGTGATCATATAAATATCTTCAATTTAACATGAGATCTTTGTGCACGAATATAAACCCAAATACACTATCTCTTTTTCATTGTTATTGTTGATGATAAAAATAGAATCAATCGGTTTTTTTGATGAAATAATTAAAATTGAAGATCAAATATAAATACAGTCAACAAATCATCTCACATAACTATGAGTTTCACCTCCCAAATTCACTAGTGTAGATGATCCAACTAGAACGAGAAGAGAAATAGCTAGTTGAGAGGGAAATATTTGAATTGCATGATTCCTCCTTCAAATGAGGGAGTATTTATAGATTTCTCTTCAAACGTTGGGGGTAAACTGGTTATTTGGAGAGGGTGACAGGTGACTACTCCCTAATGGCTGCCTTATAACTAATTCAGTTATAGAATCACGTTTTATTCACTTTGTCTGTCCCTTATTGATAACTTGTAGCCAGCCTGAATATGGAGAATGGTTCGCAACTTTTATGCGAGCCATTACTCTCTTTGCTTTGCCTATAATAAACACCTTCTATCAACTTAGGAATTTATTAGCTTTGGTATAGCTATGGATTTATATCTGTTTTTTTCCCCAAAATTTTATTGTAAAGAAATCAGGATAGAATAAGAGCGTAGCTTTATAGAAGGGTTATACAAAATGTTATGTTGGTCCAAAGAATCTCGATAGTAGTTGAGCTCTTTTCCTCAGGTTCTGTGACTTGAAAAATAATATATCCATGCTAGAGTACAAAAGAACGACATCTCTCAATCGGATTGCTTTACCCCTTTGGATCAATGATGATTGCGGTCTACGTTTTGGCGAAGTTTGTTATGGTGGAGAGAAAGTGAGTCCAAACACAGACAAAGTCTCCACCTCAGAACCTAGCATTACCTTAGAAAAAAGAATAGCAACTCTCTTGATCTTGATGTCGAAACTAGGGCTGGTTAATTATAAGTTAGATGGTAACCGAACTCCAATCTTGAGTCTCGAATCAACGAACAAATTGATTATTCCAAGCCGGCACGGTTGTTCTCGCTTTTTAGTTAACTACCTCCGTCNTTAAGTTTTTCTTACTTTTTAACTACACATTCTCAAATATATTACTATTTAAAACTTCATTTTCTCAAAATAATGGCCATCAAACGGGAACTCGATCATGTTTAATTCTTATAGTGTAATTAATACCCTGATAAAATTAATCCGGATAAAACCATGTACACTAGTGAGGGCGGTTTAGAATTTGTAAGTCACTTCCTCATCCATTGAACATGGTCAGGGGATTTAGACCCCACATCCTGTCAAAGCGGAGGCCTAAAAATCCCAGGTTGACTTTTATGGTATAATTGGTATTTATCCTTAGAAAGAATACTTGAATTGAAAAGACTAAAAATTTCCTTTATGAGTAAAAAGTTACCAGTAACAAAAAAATATTCCGGCAAAAAGGGAGACATTCCGTTGGCATCAATTTTTATTAGTGCGGGCTCACTTCTCTCGTAATCCCCCATTCCTCTCAGTCCAGCTCATATTGAAAGCATGAATTTTGGATATATTGAGTTGTGGCTCTCCTATTCTTAGCTAATTGTAATGGGCAGGCACCTTTTCTTAAGGCAACATGCCTCAGAAAAAAAGCCATATACTCTCTCTATTTGATGATCATATGCTATTCTTTCCTACTCACCACCATGCTTGTCAATTTAAGCTTGCTACTTCCTTTGCTTCTGGGTCTATCCCTTGGTGTGGTTAGTACTCCATACTGTCGGGTAGCAAAGCTCACATTTGTTCACTAATTATGACAGTTCACCAGGGCCAATTTCCTTCTACATTTTCTACTCACTCTTAGAGGTCCGGACCCCCACAAAAAAGGGAGGGAGTCGATTGAACATCTCAAGCTAGGATTTGAAGCCAGGATGAGCGGATCTATCGTGCTAGGTCCTTTCCTATTCTTATACTAATAGTTGTAAATTCCTTGCACTTAGAACTCAAACTAGAACATGGGGCACAGTAATGGCGCATGTATGATATTCTATTGATCCAATTTAGACAGATTTGGGAAAATAGGAATGGATAAAATGTCTTCTGCTGCTATCTTATCTGCTAAAATGGGAAAATCTTATTTTCTTCTCTATGACACTAATCAGAGTTGGAGAGACCATGAAACTTTCTTTTCTCCCAACAGGCTCTGGCGCAAAAACAATGCGAGAAGCTGATTCTCAAGCAGGGGATTCGTAAAAAACAACCTATTTGTCCACTTGGTTTCAGCTCTCAACCTGTTCTTACGCAAATCAAGCTTGAATTTAGGAGTGAAATAAACCTCGTAGCTGTGACCTTGGCGGATATTTGACTTTTTAGCATTTTCTGGAGGCTCCAAAGAAAGTCACTTCAGAGTATACATGGACCATAAATCGAGGGCTATGCGAGTCCTTAGACATATATGAAATAGAATGAAGATGGACTAACCACGATTAACATCATTAAGGTCGGGCTATTGAACATGGCTTAGAACTCGAACTAGAATGTGAGGGTCGTAATGATGCATTTGTGATATTCGATTGATCTAGTTTAGGCAGTTTCAGGAAAGCAGCCTTTCTTGATTGTACTGGACAGGTTTTGGCTCGATTCTCGATTGGAAGTATCTCAACATTTTTCTCTTTATAAATGAAGATGCATTCAGAATGTTTTCTTCAATACTCAGGGTGATGTTAACTAGCGGAGCCCTTGGAGCTGCTTTCCTTAAAACATTGGAATAACATTCACGCATGAGGGCTTGATCTCCTTCGACCACTGCTACTTCTTTCGGAGTTTCAAATATAAGGCATAGGTGATGGATAGAGGTCACAACTTTGAGTTGTTTTAAGATGGGCCTTCCAAGGATCCCGTTGTAGGTGAACCTATTATCCATGACTAAGAAGTCCATGTATATATAGAATAGAGCTGGTTTTTCACCTAGTTTCACGGCTAATGTAATTTGTCATCTTGGGATTAGAGAATCTCTAGTGAAGCCATACAGCGGTTCAGACATTGGTGCCTAGGGTTGATCGATCTGTATTTGGTTAAGAGAACTTCCAAATAATATATTGAAATAACTGCCATTATCAACCAACATGCCGGTGCATTACAGTAGGGATATATGACTTCATGCTCATCATCATCATTATTGAAAATTATTGGAAGAGATGCAAGTTGGTGGTTACCTAGGATCCAGAAGCTCTCCAACGTAGCCTTTTTAGTCAGTGATCACTTTTATAGTCAATGTACTCTAAAAGGATCAATGTTTGTGTCCAAAGCTGGGATTAGAGATATGACACGATCCTTCTTCAAACTCTCCTTGATGCGTACGCATTTGCAAAAGGAAAATTCCAAATTAATACGTTAACCCAACCATAGTTTTCAGCTCACGTCGTTAAGGGAATAAATGTAAATTGATGACAATTATGTGCAGAAGTATAGTTATTAGATCTAACCCGGTCGAAGTACTGAGTCTCGGGTTACTGGTCGAACTAGTGGGTTAGTGGTTGGATTGGTGGGTCGGTGCTTAAAAATTCTAAGGTTTTTCTTTGATATAAAATTAAAGTTTTTGAATTATTTGTTTGGCAACCATTATTTCAAAACTCTTTAATTCAAATACTCATTTTCAACCACGTATTTATACAATAAAAGATTTAATTTACACGTAAATTCAAAACTCTTCTTTAAATTTTAACCTCACATTCTCAAAAAATCACTATTTAAAACTTCATTTTGGCCTGCCTTTTTGTCGTTCTCTTCTGGTACTTGAGTACGGGTTCTTTCTACCATTAGGTCATCGTGTATCCCACCTTGTTGATCTAGCAACTTCACCATCCTTATGACCTTATAGCATTCATCCGTATTGATGTCTCTGCTATAGTAAATTTTATAATTTTTTCCTAACTTTTATCAGGTGACGGAGATGTTTCACTTGCCATATAAAGGAACCACAGAAATCATGTACACTTTGCTTTTGTGATCGCTGAGGCGCGGGTATTGATGTTTTTGCAGTCTGGGTACATATGTCGGAGTCTGCCCTTTGAGAACTCGTACCTGCTCCACTTTCTTTAGATTTTCAATTGTATCTTTAGTTTAAATCTCATTTTGGATAAGGCGCACTAGCTGATAATAGGAGGGTAGATTTTTATTGCAGACATCCCACTAGAAGGAAGTTTCCACGAGTAATTCATTTCATAAGGTGTCCCACATTATCATCTGAAATCATTTCACACACGATCAGTTCTACCCTAACACATTCGAAGTAATTCTTCAGGGACTCTCCTACCTTCTGTCGCGTGTCACTAAGCCTCGTAGTTGGAGCCTTATAAGTGTATGAACTAGATACTTAACTATTGTGTGTTTTTTATTATTTTAGGAGAAAACCCGTGAGAATTGATGAAAAGAGGCAATAATTGATCAAAGGGGAGTAAGGTTGGGCATATTTTGAAATTTGTGGACTAAGAAGTTACATTTAAAAATTGAGGACCTCAGTTGAAAATTATAAGGACTCAGTTCGAATTAAAAGAGGAAACAAAGACACAGGGCGTGTTCGGTAGAAATTAAAATCGGATTAAAATTGAAAAACTAGTCATTATTGTTGACTTTTATTAAACGAGTGAGACTCAATAACGACTATATTTTCAATTTTAATTGAATTTTAAGTACGATCAAACACGCCCACAATCACATAAAGAAAGTTTAATTCCAGCAATTTGAGATATTCTACTTGGACTTAAATTATGGTTCCCAGTCCTTTTGAAACTCTATTTTAGACCAAATTTAGGTATATAAATATGAATCTTTTATTCCATAATTGGGAGTGGCTAGAAATACAATATTGAGGCATAATTACACATCGAAATACATTGAATCCTGAAGTTTTGTATCTAAATTTGGGATTTGAAGGTTGAAGAACACAATTGGCCGGGACAAGCTTGGAAGAGGAGATCGACGATCCATTATTGGAAATTGGGTGGCAATGAACAACAACCGCTAAGATTATTTTATTTATTCTTTGTATTGAACTCGGTGATGTTGTTCATTTTTTTATTATTTATTTTCTAAATTATGATTGGCTAAATAATGAGTTGTTAGGATGAATGGTGTAGCTTAGGTTTAATATTTATTTAATTCTAAAAATTTCATGCAACTTGATTATGTGTTAATTATTTATTAGGTGTTTTATGCGTCAATTGCTTGATCACCAATTGATTGATTATGGATAGTACTAAAATCGTGAGGTAATGTATGATTCTAGCTCATGTAATAAATGACATAGATGTTATAAGAGATCGAGATATACTTTTATACATTATGCAATCGTGATTAAATTTCTAAAATTGAATGCTTTTACTTATGTATGATTACATAGAGTTATAGTAAATGCGAGCATGTGAAAAGGGTTAGTTTTACTCTACAGAGATTATTAGGTAAAATTGATTAATTCTATTGTTAATACATATGAAAAATGGGCTGAATGGATTTAGATTGGTTGAATATTAAATAATCTAAGTGAAATCGGAATTCCTAACCACTTAATCCCAATAGTTCTCCGCAAATTAGGTTAGTTAATTTAATTTAGTTTAGGTTAGTATAATTTAGTTAAGACATAAACACTTGATTTGTTAAGTTTTTACCACATCAATTTAGATTGAAGCTGGAATTGGAATAAAAATAGATAGTAAATATTAGTTTCTATGGAAACGATATTTGGACTCAAACACCCACTTCATTACTTGTCTCGATCAATACACTTGCAGAATTACACGAACATAGCTTGCTCCCATTCGGCTTTTCGTGAATGCTTCTAAGAAAGCTTGTTTCAGCTACGACCAACTACTAATCGAACCTAATGGCAACTTAGTGTACAACCACTTGGCCAATCCATATAGAGTGAGGTGGAAACCTTGGCATTAAAGGATGAGACTAGCCTTTTTCAATCGTATTTATGTCATATATCACATAAATGATGCATCGAATCTCTCTTGCCACTGTATTTGTCTATAATTGGAAGGATGAATTTATCTGGGATCGGCTCTTCTTGATTTCCTTGGAGAATGGGAGGTGTTCATCGTCATCATCAAACTCAAACAACCTAGTAGGTAGCTCTTCATATTCCTCATTTTAAGGAGTGTTGTAGGAGGTGTTGAGAGGTGACCTCTTCTAGAAACCTCTCCTTAGCGTGCTACTTCTATGACGCCACTTGAGTGGTCGTCGTAGTGCGCTATCACAGGTCTTTGATGCCTGCACACTGGTGTTGTCAAGGAAAGCTCTAATGACATTTCGTTTCATTGACCTCCAATTTCTTCGGCACATCTTTTTTTGTAGTATTTTCTAGATAGAAGCAATTTTAGTTGTCAGCACTTTCAAACTTTTTGCTATCTCCTGGATAGTTTTTGTAGTATATATTTTCTTCCATAAGCGGCGATGTTGTACAGGTGAAATGTCAGTCTGCACTTCTACCGGCGTTTTCTCTCTTTGCCACTTAAGATTGATATCACTGTTTGGTGGACAGTTGTTACCTTTTCCAACTTTTAATTCTAATGTCTTTATCTCCTCCAGTTTCTCTTCAATCTGACTAATGATTCTGAATTTTTATAGAATTTTGAAATTTTCATATGTAATCAGACTTCGTAATTTACTTGAGAGCTGCTATTTGTATGCGGGGGGGAGGGGGGTTGTATACCCCCCGGTACAAGAAGAATTATTCAATTTACTTTTCTTAAGTTTTTTACAAATATCGCCAATTTGTTAACAGTAAAAATCGAATCAAACGATTTGATTGATGAAACAATTAAAGATCAAATGTAAATACAGTCAACAAATCCTCTCACATAACCATGAGTTTCACCCCCTTAATCCACTAGTCCAGATGCTTCAACTAGGAACAAGAGGAGAAATAACTATTTAAGAAGTAGATATTTGAATTGCATACTTTCTCCTTCAAATGAGAGGGATATTTACAGATTTCTTTTCAAACGTTGGGATAATTTGATCATTTGGAGAGGATGACAGATGGTGAATCCTTAGTAGCTCCTTATAATAAATTCAGTTATGGAATCACTCTTTACTCATTTTGCTCATGTGCTCTTATTAACAGTCTGTAATTGGATATGAAGGATGGTTCGCAATTTTATGTGAGTCGTTACTCCTTTCGAAATGCTTGCAATGAACTTAGTTTGCGAATTAGCCCTTTGAGGGTAAAGGGCTATAAAATTAGGCCTTTTGAGGTTGGTTGGATCGGAAAATTGGTAGCTCGGATCCTTAATCAGGTAGGGTGGGCTTAGAGGACCAGACTGCTCGACACACAAAAAAATGGTCAAATTCGAGTAAATTGGCAATCCGATTGATCGGTTTTTAATTGGGATTCGAAAATAAATTTCTTATCTTGGGGACCAGAGATTGGGATCTGATGACATTCAGATTTTTAATTCTCGCGAGCTTACCAACCGGAACAAACATCATCTTGTTATCATTTAAAAATTTATATGTTATATGTTCTTCCGAGCCTGAAAATGTTTGTATACGAGAAAAATAGGCACAATAAAATGTCAATAGGAATTTTATATTATACAAAATTGTAAAATTGAACTCGCTTACATTATAGTTACAAAGTCAATAATTTATAGACCTAATAATATTAAGCGACAAATAACTTAAAAACAAAAATTTTATTCTTCGAATTTTTTTAAACAGTGACACACTTGTCAAACTAACAATGACTTGATAACATCGCCAAACTTGCACTTAATCCCATTTCTGCCTACCAAATTTTTTGGCTGATGGGAACGACAAGGACTGCAAACCCTGTCGCGTAGGAGGGGCAATATGCTTTAAGATGCAAAGAGGCAATTTTCGTCATATTTTAACCCGTCGTCGTCCTTATTTATTATAGTGGAAATATAAAACATTTAGCCCATATTTGGTACACATTAAAATTTTCATTCTCATTCTTCTACTCATTTTCAACCACACATCTTTTAATAAAATAATAATTTCCATCACATCAATAACTTTTCCTTCCTTTTCAACCACACATTCTTCATCAATCTACTATTCCAAAATAATGTGGATCAAACACACCCTTAACTAGAATTTTACAAATTAATAATTCTTTCAAATTGATTCTCTGTTTGGTGCTCATTATTTTAAAACTTTTTCTGTTATACGATCATTTTCAATCACATTCACGTAATAAAATATTTTACATGTAAATTTAAAATTTTTATATAATTTTTAACTATACATTCCCCTAAAAATATTATTCAAAATTTTTTTTTTTTAAAAGTAATGAGCACCAAATAGGGGCTCACACGTGGTCTACAGCCAGCTAGCCGTTATCTGTATTCCAAGAGTCAATCCTATTAATCCATTAATTTATTAATTAATAATTATGAAAATAAAAAGCCAAATCCAAAACACGGAAACAATGAGGTGTTGCCTCCCTACTCCCCAATTCCCACGTCTTGCTCACTACTATAGTATTATACGACAAAACATATATATACTCTTTTATGTCTCTATTTCCATTTGTCCACACCAAGAAGCACAAGGTGAAGGTGGCTTCCAACAAGAAATTATTCACATTGAGAAGTTGAAAGAACAAAATGCTCTCAATGGAAATCAAACCCTTTTCTCTGATTTTCCTGTCAGCTATAATATTCATTTTGCCTATTGTCTTTTCATCATCTAATGGGGTTTCTGCTTCTTCAATCAATCATCTTCAAACCACACTCATTCCAGGTAATCTTCTGTGAACTATAACTTCGTTTTGTGCTTTTTTGATTGATTTTTTAAAATCAATTTATGGGGTTTCTGCTTATTTAATCAATTATCTGCAAACCACATACATTCCAGGTGATCTTATTTTAATTCCAATTTGGGTTTTTGTTTTCTGGCTATATTCTTGTTTTGGACACAAGAAATTAATGTACTATGTATTTGTTTTGTCGGATTCTGGCTTTGGTTAATTTAGTAGGTGTGGCCGATGAGATTAACTATGAAGGCGGTTTATGGGGAATCAGGAGGTCTGTTTTAGAGGGCGACAGTGGTGGAAATTCATCATTAATATTGGCTGCTGAAAGAACACATAGAAAAGATCCACTTGATGATCTCAAATATTATACAGGGGGTTGGAACATTAGCAATGAACACTACATAGCTGTAAGTGTTTCTTGAATAATCAACTTTTATTACCCTGCAATTTTTAATCTAAATAGACTTTTTTTATACAGGTTTTATTCTTACCAATGTTAAAATATGTGTCTGATTAGTATGTTATAACCTGAAAGTAACTGATGGTGCAAGCTTTGAGGGAGAGGAAAATCGTTATCTCGTATAAGTTATAATGTAGATTTTCTGCATAATAATTTTTAAGTAGGAATTTTTCTATTTTCATTTGTCTATTGTTTTTAGCATGTTCTTTTCCATCATGAATGCATTTTATTTGGAGAAACAATAGTTGTTGCCCTTGACTTCTGGCTAACTTAGTTTGTATCTTTCCCATCGCAATGTGGTATTGTCATGCCATTTGAAATTTGTTTTTCTAATTTCTTCTTGCGTGTTGAAATTTCAACTGCATCTGTTTTAATTAGGGATTCGCTTCATTGCAACTTGCAAGTATACTTTTTAAAAGTCCTAAACATGAGGGCCATATTTCGAGAGTTTCAATATATTTTAAGAATCAGACATAAGTATTACACCTTTTGTTTTGTTTCTTTTAAAGAAAAACTAACAAAAATTTGTTCCTCAATTCATCGTTGGAGATGTGATTAACTTACGAGAAATAGTAGCTGGATTTGAGTTGGTAATAGGTGAAATTGCTGATTTTCAAATAAAAACATCTCTTACAGAATGGTGGAAATAGTGGTGCGTTAACTCAAGATATGCTTTAGGAAAAGAGAAAAAGATTAGTAATCTAATAGTTTGTTTATATGAACAGTTGTTTGTCGGGGGTTCTATTCATAAATCAAAATACCTTTTTCATGAATACATTTTTCTTTTCTTACCTAAGAAAAATTTCATATATGATTTGATTGTGGTAGGTTGATCATTCACTTTTAGATATGAGAAAAAGCATACATACCTTGAATTTGTATCCTGGACTTCTGTATGATGTGTAACTAACAAATGAGAACAGGACAAAATTTATTTCTTGTTTTTGTTATGATGTTCTGTGTTCATCTGTTTTTTCTTATTGTAGCTTTTCAAGTAATGTATTGATGCAATTTAGAATCTCAATCTAAAATTTTGTTTTTAATGCAGTCAGTGCTTTACACTGGCTCTACGCTTTTCCTTGTTGCTGCATTCTGGTTTGTCGGATTTGGTGTTTTCTTGCTGCTGGCTTGTCTGTATGTTTGCTGCTGCCGGAGAAGACATTATGGCTACTCTCGATTTCTCTATGCACTATCTATTGTCCTTCTCTCATTATTTACCATTTCTGCAGTGTAAACCTCTTGCTTCTATTCTTTGCTAACTCACTTTAAGATTATATTTGCTATGTTAGATCTCTTTACTCTTCCACTTATTTTCCTATTAGCATCGGATCTGCTGTTCTCTATGCTGGTCAAGAGAAGTTTCAAGATAGTACAAAAGATACATTGGACTATGTTGTGCTACAAGCCGAGTCCACAGTTGCCAATCTCACAGACGTTTCAAATTATTTGGCTGCTGCTAAAAAAGTCGGAGTGAATCAGATATTTTTACCCAAGGATGTTCAAAACAACATTGACAAGGTTGATAACTTGATTGCCTCTGCTGCTAGCACCCTTGAAACCCAAACAGAAAACAATAAAAATGATGTATTCCGCTATTTGGATGCTGTGTAAGTATTGCTTTATAAATGGTCAATGTTCATCGCACTTTTCACTTTAATATGTATTCTCAAGTATTTCGTTATGCTTTTCAGGAGGCTCTTTCTCATTATAGTATCAACTATAACACTTATCCTGGCTTTACTCGGTTTCTGTAAGTCTACTGATAATTTCAGCTATATTTTTTTTAAGCTTGTACTTAACAAAATGATAAATAATGTATTTTTCTATAATTCAAAAATTGGGTACAGTGTTATCCATTGCGGGCTTCAAGTTCCTTGTGTACATGTGAGTGCAATTCTTTATCTATCTGACTTCTCAAACATATTCTGTTTCATTTATAAGGTCGTAAAATCTCGTTGAAATTGTTTGCAGGTTGATAATCATTGGTTGGATTCTTGTTGCCATCACCTTCATCATATGTGGTGTATTTCTTGTTCTCCACAAGTAAGTAATTGCACCATCCATTTACTTCCATCTACATGAAACTGACGTACATTTCTTTACCATTTAACCTCTTGGAGATGATAAAGTGTCACAGATAATTTCATTTGCACTGCTGATTGATGCCACAAGAGGACATATTTTTTACCTGTGCTCACTATAAAAGGTCTTAAAAGGAATTTTTTTCTTTTTTTCTGGTCATGGTTTTTAATTAATTTTATTATTATGATAGATGAAGAAATAGAGATGCCGAAGATTTTGAGAAGTATAATTTAGTTAAATAGAAAGCCAAAAGGATGATATGAGAGCCCCGTGTGCAAGCTTATGAAAAGTTGTATAGTTATTGTGGATCAAAAAATTGGAGAAAAATTTATTTACATTATATGTTGGCTAAGGGAGAAAGGAATTAGAGATCTAAACTGAGTTATTGTATTTAAAAGATGAAAAACCGAAGAGTGTTTTTTTCATAGCGATGGATCAAATGGAGTGGCATAATAGGATTCATGTAGCAAACGTAAATTTATTGGGATCGAGGCTTACTTTGTTGTTGTATGGATGAAGAAGCAGATCAGATTGATACATACCCGTTGTAGACCTAATACAAACAAAATAGAGCCCAACTTCTTAAGGTGATGCTTTTTTAGCTGTCCAATCACTAAAAAGTGGGCATGCCAATACCTTTATTATTGAAAATTTTAGTTTGAATTGCATTGTTACCCCTTGCACAACCTCTATTTCATCTTAAGGCAGTTTCTATGCCTTCTATAACTATTTTCCTTCCATAATGCATAGGTAATGGATAATGCTAAGCAAGCTTAAAATTTTCACCCTTGAGTGAGTATGGTCCTCGCCCCTCGCAAATATTCAGATGATACTGCACATTGCACCATACAATGTCTCCTTTTCAAGTATTGGGCATGTGTGCAATAGTGAATTTCACCTTCTGTGATATGTGTTACTATATTGCTCAGTCTCAAGAAGACATGTAAGCTAAGTGTGAGCCACATGAATTTCCAATTTTAGGATCTAGAGGAATCAGTCAACAGGTTTGCTGATTTTGGATTCAGATATTTTATTGAAATGATATGAAAAAAGCATCCTACCTTTTGCTATTTTGTTATTAAGTTTTAGTTGTAGCTTAGTGTTTGTTTGGGAAAAATTATTTGAAGTGAAGTATGATTTTTTTGGAGAATGTGTGGTTAAAAATTAGAAAAAAGTTATGGGTCCACGTGCAAAATTATTTTATTGGGAGATAAAAATGAGTTTGAGGAAAAATACTCCTCAAATAAGTTGTGCCAAACAAACGCTTAATGTTTGGACTGGCACAAGGTGTCAAAGAGTTATAACTGATTCCTAAAAGTGAAAAACTAAAATGTCTAGCACTAATGGTATTTTTAAAGTCCTCAGCCTTCATTTCCTACATGGTGTTAAATTCTTTTAAAAAGAACCACTTCATCAAAAGGAAATGCGATTTCTTTCCTAGTGCTAGAAACATGAAACACAACAATTGAACATGTACCTTTGACAGAAGCAATTGATCCTCTCTCTTTTTCTTGGGTGAGATAAATGAACTATTGATGAAGGACCATCTGGTTGCCTCACTGGAATCATAAGTTTATGAAATCGATGGTTCTTAAGCAGTTTTTTTTAGTGATTGTGATTACATGCTGACCACGGTTCTTGCTGCGGTAATTTCTGAGGTTTTCATGCTTCATTTGAATTTGAAGTGTGATATCTTGCTCTCTGGTGAATTTCTCGCCTTCAATCATCTTGAATTTTCAACTGGTCGCAGTCAATGAGACCTTCAGGGTCCCCCCTTTCTGTCATCATTGTTTCTCTCGGATTTAATGTTATGAACACTTTCACTCAGTAATGTACCTAAAACCTTAAAAGTTTTAACTCTCTAATCAGTGTGTACGAATTGTTACTTTTTAAACTTAATGTTTATAAACTATAGTTCATGAAATTGGATGGGCTTTTTCTGTGTCTGTTTTGCTACTGATTTCTCTTCTCATTCTGAAGTGCTTTTATTTATTTGTGACAATTTTTCATATGCAAGTGTGATGGGAGACACATGTGTTGCAATGGACCAGTGGGTTAAGAACCCGACTGCTCACACAGCATTAGATGACATTATCCCCTGTGTAGATGCTGATACCGCACAAGAATCTTTGTCCCAGAGCAAAGAAGTCACCTTTCAAATGGTTGGGCTTGTAAACGGGGTCATCTCTAATGTTTCCAATGCTAATTTACCTCCAGGGGCCGGACCTATTTCATACAATCAATCTGGTCCATCGGTACCTCTCCTCTGTAATCCATATAACCCTGATAAGACGGACCGAAAGTGTGCAGCGGGTGAGGTTGATTTGAGCAATGCTACACAGGTAAATGACTTGCAAATTTTTAACCTTATCATTATTCATTATCATTTTCAAAATTTGTTCAGTATGTGGCAAAGTTTTACCACAGATCAATTATGAAATGCCTAAAATGTTTCATCCCATCTTCAATCTTCTGAAGTAGAAACTGAAAACCAATCAAGGGAAATCATATTTTCTTAGGTAAAGGATGAAAAGAGGATATGATCTGTTAACCTTAAAATCTTGTTGGATGCCTGGATGAACAGAAGATACCCGTTTCTCTACAAAAACAAAACCAGTTAGTGAGTCCAGCCACCCCTCGGGGAGAGGTCTAACCATTCCACTCCGACGGTCAAGTAAAAAATTATTGAAACAAGTTAAGGAGATGAAAATATTGAGAGTGTAAGTTTATCTTACCTCGAAGTGGGATGGTCTTGGAGTATGTACAGGGGAAATGGAGAGTGGATAGGTGAGATGTCACATCACGTGTCATGTTGCAATCAATTGTCATGTCATTGTTCGTCCATACAATTTGTCGGTATGTGGTAGGCTCAGAATATCTACTATAGCTTTGGGTCAGCTCAGAGGTCTCAAAAATGGATTGTCAACTATTGTGGGACCCTGTATTGCCACGTGTATGCCCTATGAAATATTGGAGTAACTCCTATTTCCTTCCACCTCACCTCCATTGATATTTTCCTTATGTCTAATGCACCCTAAAGAAAATATGTTTACTTTTCTTTCATTGTAAGTAATCCAGGTTTGGAAGAACTACGAGTGCCAAGTTTCTAAGAGTAACACATGCACCAGCATAGGCCGATTAACACCAAACCTGTATGAGCAAATGAGCAGTGCAGTGAATGTGAGCTATGGATTGAATCATTACAGCCAATTCCTCACCAGTTTAGTTGACTGCACATTCTTGCGTGGTACGTTTAGTGTGATACACGATGACCATTGTCCTGATTTAAGGCTTTACAGCAAATGGGTTTATATCGGATTGATGATGGTCTCAGTTGCAGTTATGCTTTCTCTCGTGCTTTGGGTACTTTATGCAAGAGAGAGGCGCCACCGTAAATATACCAAACTTGTGGACGAGGTCTCCTATGAAAGTCGAGGATCATAATGAGATTTCAGAGTCTATGCTCTCATTACAACTGAGATTGATTGTTCTTTCTCATTTGTACATAATTGAGTAGCAACCTCCATTGTGTTGATATTGTTTTTCCTAGCTTGATCATTCTAGTAGGAGGTTGCAATCTTGAAATTGAAAATAGTGTTCTTTACATGTTATTCTCTTAGACATTGTTTGATAATGGAACCCCTGTAATGTGAGAGCAGTTTCACAAATGGAGGGGATGCATATTTGTTTGAAACATTTCCAACAATAACTATTTTGCAACGTTGAGCATTGGTGAATCAACAGTGAGGGCAGTGGGGTCCGCTGCCTCCACACTAAATTTGAAATCCAAGATTTTGTAATAGATTTTTGAAAATTTTACACTAGAATTTTTTTAAAAAATTCCTTATAATTTTCAATTTTGTCCCCACAATTGAAATTTTGTGAAATTTGTCCCTGCAACTCCACTCTTCTGGCTTCTGTCTTGCCGTTGAGCAGTATAGAACATTTGGTTATGCAAATCCAAACTGCATTTTCAGGCAATAACGATACCTAGCCCTTGAAGCCGAGTAAACCCGGCAGCTAGACATTATAGTTAGGTTAGCGCAATAAACCCGATCTAGTCTCAAATATTTTTGTTCCATTTCAAGATGAAATTTAGCCCATGATTGATAAAAGCTAAAATTAAAATTTTAATGTAAATATATGTTAACAACTAATTTTAACAATGCATTTTATGGGATCCACAACGTTTCAATCATACATTTCATTAACATTTATTAAAATGTATAAAATATTTGATTTTAATCCCCATCAAATAGGACTTAGCGTTTGTGTTGACAAAATTTTGTTAATTTTTTATTAAAATTTTTAACTGGTCAAATCATAATTTCAACCTTAATTTTTTTGAGGTCCACAAGTTTTATAAAAATTTTCAATCATACATTTTTCTCAACTTCTATTGTACAGTGTTGAAACTTTTTCAAAAACTTAGCAAATCAAGAATTGGGAAAGCTCGCAATTAAATCCATAAAACCCTTTTCTTTTTCTTAGGAGTGGAGTTGGGGGGATTTTTTTTTTTTTTTTAAATCACAAATTTTATTTTTACCTTGAAAAATAAATGAGCTTAGGGGCAGGAATTTTGATCTCTTCCAAAGGGTATTCACAATTATCAGTACTAAATTTGCAGTTTAATTACCCTTTTCATATTTTGCTTCAAAAAAGTCGGTATAATTGTATAAATAATCTATTGGGGACAATTCCATGGATCCTCCAATCCGCACGCACTCCTGAGCCGCTTGGGATTTGGCACTGGAGATCTCTTGAAGGGGTGGATTCGCGGCTGGTCTTTGATTCTAAGGCTGTATGGGATGTCCTCATTGAAGGTGAACCCTAACGGTCCCTTTGCAGGGCTGCATTGCATTCGCCATTCGACTCCTCTCCATAATGATATCTTTCATTGTCTCCTTCAAGCTTATACACTCGACGATATCACGGTTGTTGGAGCAATGGTACCTGCAATATTTAATCGAGGAATAGACTCTCCTATTGCCGGGTACGGGGTAACCTCTGTGCGATTCTCTAGGATTTACGGTGTTCACCTTGGCTGTATGATAGTTATTACTTATATAAATAATCGTAAAATAAATATGCCACATGGATGACGGGCGACCCAATTCTATGTACACCGAAGCCAACCCAACTCGAAGCTGCTCATCCGATCCTCTGCTGGCAGAGGCCTCCACCGTAAATTCATCCCGGCGAGGCGGTAAGTCAACCAACGACAGGCTTAAGGAAGTGATTGACAAGACAACACGTTGGCGGTGCCGTTCTTGCACACCTACACTTTCAAATCCTAAGTCAGAAGTGAGGATAGGGAGATCTCAGTATTAACAGCTTGATTGATTGATTGATTGACACTGATAAGAACCATTACATCTTCTACCATCGGGCGGATCTCGTTCATTCAACATTAGATATAAAAACCCCCATCCCATACGTTAAATGGGACAAAAAAACTGGCATACAAGAAAAAGAAAATAAACTTTGATCCTCTCCACTACACCCGAAAACCGACCCCCTTTTATATCGAATAACTTAAAACAACATCTGATAAAAGGTTTTTGATCATCCCCTTCACTGATTCACGTGAAAACTGGTGGCTTGAGTCATAAACGTACTAGAACCTAAGCCTACAAGGATATTCGTTTCTACTTATCTATCGGCCACGTCATCGGGCCATTTTCTGGGGTCAACAGATTGGCGTCGTCTGTGAAAATCTTTGACACCATAACCATGTACATCCTAGTGATAAAAAGCTGTAGGTGAAAAGCCTTGAAGAAAGGCTTCAATTCTCGAACAAAGGACCATCTTGAGAAAGCGATCCAAGGAACTCGATGAGTTCGAGTCACCAGGGAATTCATGGTGGAAATATGTAGCAGGAGGCCTCTGAAGAAGAGGTCCTTCGTGCGAATGTAAACATGTGTCGCCCCCACCATCACCATAGAAGGGGTGGATCAACCGAATGCTTGGCATGGGAAGTTGGAGAAATGGCCGCCAATATGAGGAATATGGCCCAACAAAATGCTGCCATGCAGCTACTGCTGATGCAGATGCAGCAACAAGGTGGGTCCCAGGTGCCTCAGCACAGGATTTTTCGCCAAGAGGGTGAAGAAAACGATACAACAGCATATCCACAAATGTACGAGATGAACTACCCAGTAAAAAGGGAAGTAGAAGTCGACACGTCCACCAACAATGTCACGAGCCACCATAAAGGGATGCCCATATGGAGAAGAACTTTCCCCTAGAATACCCTCAGGAGCGCGAACCTCAAAGGTCCTCCAACGTCTCCGATAGGATAGGACCCACAAGGCCTAGGAATAGGTCTCAACAGCCTCTTCCCACTCAAGGAGAACGAGAGCACCAGTAGGGGTACGAGCCTCAAAGGATGCCACCACCGCCTAGAAATAGGCTGGAAAGGAGAGATGCGGCACAAACGCGAAGAATCATATGGGAACATCATAGCCCTGTTATCAAGCCGAAGGGGACGATCCGACGGTCCTTGCAGATCGTTCGAGCTGGATGATGATAGAGTTTGCCATTCTCCTAAGAACTAAGGAGAGCCCCAGTCCCTAGCCATTTTCTGCCGCCAAAGATACCTAAGTACGAAGGGAGAGGCTACCCTGCAAGACATCTCAGCAACTATAAGACTCAAATGTCTCTACAGGGAACCTCACTTGCACTGAAATGTCGAGCTTTCCACCTCACGCTAACAAGGGCTGCTGAAATCTGGTACAGTCGTATCCTAACTGGCATTATCCAAAGTTGGTCGGATTTGAAGAAAGCCTTTCTGAACCAATACTTTCAAGCAAAGAAGGAGAGGCCCATATCCAAAGGCTACAAGACATGAGGCAGCAAGTAAGAAAAACTCTAAAGAGTTATCTTGCCCGCTTTACGGATGAAATGACTTACTACGAGCAGGTCACTGATAGAAAGGCCCTTTTCCGCATTAAGAAGAGGTATCAACATGAATACCCTCTTTTGGAGAGACATGTGAAACAAGAATCCCATAACCTATGATACCTTAGTGGAGATGATGAGGAGTGAAATCGTCAACGAGGAGTTGATTGGTCACCGAAACCGAACCTCAACGGGGCTCCCGTTACCCCAAAGGCAAAATAGAGGTCATGTGTCCCACATGGTAGACCAGCAATGGACTCAAGCAAGACACACCATAGCCCCCACTTCGGGGCAGGCGCTGGCCACTTTCACCTTGAACGTCGTGCCCTCTTTGGCATATGAAGAGGTTGTGCCTACTATCCACAATCGGCTGAACCAACCCAGGAGAAGGAGCAGAGGCCGAGGAAGAGGAAAAGAGCCTATAGATAGGCAATATTGCACGTACCACAGAACCAATGGTCACAGCACTGAAAATTTCTTATCCAGGCCATACCATAGAGAGTCCGTTAGAGCCCCTGCTGAGGATAGAAATAACCATCACAGGCAAACAAATGCCCCTTTGTTCAGGCAGGGACATCGGTACAACGAAGAAAGAAGGAATCGCCGAAGTAAGTCGTCCCAAAGAGATACGACGAGGATAGAACCAGAGCAAAGGGTCAAAGACCTAAAAGGGAACCACCGACAAATGACGATAATGCACCCATTAGGGAAATCGATAACATAATTGGTGGCCCCCATACAGGAGGAAGTTCTAAAAATGCCTTAAAAAACTATGCAAGAGAAGCAATAGATCCTCCCATGACACATTACCTAATCAACAACTCCAGTCGAGGTGCTGGAAGTATCCTTCCAATTACTTTCTCACCAAAGGATCTTGTGGGAGTTCATTACCCACACTGTGACGCATTGGTGGTTCGAGCTGGCCTAAAGCGTATGCTGGTTGACAATGGGAGTTCTGTCAACATCCTTTTCGGACCCACTTTTAACAAGATGACCGTGGACCATGAGCTCGTCCCTACAACTGCCCCTCCGTACGGTTTCATTAGAGATAGCATCGTCCCCAGAGGAAGGATCACATTGGCAGTAGAAATGGGAGATTGCCCATTCAGAATTGAACACTTCATGGAATTCTTGATAGTAGATCACCGATCCGTTTACCATGGGGTTGTGGGACGGCCCGCCCTGAAGGAATTGGATGAAGTAACCTCTATACATTATCTCTGCATGAAATTTCCTACCAAGAAGGAATCACAACAGTTCAAGGCAACCAAATGAGTTCAAGGGAATGCTACCTTAGCTCTCTGAGGAAATCTGAGCCCAGAGGCCTGAACATGGTCATATCAGATACTGAAATGGCTGATGCGCCTCAAGAAGGCTCAACCCCTGAACAATGGGAGACGTCAACACGATAGATGCCCCTGAGGAAGGGTTCATCGAGGTGGATTTGGATCCACGGGTTATGGAGTCTAACTCACAGGCGACCCCAGTGGAAGAGCTGGAATCTTTGCCCATAATCCTAAGCGACCCCACGGTCGTTACAGATAGGGAAAGATCTTAAGCCGGTGATAAAAACCAAGATTAAAGGCTTCTTACTCGACAACTTGGATGTGTTCGCTTGGAAACACGAAGACATGGTAGGGATCGATCCCAAAACCAGTTATCACCAGCTCAACATAGACCCTAAATTCAACCCTCATAGGCAAAAGAGAAGGACCTTAAATCCGAACAATATGCCGCTTTAAAGTAAGAGGTACAGAGGCTCATATCAAATGGGTTCATTAGGAAAGCAACGTAGCCTAGGTGGATATCAATCCTACTGTTGGTAAAGAAACGTAATGGCAAATGGAGGGTCTGTATAGATTTTTCCAACCTCAACCAAGCATGTCTAAAAGATAGTTTTTCGTTCCCAGTGATAGACCAACTTGTCGACTCCACTGCTGGCCACGAACTGTTGAGTTTCACGGACGCCTATTCGGGATACAACCAGATCCCCATGCATCCTGCCGATGAAGAACACACTTCTTTCATCACTGATCGAGGATTGTATTGCTACAAAGTCATGACCTTTTGTTTGAAGAATACCGGTGCAGCTTATCAGTGGTTAGTAAACAAAATGTTTTCCGACCTCTTGGGCAAAACAATGGAAGTGTACGTTGATGACATGCTGGTGAAAAGCCTCAAGTCAGTCGATCATATTAATCATTTGCAAGCCACCTTTGACATCTTAAAGAAATATCGTATGAAGCTGAACCCATTAAAATGTGCCTTTGGAGTCGCTTCCGAAAAATTCCTAGGTTACATGGTGAACCGACGAGGTATTGAGGCAAACCCCGAGAAAATTAGAGCCTTGCTAGACATGAAATCTCCTAGTAAACCAAAAGAAGTGCAATGCCTAACAGGACGCCTCACGGCACTAAATCGGTTTATTTCTAAGGCGACTGATAGGTGCCTCCCTTTCTTCAAAGCCTTGAAGGGAGAGAAAATGTTTCATAGGAGTAAGAAATGTGAAGAGGTGTTCCAAGGGCTAAAGAAGCACCTAGGGCAAGCCCCCCTTTTTTCAAAGCCCAAAGAAGGGGAAACTCTATTATTATACTTGGCCATGAGTGCCGACGCAGTAAGCTCAGTACTCGTGCGAGAGGAAGGTAACGCCTAGCTGCCTGTATACTATGTTAGCAAAGCCTTCTTGCCAGCGAAGACCCATTACACGGACAGGGAGAAACTTGCCTTTTCCCTCATGATCGCTTGCCCACAATATACAAGTTCTGACAAGCCTCCCCCTTAAACAAGTACTTCAAAGGTCAGACACATCTAGGAGACTCATGAAGTAGGCCATAGAACTGAGTAAGTTCGACATCACATACCAACCCAGGACTGCAATAAAGGGGCAACCAGTGTAGATTTTGTCGCCAAGTTCACAGGGGCAATAGACCTAAATGTCGAAATGGAACCAACACACCCTCCAACATGGACGTTATTTGTAGATGGGTCCACTGGAGAATTAGGTTTGGGAGTAGGAGTCCTATTAGAAAGCCCAGAGGGCCATAGGCTCAACTGTACAATACGGTTCGATTTCAAAACTTTCAACAACGCGGCTGAATACGAGGCGCTCTGGCAGGCCTCAGACTAGCCAAGGAAATGCAGGTGAAAATTTTGGCAATCCAGAATGATTCGCAGCTTGTCGTAGGCCAGGTCAATGGCAATTTTGCAGCCAAAGACAAAGGTATGGCTACATACCTGAAGAAAGTGATGGAGCTGATCCCTTGCTTCGACAAGTTCGAGCTAACCCAAATCCCAAGGGCTGAAAACCTGTACACACCCTATCAAAGTAAGCAGCAACGACTCAGAATTGTTCAAGTTCATGCTTGTGAAGTACCTTCCCAAACCCTCCACAACCAGAACGGAAGAAGTGATGTGGATCGGAGAAACCCCCCATGGATGCGGCCCATCATAGCATACCTCCAAAATCATAACCTACTAGAGAACAAGGAAGAGTCCCGAACGCTCAGACACATGATCGTCCATTACGTACTTAAGCATGAGATCCTGTACAAAAGAGGTTTTTCATCACCTCTCCTAAGATGCACTGGAGGGGATGAGGCGGATTATATGCTAAGGAAAATCCACGAAGGTGTATCTGGCAACCATATTAGAGGCCTAGTACTAGCCCACAAAGTACTAAGACAAGGCTACTATTGGCCAACTTTGAAGAAATATGCATTACAATTCGTCCAAAAATGTGATAAGTGCCACCGTTTTTTAGGTAACCATCCCAGGTGTTAATAGTGGTATCCAGCTTGTGACCCTTTGGAAAATGGGGATCGGTTTGATAGGACCTATGCCAAAATGGAGGGGAGGCTAGAATTATGCGATTGTCGCCATCTACTACTTCACTAAGTGGGTCGAAGCCGAACTTCGGCTAAAATCACTGAGGACCATACATCAAAATTCCTATGGAAAAATATCATCTATCGGTTCGGAATACGCCACTCAATATTCATGGATAATGGGCGTCAATTCGACAAAAAGAAGCTCTGAGACCTATGTGACGAACTGGGCATCAAAAAATACTTTTCCTCCACTCATCATCCCCAGGCTAATGGCCAAGTTGAACTGGTCAACAAGACCATAAAGCACCTTCTAAAGAAGAAGCTAGACGAATCGAAAGGAGTGTGGATGGACAGCTCCCCCATGTGATATGGGCTATACACACTACTAGTCGAACGACAACTGGAGAGACCCCTTTCTCCATGGCTTACGGGATTGAGGCGATGAGCCCAGTTGAAGTATACCTGCCATCAGCTCGACGCTTGCAGTTTAACGAGGTCTCCAATGAAGAAATAAGGCGAGGTGAGCTTGACTTTCTTGACGAAAGGAGAGAAGTCTCGCAGGTCAAATTAGCTATCTACCAAAGGAAAATGATACGATACTACAATCACCAAGTTAAACGCAGATCTTTTCGAAGGGGGCGATTTGGTACTTAGAAGGGTGTTCCTGTCATCAAAAGAGTCGGGGGTAGGCACGTTGGGCCCAAATTGGGAGGGTCTCATCGTATCGCAGGTGAAGTAAGGTCTGGCACCTTCTTAATTGAAAATCTCGACGGGAAAATTCAGCCTCACCCATGGAATGTGGAACACCTTCGAATGTATTATTAGTAAGGTCCTGATCTGTATACCTGTATATGTACTGTTTATGATGAACTGTTAATTTATGGCGAGCCCATATCTCTATCAAATTAGTTAATTATGACAAGCTCATACGCGTCTTCATCAACGGTTAATTTATGACGAGTCCATATCTCCATCAAATTAGTTAATTATGACAAGCTCATAAATTATTATTTAAGTATGACAAGCTCATACGCGTCTTCATCAATGGTTAATTTATGACGAGCTCATAAATTATTACTTAAGTATGACTAGCTCATATGCATATGCATCAATGGTTAAGGAATGGCGAGCCCATCTCTATCAAGTTGATTAATTATGACAAGCTCATAAGTTATTGTTCAAGTATGACTAACTCATTAATTGTTGACAGTTGAATCATGGCGAGCCCATTAGCGATGAAATTATTAGTTAAAAGTAATACCCATGTACCATCTACCACAAATACAAAAGCGGGAGCCCATAAATCATCAAAGTAGGTTGGGAAGATTTATTTACAATTAAAACAAACTCCCTATAAAGGGACCATTACAAAAGAAAGGGAGAGGGACCTATTCTGAGGAGCAATGGCATCCTGCTGAGACTCTTCAGACACGTCCACCACCTCCACAAGACTCTCTACCTCATGGCTGAGGTAGACGGTTAGGCAGATAAGAATTCGCCTTTCAGTGCAGCCAAGTCTAGCTGTGGATGCAGTTCGGCCAACCTTTCAAAAACATCAGCATAGGCGACCTTTCTCCAGTGAATTTCCAGCCCCTCATACTCTGCTGTTTCATGGAAATGGGCCATATAGTCATGCACCACCGCCTCTCCCACCTTCTTCAATTGCTCAGAGTTTTCCACCCTCTTGGTCAAAGCATTCACCTCAGCCTTGCAGAGGTGTGCTTCCTCCTTCAGCCCCTCATTCTCCTTGGAGAGAGCCTCTACCTTGGACATGGCCTCAGCACATTTCAACTTAGAGGCCTCTGCAGCCTTTGTAGCAGTAGCAGCCTCAATAGTGGCAAACCCCGTCTCCATCAGGTCGGCTACATCACAAGTCTTAGCATGTGAAGAGTATTTGTTGGTCCAGTACTTATGACTAAGCCTTGTTGTCCCTTGGACCTCGGTAGGAAGCATCTCCATGACTGCAGGAGCAATCTTATCCGATCGCCTACCCAAGAAGTTTTGGGCTTTGTTCTCACTAAGGACACTCGTTCCTGCGCCTTTCTTCTTCCTCCTCAATAGGCTATCCCCTTCATCTATTGACTATTCAGCCTCGGCCATTTTCAGGGTCAAGATTAGGGCTGGGCAAAACTCGCCCGAACCCGCCTAACCCGGCCCAAACCGACCGGTTTGGGTCGATTTTTAGTTTTTTTAGTGGGTTTCGGGTATGGGGATGATTATTTAGGTCGGGTTGGGTCGGTATGCAGGTTACCCAAAAAAACCCGGTGCAACCTACCCAACCCGACCCGCCTATATTTAAAAAAAAAAAAAAAGTCCGACACATAAAAGGGGAAAAAGCCTTAAACTCACACAACATAACTCACAAATTCACGATCTCTCTCATCTTCATTCTTCACGCCGCAGCCCTAACGCCGACAACAACTTTTGCTCCCATCATTTTCTCTCCAATCTTCAACGGCAATCTTCGTTTAACCTTGCCGGTCGTCGTTTTGTCCACACTGCAGTGTTTGGTAAGTTTATTTCCTTATTTTGTATACATGTTTCTTTCTCCCGTCATCATTTTTTCTCTGCTTCTCATATGTGGCTTGACTCTTGAGACTTGAGAGCTTCTAGCCTTGGCCCTTGTCCACAAAACTACTGGAATCGTTGAAACTTGAACTACCTCAAGCCCATTATAAAATGTCAAATGTTCATCAGTTTTTTTACTTACCTCTATTCTCACTATATGGGTAACTGCCTAACTGGTAAGTAAGCCTTCAGTACAATATTTTCTTTAAGTTGTAATTTTATTTGAAGGGTGTGTACACATTTCTTCTATTGATGTACATTTCTTGTAGTCTTGTAGAAACGGTGACTTTGCTTAAATTTTGATTGAAAGAAGTCTCACATAGGACTTGCAATTTCTGCTTGACATATTGTAGAGGGAATTTCTTCAAGAGAGTAGCTTTTAAAGAATGTGAACATATATTTTTTACTTAATGCAATTTAAATTAACACTATATCATTGATTATGAGAAACTATGTGGTCTGATCAGTAGGACACTTTCATTTTTTGGTCTTACACTCTTATGCTGTAATCAGTTGTCTCACTATTTTTTTCTTTTTGTGTTGCTACTAATGCAGTTGAAGACATGCTCTTGTTATTTGATCTTCTGGAAATTAGAGTCAGGATAATCTGCATTGTCCTTAAGTAATGGACTCAGGTGCAATATTCTTCCTTCCTCGTAGTGCATTAATAAGTGTAATTTAATAGATGTATTTTGGTGTATTCATAGTTTTTGTGGAATATGTTGGTAGATATGGACGTACGGGAAGAACGTGGCACACGGGCTCAATCAAATGACCCAAAATTTGCAATCTAGTCTTCCTCCACGTGCACCGTCAACATTGGGTAAACGAAAATCTAATAGATTAGATTCTTATGTTTGGGATCACTTCACTCTATTAGGCTCAAAGGATATGTTAGGTGTAAGTGTAATTATTGTGGAGCAGTTTATGCTTGTGGCACTAAGAAGTGTGGTACTAGTACAATGGGTAATCATCTGACATATAAATGTAAGAAGTATCCACGTAGATTGGTGGATAAGAAGCAAAAAACCTTATTGTTTGAGAACAAAGAGGATGGAGGGAGCAATCTTACTGTTGTTGGTCGAAGCAAGGAAGAGTGTAGAGATGTACGTGCTAAAATGATAGTTTTGGATGAATTATCATTTAGGTTTGTTGAAGCTCATGGTTTTAGGCTCTTTTGTAGTGTAGCATGTCCTCAATTTAAGGCTCCATCTTGTAGGACTCTCGTTAGAAACATTTATCAGTTGCATTTGGATGAAAAACTGAAATTGAGAGATGCATTTTCTTTTCACCGTCAAAGGATTTCCCTTACAACTGATACTTGGACTTCTATTCAAAATGTTAATTACATGTCTCTTACAACACACTACATTGATTTCGATTGGACGTTTAATAAGCGTATTTTGAATTTTTGTGTCGTTCCAAACCATAAGGGAGAAACTATTGGAAAAATGCTTGAGACTTGTTTACATGATTAGGGGATTGAGAAAATTTTTGCAATCACTGTTGATAATGGAAGCTCCAATAACACAGCCATTTCTTATCTTAGGCGAAAGGTAGCTGCTTAGGGTAGTGATGGATGTGTTCTAGATGGAAGGTATTTGCACTTGAGATGTTGTGCAAGCATTATTAATTTGATTGTTGGTGAAGGGTTGAGGGAAGCACATGACTCCATTGTGAATATTCGTAATGAAGTAAATATGTGAAATCTTCTCCTACTAGGTATGAAAATTGAAGGAATGTGAAAGGAAAGAGAACATTGATTGCAAGTCTATTGTATTTTTAGATGTTACAACTAGGTGGAACTCTATCTATTTGATGTTGGAGATGGCATTGAAATTTGAAAAAGCTTTCGATAGGTTAGAAGAGGAGGATGCTCAGTATTTGCATTACTTTCGAGAAGATGATACTAATAGAAGGAGGGGTGGACCTCCTTCAAGTTTAGATTGGGAAAGCGCATCTATGTTTGTTAAATTTCTTGAAAAATTCTTTAATGTGACTTTGACTTTTAGTGTTTCATTGCGTGTTAGTGCTTGTACTTATCTACATGAAATTTGTAATCTTGTAATCGAATCGGATGAATGGAGATTAATTGGAAACATTTTTTTGGTTGAAATGGCGACTAACATGAAGAAGAAGTTTGATAAGTATTGGGGGAAAATGGAAAATGTGAATCAATTGTTGTTTTTCCTACTATCCTCGATCCAAGATACAAAATGGATTATGTTGAATATTGTTTGAACGATCTATATATGGATGTGGAAGTTGTTAGTAACATGATGAAGTCTTTGAAAGTAAATTTTATGGATATGTATGAGTGATATGTGGGTCATGAAGGTATCAATGGAAGTAGTAAAGTGTCAATTGAAGATTCTTCAAGTTCTATCAATAGATATGAAGGAAGTTCTTCTATGAGTGATGCTCATCTTAGTAGTTTTCTAGAGAAATAAGCAATTAAGGATTCGGTTGAAATAAAAAATGATGTGGAACGATACTTGTTGGATGTTTGTGAAAGCATCCAAGACAAGGATTTTCAAGTTTTAGATTGGTGGAAGGTTAACGGAAATAAGTATGGTGTCTTGTCCAATTTGGCCAAAGATGTATTGGCAATTCAAGTTTCAACTGTTGCTTCGGAAAGTGCATTTAGTACTGGAGGAAGGATACTTGATCCTTTCCGTAGTTGCTTAAGTCCTAGGATGGTCGTGGTCTTAGTATGCACTCAAAATTGGTTGAAAGCTTATCCAAACTTGGATGGTTTTTGCATGGAAGATGTTGAGCATTATAATGAAATGGATGAACTTTTAGAATCAATGAATTCAAAATCAACTGAGGATGACCAAGGGCCCAACGCTAAGTGATTCATTCATTTTACAAGATAACTTTTGTGGTAGGCATATGAATCAGTCAATAATTTCATGATTTGTATGTTTCCATCAGTTTTTGCACTTCTATAGCACTGACTTGTACAGTTTTTTGTGCTAACAGGTTACTTAACAAAACTTTTGCTTCAACAAACAATGATTTTTTTATTGTATCATGCTGCAGATTTTTTGGTGCTTGGTGGTGGAAGGCTGGAAGCTAAGATGTTACTTGCCATTACTCATACATTTTTTGCTAGAATGTGAGTCTCACCAAATCTTTCAAATTGATATGATAATCACATTCACGGAATTTTAGGGCCCTAGTTTAGATATTTTCTAGTTGAAAGTTTTTCTCATGTTGGTGTTGCTTATTTATGATTAGAGAATCATGCAATTTTTTCCTATTGTAGATATATGGGAACAGGATTAAGTCTTCTCTAATAGCTATTGCCTGTTGTTAACCAAAGAGGGAAGCAGTTGAACTGTGGGCTGTAGAGAATGGTATATTGGGGGGACTTCAATGCCCCTTGCGAAAATACCCAAGGATGGTGTCACTAGTCAATATCATCAATATTATGGATAGATCTCCATTTAAGCCCTCTGTATGTTTGCTATTTTATTCCTTGATTATTGTTCAATAAGAGACTCGCCTATATGTTATGTTGCTGCAGGTACCACTTGTGCTAACTCAGGCAATATTCATAGAAGGTTGTAAATCAATGGCTGTGGGGGTGAATAAATGTAATGGACTTGTAAATTTGTGAGCTGTGATTATGCAACTACCACAGTTCAACAACTATATTAATTTTCAAGTTTTTGTCAATGATGACTGCATTGTATTTGGGTGAATTTTTTTTGGATGGTTGTACATTGTATTAACTATTAATCATATTATCAGTTAGTTGGATGACTTGTTGGTTTTGTTTGAATCTATGGTAATAAGTTACACTTTGTCCAAACAGACCAACCCAACCCAACCCAACCCAACCCAACTCAACCGACACTTGATTGGGTTGGGTTTCAACATTTACTCAGGTTGAGTTGGTTTGATTTTATATCAAACCGACCATATTGGGTTAGGTTTGGGTTGGGCCAAAAATCGACCCAACCCAACCCACGCCCAACCCTGTTGAGATGGGCTCGGCAAGGATGGGACGCCTCAGTGATTCTTCCAATGTAGTTTGTCGTTTGGGTGAAGAAAGAGGTCCGACATTTTTTGACAGGACAAGTTTTCTTTTTAAAGGTCCATCTTCAGAGGCCCCACCCTCATCTTTCTCCTTTTCCTTCTCATCTTTTTCCCCCATCTTTGACGGGGGAGGTTGAGGTTTGCCCTGGAGAGACAGGCCAGCTCATCCTCTGATTTTTGTAAGTAGTTGAGCTACTACTTAGGGGTTTCTTCCTCTGAGCCTCCCCAAGGCTCCGCAGGTGGAACAGGTTGGGCTTTACCCGCTCTTTGTTATCATGTTAACCTATAAATAGAAGATAAATTAGAAACAACCACTACAAGAAGTCACAATCATCAGCTAAGCCAATATTACCTTTGGAAGCCATCAAGAAGTGGACAACAAATAAGGTCCGCTTGGCGATGACATTCTTGAGATACCTCTTCTCGATAGGTAAAGTATAAATTGCCCTCACCGCAGCCCACTCGGACGGTTTGAGTCGAAACCGATCTATAGTAGCAGCAAAAATGCCATGGCAGTCCAGTACTAGATAAAATAAGAACCAATGTGTAAGAAATGATAAGTCGATGGAGGCTCGACTCACTGTACTCATGGTATTGGGTCGGCACAGTTATCTTCGGGACCACATCTCCTTCAACGGTCTGCCAATAACCCCTAACCTAAAACTAAGAGGACTTCCAGTTTTTTATAGAGGTAGGGATCCCCCAGACAAAGGAGGAATGTGAGCCCTAGGGGTTCATACAGTACCACCCCTTACAATCGCCACCCCACTAGAAACTCGAGGTTGAAAGAGGGTCTGGAAAACGTGTGGAGGCATATCCTCGACAAGAGTAACCTCCTTCCAGAGAAGAAAGGCCCCTGCCAACTGGTTTTGTGCATTTGGTACTAGTTGGGTGGGGGCCAAATTATATTCCCTAAAGACAAATCTAAAAAAATGGGTGCAGGGGTAATCTCAACCCCCCAGCTAGAATTGCTTCGCTTACAGCCACGCATCCTTCCCTGGGAAAGCAGACTCTCTTTTCCTAGGTCGGCAAGAGCATCTCTACGTCATCAGGTATTCTATACGTCTCCCTAAATTCTCCAGTTCTCTCTCATTTATGTCAGTAGGCCACATGGAGGCTCCCCACCTAATGCTAGGGTCGATGGGATCCTCACTGTCGCCCTAGAACTATGGGAACCCCCATCGCCTTTATGATCCTCTTGGTAGGAATCACCAGAGGAATTCCCGCCTCCACACAAATTAGGGCCATGTCCACCTTGGAAGACCCCTCACCAGGAGTGCTAACGCATGCCCTTACATTTTCTTCACTTGCTCGTAGCCAACCTATATATGCTTTAGAGCTAACAACCTTTTTAGACGAAGAGACCATTTAAAATTAAGAGAAGAGATAAAAACACCTCAATATAAAAAGATACTTATGCAAATTCTAAAACCCCAAATCCCGGATAGTCTCGAGGTATAGGAAAAATAGTCAATCGTCGATAATTGCAAAGACTATAAGTTCGGACGAAAGGAAGCTTCAACACTTGGCTTCACGAAATCTCAGTGAGTGGAAAAAGATGAAAAAATGTGTTGTCAACTCTTTATATAGGCTTAGCAGACGAATCCCCATCGTTGGAGGCTTTCCAGGCTTAATCCAAGCCCTCCATCTGTAGCTTCACCATCTACATAGAAACTAAAAAGGCGCCCATTTAGGTTTGAATCAAGGGCCCAGATTAACCCGTGCAACACACACGTGAAATTCACGTGTATCTGGGCGAAGGTAAAATATCATCATCATCATACAATAAATATGCACGCCGCTCGAGTCTGGGGAATGACCAAGAATATCCAGATGTCGCTCATTGGAAACCAGCACCCACCAAGTCATCTCATAATTAGGTCACTCCCTCTGCAGCTCGTTCGCGTAAATGAGGTCTCTTTCACATGGCTCATCCCCACAAAGGAGGCTGTACCTTCACATGGCTCGCCCATTCCAAGGATCATCCCACTCCAGCGACCTCAAAACAAGTCAAGAAAGCCTCATTACCAACTCCAGCGATTAAATGACGAACTCCACACGTCCACACATAGTATAAATAATCATACTAAAAACCCCCATCCCATACGTTAAATGGGACAAAAAAACTGGCATACAAGAAAAAGGAAATAAACTTTGATCCTCTCCACTACACCCGAAAACCGACCCCCTTTTATATCGAATAACTTAAAACAACAACTGATAAAAGGTTTTTGATCATCCCCTTCACTAATTCACGTGAAAACTGGTGACTTGAGTCTCAAACATACTAGAACCTAAGCTTACGCGGATATTCGTTTCTACTTATTTGTTAGCCACGTCATCGGACCATTTTCTGGGGTCAACAATAGTTATATCGTGGTTGAAGAAGTCTATGAGCTCTTTTACTCTGCATCAGAGCTTTCCCTTTATTCGCATGGTTGTGCCTCTACTGTGGCTCTACATGCCTTATATTTCCTGATCATGAAATTGTTGGAAATTCGTTTATAAAATATTGGTTTTGTATTAACTTTGGCCAAATATTCAGATAGGTTCCGATAGTCAATTCGTTCATATGAATATAATAATTTGTTCCACTCTTCAAGTAAAAGATTGTGGTATATTTGGACTCACAAAATCAATTCTCAATGAATAAGAAATTGAAATCTAGAGTACAGTTGAAAAAATAAAAAAACTAAATTTCAGTCGCCCGCTCGAGCAGTTGCCTCTCGCATATCGAGCAGTCTAAACAGCTGTGACATTTCATGAAACATGCTGAATTTTAGGGTGTATCTTTTCAACCACAACCCCTCAACTTCTATAAATTGAACTCTTTGGTGGTCTAAATTCATTCCATATCATATGCATTGATTGTATTACTCCAAAATCATTGCAAAATCAAACCTTCGTTGCATTAAAAACGATTCAAAGTAGACACTGTTTTTCAATTTCAAGTTCGTTGATTCTTGTCATTTGAAGTGCTTCTACAACAAGGAGGAAATCATTGTATCTTGGGAGACGATTGTCGAGATTCCATGAGCACCTTGGTGGGACAAATTTGTTTTAAAGAAATAGTGTTAAAAACTTGCTTTGATTTACAAACTTCATTGTTTCCTTTCATTTCTGCAACTTATCGTTGTCATTCTAAGTAAGTGCTTACTTTGTTTAAGTTATTCAAAATACAATTAAAAAATCCACACACATATACCAACAGAAACTCTTCCTTGAATAAATCAACTAAGTCATCTTAAGTCTTTAGGTGTTTGGTTGCATGTCTCTAGAATTGAGTGCTCCTATCTAAATCAAAACTTAAGGCTTGAAAAATTGCATACTACGGAGTCTTTTCTGTAAGTGTTATGCCATAGGTCTAATCAACTGTTGACATAAACACTTTTAATATATANATTATAAGGAGTTGAGATTGTGAAATACAAATTATATATGATTGACTTTTAAATCATTCATAGTCGTAAGTAATAATGAAATACATATATCATTATTATGGATAGACTATCACGTGTGTCATTTCTTACTTGTGAAGTAAGTAGCTAGTCTCACAAGCTAAAATGTGGTGATATTTAAATGAACATGTGGATGTTTTGTTATAAAACAAAACATTGGAGACATGTTTGGGAGATTACACATGGATAACTATCTGAGTGTCGTGGTTAATCTCTAATGTTCGATAGAGGAATTGGTCATTCGACTTGAGCTAATCATAGTGCCTTATATGATAACTATCATACTTTGGTGATGTTGGATGTTTCTTTGCCAATGGTCACTAATACGACATCGTTCAGGTATGTCAATAATCATATGAAAGTTGTGAATGATCAACAGAGGATTCGTCACTCTTACATATTAAGAGATTATGATTTACATTTCATTCAATTAAGTTGATAACGAAATCCTTGGCCAATGTGTACTCATAAGTTGAAAAAGAGTTTTCAACTTACATTGAATTAATAGAAGGATGAAAGACATGATTGATAATTAAAATTGACACATATCCATATATTGTAATTGATCGGATCATATTGACGAAATGATTATAGTTTCACGGTAAATGAACAGTTTGATTCTATCATACTGCGTGACATTTCCCATCACATGTATTGTCCGACACATTGCTAGATGTAAATCTGGGATGATGAATGTGAATTGATAATACATTAAAAGGGGTATTTTAATTTATCGGTTTTGATTCGATCAAAATAATAATTCTTGTCGCTAGGCATCGTGATCGAGAATCTAATAGGTCACACACAAAACGAGAATTAGGAGAATGAGATTCAATAATTAATTAATTAACAGGTATTTGATAATTAATTAATTGGGTTGCTTGTTAATATGCTCAAGTTAATTAATTGAAAATTAATTAATTTATGGACTAAATTTAATTAATTAGATTAATAAAATATTGTACTAAGTTAAGTTTAAGAGACACGTCAAGCCTACTTGGACTTATATTAATTAGTTATTAGGGTTTCAGTAAAACATAACACGATTCATATTGTTGCTAAAACAAAAAAGGAGAAATTCTAGTTCTCTTAAACTTGTTCCCTGAGTAGATTTTCATTGGAGGTTGGATAATTGGACGGCTGTAGATTGCAAATCAAATGTGGTATTCATGGAATTCAACAATGGTGTAATTATTTATCATAGTTTCTATCTAAACACAAAGTAGATCCGTTGTGAGAATTAAAATTATTTTATTTTCCATTGCGTATGATTAAGTAAATTTCTAACACTTTCCGCCTCCATCATTTCCTAGGTATTTATGATCCATTATTGAGAATGGGGTGTCAAAGAATAATAATTGCTAGGATTATTTTCTTTATTTCATGTAATGAATCCGGTGAATTTTTTAACATTTTAGCTATATAATTTTAATTATATATTTGGCTAAAAATTAATTGTTCGGATAAATGACATAGCTTAGGTTAATATTTATTTAATTAAATTAATTTCATGCAACTTAATTATGTGTGAATTACTTATTGCGTGTTTAATTGACATTCAATTGTTTGATCATTAATTGATTGATTTAATGATAATAATGAGATTGAGAGAATATTTGTTTGTCTTGTTCGTCAATAATTGACATATGTTTCATAAAAAACCAAGAGATGATTATTGACTATGCAATCTTGCTAGAATTCCTACAATTGAATACTTTTACATTTGTATAAATTTATATAGAGATATAGTAAATATAAACATATGAAAATGGTTACTTTTGCTCAAGAGAGATTACTAACTAAATTGGTTAATTTGAATGTTAATATATGAAAAAGGTATTGAATGATATTGAATCGATTGAGTATTAAATAGTTTTAGTAAAATCGAAATTCCTAATGACTTAATCCCCCGTGCTCTCTACAAATTAGACTAGTTAGATGAATTGCTTAATAAAAATTTTAAATCTTGATTTGATACATTAGCACCACATTAATTTAGATTGAAGTTAGATTAAAAATTAGTAAATATTTTAGTCAATGCAAAAAGTTATTCGAATTTAAAAATCCATTTTATTACTTGTTACGATCCATACACATAAAAGTTTCATCGATCAACAAACACTACCCTTGCAATCGCACGGGCTTATCCCTTGCGATCATAAGGCACACTATTTGTCTAAATCCATCATTTTCCAACTTTTGTCACTTTAGTTCCCATCTTCCAAATTTTGCATAGCTTAAGTCCTTTTCACCCCCCCCCCCCCCTCCCCCTTCCCATTCCTTTTCTTCAAAAGACTCTCCAATATCGAGTTTCTCCAAAACTACCAATACATTCACAAACTTAAGTATTAATTTCACGAAAGAATTCTCAAATGTCCACTTTTGATGACCTAAATAAGTGTAAGAATTACAATTTTCACAAGTCTCGAATGGGACTGCTATATTCAAAGGCTGACGGATAGTAGGTCATGGTGGGGCACGCAACCCACCAATTTTCCAAGATTTGTTTTTTTTTTTTAAATAATTCCCACAAACAGTCCAAACTGTTGAGAGCCCAATCCATCATTAATCAACCCAATTCAAACTTGCTTTACCTAATTCTGACTCCAATTTCCCTGGGTACTTTTAAAAATGGCCCAGTCAAAGACCTAAATTTTCACATTGACTTTTCCCTTATTCCATATTTCCACATTGGCCTATTTGATATCTAAAGACAAAAATGCCCTTAAGTGTATAAAACTATTACAAAATATAGTTTCGTTAAAAAAACAATACTACCATTTTAGTTAACAAATAAAAACCAAACACTCCCTACTTAAAATTTCAAAATCAGCTCCAACACAGATAAAAACTCTCTCATCTTCTTTAATATGAAAATCTAAAAAATATCGATAGCCGAAGAAAAAAATTGTTTTCTGTCAATTACTTCGAATCGGTAAGTATATTTACATATGTTTAATTTCGTTTTCGTTAAATGTGTCGATAAATTAAGATTCGACATAGATTACAAGCACATAAATTTTTTTAGTAGATGTACAATTTTTGTAAGCACAAATGAAAAAAATATTCATCTGCATCTTACTTTTTGATTTTGTCAACTATTACGGCCTTAACAATCGACTTTTACGAAAAAACAACCCATTGTTAACGTGCCGGTCGGAAGTTAAGCTGTTAACAGCCGGTGACGTGGCTATTAACAGCCGTTCTGTTATTGCCGGCTGTTAGTCGGCTGTTATTTATATTTTTTTTGTTTTTAACAAGTTTATGTTGTCACTGTGAACCGAATTTTTGAATGAATTTTTACAATTTGTGTTTTGTCATGCAGATATGATGATTGTACTCCTGATTTTTTACTTTGGTGATTTTGAATTTGATGAAAATAATCGATGGCCATGGAAATTGAAATGGACGAATGACATACAAAGTGGTTTGCCAACACATATAACAGAGAGTACATCGTACGAGGAACTGTACCATGATATACAGAACAAGCTGAACGTTGATTCATCTCGATGTGATATGGTATTGAGATTTCAATGTAAAGAGCATTTGTCATTTTTTATTCCACCTATGAAGGTTACATCTGATGTTGAAGTGAATTATTTGTTTGAGTCGAACAAAATGCAAATGACACCTATTTGCGTGAATTTAGTGAGGAAAGACGACGTGGAAGATAGAAATGAACATTCTGATGGAGCAGATGATAATGCTAATGATTTTTGGGATATAGTGGAGATAGCTCGCAGGATGATGCTAATATTCCGGAGATAGTTATTCCTCATCGTGACATCGCTATGACGCATAGAATTCAGTCAGTAGTTCAGGACAACGAGAATGTAAATGAATTCACAAATGAGGATTTAATTGCTTTATCCCATCAGAGACATGAGCCGGGTGGGAGCTCAGGGGCTAGAACGAGTAGATCGTCATCTAATTCTTCACGTGTGATTCCCGATGATGAAGATCTGTATGTTGAGCAATATTTTGAAATGAAGAAAGATTTGTAGGAAGCTATGCACCTACTGGCATTGAAATTCAACTTTCAGTTCAAGGTAAAGAAATCAAACAAGTCGTTATTGACACTTGTTTGCATCGACGATAGTTGCCATTGGTGGTTGCGAGCGACTAAGATGGATACAAATGAGTCATTTGTAATTCGTAAGTATTCACGGGAACGTACTTGTAAATTGGGGATTCGTCAAACGATCACAGACAAACTCGATCATGGTTTATTGGTTAGGACCCACAGATAATCTACAGACATTTAGACATCATTAACAACGTTCGGCGAGAGTACGGAGTGGTCATAAGCTACCAGAAGGCCTAGAAGACCAAAGAATGCGCGTTGGAGGATTTAATGCTAAATTGGCCGGGTACTGCCATAATTTGGGGACAACTAATCACAGTTCTACTCTTTTCATTGAGATGGAGGGCGAGAATTGCTTTAAATATTTATTCATGGCTCTTGAACAATGCATTAAAGGATTTTAAAATGCGACGCGACCCATAATTTTAGTCGACGGTACAACTCTGAAATTGAGATATAGGGCAAGCTGATTATTGCTATATGTCAAGATCCTAACATCCAGATTTATCCACTTGCATTTGGCGTAGTCGACAATGAGAATGATCTGTCAATGCGTTGGTTCTTTACGAAGCTTAGGGAAGTGATCGGGGAAGTCAATGATCTTGTTTTCGTAACTGATCGAGGCCAGTCTCTAATAAATGCTATCATTGAAGAATTCCTTAAGGCACATCATGGGTACTGCATGTACCATATACAAGGTAATTTGAAGACTAGATATCGGGGCCAAGGCACCATTTGATTGTTCAGGAGACTGACCGAAGCTTACAGTGTCAGGAATGTAATAAGTTTATAGTCGAGATTGGAAATAAGTCGTTCCTGGAATGGGATTATCTTACAAGAACATTGGGCGAGTTCACATTTTCCAGGACGTCGGTACAACTTGATGACATCGAACAACCTGGAGTCTCTGAATGCATTGTTTAAGAAGGATCGAGAGTTGTCAATTCTTGCAATGATGGAAAACATCTGTACCAAGTTGTAGTAGTGGTTTTACGACCGACGTGCGGAATCACAGAATTGCACAAGCGTGCTAGCCCTAGCTCAAGAGGATAAATTGTTCAAGGCTGCAAAGGTTACGAGAAATTTGATTGTGGAATCGCTGGAAGAGTAGCACTACTCTGTATAATGTGCACGTCATGTGGCATACATAACATGGTGGACCTGACTGACAACATATGCACTTATACTCGATTTCAGTTGGAGAGTTTTCCATGTAAGCATGCAATTGTGGTAGCTATGAACATAGGCTTCGCAGTGAGAACATTATGCTCTCCTTAGTACAGGACTGATTATTGGAGAGCGGTGTATACTGTTCCCTACTGAACGAAGTCGATTGGAAAGTTCCTGACCATATTCTCCCACTTAATAGTTTGTCGCCACCGGTAGTTGAACCGCATGTCCCTGGGTGTCCACGTATATCTAGAACACCCTCTACTGGAGAGTTTTCTTAACCGCGTAGGTCGGCAGATGTAGAGCAATCGGCCACACTCGCCAAACTTTTACGAGTCAGATTATCCTGAATGACAATTATTCGAGTCTGTAATGTTATTGATGCTAAATGTACAATATTTACATTCATTTTAGCATTCTTTATAATTAATTCGTACGTGAATATTCAAAAATTTTACACATATTTTTTGCAATTTTTACAATTATTTCGTACATAAATAAACAAATAAGTATCTAAGGTTACAATTGTATTAAAATGATTACAACTGTATTACAATTGGGGTACTTCCCGTCAACGAACGACCTCATCTTCACCTCGGTCCTGAAGGGAGAAACGTCGTATTGTGACGACAACATGGCCCTCTTGCCGACCATTTACTCTGGGTCGTCCATTGCACACTTTTTCCCTCAGCCACGTCGGGCGTACGCTCGCCCTCTACCCCGAGGACCATAGTCTCCTCGAAGCTCCCCATCTCCACGGCCATCGGAGTCACCCCCTCGGTCCTCTCCTCTGAGTTGAGAATCGCGACCCCCTAGTGGCTACCCAACTACTCTGCCACCTCCATCGGGGAACTACCTCCGTTGTGTCCTCCCCAGCCACCATTCCCATCTATGTTGGGGCCACTGCCTCTGTACTATCCTTCCCGGCCACCCCCTCTCACTCCACAAATAACAAAAATAATTCCAAATGAACATCATCCACCCAGAACTATCAGTGACCCCTCTCCCTCTCCCCATCACCATTTTCGTCACCCCAACTATCACCCCGTCCCATGCCCGCTATATTGTCTCAGTGGGCTGCGACCTTATCCTAAAGGTCTAGCAAGTGGCGACATAGAACTCCAACATCATTAGATAAATCACTGAACCTTCATATAAATTCTCGTCGCATTATGCCCATCTGCTTCGTAGGCAGTCGTACTGATCACCGACCCTTCCTATCAAATATTGTCGCAGTCTCCCCACCTCTCCCGCTATAAATACAGTCAGGCGGTCATACAGATCAGCGGAATACTGCCTCTGACTGTGTACAAGAGATCTACAAGGTAGGTGAGTGGACGGGGGAGAAGAAGACCTGATCAACGGCTGTGATACCCTCGACGAAGGTGATCGTCGATCAACTGGACCGCGCTCCTACACGAATGGGAACATTAAAAATTATTTTTTTAATGAAAATCGACTAACGCATACAAAATAGTAATCAATAAATTATATTCAATTCACATACCTCATTTCGGCCCAGGATGGAATCGGACACCCGATCGTCTTCTTGTGTGGAGCGGCTAATTCACGCACATAACCACGAGCCTCATCCTCTATTGACAGCATGAACTTAGTTATGACTTTAAGTTGGCATATCTACATTTCGACTAGTTAACAATCATTTGATCATATTTTGGAGCTACGCACAACATAAATAACAAATGTATTAACTGACTTGAGGGTCGTCGAGGAGAGTTGATAATTGTTTGCTAGTTGGACATCCCTCTTCTCAAGATGCTCGCAAATCAGGTAGTTAGGAGGGGGATAGTCTCATACTCCCAAATCTGCTACATATACAATTAGTATATTCATATTTTATTATAAACAATATTTTACATTAATTATGTCAAACATTTACCCGCACTACCAGGGGCAATCCATATGTATCGTACTTACGCATGATCCACTTCGGCCTCGAGTGTGACTGGTGAAAACGTGCACCGTGTCTTCGAAACATATCCGGCCCCACGGATATGTGTTGAAAACATCAAGATCGTCGATGATTTCCAAATGGAAGAGGTCGATTGCAGTCTTTATATGGTAACATCGGAACATGCTTTTAAGGATGTAGACCAGTCCGAGCTTCAGTCTGTCTAACATATGGTCACACCCCCTGATCGTGTCCATCAGCTGTGGCAGAAGCACCGTCCCATGTCCCTGGAAGTAAGCATCGAATAGCCTGATGTCTCTCTGAGTACCGGCACGAGCTGCATCATCGCCCGTAATCTCCAGTCCAGTGATCAGGGCAAACTTGAACATAGAGAAACTAGACTCAGCAATCGTCGACTGGACTCAGCAACCGACACAGTAGTGCATTGATGATCTGCCCCGAGAACTGCACATCTCTCAACTCGTAAAGGGGCAAAAGAAAGGACCTACGTAGCATATCTGCATGCTGCTCATCCAGAAGCTCCAACACAACGGTGTAAATACCAAGGCAACCTTCCAGGTAGCCTTACCCGACATCTGTCTCAAAGTCGAGTCCAAGTGGTACTTCATGCTACAAAAATTTAAATATTAGCACATCGAACAAAAGATAATGGAATACAACATAATCTCAAAAAATTAAGTGAACCGAATTGTAAAAACTAAAGAGGAGAAAGAATTTTAAATTAAAAAATAAAATGAAAAAAGAATTTGCTAATTTCGTTAAAAAGAATATTTCATTTTGGTAATTATCAATTTAAATTTCTTCATTTAATTATATATATTAAAAAAAATAAACAAAGGGAAAATATTAAAAGTAAGTAAATGATATAAATATTATTTAATTAAATTTGAAAAAATTAAAAATTCGTTTACAAAGAATATTTCATTAAAGAATTCAAAATTAATTAAAATATTAAAATAAAAAATTAAGAATTTGCTAATTTGTTTAAAAATAATATTTCATTTTCTTAATTATCAATTTAAAACCATTTATTTAATTTTATATATAAAAATAAAAACAAACAGAAAATATTAAAGTTAAGTAAACAATAGAACTATTATTTAATTACATTTGAAAAAATTAAAGATCAGGTTACAAAGATTATTTAATTAAAGAATTTTAAATTAACTAAAAGGAAAAAAAGAATTTGCTAATTTGTTAAAATAGAATACTTAATTTTGGTAATTATCAATTTTAAATTATTTATTTAAAACAAAAGGAAAATAATACAATTACGTAAATAATATAAATATTATTTAATTAAATTTGAAAAAATAAAAGATTTGTTTAAAACGAGTATTTAATTAAATAACTTTAAATTATTAAAAAATTAAAATAAAAAATAAGAATTTGCTAATTTGTTAAAAAATAATATTTCATTTTCTTAATTATCAATTTAAAATTATTTATTTAATTTTATATGTAAAAATTAAAGCGAACGGAAAATATTAAAATTAAGTAAACAATAGAAGTATTATTTAATTACATTTGAAAAAATTAAAGATTAGTTTAAAAATAATATTTAATTAAATAATTTTAAATTTATTAAAATATTAAAAGGAAAAAAATAAGAATGTGCTAATTTGTTAAAAAATAATATTTCATTTTCTTAATTATCAATTTAAAATTATTTATTTAATTTTATATATAAAAATAAAAGCAACTGGAAAATATTAAAGTTAAGTAAACAATAGAAATATTATTTAATTACATTTGAAAAAAATTAAAGATTAGTTTAAAAAGAATATTTAATGAAAGAATTTTAAATTAATTAAAAGGAAAAATAGAATTTGCTAATTTGTTAAATAGAATACCTAATTTTGGTAATTATCAATTTAAAATTATTTATTTAAAAGAAAAGGAAAACATTACAATTACATAAATAATATAAATATTATTTAATTAAATTTGAAAAATAAAAGATTTGTTTACAACGAATATTTAATTAAATAACTTTAAATTATTAAAAAATTAAAATAAAAAATAAGAATTTGCTAATTTTTTTAAAAATAATATTTCATTTTCTTAATTATCAATTTAAAGTTATTTATTTAATTTTATATGTAAAAATTAAAGCAAACGGAAAATATTAAAGTTAAGTAAACAATAGAAATATTATTTAATTACATTTGAAAAAATTAAAGATTAGTTTAAAAATAAACTAATCTTTCCATCTCCACTTTGTTGTCCCCTGTTAGTATTATATCGTCAACGTAAACAAATAAGATTGTCTTTGAACTATGCTTTGGGTGACTGCTTGAGACCATATATAGATTTCCTAAGTTTGCATACTTGATTTTCTTTATTACTTCTGTTAAAGCAGGTGGTATTGTCATGTAGACTTCTTTTCCAATTCTCCATTCATGAATGCATTCTTAATGTCAAATTGTTGGAGAGGTCAATCAAGGTTAACCGCTAAGGATAGGAGAACTCGAACTGTATTTAGCTTCGCCACTGGTGCAAATGTCACTGTGTAGTCGATGCCATATGTTTGTGTATACCCCTTGGCGACTAGCCGTGCTTTATATCGTTCTATTTCCCCATCTGCCTTGTACTTTAACGAACTGTATTTAGCTTCGCCACTGGTGCAAATGTCTCTGTGTAGTCGATGCCATATGTTTGTGTATACCCCTTGGCGACTAGCCATGCTTTATATCGTTCTATTTCTTCATCTGCCTTGTACATTATATTGAAGACCCATTTGCATCCAATTGGTTTCTTTCCATTTGGTAAGTTCACAACTTGCCACGTTTTATTTTTCATTAGAGCCCTCATTTTCTCCATTACTGCCTCCTTCCATTTTGGTGATTCCAGGGCCTCCTGAATATTTCTTTGAATTTCTGTTTTATCAAGGTTAGCTGTAAAAGTACGAAATTCTGCAGAAAGGTTATTATAAGATGTAAACTTTGAGATAGGATGAAGGGTACATGAATGAGTTAGTTTTCTGAGAGCGATGGGTAGATCATTGTCAGGAGATATGGTTCTGTCGGAGTTCTCATCAGGTCCTTCCACCTGTTCTGACTCTTTTGGTGCTTCAAGTATATAGGTTTCCTTATACCTTGATTTGGGCTTCCTTGAGTAAACTAGAATCTCCTTGTTTTTTGTTTTCCCACATCTCCCCCTAAATTCAAGTTTTTTTCTGTATGTAGCATAGTAGAAGGTTGAGTGACTAGGTCAGGCAGGAAAAGGTTAACATCCCAGAATTCTTGGTTAGAAAACCGATCTTCTAGGTTAGAGAACCGATCTTCTTTTCTGAGATTCTCCCCGTGAAGAGAAGGTTTTTGGAAGTAAGGAGTGTTTTCGAAGAAAGTGACATCGAGATTGACAAAGATTTTGTTGGAGAAGGGTCAAAACATTTATAACCTTTTTGTGTGGGTGAATATCCAATAAATACACATTTAATTGCACGGGGTTCAAGTTTGTTTGAAAGGTGGGAGTGTACGTGGACAAAAGTAGTACTGCCAAAATACCTTTAGGGATAGATCCGAGTTCAGATGGGAAGTTGGAAAGTGTTTATGGAATCGTTGTATAGGTGAGTAAAAGGAGAGAGTACGGCTAGGCATACGGTTGATGAGGTATGCTGATGTCAAAATTACATCTCCCCAAAACATTTTAGGCATGTTTGCAATAAAAATTAAGGCACGGGCGACTTCTAGGAGATGTCTATTTTTCGTTCAGCAATCCCATTTTGTTGGGGAGTGTTGACACAAGAGCTTTGATGGACTATTCCATTTTTCATTAGGTAGTCTTGTAAAGTTGTATTAAAGTATTCAGTGCCATTGTTAGTTCGCAAGATTTGAAGTTTTGTTTGAAATTGGGTTTGAATCATAGAGTGAAAAGTTATGAAGACTGAACGAACATCTTTTTTTCCTTTAGGAGGTACACCCAATAGACTCGGGTATGATTGTCAATGAACGTGACGAACCATTTAGTGTGGGTGTGATTAGGGGTGCGAGAAGGTCCCCATAAATCACTATGAATAATGGTAAATGGTGTAGATGGTTTGTATGTAGACTTAGGAAAAGATGTACGTTGATATTTTGTAAATTCGCAATTTTCATATTGAAACTCTATAGAAGTCTTTTTAAACAAATTTGGGGGAAGTACACGTTTCAAGTATGGAAAACTAGGATGACCCATTCTATTATGCCATAACAAAAGTTCACTATCACTTGAAGCAGATGCAGAGTTACAATTATTAAGTTGACCTAGTTTACTCACATCAACTTCCTCGAAGTAGTACAGTCCCCCATACTATTTAGCACTACCAATCATCTTCCCCATTGAAAGGTCCTGAATTACACAGTGAGATGGGAAAAAATTAGAAGAGCAATTGGAATTTTTTGTCAGTTGGCTAATAGATAGTAAGTTACAAGACAAGTTTGGGACGTGGAGTCCACAGTCAAGTGTTATGGATTTAGAAATTCGAATACTCCCTTTTCCCGTAACTGAAGAGAGTGAACCATCTGCAATTTTCACTTTAACATCTCCAGCACAAGTTGAGTATGATGAGAATAGTTGGTATGAATCTGTCATGTGATCGGATGCACCCGGATCAATAATCCTAGATGTTTTATATTTTATCGTGCTTAAGGCTTGTAGAAAGTTACCTTTATAAGCTAGGGAACTAGAAGAGCCTTTGGTAGAGGACTGACCAGATGTTTGAAGGCTAGAAAAAAATTGGTAGAGTTGTTCCATTTGTTTAGAATTGAATACACCGCTGGGTGTGGAATTTATAGTCTCAGCTTGGTGTCCCCTAATCAGAGTATTTTGCCTTGGTTTCCAGTCAGTGGGTTTTCCATGAATTTCACAACACGTATCTTCTTTATCCCCTGACCTACGACAATGTTCACACCATAATCTTCCTCGTTGTTATTTTTGGGTTGACCTATTTATAGCCCCTTTTAAAGAGAAGCCCAACAAACCACCTTTTCCACTTGAATTTTTAGGCCCAGACTCCAAGCCCAAGGATTTAAAGTTTCCTGTACTTGGCCCACTGTTATTAGGCCCAGAAAATGTTGGCCAAGTCGATTTAGAGTAAGAAGGCAGCCCATTACTTCTGGAATTGAGCGCCGACAACTCTCCAGTGGCTCCAAGCGATCTAGTCATCTCCTTTAGCATGACCAGCCGGTGACCTTCTTCCCGGCGAACCTCCACAAACACTTCACGAGTTGCAGGCAGTGGTCGCCTGCCTAAGATTCTGCCTCGCACATCATCCAACTCCCGGTTTAAACCTACTAGGAACTCGTAAACACGCTCATCCTCCTTCTTCTTTTTGTACGGAGAACAATCGTCCGAACACTTCCACTCCTCTACATTGAGATCCAATTCTTGCCAAAGACCCACCATCTCCATGTAATAATCCATTACATCCCTGGTTCCTTGCCAGATTTGCCAAAGTCGAGTTTTGATTTCAAAAATGTGTGATGAATCTTCAGAGTCTGAGTAGGTGTCTTTCACTGAGTCCCACACGTCCTTTCCAGTTGGGAGGAAGAGGTACGTCTTCCCAATGGCCGATTTCATTGAATTTACCAACCACGCAATCACCATGGAATTCTTTGATTTCCACTTCTGCAACGAAGCTGTCTCGGTTGCTCTCTTGGTTTCACCATTAAGGTAACCTAACTTCCCTTTTCCTTCAATTACTAATTTTACGGATTGGGCCAATGAACGGAAGTTCCTTCCATTCAACTTCTCCACCGTGAGTTGGAAGGATGAATTCTCCAGACCATGGGAGCCAATTGAGTGAACAACCTCTGTCTCGAAGTTTGAGGTTTCAGAGGTTGTCGATTCTTCTCTACTGTTGGCGGGGAATTCCGCCATGATTTTGCTAGGTTAGATATCTAGCTCTGATACCAAGTAGAAACGATTTTCTGTCTTATTAATCGAATAATTACAAAGACCTATCACACCCTATTTATATCACACGAGATATTACAAGAAAGGAAAACAAAATAAACTAACTATGGAAATAATATTTCCCTTCCAATAATTCCTAAACATAATCTTTGATTTATGGAAGGTTAATGTACGGTTTCCTACAGTTTGACTATGCTCCGCTAACTCCAAATATATGCGTCCATCATAGGCTATATTACTTCAAATTAATTTTACTGCCAATAGTCTCAAGTCTCGTGAGAACTTGACATAAGAATTCAGGTTCTTTACTCTTGATTTGGTTCTCTTTAAACTTTGTTTCTTATATTCGTTTGCTTGAAGGATGGATTTTCGTATATTGTATCCTTGTAATTTATGGATTGAAAAGAAAACAGAATAGAAGCTTCTAACAGTAGAAACTGCACTGGTAAGGATTAAATGCACATCCCACAGCTGAAATTCTGGTTAAAGAACATGGCGAAAAAAGTCGATTTTCACTACTATTACAAGAGAAATTTAGTTTAATTATCACGTCGGCTTCAAATTCTGAAACATTGTATCCCACATGATTTCTTTGACACTACTCGACCAAATCTCAGCGTTGTTACTATCAACTTTTTCATGGTCCAACGCGTGTTTTGTGATACGCAAGTTTTTATCAATTCTGTTCAAATTTTGATATGAGCCAGAGTTTAGAGAATCGACTATGGGGCTCCCATTTGTGAGCATCAACAATTTTTGGCCAGACTCAGCAATAGAATCTCCATTTGTTATCATCATTTGCCTTTCTGACATTGTAGCTCTCAACTTCTTTTTCCTCTGTAACATAGCAACCTTCCATCTCAAACTGTAATGCCTTTTCGATACAAGAGCTGAATTTTCATATTGTACCGAACCATAAATATGCTTAGCAAGAAAAGTCTTGGTATGCTTAATGGCGAAAATGAACCATAACATTGGGTGTATTCTACCCTTTTCTTTCATAGCAAGCTTGAGAATCTCGAGCCGATGTTTTGCCACAGTGATTCCCATGCTTTGCAGCAATTCATGGCTAAAATAAGCTATATCATCTTGTTGAAGTTCATTGTGAATAAAAGTAAGGGCGTAGTGATTAACAAGACAAGGCTCAAGGCCAGTGTTCAATAGCCAAGAAAACCAGTCCATGGCTTTCGTTTCATAAGAAATCGTCTCTAAATTTTGAATCCAATATGGAGGCAGAATAATAAGAAGAGGAAGGAGATCGATAAAAGGTGGTTGATGATATTGCTAGACGACTCGGGATTTTATTAGTCCAGCAGGTAGTTGAACTTGAGAGTGACAAAAGATAAAAGCGATGTTCCCTTCACTAATAGGCCAAAGTGAAATCTCACTTTAAATTTATAGGAGTGAAGCCTAAGGGATTCTTTTTGCTGAAAGTCTCTTCCATCCTCCTAGCTAGGAAAAAAAGTTACTTGCAAAGAAATAAACATTAATTAAGTAGTTTCAATCACATACCTAACCATTTAAAACTTTTTCAATGGATAGTTGGCCTAATTTACAAACTAGTTTCGGCTGGAAAATACAGCGTTGTTACCTCACCTACCTCTTTTGGAGATAAAAGAAGTGCATAGTCAATGCAACTGTGTTGATGGCAAGTTTTTTAGTAAGGCAATGTTCCGACTATAAATATCACTCTTGATGCTTCTCCAGAGAGGTCACTAAATTTCAATGGGGTCACTAAGATTTAATTTGCCTCAGTTAGGTTATTGAAATTTAAAATACTTACAAATTTTGTCGGTTTTTGACATTAGTCAAGCACATTCAATCGTGAGTCTGGATCTATCATATGCCAAACTGACGGATATTGTTTAGTTCACTCATACCATAATCAATGTTCAGCCGTCTTTAGTTCGGATTGCAGGCTGCAACCCACCTGCATGAAACCGGAATCGCTAATATTCGCCTATCAACCATACGGCTGTAAATTCGTTCCCGGGTATTGTACGCACCGCTCGTCATACCATGGGAACTGGTCATGCTCGAAGTCGTTACCTTAACCAGAAGGAGGGGGATGCCGAAGGCAGGGCTAGTGACTGGAGTGAAATCGTAACAAGATAGTCGTACTAGAAGGTGGGACTAGATCACCTCCTTTTCAGGGAGAGCTAATGCTTGTTGGATATTTTAGTTCGACACTGTTTCACCCAAAAAAAAAAAAAGATTAGAGTTAAACTTGGAGGTGGAAGTCTTCTTTTGTTTCTCGACGTTGAAATAAGACCAAGATCATTAGCATATTATCCTAGGTCTGAACAAGTTGATAGGATACCCTTTTTTACGTCTCCAATGATGAAATTTGAAATTAAATTAAAGTTTAATGAGTCAATTAAAGCAACTAAATTTAGTAACCCGATTGAGTTTTCACTAAGTTCAACAACGACGGAAAAAATTTACCATATGTTACCATTTTAGAGCATTTTATCGCTTTGCTGCGAAGCTAAGAAAACTTTGTGATCTATTTTGCATCAATTCGTTGTACCAGTCAATTTTTCATAAATATAAACTTGATGATCGTGACGGAGATAGGATATTTAGTTTGGAGGCCTATGGTGGTAGTCGGTGAAACAAGGATCGATGGCGGGTAGCATAGAGATAGTTGACTGAGAGGGTGGTGTACGGAGGAGAAAATCATAAAGCTATATATTTTGTTCATAAAAATTTGGTGAGAACGTATAAAGTAATCAATTTTAAATTATCGTACTTAAAAATACACATAAATTATTGTTTTATCAATTTATCCCTCAAAAATTAGTTTGTATATCTAAGGCGAGGAAACATAATGATTAAGTGAACGAAATTATGTAAAACTAGGAAAAATCAGAAATTTTTATTCTATAATAGGGGCTTTAAAAAGATCTGGGTAGATAATTTGGCTGTTTTCTCAATAAAAAGCGAAAGGATATCAAAATAAATACGCCCACACTAAATATTTCATTGTCGATGATCCTTGAAATTACGTGGATGTAAATGGAGCGTCAACCAACGAGTCAGAAAAAGTTGCTAGGCGGGATAGTCGGTCGACCTCAAGATCATGGAGCGATCGATTGACCACTTCACCAAGTTGTTGAGCCACGACACTTTGGAAGGCAGACCGTTAATCACTTGATATTGACTTGCTCAATAATTGAATGACGGTGATACTCCACTCACCAAAACGCTAGAAATGATGGAGACTCTTAAATCGACTGGCACATGAATAAAAATTGCTTAGCACGTGGACGAAACTGACTGCTATAAATACCTCCAAAAGGCGTGTGGTATGGTGAGGCCATCTTTTATCGAAATTCTTACTTTTGAGCTATATCATTTTCACCTATATCGTCTTCTTCATCTACTTATTCTCACGTCAAAGGTCAAGAGGGAAGACAGCTCCAACCTCTTTTTGTAACTATCTAGATTGTAGGTGAGACCGGCACCACGTTAGTCCACTAAGCTAAAGAGTCGTAAGAGAATAATTTCAATCATGTTAAGAAGGAAGTGGTCATTGAGCATAACACTTATGATAGCTATTGTAAAACAACCAAGATATCAGAATTGTTTTGATACCAATTGTTGTGAAACAAACCACCGGATTGAGATATTGAAGTTATATGGCAAATAATAATGAAATATATGATCAAACAAAAGAATAATAAAGACAAGAATATGGTAGAGAAATTAAGAGATTTTATTGACTCAATAATAATGGAGAAGAGATAAAATTTACAATGAATCATATAATTCTAGTATCAAAATCTGAAATGGTATCGGTTGTGAAACAAACAAGATACCAGAATAGCTCTGATACCAATTGTTGTGAAACAAATCACCGGATTGAGATGTTGAAGTTATATGACAAATAATAATGAAATATATGATCAAGCAAAAGAATAATAAAGACAAGAGTATGGTAGATGAATTAAGAGATTTTATTGACTCAAAAATAATTGAGAAGAGAAAAAAATTACAATAGATCCTATAATTCTAGTAATCTATTTTCTCACGTCATAAAATTGTATAGAAGAGCCTAATATTTATAGGGAACATATAGAAGATATCCAAACCCTCCTAGTAGAGTTATTGATGAAGTAGGATACCAAAAAAATCGAGTCCAAAACAAATTACAACTTCTAATGGGCTTCCAAAATAAAACTTCAACTTGACATAGGACTCCAATAGCATTCCAAACTAAATTCTTCTTGATGTACACTTCAATTAGAATTCTTCAATTACTTCAACAAGGAATTCGAGTCACACCCAAATTCTAACAATCTCCACCTTAACACGAATTCCACCAAGGAATGAATTAGCTTCTTCAACAATAACCAAAAAAAATCATTTCTCCAACCAAACACAAAATACTTCACCTCTTCCAATGAATCCAAGCACTATTCTGCAGAATTACCTCAAATTCCAAAAAATCAAAATGATTTTATAATTTACCAAAATTGGCTGTAACACACCCCAAAGCAGAATTAAACCCAAATGCTTTTAAAGAAGGCACATTGCTAGATTGAACACATTCTACTCCACTTAAAGCATGCTCAACAAAATCAACATCCACATACCATTTTTCATTAGGTCCGTCCCTAACAATTGAATACAATGGCACCGCAGGTGATAGTAGTAAAGCGGTATTATCCATATCTCCTGAACTCCACTGAACTGTATTTTTCAAATCCGACCATTTATGAGCTCCTAAAGATATTGTACCAAGTTGAATGTCCACCACGGTCCTGAACTTGTGCTGATTGACTCTTCTAAATTTTGCAAGACCCTGCAAAATGTATAACTGAGACATTTTCTATCCCTCCAATACAACTTGGGCACCCTTGCAAACCTTCAAAGCTCCACCTCCATCAAAGATCTCATAACCTTTTGAATCAAGGATAGACAACAAGATGAGATTTTTCTTCAAATCTGGAACATGTTGAACCTAGCCAAGTGTTCTAATTGTCACATCCAAAAGCTTCAATCTGACCGTACCAATTTCAACAACCCGACAAGATGCGTTATTTTCCATAACCACGACACTTTTGAAAGCAGTTTCATATGTAACAAACAAGTCCTTATTATGACACATATGAAACACACATGCTGAATCAAGAATCCAATCATCTTTCGGTTTAGACTCAATGTAATTAATAGTTAAGAGATCTCCATCACTTACAACGTTCTCTGCGAGGTCTATTTCGCCTGAAGTATCTGAATATCTACTTGTAGTCATCTTTTATTTATTCTGCAATTTGTAGCAATCCTTCTTTAAGTGCTCCTTCTTCTTGCAATAGTTACAAATTTGATTGCTGAACTTAGATTTCGATCTGCCCCTTCTAGAACCACCATGATCAACCAGACATTCTCCATCTCTGGCCTCAGAAACCTGATGTTTCATCTTTTCTTTTGAATACAAAGCATCATACAATTCCTCTATGATGAGAATATCACGACTATACAAGATCGTGTCTCTAAATGAAGAAAACGAAGCGGACAACGAACACAATAGGATCAAGGCCAAATTTTCTTCATCATACTCTAATTCCAAAGTTTGCAAATCAGCGACGATCTCCTTAAATACAGCTAGGTGATCTTCTAACGATCTTCCTTCTGCCATTCGATAAGAGTATAAACGCTGCTTGAGGTTTAACTTGCTTGTAAAACTTTTAGTCATGCACAATTGCTCCAACCTCAAACATAAAGTATCTGCTGAATTCTCCTTCAAAACTTCCTGAAGAATAGTATTTGACAGATGAAGATGAATGCGAGAAACTGCCTTCTTATCCTTCCGTAATTTTTCCTTCGCGGTCAAAGTTGCGGGCATCCTATCAATTCCCAGCAAAGTATCATCCAAATCTAGCTGTGCAAGTACTGCATGCATCTTAACATGTCACAGTGAAAATCTAGTGCTCCGATCCAAAAGTAGAATGTCATATTAAGAGGAATAACTCAATCATTTATAAGTTAGTTTATGTTTACATCTTTATTCGATGTGGGATTCTATCCCTTAACATGCTCCCACAAGATGGTGGCTCGTTTTGAGCAGACCAATCTTGAAATCCGTATGCTCACTTTTGGAGTTTTAACCTGATCGAATTGCTCGTTAGAGCTTAATGGGCTCTGATACCATGTTAAGAATTGGGTTCCATCTTAAAAGGTTGACGAACTGCTGAACCTTGCGCTCTGATACCACTTGTTGTAAAACAACCAAGATATCAGAATTACTCTAGTACCAATTATTGTGAAACAAACCACCAGATTGATATGTTGAAGTTATATGGAAAATAATAATGAAGTATATGATCAAGTAAAAGAATAATAAAGACAAGAATATGGCAGAGAAATTAAGAGATTTTATTGACTCAAAAATAATGGAGAAGAGGGAAAAATTACAATAAATCATATAATTCTAGTAATCTATTTTCTCACATCATAAAGATAGAAGAGCCTATTATTTATAGGGAATATGTAGGGGATGTCCAAACCCTCCTAGTAGAGTTATTGATGATGTAGAATACCAAAAAAATCGAGTCCAAAACAAATTACAACTCCTAATGGGCTTCCAAAATAAAACTTCAACGTGACATAAGACTCCAACAGCATTTCAAATTGAATTCTTCTTTATGCGTACTTTAATTAGAATTCTTCAATTACTTCAATAAAGAATTCGAGTCACACTCAAATTCTAACAATAGTAAAACCCGGGATCAAGGCTATTCGCTAAAACATATAAAGAAGATGAGAATGTAGGAACCATCTAATTTTATTCTATCATTTAGTATTCATATGATCATTATTTAATTGAAGTAATATGCCTGTGTACTCAAAGTTTGTTATAGAAATCCATCAGGATTTTGTAAATGACATGTCTCGGACAGACACATTTTGTTTGAGATGACATATTTAAAACACCCATTTTCTTGGAAGAAGGGACACTTGTCGATATATGGAACGATATGTTAAACAAAGTTGATGAAGAACAAAAATAAAACTAGCAATAAGAAATAGTCAAAATGGAAGGTTTGAACACGATTATTAATCATTGTCCTCAAACGATATTTGCCACTACTGGGATAAGTGTTTGAAGGTTTCAATGGCAAATAGTTTACAAGAGTAAACAAACCTTAATCCATGTTTGAATTACACAAACAAATTTTGGAAAATAAACTTTGAAGGACAATATTTAAAAACTAGGTTTAATCTTTGATTTTGGATGTTGATGAATGCATTTGATATATGATATATTTTTCAACATGAAAACCATCCATATATATATAATACTACAACCTCCATACGTGAAAATGTGCAAAAACCAAGCAAAAAATGTGTGAAACCCTTCAAAACGACGTCAAAATTCAAAAGCCAACGATAACAAATTGTATTGAGTAGTCGCCTAGTTCAGTAAATTGGCCTCTGTAATTGTAACACAAGGCTGACAATCGCCTTGCCTTAAGGGCGAGTGATCACCTAGGCTATTTTTCAACCTCCACCGTTTTTTGTTGTCATTTTGTTTTTGTTGGTTTTTTTCATGGTTGATCACTTCCACCACTTCTAAAATCACTCCTCATTGTTATTTTGAACAATATCCAATAATATATAATGAGACAAATAAACTGCACGTTCAAATAGAATGCATGATATAACGAGGCATACGATGAAGCGTGATATGGCATAAATTAAATCATTTACCAACTGTATGCATTATATTGTGAGGCATACTACGAAGCGTGATGTGATGAAATTTGATTAAAACACATTTGCTAAATTGTAATACGTCTAAGAAAAATCATTAACTACACAATACATATAAATATTATCAGTAAAAACACAAAATAAAGTGGATTGTATTTCGAGAGAAACTATGACACGTTATGTGAAAAAGACAAACGAATAAATCCATATTTGCTCAAGAATTAGAAGTATTATAAATCGCGCTCTTTTGTTTTCCAAGTTTATCCGTACTTCTAAAGAAATTATCATTCCCAAAAGTTTCTTCATGAAAATCACTACTCGAATTCCGTCCCTCTCGACCTCTTTCCTCAATATCTCTACTCTTTCAAGAACTCCTTTTATTGTTAAATCAAATTCATCGTGAAATTTCTTCAGTCGATATCTTTGCGATTAGTTTTATTCCTTGAAATTGAAATTTAAATAAAATTCATCGTGAATTTTCTTCAGTCGATATCTTTGCGATTAATTTTATTCCTTGAAATTGAAATTCCTTGGCAGGAATTGAAAAATAATATAAAATGATATATCATTAGGGGTTCTTCAATGTTACATATAGAAGAAAATTCAGGAGAATTACGCTAATTTTTTCCTCTGATTCTCCTTGGCAAATTGAGAGATAGAAGGAGGTAATTGGAGGAATTTTAGGATTTCAATTTATGGAGTGATAGATGGTGATTAAATGTATTAATTTTAGGAGTATGAATATCAATTTTACTTATATATTAGAGTATTAATAGAAATTAAAAAAAAAAAAACATGTATGGTAAATTTTGAATATTTTATATAAAAGGAGTATGTGGTGTAATTCCCTCGATTCTTTAAATCTCGAGGCCCTAGGCAATGGCCTAAGTTGCCTTGGTCTAGGGCCGGGCCTGCAAGGTAATTTATTGTTCTTGTTATTTATACATTTCAAATCACATTTAACATGAATATTTAAAAGTCTCTAATTGGTTTTTTGGTTTCTTTAGCAAATAAATTTATTATTCTTTTAAATATGTTTTCGATTTTTTTGGTCAACTAGCCATTAAAATATAGAAGTTGAAACAATTACATGATGATTTACTGACCACAACTTTTTTTTAATTAAATTCTAAAAGGAAAAATAAAATCAAGAGTTTTATTTTATTAATTTCGAATTTATGTTGGAAGTTAATTTTTTGGGCTATATACACATCTCATTTTCATCTTTTACACTTAGAAATAATTCATTCTAAAAATTTTGTTCAAATATTGTTCTTGAGTGAAACTTGAGGTTCTGGGA
>OU503058.1:9902808-9914147 GCA_912172775.2 Fraxinus pennsylvanica
AAGCGGAAGTCCAATAGCTTTAGCTATAGCAAATAATGCGCTCTTGGTACGAAAATGAATAGGCAGTAAGGGAAATGATACCCAAACATGAGCAATAGGAGCCTCATGCTGTGGACTGAAACTGGGGGTCCACTTAAAGACCCGCATAGGATAACTATCATTATACCAAGTGGGTTTGAGTAATAATCATGAATAATCATCCTCGTGTCCCATATGAATAATAATGTGTGCATCATCTATAAGACCAATTTCATATTCACCAATAAATCCAAAACGTATAAAATTTTTAGTACATTAATCATAGAGGGTTTGCGATGCACAAATTTGCCAATAAGTGTGAACTTGTAGGCTTCAGCCGAAAATTGCTCATCGGACTATTCAAAAAATATAGCAGGCTCACCATGATGGATATATGGCTCTTTGGAAACCAAACCGTGATCTCTAGAGTCCTGGGAAGCACGGAGTACGGTAGCAAATGATTTCCTCTGACTCCGTTCAACTTGAATGACAATAGGTTTATTATTGACAGCTGCAACATAGGATCTAGGAGCTTGGGTAGTGCCTGGAGCACCAGAAGGATTGATAGATGGTCTAACCGTGCATGGTTCAGGGAGTAAGCCGACGACTGGTGGTAGAAGGATGTTGTTCCCCATATTTCGGACTTGCTGAGATCGCTTCTGAAGTTCTATTGTTGGATAAGAAGTAGCAGAGTCAGTTTTGAGCTTATGCCATGATGGCTGCTCGAAATTTGCTGTGAGATTCGCCAAATTATTGACCGGAGGCAAGGACGCCATAGGAACATTGGGAGGAGCGGAAGTCGGTGACGAAATAGCTTTGTCATGGGTTGAACCCAATTCATCACGATTAGCAAAAATATTGACCAGGGGAACGGGCACCGTGGGTGCATTAGGAGGAGTAGAATTCAGATCAGGGGTGGCCTTGTCATGGATCAAAATAAATCCACTTGAATTTGCATTGGAAGGCCCCATATTATTTGAAGCTTTGGGTATGAAATGTTAGGGTAATTGGTTATTTTTCCTTCAATTGAAAGGTTATTCATGTCCATAGGGATCTCAATTATATGAATTTGAAGCAAATTTTGAGGAAGAACACCATCAGAATCATCAATTTCAGTAGAAACATATGCATCCCATTACCATTGCTAATAGAATTCTTGTTGGCTGAATTGAAAAATTGGAGCATGATTGAAGCATCAAAATGGTGAAAATCGTAGCTGTCGAACAACTCTTCACTGCATCCACAAATTGGTTACGTTCCAAGCTCAATTGGTTAAGACCCATGGTTGGGCTAGGTGCGCCATGTGAGGACGAGCCTAGCCCAGGTGGTCTGCCACCATTGGTCTTTCTGTCGACGTCGGAATTACCAGTAATTATGTTCACATGTCGCGAGTTTGAGAGTTTTTGGGTCAAATTCAAGCGTTTGGGAGTTAAATTTAGGTTGACCCATACTTGTGCAAGATGCGTCTTGGGGTGGAGAAGAGGACCCAGTTAGTCCGCCACCGTGGGTTATCCGGACGGCGCCGAAAACTGCATTTTTGGATCTGCTGGTTTCTTGTTCGCGACTGCAGATATTGCTGTGGTTAATTCAGTTTTATGTAATGCTTTTTGGGATGAATTGTAGCCATGGGTAGGGTCATCTGGCTTTGGGGAGTTGGACGGTGGTGGCCCGCCACCGTGAAGTTGACCGGAGAGGGCGATTTCGACGGTTTGTAGATTTTTGAGTGGTGAACTTTGTGAGGCGATTCCGGTCGTTATAGTTGGAGTTAGGGGGAGATCTTGGCTGGTAATTGAAGCTGACATTGTAGGCTTTCCACCAGTATTAAAATCCGACGGTCTAGGTAGCCGTGGGTTGTGGAAAATGAGGTCACTCATATATATATATAGAACTCCATCAACCATATACGAAAAAGTGCAAAAACCAAGCCAAAATGGTGTAAAACCCTTCAAATTGACACTAGAAATTCAAACACAATGGTCAGAATTTTTTTGTATTGGGCAAAATCGGGCACTCGCTCAAATGGCCACTGTAATTGCAACACAAGGTCGGGCGGCTGCCCAAGCCATTTTTCAACCTTCACCGTTTTTTGTTTTCGCTTGTTTTTTTCATGGTGATCCTCTTCCATCACTTCTAAAATCAATCTTCATTATTAATTTGAACAATATCCAACAATCCTTCACTTGTTCAAATATAAAATGAGTACAAACTCAAGTTTGATGACACTTATGCATAAAGTATGTATATCTTTCTATTTGAATCCAATCCTAGCATAAATCTCACAATGTAATCATCGAAATTCTAGGTAGCATGAAAGCTTTGTACCCATTATTCCTTGTAATCATACCAGTGAAATTAAACACATAAGCATCAAGTGTTCCAAGTTCCACACAATTTCGTTTTGTGCTTTTATGGCCTTACACTTCTCGTATTCATAAACTTTTATGAAAGAAACTACAATTCTATTGAAGCAGCACCACTTCAAAATTTATATAGGTAAAGTTCTTGTAATATCTGTCACTTTTAGAGATAATTGATCCACCTATTTAAACTTTATTAAGAGTTATAAAAACTCAACCCTCTTGTTCGTAACAACCATCACTTGTAACCTAGGATACGATTTAAAAGAAAAAATAAGTGTTGAATCTATCCACTTATCGAATGACTTGTTGTTACTATTTAAACCCGAAGTATACTTTTTAGTATAGTCAAGTAGAGTTGCCATCATTGGTGGATTTAATTATGAAATTTTAATCACATCCTACTAGTTATTCGCACTAATTCCCTTGTGAGCCGTTTAGTGAATGGATCAGCCAAATTCTTATTTGACTTCACAAGAGTGAGTGAAATTATTCAATCTTTGATTAATTTCCTCATGTAATCATGTCTTAAACTTATATGTCTAGACTTACTATTATACACTTCATTGTAAGTTCTAACTAAAGTGGTCTGACTATCACATAAGATAGATAGACACAATTATTCATTTCTTCCAATGGAATTTCATATATTAAATTTCTAAGCCATTCAACTTCTTTTATGGTTTCTGCCAATGCTATAAATTCAGATTCCAATGTTGAGTAAGTAATATATGTTTGTTTCTTGGATTTTCAAGAGACTGCACCTCCTCCAAAAGTAAATACCCAACCTAAGATTGATTTATTCTCACCAACACTAGATATCCAATTACCATCGGTAAATCTTTCTAAAATTGCTGAAAATTTAGAATATTGGAGATTTAGATTATTGGTTTTCTTTAAACAACCAAAACCCTCCTGATAGTATTTCAATGTTCTTTACTTGGATTTCTAGTAAACCAACTAAGTTTACTAATTGTAAATGTTATGTCGAGTCTTATGCATTATATAGTATACATTAGACTCTCGATAGCACTTGTATACTCAGTGCTATAGTTCTTTCATCATTTTTTACAAGTTTTAAACTTGGATCAAATGAATTGTTAGCTTCTTTAATGTTCAAGTGTGTGAACTTAATAATCACATTTTAAACATAATGTGATCAACTCAACATATAACCCCCACTAGTCTTGGTGACTTTGATACCTTATATGGTATCCACTTGACCAAGATCTATCATTTTAAATGTGGAAGATAAAAATCTCTTTATTTCTTTTATACCTTGCATTTGATTGCTCACAATCCACATGTCATTCACCTATAAACAAATGAGCATAACATGATTATTACAAACTTTTTAATATAAACATTTTTCAACACTATTATGTTTAAATTCAAAAAAACATTATTGCTAAATCAAACTTTTCGTACCACTTCTTTGGTACTTGTTTTAATCCATATAAGGATTTTATTATATTGCATATTTTATCCTCATTTTCGGGTAAATAAAACCTTTCAATTGTTCCATATAGACCTCCTCATCGAGATCCCCATTTAAGAATGTCATTTTAACATTCATTTGATGTATATGAAAATCATAGATTAAAGCTAAAGTGAATATAGCCCTAATTGACCTTATTCGTGCAACTAATGCATACGTGTCAAAGTATTCTATTCCTCCTTTTTGTTGATATCATTTAACCACTAACCTAGCTTTAAAGGTATTAAGAGTACCGTTCGCATTGTACTTCCTCCTAAATACTCATTTACAGTGTATAGGTTTTTATCCAAGTAATAAATCGACTAATTTCTAAGTGTTGTTTGACATTATTGAGTTAATTTCATTATTTACAGCATCCTTCCAAAATATTCTATCTCTAGATAATATTGCTTCTTGATAAGTTTTAGGATCAATTTCCACTTGAAGAACATACGGAGTAGTTCTTGTGACACTCTTCTCATTTCCCTCAACTAAATGAAAAGAAATAAGTTGAATGTCTAATTCATCCGGTCCTAGAACTTTCTCCTTTCAAGCTCTTTTACTTATATGAAGTTCATTTGTTTCAATATCATCAGAAGGTGTTTCTATTTGTGATCTTGCAAAACTAGGAATCTCCACTTGAGTTTCTCTTAAAGAATCATTATCTGAAGATAATATATTCTCAAAGAAATCTACTTCGTAGGATTCAATAATAACATTGGCTTCCAAGATTAATAAACGATATGCATTGCTATTTTGGGCATATCCTACAAAATCGCATTTGATCCCTCTAGGAATCAACTTAGTCCTTTTTAAATCTCTATTCTTGCTATAAGCAAAATATCCCCACACTTTGAAATAACCAATATTTGATTGTCTTCCTTTCCATAATTCATATGGAGAAACCTTAAATCTTTTAGAAGGAATCTTATTAACTATGTGATACACACTTAATAAATCTCGACAACTTAGCACTTAATAACATATCATTTATCATGCCATAAAGAAATAAATTTAACAACATAATTTAAATTTGTAGTTTTATTAATAGTATTGTCAATAGTACAAAGTTTGACCATTCCATAACTAGAATATCCTTTTCGATTCTGAGAAAGTATAAGTTTGCCTGACTCATACGTGAACTTAATTCTCGATTTTCCCAATAAGTCACCACTTACAAGGTTACTATTCATATCCGGTACATGAAATTTATTAATGTGATCTTCTTGCTAGATGTGAGTTGTAAGTCAATGCTTCCTTTGCCAACAACCTTTTATTGATCAACTTCATTCCCCATTTGAATGTGTTTGTCAACCACTTCTTAATAAATTTTGAAAAAGGGATCTATCATATCACATATGCATGGCAGCACAAGTATCATACCACCATCCTTGAACCTTTCTTTTGACCGAATTCACAATGCTCACGGTAGCAATGATGTTGTCAACTGAGTTTACTTTGCCGTGTTACGTTGGTTGTTTGCAATATCTGCAATCCCGAACATAATGTTCTGATTTTCCACACACATAACAAGAAATTTTGAATTTCTTCTTGTTCTTGTTATCTTTGTTGGGGCTTGTGGATTTCATCTTCTTGGAATCATTGTTGTATTTGTTTAGTTGATCCGGGGCATGGGCTTTGAAAGTGTCCTCATGAAAATGTTCATTTCCATCTCGTGCCCTTGACTCTTCCTTAATTTGAAGATATTTTTGAATTTCTTTCAAAGAATAATCTTGAGAATTGTGAAGGATTTTCTTCCTATAACTTTTCATGAAGATGGCAATTTCACAATGATTGCACCATCTTGGAAAATTTCTGGAAGATCTATCTTCACGACCTTCATTTTATTGACAAATCTTTTATCGAGGTGTTATTTGTGTAGAGATTATAGAGGCGGTCGAATAGAGCGTTCAGAATGTGTCCTCTACATATCAATTTATCTTCTTATCTCTTCTTCTTTTCTGCCCTTGCTTCGTCAATGTCATTTTGGGTTGGTTCTTGTAATGGTACCAAGTTTGAATCCAAAATGTAGAAGATCTTCAATGTTGTGAGAAGAAACTTCAATTTGTCCTTCCATCTTGTAAAGTTCGAACCGTCGAATTTGTTAAGCATCACAAGGTCTTGAGTCATCATCTTTATCATAGCCATGGTTGTCTCGTTCTCCATGTTGAAAGTATCATTTGAAATTGTTGAACAAAGTTGATGAAGAACGAAAATAAAACCAGCAACAAGAAATCACCAAAATGGAAACAAAAATTGGAAAATGAACTTTGAAGAACAATATAAAAAAAGTAGGTTTGATCTTTAATTTTGGATGTTGATGAATGAATTTGATGATTGTAATATATATAGAACTCCATCATCCATGCACAAAAATGTGCGAAAACTAAGCTAAGAGGATGTAAAACCCTTCAAAACGACACTAGAAATTCAAACACAACGATTAGAATTTTTTTGTATTGGGCAAAATCCGGCGCCCGCCCATTTCATTAAAATGGTCATTGTAATGCCCATCTTTAAGGTTGGGCAGCCGCCCAGACTATTTTTCAGCCTTTACCCTCTATTCTCGTTTTGTTTTCGCTTGTTGTTCTCATGATTGACATCTTCCATCACTTCCAAAATCATTTCTCATTGTTAATTTGAATAATATCCAATACGATATAGTCATTGATCGTTAAGACAAGTGTCGCACTCTTGTATGATATTTGTTTTGTCACTTGTCACTCTTAACGCTCTGATTAAAAGGTAGTGAGCATGGGAAATACTTATGGAACCAACCCAACATGATATATATCATCCCTTCCAAATTCTACCCTTTGTTTAAACTCAAGTGTCAATTCGGACTATATTAATTGATTGATTGTCGTTCAAACCCAAATCTCTTCCAAAAGGTTAGTTCATTGGTGAGTGCTCAATTATAGTGTTGTACTTGTAATACATAGAAAAAAAATGTTAAGCCACTTGTACAGAATAATGTTGTCATATTATTGCCACGGAGACAGATGGCTTTTTTTGGATTGGATGTTGGCAGGAAAAATGTTAAAACAGACCAATTAAATGTTGACACCTGGCATCCTACACAAAATCGGGCAAAATCCCCTTGTACATCTAGCAAAGTCCTGGAAAAAAATATTTGTATGATAACATATAGTTATGATTCAGGTGTTAGAATTTTTTTTTATTTGAGCAGTAGTGCTATATATTCATAATCAACAAATGCAGTAATCATCATATATTATATCTTACGTGACATAAAATTATTAAAAGTTATTCATTTTTAAATCGCTAACTATGAATAGCATTATTGGAGCAGTAAAGTGTTGTTATTAGTTTATTTCGGCAATTTATAAATTTATGATTCTAATGAGTACTTGCGTTATAAGTATTGGTATAAAAAAAACAACTTTAAAAATACACCACATTTCTTGACGAAAGTAATTGACAAAGATCATATAAAAAATACGGTTCATGTTCAGCCAATTATTTTTGAATTGATCCCTTTAATCCTAACCGACTATTAAAAGTAAGAAGGTCGCGATAAAGGTTAAACATATGGCCAGTTAGAAGGAAATGTCCATTTTTACTTGAAACTTAGATAGGTAATAAAAGTAAAAGTAGAATAGAAAGAGTTTGATAGCTGGGAAAGATTTGACACAACTTTTTGTTTTTGCTTTTGTTTCTTTTAAAAAGAACTTTATGGAAAAGCTATCTAAATTTTTATTTGAAAACTAACTTTTGAAAGATTTACTTATTCCGAAAGTGTTTTTAGAAAAAAGTCACATTGAACCAATTTCTTCTAAAAACTTTTTTAACTAAAGAGTCATTTTCATAAAATTAGACGAACAGATCGAAAAGTAACTTTTGAATCTCAAAACCTCCTTTCAATTTTTCAAAAGTCATATCAAATGAATCCTTAAATAACATCGTTACATTTTATATTAAGACTTTTCCCAAAGCATGAAAAGATCAGCATGCTCATAAACAGGACTTGATTTGTCAGCTCCACACGCAAATAGCCATTATTGAAAGATTTTAACTAACAACTTATTGCTTTTAATAATTAAGTGTTGGCTCTTTCGTTGAAAACCATAGATAATAATTGTTACTTTAATTAAAGAATAATACTATTTAGTATTAGTGATGATCGAGCACCAATTTACATTGTCATACTCTATAGGTTCAATAAAATGAATCATGCGACATTGCATTTAAGTGAATTTATCATTTAATGTCATACAATTGTCACGTAAACTGACGATTAATTAACTTACTAAAGCAATAAATGATGTGTTTGCCTCCGGATAAATTTTAAAGATGCTCACATTCGATATCTTCCATTATAGCTCATTTGTATTTTTTGCGTCTATATTTCGCCTACTCACTAGTAACGATACATAACTCGTTTTAGTCGAGCATTAGTGTCCCGATTGCAAGATCAATGCAAGCATAGTAGTGAACATATTACAAATTAAATACTAAGTAGAAATAAAGTTTTTGAAGTAATAATCACGAAGTTAACAAGAGGAATCTTCAAAAGAAGTGGAGACGGTCTCATCAATGCTAAAGAGTAAAGACCCTATTGTGTGGACCCATCCAATACCCACCACTAATATCATGTGGCTTGTTCTACTACAACGAACATATCCAAAACTTCTCGCTCCCACCGGCAGGTTGATGAAAATGGACTCACTGATGGAGATAGTCGTGGTACTTCATTTGCACTAATTTGTACAAGAATGCAAGGAAGTGCCTTTTTCGCTCAAAATTGGCAAAATTTTTGGGTTTCTATCGACGGTAAGACCCTTCTTATTGTCAAAATAAGGGCATCATTTATAACATAAAAGCTAGGTCAAACATGCTCTAAGAAAAAGAAAAAAGAATCAATCTCTAATCCAGCCAAAGAAAAACCTATGGTGAAAGTGCCTAATTAAAAAACCATCTCTCACCATTTAAATTCACACAATCGTACAAGAAATTAAGTTGGTTTCAAGTTGTGAAACATTGTATCCCACCTCTTATCTTCAACAGCAGATGACCAATATTCTTCATAATCTTGATGATGCATTTTCTGATCGTCTTTGTGAAGATCATGCGACATCATATATAGGGGGCTCGACAAGCTATTAGTTTGCGAATTATGCATCAACATAGGACTACCATTTGTAAGCAAAAGTGGTGTTTCTCTACTTTGTTTAGTTACCACCAGTCTCTTGTTCCTCTTGACCATATCATAATTCCATCCTGATCTATGGCCATGCCTTGGCACGAGCGCGAGAGAAGAGTCCTCACGACGGGTCCGTGCATGAAAATACTTAGAAAACCACCTCTTCGTCCTCTTGATAGCAATAAAAAGCCTTGACATGGGATGTGGAACGCTATCTTTTTCTTTTCTAGCAAGCTTGAGAATTTCAAGCCTATGTTTGGCTATTGAAATTCCCATGCTTTGGAGGAGCTCGTGATTGAAGTAAGCTATATCTTCTTCTTCGAGCTCATTGTGAGAAAAAGCTAGGCCATACTCATAAATAAGGGAGGGCTCTAGCCCTGTTTTTGAGAGCCAAGAAAACCAGTCCATGGCCTATATGATGTGTGTTAAATGAAATGAGGGTGTTTGTANTACCTATTTCACAAGCATTTTATCGGGCGGGGGGGGGGGGGGGGGGGGGGGGCGCGAATACGGGGACTCTTAAGGCCAAAAATCAATTAATTGTGAATCAAAACACGAGACTGAGAACTAAGAAAAATTGTCATCAATCACGGCTTGGAAAAGCAGTCCACGAATCACACAGTAAGAGCCTATACCACGCCAACCTTTCGTTTTTGCTTATAGAACACGGCATTTGCCGCATTTCCCCTTAGATCCTAATTTAGTGGTGTCAAAATGGGGCGTCGACCGTCAAGATCTGGCCAACTCAAACCTTAGAAGACCAGATTAAAACACACTTGTTCAATTCGAACTCATTTACATGTTGATCTACCTTAATAAATGAGTCGTGTCAGACTTAATCGTCCAGCCCGATGACCCATGGCCTAGTTGGCGAAACTATTGAAAAATTAAAATATTAAAGTAAGGGAACATAAATAACACTAAAAACAACACTAATTCTCAATACTAATTTTTTAAAATACTTTTTTATTATTTATCGTTGGTAATAATATATGCATAAATTATATTTCGTTAACTAAAAATATGTGCATAATTTATATTCTATCGACATACAATTTATCAAATAGAGTTACGACATATCAAAATCATGGTACATGGATAATAATGAGCAAATAACGACTTACTAGGTTACAGAAAATGCATAAATTCGAAGGAAATAAAATGAAGGGAGATGTGCGATTGCAAATTCCGCCTCTGCACTAGGACTAATATGATCAAATGAATGTATGTCTCTCAATATACAATGTTTCTTCCAAACGTTAATATAACACAATATTAATTTCTTCAAACAAATCAAAACTGGATTGTATTCTTCTAAACATGTTGATATTAAATATTAAAATATCAAACATGAAACTTTGATTTAATTTGAAATTTATTTGACATTATTTGGAGAATGAAGGAAATAAAAATCAATTTAGTTGAATGATTTAGGGTGAAGAAAAGTGAATGAACTAGATTCATTTTATAGATTGAATAAGTCTTTTCGGAATGACTGCATTTTTTGACATTAATTCATTTGGACCATTAGATCACACTATTTCAAATTGAGACATGATCTATTGATTTAGATCGCACTCTATCGAAAGGCCCCGACTATTCATTATACACCTATTGCACTTGAAGAGTCTCACTTATTAGAGACTTATTCCAATTCAAGCATTTTAATATTTATATACCCATTAATTCCAACATTTTCTTAGAAAATTTTGGAACACAATGTGTTATGTTACACACGCTTTGCCACATGTTCCCACCGTCGCTGCCACCATTTGTATTAGAGTGTGTTAATACACATTTTGTACCATCGACAAAAGAGAATGTCAAACATTGTCACTTGACGATTCTCTTTACAAGTGACATTCACCAACATTAAACATGATCGATAGAAGAAGTCACAATTTGTTGGGGAGGAAAACAAAGAAGACGACGGTGGTTGTAAAAGGAGGTGGTGAAAAGAATAGAGGGTGATGGTAAAAGATGGTGGGCGCGTTTGGAACACATTAGTCGTTTCTTTGATTTCTCCTTTTTTACAGTACTTTCTAAATTAAAAAAGTTTGAACAAAATGGAATTTGACAAATTGTTACAGATTCTCATGTAATTATCCTAAAAGTAAAATAAAAGACTTATTAAGTTGTCTTTCACTTCTTGATTCACTATTTCTTTTCTTGATGTATTCTAATCTATATCTATATATATATATACTTTTTTTTGTAAAAAGAATCAAAATTTTTGCTTGAAATATTTATTTCTCTCCTACATTTTTTGCACAATTTTCCATCTCCTACAAAACATTCTTTTTATTGTGGCTTAATTTAAACT
>OU503058.1:10027267-10046952 GCA_912172775.2 Fraxinus pennsylvanica
GTACACTTAGCATTATTCATTTTTGATTGCTTCAACATTTAAGACTAAACTAAGTTACATGCCTCTCATTAAAAGTATTGTTCTATTTACCGAATGTCTGGGGCATAATCAATGCAATTGATTATTTTTCATGATTTTTTTTGGAGAAACAAACATCTTTATCATTTTCTTTCTATATAACCTATGTAGCGGGTTTTAGGTTGATAGCTCCCAAATCAGATGACCATAGGGTACTGGGTTTTCAATCACCCTTTCAAGCTTAATCACTCGAGTTATACAGGTTCGAAGAGATATTTTTATTCACACATAGATTAGTGCAGTTTCCAGTTATAAGTGCTGAGATGTGCTGCCTTTGAACACTAACTTTGACCAATCAAATCATCTATAATACTCTTGTTGGATGCCTATAAATAGATCCTCTGGTCTCAATTGGAAATGCAATCCATATTGTTTGAATATAATTCACATTCCAATGGCTTCTTCTCTCAATTTGTTCCTCTTCTTCTTTGCTATTCTTATATCTACTTCCTATGCTCAAAATGGCCTAAACCTTCCTATTCGGAAGGATGCCACTACCTAGCAATACTATACGACACTAGAAATGGACAACAACAGAGATACGGTGAATGCAGTTATTGATCTTGGAACTTAGTTCTTCTGGTTTGAGTGCAATAATTTACCTCATCCACCTATGTTCCGATCCCTTGGGGCTCTTAGAAATGGAAACTAGGTAAGGGGGTTGGATGTGTAGGTTGCAATATGTCCCCACGCCCCAGATTAACCAATAATACCTGTTGTGCCTCATCTTACAATCCATTCCATGGTGTTCTTGTCTCTCAAGGTTTTGAAGAGGACACGCTATACTTGAAAAATAATGTCGAGGTACCTCAAATTCCTTACGCTTACATGAACACGCATTTCTTGGAGGGATTAGCCAGTGGTACTACCGAGATTCTAGGCCTTGCTAGGACCAAAATTTCTTTGCACGAACAGGTTGCAAATAAGTTCAATTTACCCGAGAAGTTGTCTCTATCCTCCCATCGTTAGGACCCAAAAATTGTACGTTGGTGGAGGATCATCAAGCATAATTAGATGTGTCGAAATCATTTATCACAACAACCCCTCATCATAAATCCTAAGTACATGCTTATACCGTTGTTGATCCATCTGATGAATATTTACAGTCCATCGGAGTTTATGGAGAACCTTTTGAAGAAATAAGAATGATAACACTAAGTTTTTATTATTGTGTTTTGACTGATCAAGTACAGGAAATGTATAGGACTAGAATCCTAAATTAACTTCCTAGAAATCTCCTTAGAAATCACTATGATCTGTACAAAATTATATATATGGCAACACAATTGAATTGCTATCTTTACAAATCGTTAACATTTATTAACTTCCTAGAAATCTCCTTAGAAATCACTATGATCTGTACAAAATTATATATATGGCATCACAATTGAATTGCTATCTTTTCTAATCGTTAACTTTCTCAACACTAACCCTCAAGTTGGTGCATAGATGTTACACATGCCCAACTTGTTTAAGAACTTTGAGGCCACCCGATTGGACACTTCTTTGGTGAAGATATCAACTAACTGATCTTTTGACTGAATTTTTGGTAGTTCCATAGCCTTTTCATCCAATTTCTCCTTAATGAAGAACCTATCTACCTCGACATGCTTTGTACGGTCATGTTGGACTGGATTATGGGCTATATCACATGCTACTTTGTTTTCACAATATAGCTGAATTGATTGCTTTGGAGAATAGTCAGGGTCCTGTAAAAGAAATTTCAACCACAGTACTTCACAAATTCCTAAGGTCATTCCTCTGTACTCATTTTCTACACTAGATCTTGCAACAACATTATGTTTCTTGCTCCTCCATGTCACTAAGTTCTCTCCTACAAAGGTAAAGTATCCCAAAGTTGACCGCCTATGGTCAGCTGTTCCGGCCCAATCAGCATCTGTATATACCTTGATATTTTGCTTGTTTGTGTTTATAGAGAATAGAGTTCCCTTTTCTGGAGTAGATTCTAGATACCTCAAAATGCGTATGACTGCATTCATATGTTTCTCTCCTAGGTTATGCATGAACTGACTAACGATATTTAGAGCATATGCAAGATCTGATCTTTTGTGAGCTAAATATATCAATCTTCCAATGAGTCTCTGGTATCTCCCCCTATCCACCGGTACTTGGCTTGTCTCAATACATAACTTCAGACCCTCTTCCACTAGAGTGTCAACTAGTTGGTAGGCTAACATACCAGTATCATGTAGTAGATCTAAAGCCTACTTTCTTTGAGATAGGAAGATGCCTTTACTCAATCGAGATACTTCAATTCCTAGGAAGTATTTTAAGGGACCTAAGTCTTTCATTTCAAATTCCTTAGACAAGTACTCCTGCAAAGCTCTCATTTCTTCTGGGTCGTTTCCTGTAACGATCATGTCATCCACATATACAATGAGTGCAATAATTTTCCCATGTCGCTTCTTTAAAAATAATGTGTGATCTGAATTACTTTGTTTGTAACCAAAGGTTGTCATGGATTTGGTGAATCGTCCGAACCAAGCTCTAGGGGACTGTTTTAATCCATATAGTGATTTTTTCAACCTACACACCTTTTGATTTTGTCTTTCTATTACCAAGCACCTTTGTGGGAGATCCATGTAGACTTATTCAGATATTTTGCCATGTAGGAATGCGTTCTTCACATCAAACTGTTGTAAAGGCAATCAAAATTTGCAGCTAAGGATAATAAGACACAGACTGTGTTGATTTTGGGTACAAGTGAAAACGTTTCTGTGTAGTCAATTTCATAAGTTTAGGTGTATCCTTTTGCTACCAATATTACCTCAAAGCATTCGATTGTACCATCAGCTTTGTATTTCACATTAAAGATCCATCGACACCCAGCTTGTTTTTTTCCTGTGGGACGGTCAACGAGTTCCCAAATTTGGTTCTTCTGCAAGGAGGCCATCTCTTCATTCATTGTGGCCTTCCATCTTGGATCATTTAGGGCTTCCTACATACTGTTAGGTATAGATACAATAGATAATTGATTAACAAATGACTGATTTATTTTTGACAAGCAAAGTGTAGACATATAATGATTCATGGGATATCTTACTTTACTAGACAATTGAGGTTCATATGTAAGTTTTGAAATACCTCAGGTAAGACGTTGTGATATCTGTCTCCTGGATGACTCATACATGTATAAGGAATTTCCTCAGACAATAATTGGTTAGGTGTGTCAATTGGGAGAGACTCAGGCTTAGGTGTTCAAACGTATCCTGGCTTCCTAGGTGCTCATTTCCACTTAGGTCCAAGTTTTGACCACTAGATTCCAACTCATCCACTTCTATGCTTATTGCATTGTTGTGTAGGGTATTACTACTTAAATCCAAGTTTTGACCACTAAAATCACCTACATTTTGATTAGATACTTCCACAACATCTTTCTCAAAGTTGTATACAAGAGTCTGAATTTCCTCAAGATACACCCCCTGAAAGTCAAACTTAGAGAAATACATAGTATCTTCATGAAAGAAAACATCCATAGTAATAACATACAATTAGTAGGGGATGATAATATTTGTATCCTTTTTAATGAAGAGCATATAAAAAAAGACACATTTCAAAGCTCGAGGTATTAACTTACTGCGTTGGTGTTTGGGAAGATGAACATAGGCAACACATCCAAAGATATGAACGGGTAGGTTTGGGACTGTTGGAGTAACAACAGCTTCTACCAGTGTCTGGAAGGGTGTTTTGAAGTTGATAGATCGAGATGGAACACGATTGATGAGATATGCAGAAGAAAGGAGAGCTTTGCCCTAATAGCAGAGGGGCATGTGAGCTACGATCATGGAGGTGCGAACAACCTCTAATAAGTGTCTATTCTTGCGTTCGGCCATACCATTCTGTTGAGGTGTATCCAAACAATTAGTTCGATGTGAGTCCAAAAACTACTGAAGTTCAGAACTATGGTATTCGGGCATTGTACTATGTACAAATGATGTTGTAAAACTTCTGAAATAGCAAGTTAACTTCTGATTTGGATTTCATCAAACACAACCAAGTCATTCGAGTACAATCATCTATAAAAGTAACAAACCAATGTGATTTTCCCTATGTGGGAACTTTAGATGATCCCTAAACATCAGAGTGAATGACCATAAAAGGAATTTGACTTTTATTTAAAATCAAAGGAAATGAAGCACGATGACTTTTTGCAAGTTCACACATATCACATTTGAAAACAGAAATATCCAAATTTGTAAACAAACTAGGAAACAACTTTTTAAAAAAAACCAAATGAGGCATGTCCCAAACATCAATGCCATAGCCAGATCTTAGCTATCTTCTTTGATGAACTAGTTCTCTCCACTGCTAAAGCTTGTTGTAATCTGGTAGAAGTTGCTGACTCCAAGTCCAAGTAATACAGCTTCACTCTCTTAACACCACAACAATCATTTGCCGAGTCTGAATATCTTTAAACACACAATGATTAGGCCAAAAAAATAACAACGCAGGATAATGTAGTAGTGATTTGAGAGATAGGAAAAAAGGTTATAATCTAAAGAGGGAACAACTAACACAGAATCAAAATATAAAGTATTAGTAAGATGTGATGACCTTTCCCTAATAACCGGGAGAGTATTACAGTTGGCTATGGAGACACAATTTTGGGAGGATGGGTTAAGGCTTGAGACTTGTCTAACATCAAATGTCATATGATCAGTAGCACCAGAATCAATTATCCATGCACTATTCAAAATAGGTGTAGAAGTGGTTTTCAGTGTTTGTAGTGGTTACCAATGCTGATAACGTAAGAGTATCATCGCCTTCCTTTGTTTGAGCAACTGTTACAGTAGACGACCGCTTGGAATTTAGATTCCGTGTTGGGTCCTACCAATCTAGATATCCAATAAGTTCAAAGCATTGACTTTTTGAATGGCCTGTTTGATTGTAGTAAGTGCATTTGAATGTAGGTTTGTCAGAACTGTTGGAATTCTTCGGATTGGTGGCTTTAGGTCGGTCTTGTGACATTTGACTAGGTCGATGGCGGGAAATCATAGAGGAAGATTCAGGTTTCTCAATGTCCTTAGACAAAGTAGTAGATCGTACGGCCTCACGAAGAACTAAGGACCAACACTCTTCCAGATTTGGGAGTGGTTCGCGATGCAAAATTTCTCGCCAAAGTTGATCAAAAGTCTTATCCAATCCAGGAAGAAATATATGTACTCGGGTTTGCTCAATTGATTGCCGGTATGCTGTAACATCATCAGGATCCTTCATGGCCACTTTATCACGATGGTCTAGTTCCTAAAAGATTTCAGTTAACTCCCCATAGTATACTGAGAGTGATTTGGCACCTTGTTTGGCAGAGAAGGCTCTTTGATGCAAATAATAGACATGCATATCGTCATTACCATCATAAAAAACTTTGGAAAGGGTACTCCAAATTTAATGGGCAGTGAGTATACGAAGATAGCGTTTCATGATGTCATGAGACATGGACATTTGAAGCTAGCGTTTCACTTTCTGATTTTTGGAATACCATTTTCATATCCTTTATCCGATACAACAGGTGGAGTAGTTTTGCCTATGATGTAGGAAAGTTTTTCTCGTTCAGCAATATACATCTCCATCAGTTGAGACCATACATCGTAATTTGTTTCGGTAAGTAGAATGCCTGCATTAAAGGCACCATCTGGCACCATCTGACTGAACAAGAACTAGAATGGGTTTGGTTCCTGAGGATTCAATGTGTTCGCTCATTTTTTTTCCTTTTTTTTTTCATTTTTCCCTTTTTTATCTTAAGGTAGGGCCACGATACTTATCGTGGTGTTCTACTCAAAGAAGTAAAGCAAAGTGTTGCTTTTTCTTGTCCCACAATAGAAGTCGACGATGGAGGGGGTTCGGGACCGTGGGCAAGTCTACAGCGGCGAATGGCGAACAAGAACGGGTACGGCAACATGGGTTTAGCAAGAGCGGGCATAACGATGTGGGTTCGGCCCTATGGCGGGTCTGCAGGGTTCGACGGGAGAGGGACACAGTCGAGATTCGTTGGGCTCGGTAGTGGGTCTTCGGCGTTCGGCAAGGAGCATAGCGGATTGGTGACGGTGTGTCAACGGATTTGCAAGAATGTCTTTGAACAGAGGCGAATTTTGGTGCTTTTGTCTATAGGTTTTGTTTTGGTCTAACACAGGATTTGGATTTAGACTTCTGGTTGTTTGGTTTTGGATTTTTGGTTTTTTGGTCTAGCTGGTTTTGGTTTTGTGATTTTGTATGGGATAAATTTGGGTTTACAGATCCAAACTTGGCTCTGATACCATGAAGAAATAAGAATGATAATACTGAGTTTTTATTGTTGTGTTTTGACTAATCAAGTACAAGAAATATATAGGACTAGAATCCTAAATTAACTCCATAGAAATCTCTATGATCTATACAATCTTCTATATATGGCAATACAATTGAATGACTATCTTTACAAATCGTTGACATTCTCAACACCTTTGTCCGTAAAAAGTTCCTACTTTACCATTGACAATAGTATTCCAGAAAATGCTATAGAATATGATAGATAGCATTCTTTTGCAAGCTACACATGAGTTAATATGTTGTAGTGTCATTTCATCCCAACTTCGATTTTGCTCCTCTTCTGGTCAAGAACAAGACATGTTCCCGCCTTTAAGATGTAGGTACTTAGTTTCTCAAACATTTTGTACTCTCAGTCTGATAATTAATAAGGACATCTATCAAACAAATTCTATCATATGACTAGATACACATACATGCAACACAAAAATAAAATTGATTAATATTTGGGTTTGAATGCTTTTACAAAATCATGGAAATTTAGGATTGTACATCTCAATAATTTATGGATTTACTTCGTTACATTTCAGTTTATAATCTTTTGAAAAGTGTTTTGCATTAGTGTTTATATTCCTTTTTAGCGCATTGGTTCTCACTGGACCATTTCCATCAATTTGCTTATTGTTAAAAGGTCCGTTGTTATTGAAAAGATTGTTAACTCTTATTTTTCTTTACCGATGCAAAAAAATAGAGAAAAAGAGAATAAGCAAAAATAGAAATTTAAAAAAGAATCTCTCCAACCACAACATCGCACCCTCCAACTCATCGCCACTTGAAACAGCGCAAGGTGGCCAAAAACCGTTAGGGCAGATGGACAAAATCAGGATTCGACGGGTAGGACGAGAGGTAATTATGGAGTCGGGCAAGGACGTTAGGCTATCATATGAATATTTTCTCTCAAGCTATCCAATCAATGAATTATAGTTCTCAATCTCATTATTTTAGAATAGTAATCGATATTTCAATAGTTACATTCGCAATTTATAAAATAGTTAAAATAAAGATTTCATTTTAAACTACTATAGGTGACATGTTTTATTAGTAATTAGTAATGCCTACTTCATTCGGTCCCAGAATTTATCGTGTTCAAATTTATGCTGGAGCATTCTCATGCAATGGGTGAATAATGCAAGAGCATGCTCGAATCAAGGGTACGTCCAAGGAAGTGTGCTTCTAGGCTCTGTTTGGTACAAATTTTCATTTTCTACAATAAATTAATTCTCATTTTCAAGCACNTTCTCATTTTCTACAGTAAATCAATTTTCATTTTCAACCACACATTCTTCAATAAAATAATATTTTCCATCACATCAATACTTTTTTCTTCTTTTTCAACCACAGATTTCCCATCATATCACTATTCAAAAATCAATTCTTCTCCTAAAAATTCCTACCAAACACACTCCTAGTAAATTTTTGGACTTGATTCTGGATGATATAGAATGAATAGCATTAATGTCACGAACTATAGTTTTTGTACAAAGTGATGACAATACCCAATATCAAATAGCATGAAACAAAAATCAAACTTAGGAGGGGGCTCCTTCTGACCTCTAGCTAATGGTGCAATAAAAATATACTTTGTCCATCTGAAGACGGATAATATACTGTAAAACTTAACTGCACTTCATTTGCCCTACTCATATTCATCGTTATTATAGTGGCTCTTGATCACTTTTTGACTAGCTACATGAATTAGACTTCTTAAATTTATTATTGTACCCGAATTTGGATTGGGTAAATAGTTTTAAAGGCATGAACGTATTCATATTCTTGTGATATCATGCTATTTTTGCGATTCTTATGATATTATTTCTTTAGTAGTATTATACTATCATTGTCATCAGTATAAGATCTTTCCCACCCATCGAGCACGGACAAAAGTCGGATGTAACCATGTTTACAGGGTCATACCTTTCCTAGTTCTTGACATATTTTACAACTTCTCATAGTAACCGGATCGGTTTGGATTTGTCAATTAGTGTAAAAACTAAATTGTACGAAGATTACAAGAATTACTCATCCTCTTTCTTGCCACCTCTGTCGCCAACAGAACCTATAAAACTAGCACCCTTGACCCTAGTGGCCATCCCTACTTATCCCAAAAATATCCTCCAAGACCCCTCCTTTTATTCGCCCCGGTCACCCCACTCTCATCTTCACTACCACATCTGCGTAATTTCCCAAACTTCAACCAATTAGATGTTTCTATTCGAATTCATTCTTTGGTGATGCTGATTCTCCATCTCAATTCCTCAGCAAATCGTATTCCTCAGTCTCCAGTTCGATTGGGAACAACACAATGTACATAATGAGCGTTCTTTGTGGGCCAACATTCGACGTCGTCTTTGGGAGCCTCATTGCTGTCATAATGTTCTTTGCGTGGTCCCTAATCTCTTGGAGCCACTTCGACATTGATGATTTTTCTTCCTCTAATTCAAATTTATCCCCTATTTGACTCTCTTTATTTCTTATACTCATTTTCAACCACACATTCGTGTAATAAAATATATTTCACATAAATCCAAAATTTTTTCCTATTATTTAACCACACATTCTCCGAAAAATCAATATACAAAATATTATTTTTCTCTCAATTTCTCGTTATAATAACCATCAAACAGGGATCTAGAATTTTTTGGTTTTAATTCGGTTTAGATGGGTTGTTCGATTTCAACCTATTCCACGTATTTATGCAACCGAACCAACCCGAAAGAATGCATAAGCATAACCCGACCCGTTGTGGGTTTAACGCCTAGCCCTAACATATATACATAGTATTCAATATAGACATTAAACTATATTCATTAATTCTAAATGAATTAACGTTAATGTTCATATATTCTATTGATTGTTATCATGACATTAATTTACCATACAATTAATCTTTGGCATGTACAAATAAATGAATTCGATTAATTAACCAAGTTTCATAACAAATAAATACAAAACACGATCTCCAATAATTCTTAATCCTACTTACAAATGGTAGGGATCCTTTGCCCTTAGCCCGACCATAGGTGACTAGTCAAGCTCAACCACAAGCGATCCAGCTCAACTATTGTAGTACCTAGATGACATGCTAGTTGTCTGCGACCCAGTCAAAAGTCAACGAGCTTGATCGTCTTCGTTCTATATCTCGCTTTTTTCCTAGTTATGTCTCTCCATTGTTGGTAGTCCACACGGTCACCTACTAGCTACAAGGGTCAGTTCGCTTGAGTTTACTAGACCGTTATACTAGATTGATCTATCACCCATTCAAAAGGACTTTAGACCTCATCGGATAAGCCATTGAAGAAGTTGGCCAGGCCTGCCTTGATAAAGCTTGACTGACTTCTTTGCTCACGTGGTCCTTTCATCTCGAAATGGAGTTGTCACATTTCACCATGTGTCCTCTCAAGGGCCACCAATATCGTGACAACTACCCTTATCTATCCATTTATCAACAAACCTGTTACATCCTGCCACATATCAAATCTTGGGACGAGTGTTCTTCCATTACTCATGGATATTTGCCATGTATCCAAAGTATTTGCATATATAAAGGCACATAATACATTCGAGGTAACTTTACAATCTTTAACGGTTTTTTATACTTGTTCCCTTTCAGTTGATTACCTCTATAGATTTTTTTTACTCTTTTGTACTAGACCTAATACCACCCTTTTTGTAGGTATTGAAACGACTTTCCTGCCGAGGAAAAATCATGCCAGCCATAAGGTAGCTTTTAGGTAGGACAAATCCTGCCAGTTCGGATCAATTGAAAGCCAAGCCAATGGGCCCAGCACATTTGGACGAAGGAAGCATGAGCGCATAGATTTTTTTTGCAACTAGGGACAGGGGCGGAGTCAGAATTTATATTCAGTGCGGGCATTTTTTCTTCGCCGCCAAACGTCGTTGAGTTTTTGGTCATGGATTGAATGATGATAAAAATATAAAACAATAGTACGAGAATACTAAAAATGACATAACTGATATATTGCACTTGTTCTTTGCGAGTTTTCATACTTTGATATCGTTGTACAATAATTTCATTATCGAGCTTCAAAAATATATCTTTCTCGACATAAACAATCGTACTATCATTCATCCACTGATCACCCATCCGATTACGCAATCTATCCTTAACAATGCTCATTGCAGAAAAGACCCTCTCCACAGTAGCGGTAGCAACCGGTAGAACCAATGCTAAAGTTAAAAGTTTGTAAACCAATGAATATATATTATGTTTCTTTGTGAGGTCTAACTTCTTCGCAAGACCACCAAGGTCATTCAACCCTTCAAAGTCTTTGTGTGAGCGCATGTCAAAAATATAAGTATCAAGTTGATCATTAAGTACAAGGAGATCAATTACTGAGAAGTCTGATGGATATAACTCAGCAAGTCGAATCAAGCATTTCTTGTCAATAGAATGCCCTTGTCGCAATAGAATTCGAACACAATCAATAGATGCATTAAGATGTGTAACATACGCACTTCTTACTTGTTCTGACTATTTGTGTAAAGTTGATTGCTTGACTCATCAGATTTTCGCACTTAATGCGAGCTTGATTATGTGCACTGTCATGAACTCCAACATGAGTATGAAGTCTTTTTTTATCTTTCCGATATGTAAAACCTTCACCAACAAAATACTCATTTCCACCTTGCTTTCCAGAACTTGTTCTGAAAAGATAACAATACAAACAATAAGCAGCATCCTTTTCTACACTGTACTCCAACCAAGTACCGAACTCTTTAAACCAAGAAGAATTGAACCGTCTAGCTGTTACTCCAAATTGTCGTTTTGGAAAGTCGTGATTTTGGGGCTGACAAGGACCCTTTAGCATATATGCTCTTCGAACTTCATCTCGAATGTTCTGATTGTAATCCAATATGGGTATCCTCAGTCCAGGATCAGTTGGAAGTTTTGTGACATCAAATTCCACATTATTCGATATCCCCTCATCAACATCCTCTACATTCGTTTTTCTTTGAAAGTATCTCTTCATTTGATATCTGAATGTAAACATTTCATATTCAATTGGAGGACAATTCAGAGGACAATTCTACTGGGCAATTCATGTAGCTAATGCCTAATAGCATGAATTCTATTAGCAATTCAAAGGACAATTCTGTAGCTAATATCATCACTATTAGCAATTCATTTATTCAAATTTCATTTCCCAGGGCAATAGTATACTCAATTCACAAATTCACAATGCAATTCACAATTTCAATTTCTAATTACAAATTACACCAACACAACAAGACTCACCTCACAGAGACAGAGGCAAAGGCAAGGTCCGCAAGGCAACATTCTGCAAGCCAGCAAACAGCAATGAACTTCAAGTCTTCATTAATGTCTGTTTGGAATTGTCCAGCAATTGAACTTCAAAGTCCTAATTTCACATGTTAAAGAGAAAAAAAAAACAAACATTATTACTCCAGTCTCGAAAGATTATACAAATGAAAAGAAACAGAAAAAAAATTGCAAAATAACAAACATTATTCACCTTCTTGGCTTTCTTGGCTTCTTCTTCAGTTCTTCTTCTGCTACAGCTCAAACCTCGAGGATCGAAGTGTCTAACAAAGCTTGAAGCTCGAACAGGCAGGAATGGGCGAAGCAGGAACGGGCGAAGCGGGAACGGGCGAAGGACGAACGAAGGGTGAAGCGGGAACAGGCGAAGGGTGAAGTGGGAATGGGCGAAGGGCGAACGAAGAGGAGCTATTGGAACGCGCGAAGGGCGAAGGACGAGGTCGATTTGCCCCAATTCCGATTGATATGAGAAGAAGAAGAAGAAGAAGAAGAAGAAGGGTTGTTTTGCTATTGGGCTTGGGTGTTTCAATCTTGGGCTGGGACGTGGGTTCACTTTAACAAAAAAAAAAAATTTGGCCAAAAAGTTCAGTGTGGGCATTTGCCTGCACTGGACCTAATGGGCCTTCGCCCCTGACTAGGGAGGGGTCACAAAAATCATAGTCTTCAGTCATATTAGAATAATGCACCTTAATTCACCTTAATACACTATCCATTAATTCTATATTGTGTGAATGTGCCCAAAGAAATTAATCTTCCATCTTTTTCCCTCTTGTAAGCGTACGATGTTGTAACAAGTAATATAGTGGACCTTTGAGTCCGGATTGTCGTTCCCACGAAGACTATACTTTAATGCTTAATTTATTATTTCTAACTTCTATTTGATAAAAAACTAAGAATTGTGATTTGGTGTTTATTTTTCTAACTATTTCTACTAATTGAAAATAGTAATATGCACACAAAGATCCACTGAAAATTTAAATATGGAATAGATATTATGCCATAACAATTTTATCTATTGATTACATTTAAATCTTAATTCAAATTTCATAAATCTAATGTAGTGTTTGATCAAAATCTTTTATTTACCCTTCTCGAGCTTTCATTGAGCCTATTTAAATAATTCAATCACATATTTCTATGTGAATCAATCTTAGTTAAACACAATTTTTATTCTAAGAATTCATATAACGACCACAATAATTAGCATATGTATCTCTATAAGTTATACTAAAGTATCGGGTTTTAATATGGGAAATTATAAAAGTTTAAAGATTACTTTCTAAAAATCAGGGTTTAACTTTATTTAATAAAAAATCAGGTTTTTATCATTTTAAATAATAATGATATTATAAAAGTAAAATAAACTATATACCCACCCTACTACCTACCCCCTACCAAATTTATTTTAAATAAGAACCTTAAATCAACTCTCGTCTCTCACCATTTCTCTCCCCTCTCTCACCGCTCGTCGCCTCCACCACCACCGGCAGTCTCTCCCCCTTCTCCTCCCTCCCTCAGCGTCGCGATGCTACGCTGCTTTGAATCGTAGCAGCGCCGCGACGCTACTGCCGTCCACAACAGTGTTGCGACGCTGCTGTTGGTGTGCAGCATCGCGACGCTGCTGAATTCACAGCAACTCTGCGACACTGCTACCGTTCACACCAGCGTCGCTACGCTGCTGTGGGTGGGTGGCATCGCGATTCTGCTGGCGGATCTCTGTGTGTGGTTTTCTCGGTGGTGGTGATTTTGGTGTTATTGTTGGTTGATTGTTGGTTGTGATTTTGATGTTATTGTTGGTTGTGATTTTGCGGTAGTTTTCTTGGTGGGGGATCTGAGGTGTTTTGTGTGGTGGCGTCTGTGGTGGTGGATCGACAGTTGGGGTTGTAGCCATGCTTTGTTTGGTGGCTGTGGGTGGTTGCGGTGTTTTGTGTGGTGGTGGTGGCTGAAGTAGTGCCAGTGGTATGTGACCAAATATTTGGTTATCTGTGACCAAATATTTAACTGTGATCTAAAAATTTGATAATATGTGACTGGAAAATAATTTGTGACCAACAAATTGAAAATATGTGACCAATAAAATTAACCATTTTTTATCTGTGACCATAAAAAAATATGTGACTAATTAATTTGGAAATCTGTGACTGTATGAACTATAAATTTAGATATGTGACCAACTAATTTTGAAATCTGTGACCAACGAATTAATTGTGACATATAAAATTTTTGAACTCTGACCGTAAATTGTAAATCTGTGACCGGAATGGTCGTCTGAATAATCGCCGAAATAGGAGCGGTCGTCGGAGAAAAGTGTTGGTCGGAATGGTCGCCGGAATAGTCATCGAAGCAGTATGGGTGGCACATGTGGGATGTGTTAATTATATTATATTAGAATTAAATATTTAATAATGAATTGATTTAATAATTTATTATTTCATAAATAAAAAATAAATAAAACCTGATTTTTGAATTTTCAAACTATAAACCTGCTTTTTGAATTGGTGTAAAGTATACACCTTATTTATGAATTTTTCCCTTTTAATATGTGGTCTAAATCTAAAACTCACATCTCGTTTCGTAAAAGATTCACAAAATTATTGAATTGTTGATCAAGTAATCAAAATATTAAATACATGAATAAAATCAACACATATATGATTAAAGCATTTGAATTTTGAATAAAAGAATAAAGAGTCTCAATTTTATTACATTGTTTGTTCTAATGAAAAGCTTAGCTACTCATGATACATGAAGAACAACAATGAATAATAATGAAGTATATCACACATTTTAAATTGAGATATAAAGAAGTCGATGAATCTTGCACTAAGTTCTTCTTCTTGTTCCAAATCTTGATTTCTTATTTTTTTCCTTCGATTTTACTCTTTAATTCTCCAAGTTGTGTTCTATGTATTTCAATGTGTGGAACCCCCCAAAAGTGTCTCCATTCTTGTATTTACTCTTTTCTCCACATTTGTGTCAAATGTAAAGTTTTTATGGGCTTTAAAACGAACCAAAAATCATGCCCTAGCCGTCTTCAGGAAAATCCTCAGCGCCTTAAAGAAACCATAGCTGGCGTCTTGTTGTTAGAATTTAGGTTTTGCGGTGCCTAGGTGGTGGCACTGCGGTGCCGCCTCTCTAGAAAAAAAAATAGCATTGCATTTCTTTTAGTATTTTTATCATAATTTATCTCTCGATATCCAATTAAGGCGTTTCAAATTGGATTGTAAATATAAATCAATATCTACAACTTTATTAGAAATAACATTTTTCCAATTCGAACGTTTACTAGGTCAAAAATAGGTCTCAATCTCGAGTGAAAAATTTGAAATATATTTATGCGTTGAAAATTGATTTGTGAAAATATTTTGATCACATTTCATTCCTTTTTTACTTTTAATTGCATCCAATTGATCCCTAACTTTTTGAATCCTTATCATGAAGTTTGACACACTTTTGAGTATTTACATTTTAGTCTCCAAATTTTGGATCTTGCCATTTTTTCTTCAATTTTCGCTTCTTTCTTTTAGTTTCACTTCCATTCATTGAGTTTCACCTAATAACACATTACATAATAAATTATGCTATAATTTCATTAAAAGAACTACAAAATGTCCATATTTTAGAATCCGAATAAGTGTATTGTCGTATCCCTTGACAACGATAACATTTGTGCATTAATCTCTCTTACAGCCAATTCGAAAAGTCGTTCTTAATATTCTTATTGTGAGAGGTGCAGGAAGTCCTTGACAAAGAACTCAATGTAAGATACATTCCTTCGCATGACAAACTTCATCATGTGCTTGCTAAGGCAAATCTCAATTACTCATTTTCAATATATCAGAAGCAAACTGTTAGGCCAGGAACACACAATATTAGACCAAGAAACAAAAATACCAAAAACCTTCTCTGAAATAAAGGAACACGATCGATATATTTCGGCCTAAGCCCTGGAGGTTCGGTGACTGCTTCTAACACCTACATCCCCCGTTGAGCATCCAAATGTTGGATTATGCTTGGTTCCACTATAATGCCCAAAATGGCAACAAAAAATTACAACAATGTTCAACCAATCACAAAGAATAGTACAGAACACTTATCTCTCTCAAAATACAGCAATCGATCTACATGAACCACAAAGAATTGCTTCAAAACCTTAGAATCAACAAATCAGAAGCACAAAACTTCCTAATAGATATTAACTCAAAATATCATCACAAAGAGGTAACAATATTACATATCGTCTTCTCAAATCAAGAATTTGAGAAGGAACTAGAGAGAGATCGTAAAACACAGAAAACTCTCAGAATGGCATACTCTTAGAGAGAGAAGATAATGAAACCCTAAAAGCCAACCTCGAGAGTGCGAAATGAAATATGGCATTAAAGACAAGAACCATCCAGAATTCAAACAAACAGTTAAGATTCATCCACGTGTCGTAATCCAGTTGAAGTAGGATTTAATAAAGTTGCATTAGTCAAAGATGCGTTTTAATTACAAATTATGGGAACATCAAATTGAACCCGGTGGTTCAATTTCCACAATCTCCACCTTGCTACCAGAATTTGGGTTATGATGTAGTCTTGAACACAATCTGTAGCAATTTTTTGTTTTCTCTCAGTACCTACCTGTACATGCATCATAAAGAATCAATAGATAACAGTTTAAAAACTTATTCGAATGAATTACTTTAGTACCCATATCATATGGATTAAGTTGAGTTGAAACTTTTCCAATTTTAAGAATCCCTTTAGAAATAATATCTCTTATAAAATGATATTTAGCATCAGTATGCTTAGTTCTATCATGAAACATAAATTTTTTGCTCAAATGAATAGCACTTTGATTATAAGACAGTAACAACATCATTATCTGCAAAATCATATTCCTTCTTTCACAACATCAGTTTTCAGCAATATATTCTGTTTCAATGGAAGATAAAGCAATAACTCTTTGAAGTTGAGATTTCCAACTAACAACAGTACCACATAAGATATAAAAGTAAGAAGAAGTTGATCTCCTATTGTCTTTATCTCCAGCAAAATCAGAAACAGTATATCCCTTTAAAGTTAAACCTTTTTTACTTGATTTAAACATTAAACACAAGTTAGGTGTGCCTTTAAGATATCTAAACAACCATTTTGAAGTATTCCAGTGTTCTTCCCCTGAGTTACTCATAAACCTACTCAATATGCTAATGTCAAATGCAAAATCAAGTCTGGTACAAATCATCAAATAAATGACAGAATCAACAACATTTGCATAAGGTATTTTAGACATTCTAGCATACTCTTCTTCATAATTGGGACAGCATTCAGAAGAAAGTTTAAAATGATTAGCAAGAGGCAATGTTGCATGTTTACAATCATACGTGTTAAATTTTTTCAAAACTTAATCACATATCATGTTGATTCAAAAATAACATGTTTTTCTCTTTATTTCTCCAAATTTACATGCTTAATATCTTTTTAGCAAAACCAAAGTCTTTCATTTCAAATTCAGACTTCAATTTTAATTTGATATCATCAATTTCAAACTTATCATAAATGGCAAGTAACATAGCATCTATATAGAGAACTTAATAAAGAGAATTTTCACCTCCGTCACCTTTAAAATATAAACATGTATCAAATAGCTCCTTTTAAAACTAAGTTTTAGAACAAAAGTATCAAATATCTAATACCATTATTTTGGAACTTGCTTTAATCCATATAAAGATCTTTTTAATAGACAAACTGTATTTTCAGGATTTCTAATTTCAAAACCAACGGGTTGCTTCATGTAAATTACTTCATCTAAATCACCATATAAGAAGACGGTTTTAACATCCAACTAATCAAATTCACATTTAAACTGTGCAAGTAAAGCAAGCAAACATCTAACAGTTGAATATTTCACAACAAGAGAAAAAATTTCAGTGTAATCAACACCTTCTTTTTGAGTAAAACATTTTGCAACAAGTGTAGCTTTATATCTAATTTTTTACTATCTCCTTCTCCTTGTTTTATTTTATAAATCCACTTAGAATCAACCAGTTTCTGCCCTTTATGCTCTTAACAAGTTCTTAGATCTTGTTTTTCAGAAGTGAAGAGATTTCATCTTCCATGGCAGCTTTACAATTTTCACTTTTCTTACACTTAATGACATCATCATAGGAGTTTGACTCATTTTCAAATTGTTCTTGATGAGTGAAAAAAAAAAAAAATCATCACTTTCAAATCTAGTAGTAGGTTTGATCTTCTTCCTTTCCCTATCTTTTGTGAGTTATAGCAGCAGGATCAAATTCATCAATTTGATCAATTTCTTGATCAATTTCAATTTCAGGTTCAATACCGCTTCATCTACTGGAGGTACAGGATTAGTAGGTTCAATTTGAGGAGACTCCACCTCAATTTGAACATCTTTATCAAATAAAACTTTTTCTTTTCATTCTAAACATGGCATTAGAGACTCATTGAAAACAATATCTTTTTTAACAATGACTCTATACCCCCTTCTCACATTTAACCCACAATCTGTAACATTTAACATGTTCATCATAACCCAAAAAACACATTTAAGATATCTAGGTTCTAATTTTTCAATATTTTGATGAGCATATGTAGCACAATCAAATACTTTTAAATGAGAATAATTCACAGAACCATCAGACCATACAGATTCAGGCACATCAAAATTTAAAATTTTAGTTGAACTTCTATTAATAAGATATGCAGCTGTTTTAACAGCTTCACCCCAAAACAGTTTAGGCAAACCAGACTTAGTAGCATATATCTAACTTTATTTAATAGAGTCATATTCATTCTTTCGGTTATTCCATTTTGTTGAGGAGTATAAATAAAAGTTCTATGTTTCAAAATTCCATTTTCTTTACAAAAATTGTTGAATTCATTATTGCAAAATTTCGAATCATTGTCAGTCCTTAAAATTTTATCTTATCTTGTATTTAGTTTGGTTCTCAATTTGGATTTTCCAATTCTTAAAAACTGAAAAAGTTTCATCTTTAGTTTTTAATAAGAGGATCCAAATTTTCCTAAAGTAATCATCAATGATAAGTAAAAATTATTTAAAATCAGATAAAGTACACACAGTGGCAAGACCCCACAAATCAGCATGTAAATATTCAAATATTTGTTGGATTTATGAATTTCAGTTGAAAAATGTAGTTTGGCTTGTTTCACTATAATGCATTTTCATAAGAACCAAAATCACCAAAATTTTGTTTTTCAAAAACTCATTTTGATTGTAAAAAATTTAAAGTTTTTTTGTCAATGTGGCCAAGCCTATCATGCCCCAATTTCGCAAGTGTAAATTGATCAGATGCAGTTGAAGCAGTTAAGTCAAGCAGATGTTTTGCTTACAAAAAATAGAGATCATGTCTCTTAGAGGTACTTATGATTAAATTATTGCCCTTAAGAATTTTAATGTGTCATTGACCTATATTTATGTTAAACTTCATATCATCTAACATATCTAAGGACACCAAGTTTCTCTTCAAGTCAGAAAATAAATGATATCTGCCCATGTTTTAGATTTGTCATGAATTTAAAAGAAAAAAAATCAAGCCGGCTCGGGCCTCGCCTAATTTGGCCTAATTTGGCTCGCTAAGGCCCGAACCGAAAGTTTGGGTCGAGCTTAAATTTTTTGGTCAAACTTTTGCTCGGCTCGGCTCGGGCCAAAAAAACTCGAAATATTTTTACTCGAACCGAGCCCGAGCAAAAAGCTTCGACTTGGAGCTCAGCTCGTTGACATCCCTACAAATATGCAAAGAACAAGAAGAGTACAAATTGGTGACAATCGGAAAATCACAGTAATACACGCAGTAGAACAAGATTTTCAAATATCAGGCACTTAAAAAGAATATGCAAATTAAAACTCTAAGAAAAACACAGCAACAGAGATCACAGCATAATGTTTCACAGATTCATCCTGCAAGATTCTCTAGGAGCAGACCCGTTCTTAATTAATCTCAAGATTCTCAAGGCCT
>OU503058.1:10135679-10168004 GCA_912172775.2 Fraxinus pennsylvanica
AAAATTCCTTCTATATACCACGACGTTGGTAACTTTATTTAACATGATCTTTAATAGGGTTTTAAATATAATTGCATAATTCCTTAGGTTTGCATTATGTCTATTTCAGATAATTTCTTGTCATCATTCATCTACACCATTCAATGTACATGCAAGTGGAAAAGAAGAAAATCGAAATAATCATAATTGAACATCCATATATGTCCAAAAGAAAACATTCAATACATCAACTAAATCTCGACTTCCCTTCTCATCAACAAACATGCATTAGTCTATATAAGTTGGTTATGATCATTAGAATTTGATTCTCTTGACACATTTTCATTTACAACATTTGGCGAGGTCTGTTTTTGATGTTACACATAATAGGGGCTACATGACGTTCGCCTGAACTGTCGCCGAAGGTCAGAATTATTAATTATACCGGCCTTTGTAACATTGCTAAGATCAATACAATCTCAATTTTATCACACAATAACTTCATTTAATACATTTCATCAGCATTTACCAAAAACAACCATGGTTAATAATAGTGAGAGCAATAAGTTGCGCACTTGAGCTGTCATCACCTAATGTAGTCTCAATATTTTTCAGGATAGACTCTATCTGGTATTGGCCCACAAGATCTGCATTTAAGCTATCATCACTAAATCATCCCACGAGACACAAGATATCATCACCGAATGGATCCCACAGTTTTAATTGAAAAAATTAAAGGATGTGTAACGTGTTTCGGATCATAGCACTATATGAGATCAGTTTTCATCATCAAATTAAATCATAGACCGTCGTCCAATTCTATTGCTCTAAATGAAGAAATTAATTAATAGCGTATGGTTGGAAACATAATTCAAAAGCATTCTGTTTCTATACATCAAATGTCAAATGATTTTTCTACTCTCAATTTTGAGACTTTTCGGATAATATTGGTATTAGATAACTGAGGCAAACTAATGAACAATAGCAGATATAGTACAGTTATAGTTGATAGTGAGAAGTCGGATTCTTCTTCCACATTGGGTATCTCCTTATTCAAATATCGAATTTAGTAGACTATCATGTTCACTTGCAGAAACAACTCAAGCAGTTTCCAAATTGTAGTTCAGATTTCCTGAAAAGTTCAATCGACAGCGACATTATGTGCTGTCAATGGGTTTCTTCTTTTGCATCGTAACCGTTCAGTCCATGTACATGCCCATTTTTTGTTGGCTTATCAAAAAGTGTGGGAGCATCAGTTGTGCTCGGGGAAATGTTATTCTTCTATAGTGCCTCCTCATTTATCGTCGTAGCAACTGCATATTCATGCCCCTCTTAAGACCCTTCAAAACTGACTGGACCAGCTATAAAGCATAAGTAGGTCTGGTATTCAGAGCTGTCCTACTTCCAAAACCCGTGGAAGGAAAAACAACCGGGTGACACGTGAATACTTTCAGATCGGGAAGCAGGATCGCAAAAAAGGCCTCCCAACAATAGATGTAAAGAAAATTCGGTTGAGATAAATCTTCGAGTTTCATATTGCATCATGTAACTATTGCACGATGTCAAAAATGCTTGAGGTCCTGATGGAGTTAGGGGACAGGCTGGGGATTGGTTTCAGGAGTATGCTTTCCATGAAACTGGTGAATCTAGAGGCGTGGTTGCAGCTGAATAACTAATCCTTGACTTCTTCCTAATGTATATATGCGTCAATGTACCCACTGTCAGATTTTTAGATTTGAAAATACAATGTAAAGATCTTGGATTATCATGTCAATCACAATCAACAATGCGTAATATAGAATATGGGGACTTCCCTGAGTCCATTGTCTAAATCTTTTATTCTCAAGAGAGTGGGATCATCCTAAGAACTTTACCTGAAGAGTGTCTCACGATGTTAGATGTACAAAAATAATTGTAGTTATGAACCCCAAAAGACTCTTTTTGCTTTTATAGGCATTCTACCATCGAGAAAACCAAATGACTTCTGGCGACATTCCATTATGAAGGAAACCAAAATGATTTTTAATTCAATTCTAATTTATAATATTAAGTAGATTCGTAATGATCTATAACCATTTAATTAGGTGTTATGGAATGTGTGGGACACTAAAAAGAATTTTAATAATATTCTTACGTTCTTCCACTTGGCTCATACGCCCAAAAACAAAACATAATGTTTTCTTTCATAATTTACAAAAGTTAAAAGAATTTTATTTTATAACGATTATTACAAGTCATAACAATAAAATCACACATGTGTGGACTTTAGAAAACCATCCCGATCTAATATAATTCACATGATTTCCATTACAATAATGTCAAATTGGCTACCAATGCGAGTCATGGGGGTCATTTGTTATCCATTAACAAAATTCCTTCCGTATACCACGACACTGTACATTAATGTCAAATTGGCTACCAATGCGAGTCATGGGGGTCATTTGTTATCCATTAACAAAATTCCTTCCGTATACCACGACACTGGTGACTTTGTTTTACATGATCTTTAATAGGGTTTTAAAGCTAATTGCATAATGCCTTGGGTTCACATTATGTCCATTTCAAATAATTTCTTGTCGTCATTCATCTACACTACTCAGTGTACATGTAAGTGGAAAACGAGAAAATCGAAATAATCATAATTGAACATCCATATATGTCCAAAAGAAAACATTCAATACATCAACGAAATCCTAACTTCCCTTTTCATCAACAAACATGCATTAGTCCATATAAGTTGGTTATGATCGTTAGAATCTAATTCTCTTTGACACATTTTCATTTAAAACGATTGGCGAGGTCCGTATCTGATGTTACGAGTAGTAGGGGGCACATGACGTTTATTTGAGCTGTCACCAAAGGTTGGGATTGCTAATCATATCGACCTTAGCAACGTTACCAAGATTAATACAATCTCGATTTTATCACACACCAATTTCATTTAATACATTTCATCAGCATTTACCAAAGCCAACCATGGTTAATGAGAGTGAGAGCCATAAGATGCGCATTTGAGCTGTCATCACCTAATGTAGTCTCAATATTTTTCGTGCTAGAATCTATCTGGTGTAGCCCCACAAGATGTGCATTTAAGCTAATATCACTAAACTATCCCACGAGACACAAGATATCATCATCGAATTGAGTCCACAATTTTAATTGAAAAAATTATGGGGTGTGTAACGTGTGTGGGATCATAGCACTATATGAGACCAATTTTCATCCTCTAATTTAAATGATACAACGCTGTCAAATTTTGTTGCTCTAAATGAAGAAATTAGTTAACAATGTATGGTTGGAAATATAAATCAAAAGCGTTCTGTTTCTATACATCACATATCAAATGATTTTTCTACTCTCAATTTTGAGGATTGATCGGATAATATTGGTATCAGATGATAGAGAGAAACTAAGTAACAATACTAGATATAGTACACTTATAGCTGATAGTGAGAAGTCAAATTCCTCTTCTACATTTGGGTATCCACTTACTCAAATATCGAATTTAGTAGACTATCATGTTCACTTGCAGAAACAACTCAAGCAGTTTCCAAATTGTAGTTCAGATTTCCTGAAAAGTTCAATCGATAGCGATATTATGTGCTGTCAATGGGTTTCTTCTTTTGCATCGTAACCGTTCAGTCCATGTACATGCCCATTTTTTGTTGGCTTATCAAAAAGTGTGGGAGCATCAGTTGTGTTCGGGGAAATGTTATTCTTCTATAGTGCCTCCTCATTCATCGTTGTAGCTACTGCATAGTCATGCCTCTCTTAAGACCCTTCAAAACTGACTGGACCAGCTATACAGCATAAGTAGGTCTCGTATTCAAAGCTTTTCCACTTCCAAAACCCACCGGATGTAGCAGACAAGTTTGGCTTCTAATCGTGGAAGGAAAAACAACCGGGTGAAATGTGAATGCTTTCAGATCGGGAAGTAGGCTTTTGTATTACAAAAAAGGCCCCCCAACAATAGTTGTAAAAAAATTTTGGTTGAGATAAATCTTCGAGTTTCATATTGCATCCTGTAACTATTGCACGATGTCAAAAATGCTTGAGGTCTTGATGGAGTTAGGGGACAGGCTGGGGATTGGTTTCAGGAGTATGCTTTCCATGAACACTGGCGAAGCTAGAGGCGTGGTTGCAGCTGAATAACTAATCATTGACTTCTTCCTAATGTATACATGCGTCAATGTACCCACTGTTAGATTTTTAGATTTGAAAATACAATGTAAAGATCTTGGATTATCATGTCAATCACAATCAACAATGCGTAATATAGAATATGGGGACTTCCCTGAGTCCATTGTCTAAATCTTTTATTCTCAAGAGAGTGGGATCATCCTAAGAACTTTACCTGAAGAGTGTCTCACGATGTTAGATGTACAAAAATAATTGTAGTTATGAACCCCAAAAGACTCTCTTTGCTTTTATAGGCATTCTACCATCGAGAAAACCAAATGACTTCTGGCGACATTCCATTATGAAGGAAACCAAAATGATTTTTAATTCAATTCTAATTTATAATATTAAGTAGATTCGTAATGATCCATAACCATTTAATTAGGTGTTATGGAATGTGTGGGACACTAAAAAGAATTTTAATAATATTCTTACGTTCTTCCACTTGGCTCATACGCGCAAAAACAAAACATAATGTTTGCTTTCATATTTTACAAAACTTTAAAAGAATTTTATTTTATAACGATTATTATAGGTCATAACAATAAAATCACACATGTGTTGACTTTAGAAAACCTTCCCGATCTATTCACATGATTTCCATTACATTAATGCCAAGTTGGCTACCAATGCGAGTCATGGTGGTCATTTGTTATCCATTAAAAAAATTCGTTCTATATACCACGACACTGGTAACTTTGTTTTACATGATCTTTAATAGGGTTTTAAAGCTAATTGCATAATGCCTTGGGTTCACATTATGTCCATTTGAAATAATTTCTTGTCATCATTCATCTACACTATTCAGTGTACATGTNTTGTCATCATTCATCTACACTATTCAGTGTACATGTAAGTGGAAAACGAGAAAATCGAAATAATCATAATTGAATATCCATATATGTCCAAAAGAAAACATTCAATACATCAACGAAATCCTAACTTCCCTTATCATCAAAAAAACATGCATTATAAGTTGGTTATGATCATTAGAATCTAATTCTCTTTGACACATTTTCATTTAAAACGTTTGGCGATGTCCGTATCTGATGTTACGAGTAGTAGGGGCCACATGACGTTCATCTGAGCAGTCACCAAAGGTCGGGATTGCTAATCATATAGACCTTTGCAACGTTGGCAAGATCAATACAATCTCAATTTTATCACACACCAATTTCATTTAATACATATCATCAGCATTTACCAAAGCCAACCATGGTTAATGAGAGTGAGAGCCATAAGATGCGCATTTGAGCTGTCATCATCTAATCTAGTCTCAATATTTTTCGTGCTAGAATCTATCTCGTGTAGGCCCAAAAGATGTGCATTTAAGCTAATATCACTAAAGCATCCCACGAGACACAAGATATCATCATCGAATTAAGTCCACAATTTTAATTGAAAAAATTATGGGGTGTGTAACGTGTGTGGGATCATAGCACTATATAAGACCAATTTTCATCCTCCAATTTAAATCATACAACGTTGTCCAATTTTATTGCTCTAAATGAAGAAATTAGTTAACAATGTATGGTTGGAAATATAAATCAAAATCATTCTGTTTATATACATCATATAACAAATGATTTTTCTACTCTCAATTTTGAGGATTGTTCGGATAATATTGGTATCAGATGACTAAGAGAAACTAGGTAACAATACCAGATATAGTACACTTATAGCTGATAGTGAGAAGTCAAATTCCTCTTCTACATTTGGGTATCCACTTACTCAAATATCGAATTTGGTAGACTATCATGTTCACTTGCAGAAACAACTCAAGCAGTTTCCAAATTGTAATTCAGATTTCCTGAAAAGTTCAATTGATAGCGATATTATGTGCTGTCAATGGGTTTCTTCTTTTGTATCGTAACCGTTCAGTCCATGTACATGCCTATTTTTTGATGGCTTATCAAAATGTGTGGGAGCATCAGCTGTGTTTGGAGAAATGTTATTCTTCTATAGTGCCTCCTCATTCATCGTCGTAGCTACTGCATACTCATGCCCCTCTTAAGACTCTTCAAAACTGACTGGACCAGCTATACATCATAAGTAGGTCTGGTATTCGAAGCTTCCCACTTCCAAAGCCCACCGGATGTGGCAGACATGTTTGGCTTCTAACCGTGGAAGGAAAAACAACCGGGTTTAATGTGAATGCTTTCAGATCGGGAAGCAGGCTTATGTATTGCAAAAAAGGCCTCCCAACAATAGATGTAAACAAAATTTTGGTTGAGATAAATCTTCGAGTTTCATATTGCATCCTGCAACTATTGCATGATGTCAAAAATGCTTGAGGTCCAGATGGAGTTAGGGGACAGGCTAGGGATTGGTTTTATGAGTATGCTTTCCATGAAAACTGGCGAAGCTAGAGGCGTGGTTGCAGTTGAATAACTAATCCTTGAATTCTTCCTAATGTATACATGCGTCAATATACCCACTGTTAGATTTTTAGATTTGAAAATACAATGTAAAGATCTTGGATTATCATGTTAATCACAAACAACAATGCGTAATATAAAATATTAGGGACTTCCCTGAGTCCATTGTCTAAATCTTTTATTCTCAAGAGAGTGGGATCATCCTAAGAACTTTACCAGAAGAGTGTCTCACGATGTTAGATGTACAAAAATAATTGTAGTTATGAACCCCAAAAGACTCTCGTTGCTTTTATAGGCATTATATCGTCGAGAAATCCAAATGACTTCTTGCGACATTCCATTATGAAGGAAACCAAAATGATTTTTAAATCAATTCTAATTTATAATATTAAGTAGATTTGTAATGATCCATAACCATTTAATTGGGTGTTATGGGATGTGTGGGACACTAAAAAGAATTTTAATAATATTCTTACGTTCTTCCACTTGGCTGATACGCCCAAAAAAAAAACATAATGTTTGCTTTCATATTTTACAAAACTTAAAAGAATTTTATTTTATAACGATTATTATAGGTCATAACAATAAAATCACACATGTGTGGACATTAGAAAACCTTCCCGATCTAATATATTTCACATGATTTCCATTACATTAATGTCAAATTGGCTACCAATGCGAGTCATGGTGGTCATTTGTTATCCATTAACAAAATTCCTTCTATATACCACGACACTGGTAACTTTGTTTTACATGATCTTTAAAAGGTTTTTAAAGCTAATTGCATAACGCCTTGGGTTCACATTATGTCCATTTCAAATAATTTCTTGTCATCATTCATCTACACTATTCAGTGTACATGTAAGTGGAAAACGAGAAAATCGAAATAATCATAATTGAATATCCATATATGTCCAAAAGAAAACATTCAATACATCAACGAAATCCTAACTTCCCTTATCATCAACAAACATGCATTAGTCCATATAAGTTGGTTATGATCATTAGAATCTAATTCTCTTTGACACATTTTCATTTAAAACGTTTGGCGAGGTCCGTATCTAATGTTACGAATAGTAGGGGCCACATGACGTTCATCTGAGCTGTCATCAAAGGTCGGGATTGCTAATCATATCGACCCTTGCAACGTCTCCAAGATCAATACAATCTCAATTTTATCACACACCAATTTTATTTAGTACATTTCATCAGCATTTACCAAAGCCAACCATGGTTAATGAGAGTGAGAGCCATAAGATGCGCATTTGAGCTGTCATCACCTAATGTAGTCTCAATATTTTTCGTGCCAGAATCTATCTGGTGTAGGCCCACAAGATGTACATTTAAGCTAATATCACTAAAGCATCCCACAAGACACAAGATATCATCATCGAATTGAGTCCACAATTTTAATTGAAAAAATTATGGGTTGTGTAACGTGTGTGGGATCATAGCACTATATGAGACCAATTTTCATCCTCTAATTTAAATCGTACAACGTTGTCCAATTTTATTCCTCTAAATGAAGAAATTAGTTAACAATGTATGGTTGGAAATATAAATCCAAAGCATTTTGTTTCTATACATCATATATCAAATGATTTTTCTACTCTCAATTTTGAGGCTTCTTCGGATAATATTGGTATCAGATGACAGAGAGAAACTCAGTAACAATACGAGATATAGCACACTTATAGCTGATAGTGAGAAGTCAAATTCCTCTTCTACATTTGGGTATCCATTTACTCAAATATCGAATTTGGTAGACTATCATGTTCACTTGCAGAAACAACTCAAGATGTTTCCAAATTCTAGTTCAGATTTCCTAAAAAGTTCAATTGATAGCGATATTATGTGCTGTCAACGGGTTTCTTCTTTTGCATCGTAACCGTTCAGTCCATGTACATGCCCATTTTTTGTTGGCTCATCAAAAAGTGTGGGAGCATCAGTTGTGTTCGGGGAAATGTTATTCTTCTATAGTGCCTCCTCATTCATCGTCGTAGCTACTGCATACTCATGCCCCTCTTAAGACCCTTCAAAACTGACTGGACCAGCTACACAGCATAAGTAGGTCTGGTATTCGAAGCTGTCCCACTTCCAAAACCAACCGGATGTGGCAGACATGTTTGGCTTCTAACAGTGGAAGGAAAAACAACCGGGTGAAATTTGAATGCTTTGAGATCGGTAAGCAGGCTTCTGTATTGCAAAAAAGGCCTCCCAACAATAGATGTAAAGAAAATTTTGGTTGAGATAAATCTTCGAGTTTCATATTGCATCCTTCAACTATTGCACGATGTCAAAAATGCTTGAGGTCCTGATGGAGTTAGGGGACAGGCTGGGGATTGGTTTTAGGAGTGTGCTTTCCATGAAAACTGGCGAAGCTAGAGGCGTGGTTGCAGTTGAATACTAATCCTTGAATTCTTCCTGATGTATACATGCGTCAATGTACCCACTGTTAGATTTTTAGATTTGAAAATACAATGTAAAGATCTTGGATTATCATGTTAATCACAAACAACAATGCGTAATATAAAATATTAGGGACTTCCCTGAGTCCATTGTCTAAATCTTTTATTCTCAAGAGAGTGGGATCATCCTAAGAACTTTACCTGAAGAGTGTCTCACGATGTTAGATGTTTAAAAATAATTGTAGTTATGAACCCCAAAAGACTCTCGTTGCTTTTATAGGCATTCTACCGTCGAGAAAACCAAATGACTTCTTGCGACATTCCATTATGAAGGAAACCAAAATGATTTTTAATTCAATTCTAATTTATAATATTAAGTAGATTCGTAATGATCCATAACCATTTAATTGGGTGTTATGGGATGTGTGGGACACTAAAATGAATTTTAATAATATTCTTACGTTGTTGCACTTGGCTCATACGCCCAAAAACAAAACATAATGTTTGCTTTCATATTTTACGAAACTTAAAAGAATTTTATTTTATAACGATTATTATAGGTCATAACAATAAAATCACACATGTGTCGACTTTAGAAAACCTTCCCGATCTAATATATTTCACATGATTTCCATTACATTAATGTCAAATTGGCTACCAATGCGAGTCATGGTGGTCATTTGTTATCCATTAACAAAATTCCTTCTATATACCACGACACTGGTAACTTTGTTTTACATGATCTTTAATAGGGTTTTAAAGCTAATTGCACAATGCCTTGGGTTCACATTATGTCCATTTCAAATAATTTCTTGTCATCATTCATCTACACTATTCAGTGTACATGTAAGTGGAAAACGAGAAAATGAAAATAATCATAATTGAATATCCATATATGTCCAAAAGATAACATTCAATACATCAACGAAATCCTAACTTCCCTTATCATCAACAAACATGCGTTAGTCCATATAAGTTGGTTATGATCATTAGAATCTAATTCTCTTTGACACATTTTCATTTAAAACGTTTGGCGAGGTCCGTATCTAATGTTACGAGTAGTAGGGCAACATGACGTTCATCTGAGCTGTCACCAAAGGTTGGGATTGCTAATCATATTGACCTTTGCAATGTTGCCTAGATCAATACAATCTCAATTTTATCACACACCAATTTCATTTAATACATTTCATCAGCACTTACCAAAGCCAACCATGGTTAATGAGAGTGAGAGCCATAAGATGCGCATTGGAGCTGTCATCACCTAATGTAGTCTCAATATTTTTCGTGCTAGAATCTATCTGGTGTAGGCCCACAAGATATGTATTTAAGCTAATATCACTAAAGCATCCCACGAGACACAAGATATCATCATCGAATTGAGTCCACAATTTTAATTGAAAAAATTATGGGGTGTGTAACGTGTGCGGAATCATAGCACTATATGAGACCAATTTTCATCCTCTAATTTAAATCATACAACGTTGTCCAATTTCATTGCTCTAAATGAAGAAATTAGTTAACAATGTATGGTTGGAAATATAAATCCAAAGCATTATGTTTCTATACATCATATATCAAATGATTTTTCTACTCTCGATTTTGAGGCTTCTTCGGGTAATTTTGGTATCAGATGACTGAGAGAAACTAAGTAACTATACCAGATATAGTACACTTATAGCTGATAGTGAGAAGTCAAATTCCTCTTCTACATTTCGGTATCCACTTACTCAAATATCGAATTTAGTAGACTATCATGTTCACTTGCAGAAACAACTCAAGCAGTTTCCAAATTGTAGTTCAGATTTCCTGAAAAGTTCAATCGATGGCGATATTATGTGTTGTCAACGGGTTTCTTCTTTTGAATCGTAACCGTTCAGTCCATGTACATGCCTATTTTTTGTTGGCTTATCAAAAAGTGTGGGAGCATCAGTTGTGTTCGGGGAAATGTTATTCTTCTATAGTGCCTCCTCATTCATCGTCGTAGCTACTGCATATTCATGCCCCTCTTAAGACCCTTCAAAAATGACTGGACCAGCTATACAGCATAAGTAGGTCTGTTATTCGAAGCTGTCCCACTTCCAAAACCCACCGGATGTGGCTGACATGTATGGCTTCTAACCGTGGAAGGAAAAACAACGGGGTGAAATGTGAATGCTTTCAGATCGGGAAGCAGGCTTCTGTATTGCAAAAAAGGCCTCCCAACAATAGATGTAAAGAAAATTTTGGTTGAGATAAATCTTCGAGTTTCATATTGCATCCTGCAACTATTGTACGATGTCAAAAATGCTTGAGGTCCTGATGGAGTTAGGGAACAGGCTGGGGATTGGTTTCAGGAGTATGCTTTCCATGAAAACTGGCGAAGCTAGAGGCGTGGTTGCAGCTGAATAACTAGTACTTGACTTCTTCCTAATGTATACATGCGCCAATGTACCCACTGTTAGATTTTTAGATTTGAAAATACAATGTAAAGATCTTGGATTATCATGTTAATCACAATGAACAATGCGTAATATAAAATAATAGGGACTTCCCTGAGTCCATTGTCTAAATCTTTTATTCTCAAGAGAGTAGGATCATCCAAAGAACTTTACCTGAAGAGTGTCTCATGATGTTAGATGTACAAAACTATTGTAGTTATGATCCCCAAAAGACTCTCATTGCTTTTATAGGCATTCTACCATCGAGAAAATCAAATGACTTCTTGTAACATTCCATTATGAAGGAAACCAAAATGATTTTTAATTCAATTCTAATTTGTAATATTAAGTAGATTCGTAATGATCCATAACCATTTAATTAGGTGTTATGGGATGTGTGGGACACTTATTTATATAGGTCATAACAATAAAATCACACATGTGTTGACTTTAGAAAACCTTCCCGATCTAATATATTTCACATTATTTCCAATACTTTAATGCCAATTTGGCTACCAATGCGAGTCATGGTGGTCATTTGTTATCCATTAACAAAATTCCTTCTATATACCACGACACTGGTAACTTTGTTTTACATTATCTTTAATAGGGTTTTAAAGATAATTGCATAATGCCTTGGGTTCACATTATGTTCATTTCAAATAATTTCTTTTCATCATTCATCTACACCATTTAGTGTACATCTAAGTGGAAAACGAGAAAATCGAAATAATCATAATTGAATATCCATATATGTCCAAAAGAAAACATTCAATACATCAACGAAATCCTAACTTCCCTTATCATCAACAAACAAGAATTAGTCCATATAAGTTGGTTATGATCATTAGAATCTAAATCTCTTTGGCACATTTTCATTTAAAACGTTTGGCGAGGTCTGTATCTGATGTTACGAGTAGTAGGGGCCACATGACGTTCATCTGAGCTGTCACCAAAGGTCGGGATTGCTAATGATATCGACCTTTGCAACGTTACCAAGATTAATACAATCTCGATTTTATCACACACCAATTTCATTTAATACATTTCATCAGCATTTACCAAAGCCAACCATGGTTAATGAGAGTGAGAGCCATAAGATGTACATTTGAGCTGTCATCACGTAATGTAGTCTCAATATTTTTACCTGAAGTATGTCTCACGATGTTAGATGTACAAAAATAATTGTAGTTATGAACCCCAAAAGACTCTGATTGCTTTTATAGGCATTCTACCATCAAGAAAACCAAATGACTTCTTGCGACATTCCATTATGAAGGAAACCAAAATGATTTTTAATTCAGATCTAATTTATAATATTAGTAGATTCGTAATGATACATTACCATTTAATTAGGCATTATGGGATGTGTGGGACACTTAAAAGAATTTTAATAATATTCTTACATTCTTCCACTTGGGACATACATCCCAATCTAATTTATTTGACGTGATTTCCATTATATTAATGTCAAATGGCTACCAAAGCGAGTCATTGTTTTCATTTTTTGTCCATGAACAAAATTCCTTCTATATACCACGATACTGGTAACTTTATTTAACATGATCTTTAATAGGGTTTTAAAGATCATGCCATAATACTTTGGTTTGCATTACGTCTATTTCAAAATAATTTCTTGTCATTATTTGTCTACAAGATTCAATGTACATGTAAGTTGAAAAGAAGAAAATTGAAATAATCATAATTGAATATCCATATATGTCCAAAAGAAAACATTCAATACATCAACGAAATCCTGACTTCCCTTATCATCAACGAATATGCATTAGTCTATATAACTTGATTGTGTGCATTAGAATCTAATTCTCCCTGGTACATTTCTTCTGCAACATTTGGCAATGTTTGTATTTGATGTTACGCGTAGTAGGGGCCACATGACGTTCATCTGTAATGTCACCAAAGGTCGGGATCATTAATTACATCAGCCTTTTTAACATTGCTAAGATCAGTACAATCTCAATTTTATCACACGTCAATTTCGTTTAATACATTTCATCAGCATTTACCAAAGCCAACCATGGTTAATGAGAGTGAGGGCCATAAGATGCTCATTTGAGTTGTCATTACTTAATGCAGTCTAAATATTTTTCATGCTAGAATCTGTCAGGTGTAGTCCCACAAAATGTGCATTAAGCTCTCATCACTAAAGCATCCCCCGAGACACAAGATATCATCACCGAATTCAACTCACAGTTTGAAGAAATTATGGGGTGTGTAACGTGTGTGGGATCATAGCGCTATATGAGACAAGTTTTCATCCTCTAATGTAAATCATACAATGTTGTCCAATTTTATTTCTTTAAATGAAGAAATCCATTACCACCATATGGTTGGAAACATAAATCAAAAGCATTATGTTTCTATACATCAGATGTCAAATGATTTTTCTACTCAAGATTTTGAGATTTTTTTGAATAATATTGGTATCAAATGATTGAGAGAAACTAATAACAATACCGAATCTGGTACACTAATAGCTGATAGTGAGAAGTCGGATTCTTCTTCCACATTTGGGTATCTCTTTACTCAAATATTGATTCGGTAGACTATCATGTTCACTTGCAGAAACAACTCAAGCAGTTTCCAAATCTTGAAAAATTCAATTGACAGCGATATTATGTGCTATCAATGGGTTTTTTCTTTTGCATGGTAACGATTCTGTCCCTCTTTTTTGTTTGCTTTTCAGAAATTAAGGGAGCATCAGTTGTGTCTGGGGCAATGTTATTCTTCTATAGTGTCGTATCATTCATCGTCGTGGCTACTGCATCTTCATGCCCCTCTTAAGACTCTTCAAAACTGACTAGACCAGCTATGCAGTATACGTAGCTTTTGTATCTCAAGCTGCCCCACTTCCAAAACCCCCAAATGTGACAACATGCCTGGCTTTTAACTGTGGAAGGAAAAACAACCAGGTGAACTGTGAATGCTTTTAGATCGGGAATCGGGCTTCTGTATTGCAAAAAAGGCCTCCCAACAATAGATGTAAAGAAAATTCTGGTTGAAATAAATCTTCGAGTATTCATATTGCAACCTGCAACTATTACACGCTGTCAAAAATGTTTGAGGTCTTGATGGAGATAGGGAACAAGCTGGGGATTGCTTTCAGGAGTATGCTTTCCATGAAAACTGGCGAAGGTGTGTGGTTGTAAGGACCCTGTGAATCATGAATCCATGACTTCTGCCTAATGTATACGTGTGTTAATGTGCCCACTATTAGTGTCACGACCCATCCTAAGTCACCCTATGGACCCAACATGTGTCGTGCACCAATGATAGATACCAGCTAAATGTCGGTCCCCCCACCAATGTTTAAATTGTAACTTGCTTTTATAAAAATTTTGACAGAGTTTCGCCTGTAATATGGACTATAACCACCTGAACAATAATCAAAATTTCCCAACCAATACATATATTTAAAACAGGGCACACCAGCCCTTCAAAACTCAAACTATTCAAAATACAATACTGGAAAGTCGACCTTTACAAATATTTTACAACAAAAGTCTCCAAATGTACTCAAGATACCCGATTTGCAGTGAGCCCATGATATGGATACATGGACTACTATTTAACTTTGTTGACACAACATACATGCATCCCAAAAGAAATATGAACTAAGTAAATTGACAAAATGAATCATATAATGAAAGGCAAAGGAGTGGCTCAACTTGGTAGATCAACAGGCTTCGATGCGGCTCAACTCCGCCACAATTTGATAAGAAAATAGGTGACAGAATATATGAGCTTGTAATTCAGTGAGTGGATAATTTATAAATAAGTATATACTTTTCTTCCATTTATACATATTTTCTGAAAGTTCTTACTCTTTTGAAACTTTGAGAAATTCTGATATCTGATAATACTCTTAAAAAGTTAAACATGATTAAATCATAAAATCATTAGTTTTTCGTTCTAAACAAGTGACTATAAAGTATAACGAATATAATTAATCTGATATCAACGAAAATCTTTGAAATATTTTGTTGTTCAATACTATAAGTTGAAAGCTTTTACTGAGAACTGAATAATCTGAATTCTATAACTAGAAATCAAATAAGCTGTAGAAATATTGAAATATCTAACCAAAAAGGTACCCTGAATAACCTTACTCATGTTTCGACTAGTACCGATATACATGGCAAAGCTATTCAATTCTGTAATTCTATAATTCTGATCATACACACGTAGAGCTATAATCTGGTCATGCACTATGGAAACACATTCACAATAGTGTAGAGCGGGTAAAACCAGCACAAGTAATCATACACTATGGAAACACATTCACATCAATGCAAATCGGGTAAAATCACCTGGGTACTTTCTGGTTTTTTTAGATATACTGAAACATGTAATATGAATATAACAATAGAAATGATTAAATGAATTGAGTTTAACTTTAAAAGAGCTGACTATAATACTTAAGCTAAATTTCTCGATACTTGAATAAATCTTCCAAATTATTCCTTTAATTCATTGGAACTAATTACACTTTCTAGTCCATTTTCTAATAACTAATTCATCATCACAGTCATTCCACCAAAAATACTTCATTCAAAAATCTAAATAAAAATTCTAGGGTTTGCCCAAAAATAAAATTCCTTACCTTAATCCAACTAAAAATTTCTCAATCAAATAGCTTGAGCAATAAATTATTCTCCTTCCACAGAATTTGAAAGTTAAACTAACAAATTAATCAACTTAGAATAAAATTCCTCTACTCTTGAAGAAAATAAAGAGAAGGGGGAAAAAGAAGAAGAAGCTAGAACTACCTCAATTCCCTTCTTCTTCTTCTCTTTCTTTCCTTCTTCTTTCTTTTCCCTTCACCTTTCTTCTTTTTCCTTCTTTTCTCTCGGTCTTTCTCGATTCTTCTCGCTGTCGGTTTCTAATTCTATGTGTATATGTGGAAAAAGGATAAAAAATGGGTTTCCAATTGTTATTTTAATGGGGCACTAACCTTTAATTGCAAAGGAAGCCCTCCAACCTTCATATAAGACCCTATTATATCCTTACAATTTAATAATTGAAAAGTGAATTCCCAACTTTAAATTCATTCAATCTTAATCCTTCATATATTACCAATTGTAAAATAAACCCCAAGGAAAATAATTTACTTCATTTAAGTCCTATTTTACCACGACTTTGACAATTCAACTTTGACTTTTGACCTAAAAAAAATGGGTTGTAGCAATTAGATTTTTAGATTTGAAAATACATTGTAAAGATCTTGGATTATCATGTTAATCACAATCAATACTGCAGAATATATAATAATAGGGACTTCCCTGAATCTATTGTCTAAATCTTTTATTTTAAATAGAGTATGATCATCCTAACAACTTTACCTGAAAAGTGTCTCACGATGTTAGATGTACAAAAATAATTGTAATTAAGAACCCCTAAGTCTCTCATTACTTTTATAAGCATTCTACCATCAAGAAAACCAAAAGACTTCTAACGGCATTCCATTTTGAAGGAAACTAATATGATTTTTAATTCAATTCTATTTATGATATTAATTAATTTAGTAATGATCCATAACCATTTAATTAGGCGTTATAGGATGTGTGGGACACGAAAAAGAATTTTAATAATTTTAATAATATTCTTACAATCTTCCACTAGGCCCATACACCCAAGAACAAAACAAAATGTTCTTTATATTTTACAAAACTTAAAAGCATTTTATTTTATGACAATTATTATAGGTCATGACAATAAAATCATACATGTGCGCAATTTAGAAAACTTTCCCAATCTAATATATTTCACTTGATTTCCATTATATTAATGTCAAATTGGCTACCAATGCGAGTCATCGTGGTCATTTGTTATCCATTAGCAAAATTCCTTCTATATACCACGACACTGGTAACTTTATTTAACATGATCTTTAATAGGGTTTTAAACCTAATACCATAATGCCTTGTGATAGTATTATGTCTATTTCAAACAATTTATTGTCATCATTCATCTACACCATTCAATGTACATATAAGTCGAAAACAAGAAAACCGAAATAATCATAATTGAGTATCTGTATATGTCCAAAAGAAAACAGTCAATACATCGATGAAATCTTGACTTCCCTTATCATCAACAAACATGCATTATTTTATATAACTTGGTTATGATCATTAGAATCTAATTCTCTTTGACACATTTTCATTTGCAGCATTTGGCGAGGTCTATAACTGATATTATGCGTAGTAGGGACCATTTGACGTTCGTCAGAGCTGTCACCGAAGGTCGGGATTGTTAATTATATCGGCCTTTGTAACACTGCTAAGATCAATACAATCTCAATTTTATCACACACCAATTTCATTACATTTCATCCGCATTTACCAGAGTCAACCATGGTTAATGAGAGTGAGAGCCATAAGATGCTCATTTGAGCTGTCATCACCTAATGTAGTCTCAATATTTTTCGTGCTAGAATCTGTCAAGTGTAGTCCCGCAAGGTGTGCATTTAAGCTATCAACACTAAAGCATCCTACGAGACACAAGGTATCATCACCGAATTCAGCTCACAGTTTTAATGGAAGAAATTGTGGGGTGTGTCACGTGTTTGGGGTCATAGCGCTATATGAGACAAGTTTTCATCTTCTAATGTAAATCATACAACGTTGTTGAATTTTATTTCTTTAAATGAAGAAATTAGTTAGCAGTGTATAGTTGGAAAAATAAATCAAAAGCATTATGTTTCTACACATTAGATGTTAAATGATTTTTCTACTCTCAATTTTGATATTTTTTAAGATAATATTGATATTAGATGATTGAGAGAAACTAAATAATAATACCAGATATGGTACATGAATAGTTGATAGTGAGAAGTCGGATTCGTCTTCCACGTTTGGGCATCTTCTTAATCAAATATCGAATTCGGTAGAATATTATGTTCACTTGCAGAAACAACTCAAGTAGTTTCCAAATTGTACTTCAAATTTCCTGAAAAGTTCAATAGACAGCGATATTATGTGCTATCAATGGGTTCTTTCTTTTACTTCGTAATGATTTTGTACATCTACATGCCTCTTTTTTGTTGGCTTCTCAGAAACTGAGAGAGCATCAGCTGTGTCCGGGGCAATGTTATTCTTCTATAGTGTCTCATCATTTATCGCCATAGCTACTGAATCTTCATGCACCTCTTATGACTCTTCAAAACTAACTGGACCAGCTAAACAGCATAAGTAGCTCTTGTATCGGAAGCTGTCCCACTTCTAAAATCCCGGGATATGGCAGATGTGCCTGGCTTCTAACCGTGGAAGGAAAAATAACCAGGTGAACTGTGAATGCTTTCAGATTGGCAAGCAGGCTTCTGTATTGTAAAAAAGGCCTCCCAATAATAGATATAAAGAAATTCTGGTTGAGATAAATATTTAAGTATTCATATTGCATCCTGCAACTATTGCACGATGTCAAAAATGTTTGAGGTCTTGATGGAGTCAGAGGATAGGCTAGGGATTGCTTGTAGGAGTATGCTTTCCATGAAGATTGGCGAAGCTAGGAGCGAGGTTGCAGTTGAATCATGAATCCATAACTTTTGCCTAATGTATGCGTGTGTCAATGTGCCCACTGTTATATGTCTCCCTTAGTAAGTACAAATCTATCAGATTCAAACATCATTTTAAATCCTTTCTTGCTAAGAATAGCTTATGAAATCAAATTCTTTCTGATATTTGGGACATGTACAACTTCATTCATTATCAGTTCTTTCCCCAATGTGAATTTCAGAATAACCTTTTCAATCTATCCAATTTTAGAAGTTGTAGAATTACCCATGTAAAGACACTCATTATGATTCAAGGTTTTATATTCAGAGAATGGACCTTATTTGCACAAATGTAACGAGTTGCTCATGGGTCCAACCACAAATCTTTGGCATTAGATACCAAGTTAACTTTAGAAACAACAGCAGACGGTTGATGTCTACAACATTTGTAGAAATATTATCCACTTCCGTGATATTGGCTTGGGGAGGTTTCTTCTTCTGTGCATCCTTCTTTTTGATTCGACAGTCTTCTGCCCAATGTCCCGACTTTTCGCAACTATAAAAGTTTCCTTTGAACCGTTTTGCATTGTTGACTTTTTCTTTGTCTATTTTCTTGCTCTTAGACCCCGAGTCTTCCACCTTGTTAGCCTTTGCTTTCATGTTGCGCACATTATTCTTCTTTTCTACAGTCCGATTGTCTTCTTCAATGCAAAGTCAAACAATTAGATCCTTCATCGTCATCTCTTTGCGTTTATGCTTGAAATAGTTTTTGAAATCTTTCCGTGGTGGATGTAGTTCTCGATCATAGAAGGATTCACTCAAAGTCATACCTTCAGCTTCAATATCATGAAGTAGAACTTGCATCTCTTGAACCTGACTCATTATTGACTTTCATGAGTCATCTTGAAATCAAGAAATTTGTCGACAATGAATTTCTTCGTTCTGGTATCTTTTGTCTTGTATTTTTTGTCAAGAGACTCTCACAGTTCCTTAGCCGACTTATAGTCACAATACACACAATATAAAGTGTTATCTAATCCATCGAGTATTTTTATCAATAGCATGTTTCCAGCTTCACGTAGAAACTTTACGAAGTTCAATGTNACGACATAAGAAATCTGCATGTATCCATGCTTCAATGGCTAACTGAGTATTTTTATCAGTAGCTTTCTCCGATGTTTGTGCGGGACATTCTTCACGTAGAAACTTTATTAAGTTCAATGTTGTCAAATAGAACAGCATCTTCTGTTGCCAATGCTCGAAATCTGGGCCATTGAATTTTTTCGATTTCTCATGCTGTGAAGCCGACGACATGACAAATTGATTGGAACCAGAATTTGGCACAATCACAACACTAGTATTATTTTCAACAGTACTAGCCATTTTCTATAAAATCACAATTACAGAAAATAAGCAATAAAAGAAATGTAGAAGAAAGAAAAAAATATGTCTTAAGATTGTTGTCGATAATTCGACTATCTCAATCGAAAAAATAAATAAAATGAACAAAAAATTAAATGCAGTAGATGAAGTGAGATATGTGAAAGCAAATCTCCTTAAAACAGATTTCACCCTCCAATAAAGTGCAAACGGGATTATGGATATCTGTCTTCCAAGATACAACGCTCCTTCTAAAGTTGATACTGCACAATACCAAAGTTATATCGGTCGAACCAAAGAATGATCGTACTCGAACGGAATAATCACGAATATATTTCGAAGAATTTTTGTAAACAGAATTTGAAGAGAGAATGAATTTAAAAATATATTTTAATTTATTTGGTGTGTTGAAAAACGAATCTGGAGGTCTCTATTTATAGAGATTAAGTGTCTCATTGAATGGGTGTATGACATTTCATGAACCGATGCACCACTTGATCTGATTTGTTTTAGCCATTGGATTACACCATTCATGATCTGACGGTCCGATTAACCTATGAAGTGAGTGTCCATTCATCATATCTATTCACCAATTTCTAAATAGTTACAGCCATGCAGATGCCACGTGTACATCCAATTGAACCAAATGTCCCGCAGGACGAAGTGACACCACATGTTATGTGTGTGCCACCTAGGATGCCAACTCATCGAGCCTCGTGTTACCATGTCATCGAACCATGAATCCATTTTCAAAAACTATAAGGCTCCCCGCTCCACAGGACGATGCATACGTGCGACGTACGTAGGCCGGGACTGGGGCGAGGCAGGAGTGGTGGGAAACACCACTCTAGTGGTGGCTAGTTCGCTAGCCAATGGCTAGCCAAAGTTACCCAAATTGCAGGTCACTTATTAAATTATAGTTTGTTCACACATCCCATTATATAAAAAAATCTTTTTTCTTGTAAACTTTCGATGTGGGATTCTTAACCATATATAAGACACTTAAAATTGGCTGCTTATCAACTTATGGGTCCACATCATTAAATATTACATTTAATGATTTAACCCAATTAAATTTAATTAATTCCAACAATACTCTTTAAAAAAAGAGAAAATCATACGAACAAGCTGATATCTACTCTCTCAAGTTTCATAACTTTTCTAAGCCTCTCAATTCATAGTGTAGGACGGCTCTGTTTTTCAGTCTTGCCTTTCAATTCTTGTCGCTTCAAGTACCTAGTACAATTTGAAATTAATATGTATGTGTTTCATAGCTCATTAGCAGTACTAAAAACAAAGACGCAGAAAAATTCCTCACCTCATGAAGACAACTGATGAATGCCAATAATACGTGACATTTATAATATTAACGATATAAAATTGTAGCTATAAAGGATGGATAAGAACTGATCCAAACTTCGTAGCAACGGTGACTACGAAACCCACAACTAGATTGATGCAGAACTCAAGAATGTCAATTAGATTCGGTTTTGGACTTGAACCCAACGAAGTGAACCAAAAAATCCAACGATAACAAAGATGCATTGAACTCCCTTGACTACACAATAAAGAACCCACGATCAGATAAGTTCGATTGATTGTTCAACGAAGAACAAAGAAAACAATAGTCTCTCAATGATAAATTGTCAAAAGTCATAATACAATGAAAGTTTTTGGTATTTATACCAAACCTTAGAAACTAGGTAAAAACGTACATAATCTCATAAATAAGGTAAGAGATTGACAAAATAGAATTCTAGCATTTACGAAAAATTCGCAGAAAAAGAAATTTTCTAGTAGATGAAAATGGGCATAACTTTTAGCTCGGTTATCGGATTTTTGCCCATGAGTAGATTCTGAAAATGGCAAAAATTCTGAACAAGGCTACGCGAGCTCATGATACTTTTAGGCTTGCCATTGTACAGAAACATGCGGAGAACAATTGTCGAGAATCCTAATTTTACGTGAATTTCCTTATCTCGCATAGTGGAAACTTTTGGCCATCGTCTTCAGCTGCATGAATCAAGTTCATCCATCCCGATTCTGGCCTTGACCCCAACATGGAACTTGCTCCATTCTTCATCACGATCACCATATCATGAACCGTAGCTTGAACAAGCAATGCCATCGCTTCTTGCACTCGTTTTGCCATCAATCGAGACATCGGTCCTTCGTCAACTACCAATGGATCTTTTCTTGGACTTGTCATCGTTCCAATGACACCTTGGATTATATCATCCCCTTCGTCTTCAAAAGGATTCATCCTTGAATTGATACCTGCATCAAACAGAGATAGATCAGCAACATTAAATGTAGCTGAAACATTATACTTACCTGGGAGATCCACTTTGTAGGCATTATAGTTTATCCTCTCGATGACCTGGAATGGACCATCCCTACGCTGTTGCAACTCAGACTTCCTCTAATCCGGAAAGTTCTCTTTTCTGAAATGCACCCAAACCCAATCCCTTGGTTCAAATGTCATGCGCTTTCTACCCTTGTTTGCTTTTGTTGCTACGAGCTTACTCTTCTCTTCAATTTGCATCCTGACCTTTTCATCCAGTGACTTTACCAACTCAGCTTTTCGCTTACCATCCAAGCTACCTCATTTATTTACAAGCAAAGGCAACAAATCCAAAGGTGTTAGTGAATTAAACCTATAAACAACTTCAAACGGTGAAAACGAAGTAGTAGAGTGTACAGGTCTATTATAAGGAAATTCAATAAAATGTAAACACTCCTCCCAACTTTTCAAGTTCTTATTGATTACCGTACGAAGCAATTGAGTCATGGTTCTATTAACTACTTCAGTTTGTCCATCGGTTTGTGGATGACAAGTGGCAGAAAATAACAATTTATTGCCTAACTTGTTCCACAAAACACGCCAAAAATGACTCAAAAATTTAACATCTCGATCTGACACTATGCTCCTAGGGACCCCCATGCAAACGTACTATCTCCCTAAAGAACAAATCTGCATACGAATTTGATGGTACCCACTTTTAAGGTCAATCTTACTAAAATACAAGCACCATGCAACTCATCTAGCATATCATCTAGCCTAGGTATAGGGTGACGATACTTTACCCTTATATTGTTGATAGCCCTACAGTCCACGCACATCCTCTAAGTTACATCCTTCTTTGGCACCAGTAGGACAGTTACATCACATGGGATCATGCTCTCCCTTACGTAACCTTTACTCATCAACTCCTCCGCTTGCCCTTGAAGCTTACTTGTCTCCTCAGAATTGCTTGGGTAGACGGGTCAGTTTGGAATGACAGCTCCAGGTATGAAGTCAATTTGGTGCTCAATATCTCGATATCTTCGAACTCCTGCAACAAGGACTTAACCAAACTGGGGAGGGATATGTGAGATTCCTCGAAGTTAAGGAGGGACTCCTAGTATACCAACAACAACATTTGACTTTTATCAGTCATAGCCTTTTTTAATTCACTCCCCCTTACAAAGAAGTTTGCTTTCGGCTCTTTTCTCCTCTCAATTGGCTCTCTTTCTCTCCTCTCTTGTGGCACCTCTCTCCTTTTTTCCCTCTCAGCTACCTCACCATTTTCTCTCTTACTTACTAGCTCACTATTTTATCTCTTCTCACGTGTCCTCTCTCTCTTTTCCCCACTCTCGGCCACCTCGCCATTTTCTCTCTTTTTTGTCGACTCTCTTGCTCTTCTCTCTTCTCTTTCCTCAATTTAACTTGGTCTTCATAAACTTGTGCCAGTGTTAATGGCGCAAGAGTAATAGACCTCCCCTCCTCAACAAAGCTATACCGGTTCCTATACCCATCATGCGTAACTCTCATATCATACTGCCATAGCCTTACCAACAAAATATGACCCCCTTGCATAGGCACCACATTACATACAACTTTTTCACTATAACACCCAATTGAGAAATCAATCATCGCCCGTTTATTTACCTCAACCTCTCAACTCTCATTCAACCATTGTAATTTATAAGGCATAGGGTGTTTAAACAATACCAAACCCAATTTTTCAACTCAGGTCGTGCTAGCTACATTTGTACAACTTCCACCATCAATGATTAGACTACATACCTTACCGTGGATGTGACAACGGGTGTGGAATATGTTTTCTCATTGTTGCTCAGTATCATCTACCTTGACTTGAGTGTTAAAAGCTCTTATTGTGACCAGCAACTCACTAACAACAAATTCCACTTTTCTCTCTCCATCAACCTCCTCCAACGCTGGTATATCTCATACTCTCCTTCACTCTCACTTACCACATCTCCGTCATCCCGTATAATCATTACCCTTTTGTTAGGGCACTGAGAAGCAATGTGCCCCCGTTTCCAAACATCGAAAACATTTTATCCCTACTCCTTTATTACCATGACTCTATTTTGGGTACGGTTTTGCTAGCGATTTCTTCCTTTCCTTTAGCTGCTGCTTCATTCACTTTATTACCTTTCCACCGCGACTTCCAGTTTGGGTTAGAAGACAAAGTGTTAACAGGCTGCCTCGGAGTCCCCTTCCTCTTCAACTATCTTTCCACTTTCATGGCTATATGCAACATCTCTTCCAACTCCACATAATGCTGTAAGTCCACCACATTAGCTATCACCTTATTCAACCCATTCAAAAATCTATCCATGGTAGCTTCTTGATCTTCCTCTACATTTGCCCTAATCATCAAAATCTCCATCTCCTTATGATAATCTTCTATACTCTTCGACCCCAGATACAAACTATGCAATTTTTTATGAGCTCCCTATAGTAATGACCTGGCACAAACCGTTTCCTCATCACCGTCTTCAATTCATCCCAAGTATTTATAGGTCTCTCCCGATTTCGACGCCATGAAGTAGCCACTTGATCCCACCAAGTGATGGTGTAATCAGTGAATTCCAACACCACAATCTTTACCTTCTTATCCTCCAAATAGCTATGGCAATCAAAATCAACTCCACCTTCTTTTCCCAGTCTAAATATGCATCGGGATCACTCCTACCCTTAAATTTTGGAATCGTTATTTTTACATTACCCAAATTACCATCAGCTTCACCTCCATGATTATGTCTACCATGTCGCTCAAACATATTGCCTCTATGCCTCATTCGCTCCATCTCATCCCTTACATAATCATCTTCACCCCCATTTACNGTCGAAGAATAGATTGTTAGACTTTGAATTGAAGAAGACAACAGAAATTCAGAAAAGAAAGGGTTCAATCCTATTGTGGCTTAAGCCATTGTTGTTGAGCATGGTCAAAGTTCTAAAACCTTCAAGAACAAGTCTAAGATATCTGGTAGCAAAGTGCTGAGTTGGGACTAAAATGGGGCATTTCTAAGAAGAAGTTTCAAGGAAAACGCTTCAATTGTGACAAAGTAAGCCACAAGTGTTCGGAGTGCAGATTGCCAAAAAAGAATAATAAGAAAAAAGCAAATTTCGTATAGAACAAAAAAGAAAGCAAGCTCTTCTAAACGGAAATATGAGACTATAATTGAAAATGTTCAGGACCAAGAATGATGCGAACCCCGTTGCAACGGTGACTACGAAACCCACAACTAGATTGATGCGGAATCCAAGAACGCCAATTAGATCCGATTTTGTATTTGAACCCAACGAAGTGAACCAAAAAACCCAACAATAACAAAGATGCGTTGAACCCCTTGAGTACACAATGAAAAACCCACGATCCAATAATTTGAAAGCCACAAGATTTAGATCATGATAAGTTCGATTGATTGTTCAAAGAAGAACAAAGAAAACAATAGTCTCTCAATAATAAATTGTTAAAAGTCCTAATACAATGAAAGTTTTTGGTATTTATACCAAATCTTAGAAATTAGGTAAAAATGTGCATAATATTATAAATAAGGCAAGAGATTGACTAAACATAGAATTCTAGCAATTATGGAAAATTCGCGAAGAAAGAAATTTTCTGGCAAATGAAAACGGGCATAACTTTCAGCTGGTTGTCGAATTTTCGCCCATGAGTACATTCTGGAAATGACACGAAATTCTGCACAAGGTTGCGCGAGCTCATAATAGTTTTGGGCTGTGATCGCACAGAAACATGTCGAGAACAATTTGCCGAGAATCTTAATTTTTTCGCGAATTTCCTTATCTCGCATAGTGGAACTTTTGGCCTTCGTCTTCAGCTGCTTGAATCAAGTTCATCCATCCCGATTCCGGCCTCGACCCCAACATGGAACTTGCTCCATTCTTCGTCACGATCGACATATCACCAACCATGGCTTGAACAAGCAATGACATCGCTTCTTGCACTTGTTTTGTCCTCGATCGAGTCATCGGTCCTTCGTCAACTATCAATGGATCTTTTCCCGGGCTTGGCATCGTTCCAATGGCACCTTGGATCATAGCAAGAACCCTCTCCAAGATAATCACAACCGGTTAAGTAACTATAGAACAAAAGAATATTTTTTCAAGAAGTGGATATGAATTAGCCAAAGCCAGAATACATGTAAGAAGAAAAACATACTACCAGGTGGAAATTGTACAAATCAAGAAGACAATGAAGCCTATAATACACATCAGTAATTACATATGTGGATGCATAGAAACGTACACTCACACACTTTTGAAAACAAAGCATCACACACCTCATCTATGGTGAGGGTATCACGACTATACAAGATCATATCTCTAAATGAAGAAAACGATGCGAGCAATGAATCCAATAGGATCAAGGAAAATCTTCTTCATTAGACTTTACTTCTAAAGTTTTCAAATCAGCGACTATCTCAATAATAAAAATAGGTGATCTTCTAATGATCTTCATTCTGCCATTCGATGAAAGTATAAACTTTACTTGAGATACAACTTACTTGTCAAACTTTTAGTCATGCACAATTGCTCTAACTTCAACTATAAAATAGTTGCTGAACTCTGCTTCAAAATGTCTTGAAGAATGGTATTCGATAGATGAAAATGAATGAGATAAACTACCTTCTTATCCTTCCGTAATTTCTCCTCCGCGGTCAAAGTTATAGACATCTTGTCAATTCTTAGCAACGCATCATCCAAATCCTACTGTACAATACTGCATGCATCTTAACCCGCCATAGCGTAAATCTAGTATTCCAATTCAAAAGTAGAATATCATATTTCATGGAAGCCATCATGAACAAAAATCTTGAACAAATCAAACTCTGCGCTCTTGCGAAACTGCTGAATCTAGGCTTTGATACCACTTGTTATGTTAATTATGCCTAGAATCTCTTATACCAATTGTTCGGAATTCAAGGATCACGTAGTGCTCGATACCACTTGATATGAAACCAACCACCGGATTAAAATATTGAAGTTATAATGCACAATAATGAAATATATGATCACAACCAAAAGAATATAAGGAAATATGACCGAGGAATTAGGAGATTTTATTGCACCACAAATAAAGAAGATGGAGAAATATTACAATAATTTTAAAAACTAATAATCACTTTTCTCACACTATTCTCACACTATTCTCACTTCAAAATTGTAGAAAAGAGCCAAGTATATATAGGCAACTATGTAGGGCGGTGTCCAAACCCTAATAGATTAGTTATAATTGAAATAGAATGCCAAAAAAGTGTTAAAATGAAAAAAAGGGCATGGGCTGGATAACTCTATCGCTCAAGCGATAAGCTAGGGACAGGCCCATCACTCAAGCGTCAAGTGGGTGACACGTTAGAGACCAAGACTTGGGAGAAAACCTGCAAGTATTGCTCGAGCGGCCAGCTAGCGAAAATGTGGCGACTTTTCTTCCCAGTCCATAATTTCAACCTATTCAAGTCCAATACAAATTCTAACTCCCAATAAAGCTTCCAAATAGAATTTCAACTTAAATAAGACTCCAATAGGATTCTAAACTGAATTCCTCTTGATGTACATTTCAATTAGAATTGTTCAATTTCAACAAGGAATTCGGGTCACACCCCAATTCTAACATCCATAATCCATACTTTAAAATTTGAATACGAGACCTTTTTATGCACTTCTATTTTTAGGAAATAAATTCTTCATATCAAAAGTTAACGAGAAGCTTCAATAGAATATACGTGTTTCTTCTCTTGGCCTAAATTCTGAAGTTTGAAATTTAGCAGGTATTATACTTATTTATTTTATTAGGATATTACCTTATGATCAAATTTAGATTTACTTCTATAATGGAATACATTGAAATTTGAAAAAAGAGACTGCATCTACTTTGTAATCTATACACCTTCTAGCATGGCTATATATGTAGAACACATTTCGGTACATAATTCTCTATGTATGTTGCAATGTGTAGGTATATAGGCATAGGGAATGGGTTGTGCATGTGTGTGTGTGTGTAAATATATGTTTCTATGTTCTCGCATGTATTTGTATATACATGCTTTCCTTACACGCAAACCAAAATTTTTTCTTATTTTTTAACTACACATTCTCTATCAAAATACTATTCCAAAATGTATTGTTTTCAAAAAATGGGGTTCAATCATGCTCTGTATATGTATATTTGTGTGCAAATATGTACCCGTGTATGTGTGTGTGTATCTGTACACACACACATACGACCATATCCATGTTTGTACTTATATATGTGTAATTTTCTTTAATTGGATAGTAAAATGGATTATTAATTCAGTTAGTACCTATTTCGATTAATAATGTCTTTTTGAAGAAGATTTCACTTTTAATTTTTAAGAACCTTATCACTATTACTAGTTGTAAGCCGTACAATGTACGGGCTTTGATATTTTTAAGGTAATGTTAGTGTATCAAATATTAAGGGAAAGCTAAATTATTGTGAAAGTTTAGTAAGATTCAAATGAAAAGTTTTTTGTAACCGAAATTTTTCCCAAGAAAGAAATTAATGGGGACTATATTAATCTTTCTAAACTTGCTAACATTTGACAATTCATATATATGCTCTGTATCAAAATATTTATAGTACCCACTGAACAAGGAATAAAATTTTTTGAACACTAATCAAGTAAACAGTGGATTGCCCAACAAGTAACAAGAGATTCAAAGTCGATGGGGCAGCGCCCCTCGTGGGGGTTCGGGGGCAAATACCCCTGGCAGGAACGACCTGCCCGATCAGGTCGCGGGGTCGAGGGGCAGTGCCCTTCGTGGGGGTTCGGGGGCAATAACCTCGAAAGAATTATGATTTGTAAACGATTGTGAGTTTTTGTAATTTTTTTTAATGTTTTTGAATTAAATTATTAATAAGTGAAATTGTATTTACTTTGTGTGAAATGTAAGCAAATGTTATCACCTAAATTTAAAAATAAGTGTTTGTAAATTTGGTTAATGTTATTTTTAAATGTATTGTACAATTTTGAAATATACAAGATAGAATTGATTTTTTTTTTTTTGCTATGTGTTTATCGTATATTGTTGTTTGTACTGTAATAAAAAAAAGTTCCGCATGCTCCACACAAATGCGGAGCATTCATTCTGCAACGTGCATAGTAGTAACTCTGGATTTTTATTTTTTATTTTTTATTTTTTTTTGCTGCAATGAAAAAATAATAATTCTTAAATCTAATTCATATCCTTTTCATAGGCAAGCTCATTGCCATAAAAAACAACTTCATACATTTACCATTTACCGACCAATCACTATCATACGAAACTTAGTTCCAATAAGTAATGTCGGAAAATAGCAATTGTAACATCCATCGGAACCTGTATTCAGAACATCCATTAAAATAGTATGTTAAGTTATGGAACGGTTAAGGCTCAAAGCAACTAACACAAATTGAAGAAGGTTATTAGTACATATAACTCTGTTCATAACTGAAAATAAGATTTTTATGGAAAATATTAACCTATTTAACCTATCTGCATATGTGAAAAACTAATAGAAATACATGAAACTGGCAAGCAAGTTCGATGGTTTAAACGAAATTTCTTTTCAATGTCTTCTGAGAATATAGAATACACATACCTCAGGATGTCTATTCGAAAACTTCCACACAAGTTCAAATCAAGGAAATGTAACTTATATCGCATTTTTGTACCAACTTTTACAACCCCCGAAAAGGCCTATGGTCGATTTAAACTGAAATAGTTGTTGTAAGCTGAAACAGAGAAGGTGTGGAGAAGTTGTAAACTGTAACGTATCTCTCAATTTTATACAAACGATTACAACCCAGGAAAATTTTTTTGTTGTAGTTTCAATTACTTTTCTGAACTCAACAATGGAATTGTGTGTACAAAAAATCATCGCACTTGGTGGGTATTTGATGTAGCGAAGTTGGAATTGATGTTGTGGGTAAAACGTGTAAAAGGAATTGCCGTTTCTTTTTTGGCCTCCTTCAGGAGCAAAGTAGGGATGTAAAGTCAATAATTGTGGGTATAGGTACAGTAGACAGTGGCTTGCTCAAGAAGAAATCAGATATTCCGAGTCAATAAGGTAGAAAAAAAGGGTAGAAATGTGATCAACAAAAAGCTTCACACATGAATAGTAAATTGTGGATTCCCTCTTTTAAGATAGTAGAGATTTACACCTCGAATTCTACAACAATAATAATAAATAAGTGAATTTAGAAGTGCAATGCTTGGGGGTTACATTTAAATTGTAAATTTGTCAAAGTTACTAAATAAATGGTAACGAAATAGGATTTTAGCATGTTGACTTCGTTGGTAGATAGGATCCACTTGCTATTCAACAAAAGTAAATTTCAGGAAACTCTAGGTAAGTAAACTTACCATTTTATTCATGCGTATGTTGCATTGTTAAATGTATGAATATGTTACCTAAATTGGCTATAATGAGAAAATGATAATTGATTATTAAGTTTTGCATTATTAATGCTTCTTATGACATATTCATACATGATAATGCATCCATAAGCATACATGAAGTTTTAAGAAATAAACATTTTGCAAATGTTAATGAGTCAAGGAATATTTTCAAAAGATATATATCTCGAATTTTTTTTTTTTTGTTACGAGGTGTATGTCTATACCATGAAAGGTGTAAGTGGGAAATGGGGTCCAAGGGATTGGCACATCGACCAATGTTCAATGTTTAGGGCATGTTCGGTAGAGATTAAAACCGGATTAAAATTGAAAAACTAGCCGTTATTGTTGACTTTTATTAGACGAGTGGGATCCAATAACGGCTATATTTTCAATTTTAATTGGATTTTAAGCCTAACCAAACATGCTCTTAATGATAATGTTAATATTAACTACTTTACAGTACTATCGGTAGAATGAATCGGGTTCCAACAATTTATGTAGTAACAACACACATAGTTATTAAATTCGGATCGATCATTGACCTAGCCAAAGCATTGCATCATCGGGTCACGATTCAATGGCCAGGTTGTTGCCATTTCGAAAAAGTATAATGAAACACTTCTTTAGAAAAAAAAAATTGTGTAGATATAAGTTTAAAATTTAAAGTGGATTGAAATTTAAGATTTCATTCACTAATTAGAATTTTATAATTCTCTCTTTTCTAAGAAAAAACAAAAACTAAGTAAAATATTTATATAAGGTTTAATACTAGTGGAATATTTATATATTTCTATCTATCGGTTTTTCATTTTTATGTTTCATGAAATTTTTTTGTTAACTTTTCTAAGAGACAAATAAATAATTAAAATAGTAAAAAACTTCCAAATCATCTTCTTGTATTTAGTAGTAGATATATATCTAAAATAATGGGGGTAGCCTAGTGCAATAGTGATTATTGTATTCTTGATTGATCTTGTATGCCTTGTAAATTATTTGAAATGATGAATGCTACCTTAGTTAGTGCTATGGTGTGAAGATATGATTCTGCAGAAAATGTTATTTAATTTATAACATAAAATTAAAATTAAAACCTCCTATGTCAGAAGCCAACCTGATCATGGTTCTTCAGGTGCGAGGTTTGGATTTATGCTAGATGAAGAACTGAAGATAGCCGCTGCAGATGATGAAGTCAGAGCTGCAATTGCAGATAAAATTAGTAGAGAACGTATTGGCCATGAAGTATGCTTGTATATTTTGTTGTGTGGATCTATATGTTCACAAAATTTCCAGTCATTTTTTTTGCCTGTTACTAATATCTTCATGTCGGTTTTTTTTTTTTTTT
>OU503058.1:10173126-10190511 GCA_912172775.2 Fraxinus pennsylvanica
TTTTTTTTTAAAATTATTTATTAATTCCAACAATAATTTATTTTTACATAATTAAAATTAAATAGGGGTAAACTATGAAAGATCTTGGCGAAAATTAATTTTCCAATAACATTAAATAAGCTTTCTTAATCCATGTGAAAAATGAAACAAGCCTATATAATTGAAACGGATGGAGTATTAGTTTATTCAAGAAAGCTAAAATCAAAGAACATGGATAACCTCACATCCGACGCACTAAGACATTTAGAATCGATGATAGATCCAAATCCTTAGAAGGTATCAAAGATATCTGATATTGACTTACCCATTGCTCTCAGAAAATGAACACGGTCATGTACTCTCCACCTTATTTCAAAATTCATGTCCTATAATGTTGTCTACAGGATTTCGTATTTTTGCATCTCAACTTGACACAGTAATTCCAAGAACCATTCATGAAGCTTTGGAAATCCTCAAATGGAGAGAAGCAGTATTAAAGGAAATGCGAGTGTTGGAAAAAAAATGACATTTGGGAAGTAACAAACCTTGCCACAAGGAAAGAAACCTGTTGGATTCAAATGGGCCTTCAATTTGACATACAAAGATGATGGGACAAAGAACGGTATAAAACTCGGTTGGTTGCAAAAGGATATGCAAAGACCTACGGCATCGACCATATATAAACATTGGCGCTAGTAGCAAATTTGAATACAATTCAAGTCCTATCACTAGTAGCAAATTTGGATTGGTCGATTCAGCACCTGGAAATCAAAAATGCATTTCTAAATGGGGAATTAGAAGAAGTTTTCATGACATTACCACCAGGTTTTTGCAAGGTAAATGAAAATGGCCGAGTATGTAAGCTAAAAAAATCTTTATACGGACTCGCGCAATCGTCGAGAGTATGGTTTGACAGATTTGCAAAAGTATTGAAAAATTAAGGATATCATCTGGGACGATTAGATCACACTATGTTCCTTTAGCAATTTGAGGATGATTCTAAAACGATTCTGATCGTATATGTCGATGAAATTGCTCTAACATACGACAATATAGTGGAAATGGAAAGGTTTAATAAAAGCATTGCCACTGAATTTGAAGGAAATGATCTGGGATCTATGCAATATTTCCTGGGGATGGAAGTTGCTAAATCAAAACGAGGCATCAGTGTATCACAATGAAAATATATTCTTGATCTCCTAATCGAAATTGGCATGCTAGAATGTAAACTGAGCGCTACACCTGTAGATGTGGGAAAAAGAGTGGAAGCTTGAGGAAATCTAGTAGAGCCTAACAGATTTCAAAGATTAGCTCGAAAACTGATCTACCTATCACACACCAAACCTGACATCGCATTCACATTCGCAGTAAATCTTGTAAGCTAACACATGTATTCACCGGAGGAAAGTCACCTAGAAGCTGTCTACAAGATACTCAGATATCTCAAAGGGACCTTCGGAAAGGGGATATTCTTTAGAAAGAATGAAATGAGAGAAGTTGAAATCTAAAAAGATGCATATTGGGCAGGGTTGATAGACAATAGGTCTACTACTAGTTAGTGTACCTTTGTATGGGAAAATCTGATGACGTGGAGAAGGAAAAAAAATGTAGTAGCCTGAAGTAGTGATGAAACAGAGTTCAGAACTGTTGCACAGAGAATATGTGAAGGACTGTGGTTGAGAAAGCTTCTCGAGGAATTACTTGTCACAATAAAGTTGCCAATCAAACTATATTGTGATAATAAAGCAGCGATCAACATTTCCCTTAATTCAGTTCATCATGACAAGACCAAACATGTAGAGATGGATAAACACTTTATCAAAGAAAAAGTTTAGGAATGAATTATTTGCATGACTTATGTTCCGACCCTAGCACAAGTTGCAGATGTCTTCACCAAAGAACTGCCTAGACCAAAATTCGATGATTTCATCTTCAAGTTGGATATGGTCAACATTTACGATCCAATTTGAGGGGGAGTGTTGAAATCTCGAGATGATTGGAACCATGATTAGAAAGAATTATTGGGGATTCCACTTTCCATAGAAGAATATATTGATTGATATTAGAGATTATAGGAAATTGCCTAGATTTGTTTTTTCCTTTTATTGTCTTATTACTTGTACTATAAATAGGGGGCTTGTATTGTACATTAGAAGTGTAAAAAGAAAAAAAAGAATAATTTTTTTCTCAATTCTATCTTCAGTTATTTTCCCTTGCATTATTTATATTGATAGAGATATAGCAGTTACCTTATATAGGAAGAGAAATTCAATTTGCATTGGTATGCTGTGTAGCAAGATTTGGTCTCAATTCAAGTGGAGTAGACTTTTTATATGCACAAGCTACTTGAAAGTAATTAGTGTTGGTTATAAATAAGGTATAGAGCCCTCCTATTTGCTGAACAAACGTAAAATGTTCTAATACTGCTTGCATGCTCCTTTATTTTATGCTTGGGTCTGTTATTCTGTAGTCATCATGTATGTCTAAGCCGATTAAAATAGTAGCTAGTTGGCTAGAGAAATGTCCTCCCCATAAACAGATGATGACATAATTGCAGAATTTCCTCGTTAATTTTCACTGCCACTTGTTATCCTTACTAGAATGTTTATTTGTAAGGTTTTTCCATTTCACATTCTTTTGATTTTTAGGATGACCAGAGAAGGCTCTGCCTGTATGCTGCTTTGTTCCTTCCCTTTAGGAAGACTATTTACACAGACAAGAAAGGGAAAAAGGTAAAATTATAATGTATGTAATTACAAATTATAATTTCCCATGTTTCTCTTGGATGTTTCTTGATGTCATTTACCCTTGTACATGACCAGAAAGTGATTTAAGATCATTTTTCGGTTCCTTTTATTCTCTAAATCTCTATTTATATTAATAATTCATATTTTGACAGATCCCAGTTGCGAGTTACATATTTCGCAATTCTCTCAAGTTGAAGGGTAGTGATGCTGAACCTGTATGAACTGGTCACTCTGTTTTAGTTATTATATTTTAATGTTTTGCATGTTAGCTTACTTTTTAGAGTCTGAGAGATCATACTTTTCTCTTTGCTAATGGGGAAGTTTCTTACTTTCAATAGAATTGTCATTGACGGACAGGTTCTGAGTTTGCATTTTGCAGCGGAAAAATTCGTGTCCTTGATTCCTTTGATCCTGTCTAATGAGGATATACAAATTCTTGTAGTTGACTGGAAAAGAGAAATTATTGATGTTCCTGATGCTTCAAAACTCAGAATATTGGCTGGTAAAATGATCTTTCTCCGCTTGAATATAACTTGTGACAGTTTCTATGCACCAATTGTTGTTTCTTCAATATGCAGCTGCTCACCCGCAGAAAATTCACACCTACCATTTGTCTACATTCTATATTGAATCTTAAGTAAATGTCTAGTGCTTGTTTGTAGAGATCTACCTGACCTGTCTTATCTATAGAAATTTGGAAGTGTAATTTCCATCTCTCTTAATGATTGAAATATGTGCAACCGGAACAAACAGTGTTTATGTTGAGATTATTATCATCAAAATTTATTCATCTTCAGAAAATGTAGCTATAATCATAACTCTGAACCTATAGTTGGGGCTCTGAAACTATTCCATAATCTTCTAAAAGTGGTTTTGGTTGATCTCATAAGGGGGTCAAATAGAATGTATTAATGGCAAAAGGGAACTATATAACAACCAGTTCTCTATTAAATTCAGTTTAATCATTAAACTAGTTAGAAGCATGAAGACACGTTTTCACTGTAACTGAAAACTTTGATTGGTTTCCATGTTGGAAACTTAAGTAATTGGGATCTGTATGCCCACTGAATCCCAACAAGTCCGATCTGTAAAACTCAATTTTTTGCAAATTCATTTTCAACCATACATTCTCTCAATAAAATAATTTTGCATGTAAATCAAAAAGTCTCCTTACCTCTAAACCATACATACTCCAAAAAATCACTTTTCACAAAATCTTTCTCAAAAAATGGGGCTCAAATATGGCTACTTACCATTTTACAGAATCTTTACTTGATTCTTAAGGACTTATATTTTTTAATTGAAGCTGGTGGTCCTAATTAGGCATGCTGTTCATTTATGGTGATATCAAATATCTGTAATCATGGAATATGGGATTGTATAGGGATTTGAGAATTCTCGAGGTTGCATGGACATCATTTTATGAAATGCAGAGAGCAAGATACATGAGATGCTTATAAACTTCAAACCTGGATTGATTAACTTCTGTTTTTAGGGGATAATATTTTTGATAACTTTTGTCATTGAATATGCATATATTTGCTAACTTTGTTCAAACCTATAGGATTGCTGCTGCGAGAAATTAAAGAATTTTGGCGTGCCGCACTCGTGCTTTCTATGCTGTTGCCCCCTACCATAATTGGTTGCCCCACAAATCCATCAAACAAGGACTCTGAGATGGGCAGGAAAAGCGAATTATTTAAGGGAATTGAGAAAGCAATTTTGGACCTAGGTATTGCCCACATGCTTACACTATTGTCTTCATAATTACTTATATGGCAGTTTTTATTAAATTTAAAGCTTAATTTGTTCAGTAACTGATTTTTGGCATTTGCTGCACAAATATTCATTTGCATATGTTGATTTTTTCTGGTTGAATAATCTGAAGTAAGCTAAATATGTTCACAGGTTTACGAAGAAACGTAGGTATAGTATTTATTTTTTTATTCTTTACGATGGTGGGTTTTTTTTTTTAACCAACACAATCCTTTGGATCAATTGGCTTCATCAATCCATTCATAATATTGTTGGAGTGTGCCCATAAAGATTTGATTGAATTGAGAATTTCAAAATACAATGAAAACTACGATAAACTACACATAATTGTTCTATAAGAATAATAATAGATTAAACTGAAAAGTGCGAAAAAGAATAAAAATCTGTCATCCCCTTTGAAAACCCATCCCAGCCACTGCTCTTTGAAGGAAACCTTTAAATGATTAAGAGTACTTTTCTTACGATGCAGGTTTAGAAAAAGTATGGGAAATGAAACCATTGGTTAATGGAAAGGATATCATGAATGTCTTGGAGATCAAATCAGGAGGACCCGTAGTCAAGGAATGGGTATGTCTGTCTTATTCCTGCTCATCTACCACAAACTTTAACACTATGCATAGTGTGCCAATGACTGATAATCGTATTTGTTTTCCTTCTTTCAGCAACAAAAACTGCTCGAGTGGCAGCTTGCACATCCCTCTGGGTCTACAGACGAATGCATTGATTGGATGAGGATAATTCATTCAAAATGTGCGAGGACAGAGTGAGTTGTCAACATGTATACTAATTGATATCTGTAAATTAACTTTAATTTCGGGGGCGTGATTCTTTTCTTAAGTTCAACGTGCAAACTTATTCAATTTGAGAGTTTTCTCCTTGTTTATTGAATTTCTCAAACAATACTCGGGAACTGCAGAGATCACTCCTGTACTGGAAGGCACAGAATTAGAAACGAAAATGTAAAATATCCCACCCTTGGGAAAAGGGGATATGAACTGTTGAGAAAGTAATTATCTAGTATGTATTGTGGAAAAGTTATCGTATTCCATAATACTCAACTTTGGAACTGCAGGCTATATTCTTGTTCATAGTTGAGGAGCGTAAAGATGCTTTTTGCGATTTGAGAACGATACCATGGATAGTTTATAATTGGAGGGTGAAATGGTATTATACAGTTTTGAGTAGCTGAACTTTACATTCAATTGAATTGCTACAGGTTCTTAATTTAAATTTCTGGGATTGTATAAAACTATACAGATTATCAATACAATCCTACAAGGAAGCACATAATTTTGTTTGTTCTATTTCTGTTGCATTTTCCTTCCTGGTGACTCATTATTTCGATGAATCATTTCTTCGGATAGAAGACTATGTAAACAGTTACTCGATCAAATCTTATCATATTCTATTGTGAAGGACACATTTTTTTCTAAGAATTTGCCATGATATACTTGATCCATGCATAATATGATTGAAATGGATACAAATTTTTGATTGTTACTGAGTATCGGCAATTGATCTGAAAAAGTATCTAAAAATATCGAAGTAAACAACCATAAGGAATATCCCAAACGAGGTTATTTTTAAGGGAAACTCTTCTTGGCCAGGCTCAATGCCAGGCTCAAGAACAGGGCGCCCATTCCTGGCATTGAGCCGGGCCCAATAGCACGGCTCTATTTTTAACTGTGGCCAACAAATTTTGGCCGCATTAACTATCACCAAACATTTATGTCAAAAGATAATATCATTGTACTCAAAAGTAGCAGCATTCACTAGGAATGTTTACTGTGTTTGGTTTTGATGGAGACATAACAACAGTGATATAAATTGTAGTGTTGCAACACACTTTGTATTGGGATTCTTTCATAAAATTTCCTTGTTTATTTGCTTGAGATTTACATTTTAAAGAACGGTATGTGTAGGCTTAAACACAATTCGTGCTAATTATACTCCGTTGTATCGTTAAATTTCGTCCAATCAGATCACTACATTTTAATTTGATTTCAACGAGGTAACTACATCTAATTTCATCACTTGAAATCACGAAAATCAACGACGAAATAATAAATAATCAATGATCATATTTATTCCTTATTAGCAACTAAAGGTTACATGTGATTACAATCATTTATTGAGTGCCGATTTTCATCCATAAAATTGGACAAAGTTAATGTAATTTAAATCAAATTAAAGTGTAGTCAAATTTAATGTAATTTTTCTACTCGTGTGAAATTGTTAAAAAATTTAAGAATATTGATATTCGTAATTGGATTGTGTTATCAAATTATAAAACTGGGGGTTAGAGGATATTGATATAAGAGGATTCGGGATCCTAGTGCATTTTTCATTATTATATTTTCATCAAATTTGCATTAATCACAATTTTGCATTGATTTTAATTAATTTAGGTCTTGTATTCATATATATACTAGTTGATCACAATTTAGTTTTAGAAAAATTACCAAATTTCATTTTTTCAGTTATGGATAAATTAATTCGAACTTAAACTAGTACAATCTCTGTGGATGTGATATTAGGACTCAAAATTCATTTTACTATTTATTAAAGAATCATGCACTTGCGGTATTTTAAATGAACAATTATTTTGTAACAAGATTTGGCACCGTTGCGAGGGATTATTACTTTAGTTTGGGTTTGATTTAGATTTATTTTATTACTAATTCATATTTCTACCTCTATTCTTGTATTTTTTTTTTCCAGTTTACTTTTTTTTCTCTATTTTCAGGGTATCAAAACACACACAAAAAAAAAAAAAAAGGATAACAATTGATTTCAACAAAATACTCGTACGTGACTTCATCATAAGTCAACGACAATTGGCAACTCAAGACATTAATGATGGGGATATACTTGTAGGATATTTCATTATAGGACAGCGACTAAGAGATATAAAAGTGGAATGTGAACTTGATGAAACCGCCTTAGGTGACTTGCATGTTGCATTATTTCTCATCAAAATTTGATGTGGGTAATTTGCCTATAAAATTATTTCTTCCACTGATTATTAATGGACATCTATTAAGGGAATTACATTCAACGGGCTTTGAACAAATACAACAAGAGGAGAAGACTTTCCATGAAGATGTTATTGTTTCCTTGCCAAAAATTTTGGAAACGAACGTTGAATTCGAAAAAACTTTATTAAAGAAGAGCATATGGAAAAAAGAGGTGTTGATCATAGTAAAGCAAACTGAAAGGGTGACATATAATGATGCCGACCTTACCAAGCAATCCTCTGAATCCAATGATTGCTTAATAATTGATTTTGTCATTAACACCAATGAGATAGTTGAAGGTTACATAGTGGAGTTCGAACGGGGTGGTGAAGCCAAGTCATGTTCTAATGACAAGTATAACATAAACTTTTGGAGAACAAATGAAAATTGGTGCAAGTTCAACAAACACAAGCGAAACAAGGCATTCAAATCGCTTAATGGGAGGCACCCCATTTTTCATATTTCAAGGGACATGTTTTGAATTATTGCATTTACATGGTTCATTTTCATCACATTTTAGGTTATTTTCAAGTTCATCATCGACACTCGAGTACGAGGTTGAGCTTAAACATGTGGAATCAATCTTAAAAAATGTGGGCCCGCCACTTTAGCCGGCCAGACAGACTAACTCGTGTCTTCTTCTTTCTGCACATCTGCCCTAGGAGAGTTTCTGATCTTTTACTCCTTTATTTTGCTTATTTTTTTCTTTTACATAGGGGACAATGTAATATTTTAGTTTGGGGTTGGACTAAGTATCATGATACTTAGGATAAATATTTGTTTTTCAACTGCTCTTGGGTCAGTATAACTATTTTAATTTTAAAAAATCTGAAAAACTCAAAAATATTGTCTAGTATAACATTGAATTGCTTACTGCCTGTGATGATACTTATTTTGCTTATTCGGGAGTTTTTGATCTTTTACTCCTTTACTTTGTTTATTTTTTCTTTTACATTGGGGACAATGTAATATTTTAGTTTGGGCTTGAGCTAAGTATCATGATACTTAGGATAAAAATTTGTTTTTCAATTGCTCTTGGGTCAGTATAACTATTTTAATTTTAAAAAAATGGAAAAACTTTAAAATAATGTCTAGTATAACATTGAACTGGTAACTACCTATGATGATACTTATTTGTTTGAGTTGAGTACATCTTTAGCTAAAATACTAGATGATGTTGTTGACCTAGGTGTGTGTTGAATTCCTAAATCCTTAATGTAGAATCCAAACTACTAAAAAGAATTTTGGTGATGGGAATGCTAGTACTTGTATGTATAGAAATTTGATAGTTTGGAGTTTTCTGAGCTCACCATTAGTTGAAGGAGTCTAGAACGGGCACTGACCATTTTTAAGAATCTCATGTACAACGAACGTGTGATACATCTTACACCTCTCTTCGTAGCCTTTATGATCCAAGTGATTAAGTCTACTAGTATCTTTAAAATCAGGTACCCTATAGTCTTCTAACTTGGGAGTCATTGATCGAAAGCTCGCTATAGGGTTTATTTAGATATTTTAATGGAAAGAAGTCTTATACATAAGATATCGAAAAACAATTGTGTATACATTCATAGAGAAAGAAAGAGAAAGAGATTTAGACTATCGAAAGCGAGAGGTGTCCGATAAGGACTTTGAGACTTGAACTCTACATACTTGCGTTGTGACTTTGAGAAATACTTACAATCTTCCTTCTAGGTTATAAATATCTAATTCTTATCACTTTGTATGAGAAGATGCATTAAATTGATTACACGGAACCCATATGCACCAGAAATACATCGACATTAGAGGGGAAAAGCATAAGGAGTGATCTTGAATGAGAGGTGTGAGGAAAAACTGACCACAAGAGGATTAAAATTATAAGTAAATCAATAACATTAGATCGGTAATGTTCTAGTATGCGTATGAGTTCAATGTTGACTAATCACATACACAATTGGAAGTCGAGCACTGAATAAGTAAAATTTAATTTTTGATATTGTCTGTATCTTTCTAAAATGTTGACTTCAATTTGAACACGAGGCAGGTGATAAATAGTTCGAGGTTGAGTCTGTTTTTTGTGATTTGCTTAGGGTAGTCATACATTTTGTATCTATGTTAAATTTTGTTTGAGAACAAACAAATATTTTAGTTTGGGGTGTTTGATAAGTGCGATTTTTGAACTTATTCAGACCATATTATTAAGATTTTATATTTTTAAAGTGTTGATTTTTACTTAATTTGGGTTAATTTCCTTTTATTTTAGTTTTTTGATCCATCTCTAAAGCATTTGGAAAAAAAAAAAAAAGAACGAATATTTTTGCAGCTAGCTTGAAAGTTTGGGAACTAAAGTACAAATACCCACTAGTTGATTCGGACCACAAAATGATGATTGAAAATCACATATGATCAATTGGATGGAATTGGAAGTAAAGAATTGAATTATAGTCAAAGTATTTTGACAAATCAATTTTCAACTATACAAATTATGCTTCGTATTTTATGTCTCAAATTGAAACCCATTTTTAGCATAGTAAACTTTGAAATTGGAAAATTGATATTTCAAGAAGAATTGTAGTCCTTATGGATTTATTTTTCTCTACAATTATATGTGCAATGATTGTATGATTATTGTGGTTTGTTTTACCTTCAAAAAATTGAAAATAAGCTAGAAATGATGTCAATTGTTTTAGAGTACGATAGAGGATAAAAATATACCGCTATACTCTCCGTGATCTTTAAATATTCATAAATCCTTAATATATTCTTATATGTTCGCATCCGTCGTAGAAATATAGTCGGATCCCATGTGAGAATAGATTTAATTCTACTTGAGAGAGATTATTAAACAATTTAGGAATATTAATCTTCATAATTGGATCGTGTTGTTAAATTGTAAGCTTTGGGGTTAAATCGAGTTAATATAAGGAGATTTGAGACCCCAGTGCATTTTTCATTATTATATTTTCATCAAACTTGCATTATCAAATTTTTGCTTTGATTTAATTAGTTTAGGTTTTACATTCATAGGTATACTATTTAATCACAATTTAATTTTGAAAAAATCACCAAATTCCATTGTTTCGATTACAGCTAAATTAATTCGAACTTAACCTAGTATAATCTCTGTAGATACGATACTTGAACTTAAAATCTATTTTATTACTTATTAACGAACCGTGCATTTGTAGTATTTTAAACGATCAATTATAAATATTAACCTGATTGTATTATGAAACGCTTGATGTTACAAATTTTACTTCAAAAAATGTCGTTATATTATAAATATTAACCTAATTGTTTTATTTCAATGGGAGTGCGTGACGTGCATTTAAATTTGTGGTCTTTTTACTTTGATTACCGTTATAGACATATTGGATCATTATTATTTTTTTAAAAAAAAAATTAAGCAAGTTATGATGAATTAGGCTAGAATTCCAAAATAGTTTTGTATTTATATTTAGTGCGTTTTACACTAATACACTAAAAAATCAAATATTCCTCCAAAAACTGCCCAACAATAGTGTTACTGCCTACTTTCATTGTCGACACTTGTAACTAATTGATACCGTCCTATCTTCATCATTGCCGCTGCCACTTTTCACGCACCATATATATTACACCTCCGTCACCGTCACTTGTTAACATACTATATTACACCAACGCCATCATCTCATCACCTTCACCACCATCCGCCTCAACCTTTAGACACCACCTACAAAATCCTAACCCATCCTATCGACCATCACCACGCTCAAAATTGAGCCTCCATATGACCACCACCACCACCTCCCCCCACCACAAACCGCCCACCTCAAGAACCCTAAATCACCAACACTATCACAAACATAGTGCCACACCGTTTTTAATTTTTTTTTTTTTTTTTTTTAAGTTTAATGCCCAATAAAAAATATTATGCAAAGTTCAATGGTCATTTGGATTTTTAACCTACAATGACAACGTCGACATGTTGTGATGCTTTTTCGATGTAACATTCTCAGCCTCATTGGTGACGATGGTGCGTGGTTGGGGTTGATAGTATTTTTCTAGTGTCTGATTTTGTTAACGTTGAAAATTGCATGAACAATATTCAAGCCAACTTAAAGGGAAATGAAAACTTTTATTGATAAGTACTCATGAATTACAGGTATAGTTACAAATGTGTTACTCTTATCTTTTTCAAAGAGATATTTGAAATATGATATGTAAGAGCATTTTTTAGTGGAAGCCTCTCCTTGTGGTCCCGTTTCTTCCACTCTTCCCTTTTATAGGGAAAAATCTGCATGTGTATTGCTTTCCCCATCTTATTAGCTTCAGTGTCGAACTGGGGAGGTACATCACTGGCATGTTTAGATTGGTTAATGAGCTCGGCTTGTCAGATCATCATGAGTTTAACCTCGTTGGTGGTCCCCATCAATTAATGAATTACTTAGGGGAGGCAGCTAAAGCACATGATTGGTAGATTTAGCGGACGCTGATGTAAGTTCACCCATATGTCACTCACTGATTGACTGTTTGTACAATGTCCCGGAAATCAATAATCATTATGTCCCTTCAAGTCTCAATAAATATCTCAATCGGAGCTGACCTTGAATATCTCGAACTGATATTAGCATTAGCTCATCGAATATAGGAAACAGTAGTTATTGACCTCGGAGTTTGGATGCCAACAGTTACCCCCCAGGTCAGTTCTTACCTAGGTGATGGGCTGACCTTGGAAATAATTGACACATTTTTCAATTTCTGTAATCATTGCAACAATAAATTGAGTGAACAGGTGTCGCATCGTAACTTGTGAGTGAGCTGTGATGTACATTTTATTTCTTCATCCGGAAGCTTCATCAAAACGACGTCGCTCTGGGCAATAAGATCCAGCCATCCATTTTTCCTCATTTTCTTCATGCAACGGTTCAGATTGAATCTTTTAATATTCTTCTTTTTAAATGAATTTCACAACTTCACTTTTTCATTTTAACTTCTCTCTTCACTTTTACTCCCAAAAAAAATTTCTTCACGTCCTTCTTTACTTTTCAAGTGAGGTCTTCAATATTCAAGTATTCTCCTTAACAAGAATATCTTTCATTTTCCTTTGTATTTTTATTTTACTTCGGTATTTTATATGAGTTCGGACGAATCGAGGGTACAATCCTGGGGTAACCAACAGGAGGAATCAGTACCGTCATTTAGCTTGTCCTCAGCTAGTTCAGACTGTCAGGAAGTTTTAACGCCAATCTCCCTTACCTCAGTCTATACAAAACAATTAGATACTCCTAGGCACACGGAACCGAATAGTGGAGGAGAAGAGGTTAGACCTCAAGGAGGCAATAAAGAAAACACCCATGAATGGGGGGCGGATTCCTATAGGTCAGTGGTCACTGAAGACATGCTTGCCTGTTTAAGGGCTAAATATAGTATTCCCAATTCGGTTGAGCTTATCATCCCAACTACATCTGACCGAGCTAGCGATCTTCCATCCGGATGTGTAGCTTTGAATTCGGCCATTATGAATGCTGGTTTAAGACTGTCTTTCCCTAGGATAATTCGACAATTTCTTTCGTCCTGGGGGATAGCCCCAACTCAATTTTGCCGTTACGGTTGGAGGACCTTGATAGCGACCTTAATATTGTGGAGTAAATTAGGCTATCCCGAACTGAGTGTTATCCAATTTAAATCACTTTTTAACTTTAAGGAGGATGGGAAAGACTTTGGCTGGTGGTATGCCAGTGTTAGGCCTAGGACTGGAGGTCTATTAGTGCTGGATATTCCCTATTCGATAAAAAAATGGAAGGAAGAGTATTTTTATGTGTTATGGGAGTGGTAGTTTCATCCTGCTGAGGTCAATAGGGAGGACGTTGTTCCTACCCTATATCACCCGTTATGTAAGTAAACATCATTTTCGATATCTTTTCCTACTTTTGTACTAAGTTCATCTTCCGAACAAATTTACTCCTTCCTCGCAGATTATAAGAAAGTTGTTTTAATTAAAGCAGTAAAAGAACTAGCTGACAAGATTAGGTCTTTCCCTGATAAAACAAAAGTCCTGTAAATATGTTATTTCAGACTCCAACCTCTTCCAAGCGGGGCTACTTCAGACTCTCCCGCTGACCTCATGATCAACCAGAGCTTCCACTTATGTCCCCTCTTCTTCCAGTAAGTGTTCCTTAACATTTTTAATTTTAACTTTTACTACAACAATTGGACTCACATATGTTCATCCCCATCTCAGATCAAAACCAAGACATGTTAGGATACAAGGCAGCAAAGGTTGCTAAGGGCAAAAGAAAACATATTCTTGCCGAGGTTGCCAATCTGAGGAGATCGAACATGAGGTCGAACCCGAGCAACCTCTGAAACGCCGCCGATCAACTAAATCGCCACCAACACACACTTCGGTGGCATCTACACTTCTGAGCTCCACTCCCACGCTGTCAATACCTGTGGCCATTCTAGTTATTACTGCAGCCAGCTCTTCTAGTCACAAGATAGGTGCCCAGACCTGCAGAGGCCCAATATTGACAATATGGTGGGCCATCGACCTGATATCTTTATTGATTTTCTCCGAGCTCCATCCCTCCCCCGTAAGGGAATCTACTGTGTACGCCTTCCCCTCTAAGGGAATTGAACACTCTCCTTATTAGAAGATGGAATGAAAGGAAGCAGCAATACCTAGCCGAGATGCCAGTTGGTGAGGCCATAATCTCAACCCAGCTCCATAATCATCGATCAATTTTATATATGATGTCTATAGCAGAGAAGGTAATCATTCAAGCTTAAGATTTTGGAGATTTAACTTAAATATTATGATTTGCAACTCAACCTATTTTTTATTTTTAGGTAAAAGCCGACCAAGACAAAATGGTTGAAGTGAAGGAAGGGGCCATGGCCTTGTTCGATAAGGTAGAGGCGGAGAAAGTGGCATTTGCTGAAAAGGAGAGGAATTATGAGGATCGCCTCAATAAAATGGGAGAGGAGCTAAATGCTAGATTGACCATAGAGCTCAGACTTATGGACGACAATGAAGCTCTGAGGATTTGGGGAAAGAAAGCCAGTGCCCGGGCTGAGAATGAAAAGAAAAGAGCTGACGAAGAAACATTTCGGGCTAATGAGGCTGTAAAGAGAGTTGGAGAAGCTCTCAAGAAGGTGGAAGAGGCTAAGCTCAAAGCTTCTAAAGTAGTTGAGAAATGGAGGGCCTCTCCTGAGTTTAACACACTAGCTCAAGATGCCTATGTTGTGGCTTTGGGTGAGATCATAAATTATATTTACAAAGAAAGGCCAAACTTCAACACTTCCTTCTTGGTGGAGGCATATAAAGAACAGAAGAAGGAGTTGAGCTGGAACAGTTGTCAAAGGCAGCAGGAATTCTGATCTCCCCTACCGATGAAGACATTGCAGATGAGTTCGTGCCAGAGGACCCACTAGCCTCACAGTTTTATTTGTTCTTATTTTTAGTTTTGGTAGAATGTTGAAACTTCCTTAAGAACTTACTTTTGTAATTCCAATCCATGGATTAGTGATTATCATTTTTTACTTTTAATCTGAGTAAAATGTTATTTTACTTCTGCAATTTTAATAGTTTAGTTCAGCCTGTTCTTCAAATGATTTCCTTATAGAAAATTTCACTAAGTGTTGCAGCACATGTAACCTTAGTTCGGTCTGCTCATATGCATGGTTTAAATAATTTCCTTGTAGGAAATTTCACTAAGTGTTGCAACACATGTAACCTTAGTTCGGCCTGCTTATACGCATGGCTTAAATAATTTCCTTGTAAGAATTCTACTAAGTGTTGCTGCACATGCAACCTTAGTTCAGCCTACTCATATGCAGGGTTTAAATAATTTTCTTGTAGGAAATTCTACTAAGTGTTGCAAAACATGCAACCTTAGTTCAGTAAATCCATGATTTCAAATATTTTTCCTTTCTACAAGACGTTTGTTTTATTAGAGATCATATACATGCGGTACAAAGTACATTTTTTTTGTTCTACTGATAATATTTCTTAAGATTTTCTGTATTCTAAGGGTGCAACAGAGGTCTACCATCCATATTGTCCAGCTCGTATGCCCCCTTAAGTAGTACTTTGGTTACTTTGTAGGGGCATTCCTAGTTAGGTCCTAAAGATCTAGATCTGGGTTCCCTTGTGGCCAGAAAGCTTTTTCGTAACACTAGATTACAGACCTCGAACTCCCGTTTTCTAACCTTCTGATTATAGTATCTCGCGTTGCGTTGCTTATATACTGCATTTCTGATTTCGGCCTCATTCCTTCTTTCTTCTACTAAATCTAGTTCTCCTCGTAAGGCCTTCTCATTTCCTTCATCTCCATACATCATCGTTCGAATAGAAGAAATGCCCATCCCAAGGGGGATAACAGCCTCCACCCCAAAAGCTAAAAAGAATGGAGTTTCTCCAGTAATATTTCTTGACGTATTGAGATAAAACCATAGTACGTTAGGGAGTTCCTCAGCCCATCCTTCCTTAAGAGCATACAGTTTAGCTTTCAGGGTATGTTTGACGATCTTATTAATAGTTTCAACTTAGCCATTAGCTTGGGGTGGTTTGGTGTGGAAAATTGCTTCCGTATGCCGAGTTCTTCACAAAAGTTGGCAAAGCAAATATTGTCAAATTGTTTTCCATTATCAGACACAATAGAATGTAGTATTCCAAACATGTATACAATAGATTTCCATACGAAGTCGGTGATTTTTTGCTCGGTTATCTTAGCCAAAGGTTCAGCCTCGACCCACTTGGTGAAATAATCCACTCCTATGATTGCACACTTCGTCCCTCATTTTCCAATTGGAATGGGACCAATCAAATCAACCCCCCACTTGAAAAAAGGCCATGGGGCCATTATATGATTCAACTCTCTTGGTGGAAGCTTGACATTAGGAGTGAAGATTTGGCATTTATCGTACTTTCTAGTAAATTCCAATGCATCATTTTTCATAGTGGGCCAAAAGTATCATTGCCATATCATCTTATAAACCAATGATTTTCCTCCAGCATGATTTACACACACTCTTTTATGTATTTCATGCAGAGCATAAAGTGCTTCCTCTTCATTTAAACATCTTAGGAAAGGCACGGAATATCCTCTCTTATAAAGGACATTATCAATCAGTGTGTACCTTGCCGACCTCATCCGAAGTTTCCTTGCTGCGACGGGATCTTCTGGACAAAACATGTTTTCAAGTATGACCTGATTTTAGTCATCCATATTGGCTTTGGATCAGTCATCATGGAAAAGATTTCCAACCCCTCAATAGATGGATGGCTTATCCTTCATACCAGAATACTATCAAACCCTTTTATCCCTTCATTGACTATTTTGAGTTCGGGGAACTCATTCAACCAACACGGTCTTAAAATGTTTGAGCTCTAATTTGATGACTTGAAGGTAGCTATTCATCCTTTTCTCCTTAGCTTTGTAAGCTTCCTTGACCTGGTTAACCACCAGTTGCGAATCGCTGTAAACTATCAAATAAGTAATTCTCATATCTTTCACCATTCTTATCCCTACTATGAGTGCTTCATATTTAGCCTCATTATTCCAAAATTTGATTACGTCCAAAGATTTACGCGGTGTTGTAGTGTAGCTTTGGGGTGTCGTATTTACAGAGAGATAGAAAAGTTGTCAAAGGTTCCAAAAGGGGGTGAATTGTCCTCTTAAATTCGCGGGAGAGTTGAATTGTTGATCAATTAACTTAATATCAAAAATAATATAAGATAAAATTCAGTGAAGCATTGGAATTCCCTCACTCGGATCAGATCGTTCAACATCGTTTATTCAAATTGATGACACAATTAGAGACACCTTCATCCCAGTACTCTAATCGGAAAATTTAGAAATCAAGACCAATATAATTCATAATTTTACTCCTAAATTCTA
>OU503058.1:10192078-10208743 GCA_912172775.2 Fraxinus pennsylvanica
TTTTCAGCTAAGTCATCTAAGTATCATATAACCTCATCTGGATCTTTTTGTAGGAAATCGACATTACACATCATCTCAACAAACTGACGTTCCCTAGGTATTAATCCTTCATAGAAATAGTGCATGATACACCAACTCTCATAACCATAGTAGGAAAAAAAAAAGATTTGAGTTCTTTATACATTTTCAACGCTTGATATAAAGTTTCACTCTCCTTTTGGATAAAAAAGAGATTTTCTTTTTCAACGCAGCTGTTTTGTGGTGGGAAAAGTATTTGTCAAAGAACGCTTGGATCATTTCAGCCCAAGTTCCAATCGAACATGTTCTCAATGAGTACAACTAGTTTTTTAACCTTTCCTTAAGAGAAAATTTGAAGAATTTAAGCCCAATTACATCCATTGTACCATGTTAAATCAATTTCACAATTAGCTCATAAAGATGAAAATCTAGATCTAGAAGTGTTTAGCAAAATAAATTCCAAAAAGCATGAATAAACGATGTGAAATCACTAAATCCGAATGAGTTCCTCCCTTGCTTCACCAAGGTTTTTTAGCCTTCCATGGAGTTCTTGACAGAAAATTGATAAAAAAAAATGTCCCCAATGATGAATGAGGCATTTTTCCCACTTCTGGTCGAATTTGGGTCCAGAAAAAAGCGTCCAAAAAGTTTACATAAGTGATTAAGCAAAAATCCGGGAATAAAAGATTTTCGCCCTAAAATGAACTATACGATCGCATGGTATAAACCCATGCAGTTGCATGTTTTCCCGCCGACATATTTTAATATTTCGGTCATAACTTTCTTTCCAGATGTCCAATTGAGGTGATTCAAGATGCGTTGGAAAGACAACTCAAAGGGCTACAACTTTTATACATGTAAACTTCAAATTTGATTATATACATTGTCAAAAGAGAGTCTTAATATGAGGCTGAAAACTGGTGTAAAACTTTTCAACTTGAAAGCTGATTTGTGATTATGTTTTGGCTATATTTCATTCCTTTAATTCCTTTCTTCATCTAATTGAACTCTAACACTCTCAAATCTTCATCATAAGGTTGGAAACAAGTTTAGAGTAATTGTTCTTCAGTACCTGAACTTTCACTTTCTTCCATTTTGATCCTTTTTCACTCGTTTCTTCCATTTTTCGTCGTTTTCATCCATTTGCAACCTAAACCAAGATATAGAAGTACTTAGTGCATCTAGACGTCAAATAATCATAGAAATACAAATATTAATGGGTGAAAAACGTAATAAATGTGCTATTATCAGGCTTTGAAATCAAAAGATAATGCTTCATAGAACAACTGGTGGTTTGGACTAATCAAGATAATTCCGACTCCCGATCTAGCTCCAGTAGAAGATCCATCAATGAAAAGTTTCCATGGGATATCGCAAAGGAGCTCCTTCGTTGGGTCCGAACTGAACTCTGCAACAAAGTCGGCAAGAGCTTGGCCCTTTATGGAGGTGTGATATCTGTATGTTATGTCAAATTGACCGAGCTCTACTGCCCACTTCACCATCCGATCGAAGTATCTAGATTTTGTAAAACCTGCCTTAGCGAATAGTTGGTTAAGATCTCAATCGGGTGTTCTAGAAAGTAGGGTCTCAATTTCCTTGCTGCCACGACCACTGTATAAGCCAATTTCTCTAAGGGAGAATAACGGAGCTCGGCTTTGTGTAGAGCTTTGTTTACATAGTAGACGGGATGTTGTATTCCTTCTTCCTCCTTTCTCCCTGGCCAGAATGGTACTAGCAGTATGTTTGGATACTGCCAGGTATAATGTAAGTACTTCTCCTGCCTTTGGGTTTGATAATACCAGCGACTGTGCAAATTGTTGTTTCAACTCATCAAAAAGCGAATTGACATTGGGTGTACATTCAAACTTTTTTCCTCCTCGCAAGACATCGAAGAAAGGTTTGTACTTATCAGTTGACTTTGACATGAGGCGGCTAAGGGTGGCTACTATCCCGTCAAACTTTGGACTTCTTTCAACTTTGTTGGGGAACTCATTTCAATGATGGCTCTTATTTTTTGGGGGTTTGCTTCCATTCCCCTGCGATTCACTAGATAACCTTGAACTTTCCCGATCTCACATCGAAAGTACATTTGTGTGGGTTTAGCTTCACACCATATTTCCTCAAGATTCCTAACATTGCAGTAAGATGTTTTCGATGGTCCTTGGCATATGTACTTTTTACTAATATATCATCTACATATACCTCCATCGTTTTACCAATTTGGTTGGCAAACATTGCATTGACTAGGCGTTGGTAGGTGGCTCCAACGATTTTAAGACCTAAGGGCATCATTTTGTAGCAATAAAGACCTCGATCAATGATGAAAGCAGTATGTTCTTGGTCAGGTTCATGCATAAGACTTTGATTATACCCTGAATATGCATCCATGAAGCCAAGCAACTCACGTCATGCTGTTGCATCTACCATCTGATCTATTTTTGGTAAGGAAAAGCTGTCCTTAGAGCATGCCTTATTCAGGTCAATAAAATCTATGCACATTCTCCAATCTCCATTGCTTTTCTTCACAAGAATTGGGTTAGCAACCCATTTTGAATATTTTACTTCACGGATAAATCCATTGTAGAGCAACTTATGCACTTCTTTGTTTAGAGCTTCATACCTTTCCGAATTCAGAGGTCGACGTCGTTGCTGTTTTGGCCTCACATGGGGTCAGTAGCCAGTTTATGGCAAATAATCCCCAGATCAATTCCTTTCATGTTCGAATAGTCCTAGGTGAAAACATCAAGGTTATGCTGAAGGAACTCAGTTATCTGACCTCGGAAGGATGATTTCAACTTGTGACCTATTCTGAGCTCTTTTGGTGGATCATCTGATCTAACCTCCACTCTATCCAGCTCTTCTATAGGTTCTTCCCCCTTTATTCTTACACGTGGATCCAGCGAACTAAGGTTAGTAATACTAGGTCCTTTTAACCTCGTCCTTCCCGCTTGTTGATTTTGTTGGCTGCTCATCATTTAGTTCCGGGGGCTAGGCAAATCAATATTGCAAGCTTTTGCTTCGACCTGGTTTCCACGTACTATTCCAACTCCATTTGGGATAGAGAATTTGATGCAATAATGATATATCGAGATGGAAGCTTGTAACTCGTGGAGTATGGGCCTTCCTAGTATGACATTGTAATTGGAAGGGAGATCAACAACAATTTTTCCTCGTGCTTCAATAGGATCTCCAGAGAATCCCTGGAACCTCCTGGAATACGGTTGGAGATAGTGTTCTTGGGTTTTTATCTGTTCCAATGTTAGGGAGTAAAGCAGATTGACCCCGTTATTAACCAGAGTCCGATGTATCTGTACTCCTGCGACAGTCATAGTTATGACTAGTGCATCACTTTGGTCTTGTAAGATCTCGTATGAATCTTCTTCTGAAAACTCAAACCAACCTAAGTATGGTGCTATGTCAGTCTCCGATTCTGATAACATTATATTATAGTTTTGCCAGATACGGGCGTTACGTGCTTGCCTACGCTGGCTCTCTTGGACCCTTTGAGGCATTGATCGCCACTTATTAGAGTTCTGATCTCAGCTCGGGGTTGGAGATCCCAAGCTTATGGGTCTGGCTATACTCGTTGAGTCATTCCTTGTTTATTTGGTTGTTGATTTCATGCTTGATTCGTTTCTCTGGGTTTAGCTACAAACTCTTGCAAGTAACCTCGTCGGATTAAGGATTCCACTTCGTCCTTCAAATTCCTGCAGTTATTAGTGTTATGTCCCGTCGTCCTGTGGTATTGGTAGTACTTCCCTTGGTTTTTCCTTGCTAACTCTTTTTTTCCTGAAGTAGGGGTCTACTAAATGTCTCTTTTTCTTTCGCTTGCGAGAAAACTTCCTCCAAGGTGGCATTTAGTGGATGATATTCATGAAATCTATTGGAATAAGGCTTAGGATGACCTTGGTCCCTTCTGTCCTTTCTCCTTTCTCGGTTGAAACCCTTGTCCACATTTTTCTCCTTAACTTGAGATAAAGATAGCGGTTTTGGCTAGGTTCTTCTTGGTCAGACATGGCCTCCTCTATACTTATATATTTTTCAGCTCGACCTAGGAACTCATGGTACTTCTAGGCCCATCTTTGTGTACAGACCACCAAAACCTTATCTTTAGTCTTAGTTTCGAAAGGACTGCCATAAGTGCGGCATCATCTGAGATCTTCTCAACTTCCATAGACTGTTTATTGAATTTGCTAAGATAACTTTTGAGCGACTCAGTCTTCCCCTGTTTAATGCTTACCAGCCACTCATTGGGTATGGTCCTAGCTTTTGAACCTATAAACTGGGCAAGGAATGATGTGGCAAGGTCATTCCAGTTTTTTATGGACCTTTGGTGTAGCCTTCTAAACCATCTTTGGGCCTTGTCTCCCAAGGTCAGTGGGAAAGCACGACACATTATGGGATCCCCGCTCCTTGCAGCTCCATCCACGAAGTGTATTTGTCTAAATGGCTAAGAGGATCTCATTCCCCTTCGTACCCCGTTAGTTGTGGCATCTTTAACTTTTCGGGTAGAGGTTCAGCAAAGATATCCTTAGTGAAAGGAGAATGGCGTTTTGTGAAGTATTCTTCGGTATTTCCTATGTCCTTAGCCTCCAAGTCAGCAATTCATTTTTTCAAGGCACTCATTTCAGGCTCTAGTCGTTCCACTAAACGTTCGACATGGGTTTCATCACGCCCACTCATAGGTGTTAAGGAGTGTTGAGAACCCAATCTATCAAACGCACTTTTAGTTCTCTTAGCGGCTAGTTTAGCCATTATCGGAGAGCTCCTAATTTCTTTGGTTCGACTTTTGGAAGATTCTTCTCTTGAGAACTGGAGAGTCCTTCTAGTGTGAGGTCACCTGGTTTTCTCCCTGTGTGGAGAATCCATCTCGGTGTCCTACAGTAGAACGTGGGTTTGATTTCGTTCTAACCTGTCGACTACATTTGTCAACTTCTCAATGGCCTCCCTCAATATAGTCATTTGAGGATCGACAACTTCGTTTTGACTTCGTCTTCGTCCAGCGTATTGTGGGTTTCTGGTTTGTTCGGGACGAGTATAAAACCGATTTGCAGATGCTGAAAAATCATCCATTATGATATTTCCTCGTGGATATCAATTTCAAGGAACTGGGGCTGCTTCCACAAGTTGGGGGCCCTCTTTCTAGTGCTAAACTGTTGACATTGAAAATTGTATAAACAACATTCAAGCCAACTTAAAGGGAAATGAAAACTTCTATCGATAACCACTCGTGAATTACAAGTATAGTTACAAATGTGTTACTTTTGTAATTTTCAAGGAGATATTTGAAATATAATATGTAAGAGCATTTTTTAGTGGAACCCTCTCCTTGTGGTCCCATTTCTTCCACTCCTCCCTTTTATAAGGAAAAATCTGCATGTGTACTGTTTTCCCCATCTTGTCAGCTACAGTGCCGAACTGGTGAGGTACATCACTGGCATGTTTGGATTGGTTAATGAGCTCAGCTTGTCATGTCATCATGAGTTTAACCTCACTGGTGGTCCCCAACAATTAATGAATTAGTTAGGGGAGGAAGCTAAAGCACATGATTAGTAGATTTTGCGGACGCTGATGTAAGATCACCCATATGCCACTCACTAATTGACTATTTGTATAATGTGCTAGAAATCAATAATCATTATGTCCCTTCAAGCCTCAATAAATATCTGAATCCAAGCTGACCTAGAATATCTCAAACTAACATTAGCACTAGCTCATCGAATATAGGAAACTGTAGTTATTGATCTTGGAGTTCAGATGCCAACAGATTTCAAGATCAATTTTTTTATTTGGTGATAATTTGAATTAAATAAAATATGTTGGAAATAAAAAAATATGCAGTAAAATTGGAGTTTCAACATTAAAAGGAGTCTGTAGTATAATTTTCTCTTATATTTATTGACTCGAAATTCACTAAAATCTAATAAAATCCTTCTAATTAATGAAATTCTTAGAAATTAACAAGTTATTAAGGATGCCTCTTTATAAATTCAGTCAAAGTCAAATATTAATTTCTATCGCACATTCATATTCATTACTCATTATTATCTACGCATTTTTGTAAGAAACGCTTGGTATTTGATGTATTTTCATTAAAATGTGAATTGGATTTCAAATCACCCACTTTCAGCAAATATTGATCGCACTGACTGATGTAGTGTAGCCAGCTCCACATTTGATCTAACAAGTAACAAGGATGATTATTTTATACAAAGTATATCTATAATTTACATTTAAATCCATCAAGAAAGTGAGATCCTTTTGGACTCAAACCCTAAGGAACATGAAAAGAAAAGCAACGAAGATTACTTATCATATTCTCGTGGAGGTGGCAGGACCAGGCAGGTCTATGATGGGTTAGGGCATATACATCTCTACGAGTATTTTGAAAGAAAGAACAAAATAAATAAATAAATCAAACCGATCATATCAAATCAATGACGAGAGTCCTCATGAATGGTGCGGCACGTTTAGATTGCAATTGAATATGAGAATGATTCACTAAATTAAATCTAGACCTATGCATAACTAAGCACTTGTGTGAGATTTTTAAAAATCATTTTTCTACGTACTAATTTTCAACTATACATTATAAATAAAATCATTTTCCACGTTTCTCTATAATTTTTCTTTACTTTTTAACTACTCATTCTTAAAAAAAGGTTCATTTTCCAAAATCTCTCCCACGCAAGGACTAAATGAATATTGCCTTAAATGAATATTGCCTTTGTTCGTCTAACATTAAAAGTTATTAAAAGGTTAGGGTGTACGTGGTTTGTTGTTCTCAATTTTGTAAAACACTTAAAAATTATTTGATCTCGTATTTTCGAAATTATTTATAATACAAAACTAAAAATACATTTTTTTTCATTTTCAGTACTTTCAATGAAAACACTCAAAATACAAGAAATAAGCATTTAAATAAAATTCTCAAAATATAAAATTATAAAAACATAAAATTCTAAAATTCCAAAACGTAATAATTTTTATTGGAAATTTAAAGAAAATTTATAAAAATATATATAAATGAAAACTATAAAATTCTCGGTCCATATAATTATTTTTTATTTCCTATGTTGTCAACTTAAATTATTATTTGTTTGTATTCTACTTTTGTAGCATTAAAAAAATTATTGTGAGATTCACAAACATTAAAATGTATATATTAATTTATAATATATTCGTATACAATTATTTTACTTTACTAAACAATCAAATTAATGGAATAAAATATATCACAAAATCATTTCTCAAACTTTTAAACCAAAAGTATTTTCCATTTTGTGTTTTGAGAAGCAGTTCTTTAGAATGACAAATCGAACACATTTTGAGCATTCTTAAAGCATACTCTTAAACAAAAAACTAAAAAATGAATTCAAAACTCGAAATTGATAACTAAAATACAAATCAAACAATTCCTTATTTCTTCTACTCTACCAAAGTCAAAAAATAATTTGAACTACACATCACAGCTAGTAATCTAGTACAACACGTGTTAACCACATATTTCATGGAAATCAATGTTATTTCTGTTAAAAGTTTCTATTAATTTACCCCTACAATCATTTAAAACTTAATTATGGCCTTCCCCCAAGAAATTCAAGCATGTAAGGTAAAAGGAAATGTCAAACCGCATTTTATTTCTTCATAAAATTAATGTCCTTCCTTCAAATAGTTGATTCCAAAGAAAACATTGTAGAATACTTAGACGAGTGTTAGCTGTTAGATTATTTTGTTAGTTATTTACTTGTTTCATATTATTAGTAGGTTTCCTATTATTGATAAGTTTCCTATTTTCTATATTTTCTAGCGAGTGTATATAAACACATTTATTATGTAATTTCATCATTCAGTTTTATTGGAATTAGAAACCCTAGTTTTCTTAATTTCTACATGGTATCAGAGCCACCATTCCTCCATGGATTTTGTTTATCTTAATGAAGTAAGATTATTCTTAGCCACAGCTTTCGCGGATCAAACTAATTTTTTTTTGGTGCTTCTGTACAATCGTGTTCTTTTATTTTTTGCATCACTTTCGCTACTGTTCATTCGCTTTCATACTTCTTGCTTGAATTCTGGTTTGATTTCGCATCTCAATTTGATTTCGTCTATTGTTTGATGATTATTTGTTAGTCTTCTTTACTAAAGAGTACTTACAACGAAACATACCTTGAAATACTCGTGAGCTTTCAATTATCGAAACTCTTCACCAAGCAATGCAATGAGAGAGAACATTTGGCGTACTCAAGAAACGCTTTCCCATTTAGGAAGTGGGACCGGGCTGAAATACACTTTTTGCAATGCTGTATAATTCATAATTTCTTGATAGGAGTTGATCCGAATGAAAGTTTCATAGTCGAGGTAGATGCAAACATGGCTAGTGAATCTATAGTTACAAAAAAATCACTGCAGTTTTGATAATAATGAAGATGAAGCAAAATGAGAGTTTATTAGAAACTCAATAGCAAATACAATGTGGGAAGTTATAATTTTAGCAGACATTGAATGCCACTTACCTATTGTTGTCTTTGTTCAATGGCGCTTTTTTTTTTCTCAAACCTTAAGTGTTGGACTCGTTATTAATACTTTATAATTGTTATTATTTTTATTATATTAAGACGTATTATTTTATTGTTAATCACAGTTTCCTGTATTCTTTCTTATTGTGTAACCATTCTTTCGAGGACACAACGCCTCTAAAGGTGAAGAAAGAGCAACACATGCATTAGACCCAATCAGTGGATGATATTCTCATCGGAACCTATTTGCATGAGCATGTGGAAGGCAGCACATGAGAAAATATCAGTGTTCTAAAAAGCGTAAAGCGTGGCTAGGCGTGGAGGCCAAACTTCAAGCTTCGCTTAGGCGTAAAAACGTATTTTTTTATTTTAAATTTTTAACCATTGTAAAAAAATTCAATAATTCAAATAATACATACCAAACATCTAAAATTATAAAATATTGTATTTACTTAATAATTCATACATAAAGATAAGTTTCAAAATCATAATTACATAACGTAGATAACTTGTAACTTAAATTTTATCTAATATAATTCTTTATTGGACTCCAATTCAATATCTTCTTCTTCATCTAATTCGTCTTCCATATCGTCCAATACAAAATCATCATTTTCGAGCTCCCTTATTTCATTTTGATCATTTCTTGTACCTATTGTAGGTTGTAAGATATCATTTTCATCCTCACTCTTATCATCACAACACTCTACAATCCAAGATTGTGCATNAAAAAAAAAAAAAAAAACCTAGGCGGATGCACGCTTAGGCCAGCATTCAGCAATCAACGAGGCACGCCTAGGCGAGCATTAAGCAGTCAACATTGTCGTTGACCGCTTAATTCCCGTTTAGGCTCAAGACGAAGCGTTTTCATCACGCTTCGCGCCTAGGTGTCGCCCACGCCTAGGCGCGCTTTTTAGAACACTAAAAAATATTGCAAACAATAAAGAAAGAGTGTCCACTCATTGAATAGGAAAACGACAAGATCCAAAATAATAAGAAAAAATCAAGAAATCTTGGTCAATTTATCATGACATGTTTAAAGATGGATTGAATGGTTTTGCATATGGTCAAATTACCTCAACATGGCTTACCAAACCCGAAATGTAGGACAAACTTTTTGAGGTTGTATAAACATTTCTTTCCCCTTAGTAATATATTTTTTATCGAATATTTGTTTGACTGTAAATCACATGGAATCAGTGTTAATTACTCGTAGTGCCATTAAGAGTGTTTTTCTACATTGTTCTATTTTTGGGCTGCCTCATAATTCTTTGGCCCAGTTGTTGTATAAGTTGTTGTATAGGGCCTGTGTTGTGTCGGTTTCTTTGGCCCAGAACTTATTTCCTATTGGTTCTGAGATTTGGCCATACACTTGGCCAGTTTCCCACCGTTGATGAAGACGTTTTGATCTCCTACCTTATTATGTTTTTCGAAGCTTCATTTTTTTGTGTAACTGTTCAGTGTTTTGAGAGAGTTCTCTTTGTGTGATTAGGGTTCATCTCTTTCTTTCTGCCGTTTGTAAATCTGAGTGATTTCTGTATATTTCTTAGTGATAAGGCAATGAGGGCACTTGATCTATGCTTTGTGAGATTGTGTATCATCTAAGTGATTTTGAGGCTAGAACAAACTGAAGAAATCTATTTCTTCATACATTATAATCTGTTTCTTGGTGATTTTAGTGAACTAGAGTGTAATCCCTTTGTGTAAATGCTCAACGGGTGAGTAGGCCGAATGCTAAACATCCGGACCCCTTTTGGGTGAAAAATCATTTGTGTTGTTCTTTACTTTTCGCAATTAACTTGGTCATTTTGTGTTCTTTGTGAACTCTGGGACCAAGAAGTGGTATTAGAGCCACGATTAGTTATAGATCTGTGTTGGTGTTTGATTTTTCAAAAACTCTAATTTTTTAAAATTGTTTGACTGCGTAGATCTTACGATTTTGAATCGATCTTTGTGAAAAATAATACTCTTGGGTTTGAGTTTTCTGATTCATCTTTAAAAGAAGTTTCTCTAAAAGTTTTGAGGTTTTTTGTAAACTGGTTTGTAAAATTTTTTTGGAAAATCATTTCTCCTGTGGGATATCTCCTTGATATGGTGTTCCTGTTTGAGTTTGTAGTGTTCTTGATCCAACTTAGTACTGAGTCGTGGTGACTCGTTTTTGACTCACACTGAGTCGTGGTAAGTTGAGTTGACTCGTTCGATTCTATCGAGTCTTCACTGAGTCTGTGTGACTCATTGCCTCCTGCACCTGTTCTGAGGCTCCTTCTCATCTGCTTCTAGTATTCTCTAAAACCCCCTATTAGTTCAGTATCCTGTGTTACTTCTTGGAACGTGTTAATAAGGTAAGTGATCTTTTCCTGCTTTCCTTTGTCCAAGATCTCACTGAGAATCTAGGAAACTGAGGGAGTAGGGGATAAAAGGGTTATCACCCCTTAAACATTTTCAAGAATTGACAGTTCTTGCATGATACTATTGTTACTGATTGATCATTTGTTAGCATCTTTCATATACTGTGATTTCTTGAATTCTTTTCTCATTCTGCCAATACTTTTTAGTTACTGTGTGGCATATTACTTGATTCTTGGTTGCTTATCTTTAATAATGTCTACTGCACATAAGTTTGAAGTAGAAGTTTGGAAGGGAATTGGGGATTTTAGTCTATGGATACAGAAAATGAGGGCTCAACAGAAGTGTGCTGCTACCTTAGATGGGACTTAGCTACTTGAATTTAGTGTCTATAGAAGGCAGGAGTTAGATGAGGTTGCTTGGAGTTCCATTTTTCTTCACTTGTCTGATACTGTCATTAGGAAAGTTGGAGAAACCACTAATACTCAGAGTTTATGGACTAAATTAGAATCTCTCTATATTGCCAAGAGTATGCCAAGCAAATGCTATCTCCTTAGACAATTCTAAAACTTCAGATTTAATCCTTTTTCTACGGTGGAAGATAACATTGATAAATTCACAAGACTTGTTCAAGAATTGAGTGACTGTGATGAGAAATTGTCTGAAGATCAACAAGTAGTGGTCTTGTTAAATGCCTTGGGGGACAAATATAGAGATCTTAGAAATGCCTTGGAATATCAACAAGTTGTTGCCCTGTTGAATGCCTTGGGGAACAAATATAGAGACCTTAGAAATGCCTTAGAGTATGGTAGAACTGATCTCACTGTTGACATTGTTATATCATCCTTGAGGAACAGAGAACTTGAATTGAAATCTGATTTCAAGGACTCTAAATCTAATAAAGCTTTGAATGTAAGGGAGAAACCGAATCAGAACAAAAGGGAAAATCAATGTAACTACAACTCCCACAGAAGAGATAAACCCCAATTTAATAAGTTCAGAAATCAGAACAAACCTCAACCTAAATCTAAACTACAGCCCAGGAAGTGTTACTATTGTGGGAAAATAGGACATCTTATTAAAGACTGCTTCAAAAAGATCTCTGATTTGAAAGATAAACATAATACTGATGGGTCTGCTGTTGCCTGTAACAATGAGTATGATATTCAGGGGGTTGTCCTTTTTAATACCACCAATAGGAACCCAAAAGAATGGGTTATTGATTCTGACTGTACTTTTCACATGTGCCCTATGAGAGATTGGTTTACTGAACTTGTTGATCAGAATGGGGGGCAAGTCCAGATGGGAAATGACATGAATTGTCAAATAAAGGGGGTAGGAAAGGTGAATCTCCGAATTGATAACAACAAAATCCTTAAACTGGATCAGGTCAGATTTGTTCCTGAATTAAAGAGAAATCTGATTTCCTTAGAGGAATTGGATGATGACTATGATATAAGAATCCACAAAAGTTTTATCAAGCTTCATCTGAATGATAAAGAGATCATTTCTTTGCCCAAGGTTAATGATATCTACACTGTGCATGTTGAACCTTTAGTAGGTTACAATTCTGCTACTGTAAGTATAAAACCTGATAAGTCCTTAATCTGGTACAAAAGGCTAGGCCACATGTCTGAGAAGGGATTAACTATTTTAAATAAACTTGGCTACTTTGGAAAAGAAAACTTTGAAAAACTTAGTTTCTGTGAAGACTGTATTTTAGCAAAACAAAATAAGCTTCTTTTCAAAACTGGAGTCCATAAATCCACCTCAATTTTGGACTATTTACATACTGACTTGTGGGGTCCAGCATCTGTGAATATCTTGAGTGGTTATAGATTCTACTTGCTTATAGTAGATGATTTTTCAAGAAAAATATGGACTTTTCTTTTAAAATATAAGTCTGACACTTTTCAAAATTTTAAGCAATGAAAATTGATGGTTGAAAATCAAACCAATAAGAAAATCAAAGCACTTAGGACTGACAATAGTCTTGAATTCTACAATCTGAAATTTGACTCTTTTTGTAAGGAAAATGGAATTCTAAGGTATAGAACTGTGACATACACCCTCAGCAAAATAGTATTGCTAAGAGGATGAACATGACCTTATTAGAGAAGTTCAGATGTATGATTCACAGTTCTGGTCTTCCAAAATTCTTTTTGGGGAGAAACTTTAAAAACTGTGGTCCTATATCATTAATAGAAGTCCTTCAAGTGCCATTGATTTTCAAATTCCTGAGAAACTATGGTCCAAAAATGTGTTTGATTACACTAGACTTAAGGTTTTTGGCTGTGCTGCCTACTCCCATCAAAATGAAGGAAAACGTGAACCAAGGTCCTTAAAGTGTGTCTTCTTGGGATATGGGGAAGAGACTAAAGGGTACAGACTTTGGGTTAAATGTAAAAATGGTTTTCAAGTTATTATCAGTAGAAATGTTATCTTTAATGAAAATGACTTCCCCTGTAAGACCAAATCTGAAACGGTGTCTGATAATACTGCTTCTACAATTGAAACCATTCTTGAAACTAAACTAGATGATAACAATGATTTGATTGAGTTGGGGTCCACTCAATCTGAAGGTAATCAGGATCTGAGTGAATCTGACAATGAAGCTGAATTTACTAATCCTCCTTTGGCTGACTACCAACTGACTAGAGACAGGGATAGAAGGAACAGAATTCCTTCTACCAAGTTCAGCAGTGATGATTTTGTTACTCTGTTCACTGCTCTTGATTCTTTGGATGCTGAACCTTTCACTTTTGAAAAAGCTGTCAACTGTTCTGAGTCTAATTTATGGAAAGAAACTATGAATGAAGAAATGGAATCTCTGGTTAAAAGCAGGACTTGTATTTTGGTTAATAAAACTGAGAATCAGAAAGTAGTTGAATGTAAATGAATTTTCAAAATTAAAGAAAGGGATTCTAATGTATGAGGTAAAAGATATAAAGTGAGACTTGTTGCTAAAGTCTTCGCTCAAAATGAAGAAGTGGACTATAATGAGATATTTTTTCCTGTTGCAAAATACACCTCTATTAGAATTCTACTTGCTTTGACTGTTCATTTTAACTGGGAACTTGATCAGCTTGATGTGAAAACTACCTTTCTGAATGGAGATCTTGAGGAAACCATTTATATGAGACAACATGTTAGCTATGAAGTTAAATCTAATGTTCTCAAGGTCTGCGTGTTGAAAAAATCCCTTTATGGCATAAAGCAAGCCCCCAGACAGTGGTATAAAAAGTTCAATTCCTACATTAAGACTTTAGATTTTGTTAAGAGCAATTATGACTCTTGTCTCTTCTTCAAAGGGTCAGGAGGACCTGAATTTATTTACTTGCTTTTATATGTTGATGATACGTTACTTGCTTGTCAAACCAAATCTGAAATAGACTTTATTAAATCAAAGTTAAAATCTAAGTTTGAAATGAAAGATTTAGAGCGTACTAAAAAGATACTAGGCATGGAAATAGAAATGAAAAGAACTGACTGCATGTTATGGCTTAGACAGAGCACTTACATTAAGAAAATACTGGAGAAATTTTCTATGATTGATTGTANAACTTCCAATTGCTTCAAATGAGTCCATAACTAAAACAAACGAAAATTAATCCAAGTTAAGTAAAAATTAATAAATTGACGACATGAAACTCAAGTAAAATGACTTAAATAAGTGCACAAAATGCACTCATCACCTGACCTGACCTGACCTGACCTGACCTAGCTCATGGTATAAGCATTTTAAGTAAATTTATGGCTAATCCTGGTGAAACACATTGGCTTACTATGAAATGGATGTTAAAATACTTGAAAGGTTCTACTGGCTTAGGTCTACTGTTTAAAAAATGTGATGAAGGCATTGTTTTGAAAGGCTATACTGATTCTGATTTTCCTGGAGATTTAGATAAGAGAAGATCTACCTCTTCTTATGTTTTCACCTTCTGTGATGGTTGCATAAGCTGGAAATCTCAATTACAAAAACTTGTTGCTTTGTCTTCTACAGAGGCAGAATACATAGCTACATGTGATGCTGTTAAGGAAAGTCTTTGCTTAAGAGGGTTACTAAATGAAATTGGTTTTCTAAATGATTCTGTCAAAATTTATACTGATAATCAAAGTGTTATCCATCTGAGCAAAAATCCCATGTCTCATGATCAAATTAAACATATTGATATTAAGTTTCACTTTGTGAGGAACATGGCTGAAAAAGGTTTGATCAGCCTAGAGAAAATTTTAACTGAGTTTAATCCCTCTGATGTGGGAACCAAAGTTTTACCTTTGAATAAATTTAGGAAGTGCTTGAATACTCTAAACATTACTGATCTACAGTAATCTTCAGAATAATCAAGTAAAACTGTGTGAGAATAAATTCTAACTTTTCTGTTTTTTGTTTTTACAAGTTAAATAAAAGCAAATGAAACATATTGTGTTTCTAGTACATGAAGTCACCAAGATTTATTCAGGAAGGTGGAGATTGTTATGTTTTTGGGCTGCCTCATAATTCTTTGGGCCAGTTGTTTGTATTGTGTCTGTGCTATGTCGGTTTCTTTGGCCGCCATACACTTGGCCAATTTCCCACCATTGATGGAGACGTTTTGATCTCCTGCCTTATTATTGTTCTCGAAGCTTCATTTTTATGTGTAATTGTTCAGTGTTTTGAGAAAGTTATCTCTGTGTGATTAGGGTTCATCTCTTTCTTTCTGCCGTTTGTAAATCTGAGTGATTTGTGTATATTTCTTAGTGATAAGGCAGTGAGAACACTTGATCTATGCTTTGTGAGATTGTGTATTATCTAAGTGATTTTGAGGCTAGAACAAACTGAGGAAATCTTTGATTTCTTCATACATTGTAATATGTTTCTTGGTGATTTTAGTGAACTAGAGTGTAATCTCTTTGTGTGGATGCTCAACGGGTGAGTAGGCCGAAGGCTGAACATCCGAACCCCTTTTGGGTGAAAAATCATTTGTGTTGTTCTTTACTTTTCGCAATTAACTTGGTCATTTTGTGTTCTTTGTGAACTCTGGGACCAACATACATATTTATTGCATAATATTATCTTGTATTACATTTTTAAACACTCACAGACCATAGTAACCCCAAAAATTAATAGCCAGCTTGTGGCTTAAGCTTTGTCTCTAAAGTTAATGCAATTTCTATTTCAAATTTTATACGATATATTTTAGCAAGTCTTGCACTTTCTTTGTAGTAGATATGGGAGTCCTTCCTTGGATCAAAATGTGCCTTCTTATTTTATCTAATTTAACTTCCATAAAAGATATCAGTCGAATCCAAATGTTACAGAATGTAACAAGAAGCCTGTATTTAGGACAAGTTATCTGAGCTTTTTGTAAAAGATAGGGCCAATGTGGACAAAGGTGATACCGCTGTGAGATCAAGAGGAAAATACACAGAAAAGTGCAACTAACTCGATGAAATCGATGAGATGATAGAAAAAAATGAAGTTACATGGGATGCTATTAATGTTAAAGTAGATGAGAATGATTTATCTTGATAAGATTGTAAATCGGCAAGTTTAGCAGTCCATCAAAAAGTACAAGAATATCCATAAGGTTAGTGAGGACAACAACTCATTCAAAGAGTTGTTGGTGCAATGAACTCGATAACACATCATCTAACTGAAGTATTGGAATCCCCCATTGTTTGGGAAAATATAAATGATCCACTTAATAAGGTGAGGACAATCGTCCCCTAATAAGCCGGTTTTATTAGGTGGAGTTAGGCCCAATATTCCTAACATAGTATCAGAGCTAGGCCCAATTAT
>OU503058.1:10208843-10227628 GCA_912172775.2 Fraxinus pennsylvanica
ATGGCTGAAAAAGGTTTGATTAGCCTAGAGAAAATTTTAACTGAGTTTAATCCCTCTGATGTGGGAACCAAAGCTTTACCTTTGAATAAATTTAGGAACTGCTTGAATACTCTAAACATTACTGATCTGCAGTAATCTTCAGAATAATCAAGTAGAACTGTGTGAGAATAAATTCTAACTTTTCTGTTTTTTGTTTTTACAAGTTAAATAAAAGCAAATGAAACATATTGTGTCTCTAGTACATGAAGTCACCAAGATTTATTCAACAACGTGGAGATTGTTATGTTTTTGGGTTGCATCATAATTCTTTGGGCCAGTTGTTTGTATTATGCCTGTGCTATGTCGGTTTCTTTGGCCCAGAACTTATTTCCTATTGGTTCTAAGATCTGGCCATACACTTGGCCAATTTCCCACCGTTGATGAAGACGTTTTGATCTCCTGCCTTATTATTGTTCTCGAAGCTTCATTTTTATGTGTAACTGTTAAGCGTTTTGAGAAAGTTCTCTCTGTATGATTAGGGTTCATCTCTTTCTTTCTGCCGTTTGTAAATCTGACTGATTTCTGTATATTTCTTAGTGATAAGGTAGTGAGGACACTTGATCTACGCTTTGTGAGATTGTGTATTATCTAAGTGATTTTGAGGCTAGAACAAACTGAGGAAATCTCTGATTTCTTCATACATTGTAATATGTTTCTTGGTGATTTTAGTGAACTAGAGTGTAATCTCTTTGTGTGGATACTCAACGGGTGAGTAGGCCGAAGGCTGAACATCCGAACCCCTTTTGGGTGAAAAATCATTTGTGTTGCTCTTTGCTTTTCGCAATTAACTTGGTCATTTTGTGTTATTTGTGAACTCTGGGACCAACGTACATATTTATTGCATAATATTATCTTGTATGAAATTTTTAAACACTCACAGACAATAGTAACCCCAAAAATTAATAGCCAGGTTGTGGCTTAAGCTTTGTCTCTAAAGTTAATGCAATTTCTATTTCAAATTTTATACGATATATTTTACCAAGTCTTGCACTTTCTTTGTAGTACATATGGGAGTCCTTCCTTGGATCAAAATGTGCCTTCTTATTTTATCTAATTTAACTTCCATAAAAGATATCAGTCGAATCCAAATGTTACAGAATGGAACAAGAAGCCTGTATTTAGGACAAGTTATCTGAGCTTTTTGTAAAAGATAGGGCCAATGTGGACAAAGGTGATACCGCTGTGAGATCAAGAGGAAAATACTCAGAAAAGTGCAACTAACTCAATGAAATCGATGAGATGATAGAAAAAAATGAAGTTACATTGGATGCTATTAATGTTAAAGTAGATGAGAATGATTTATCTTGTCTAGATTGTAAATCGGCAAGTTAGCAGTCCATCAAAAAGTACAAGAATATCCATAAGGTTAGTGAGGACAACAACTCATTCAAAGAGTTGTTGGTGCAATGGACTCGATAACACATCGTCTAGCTGAAGTGTTATTTCAGTGTCGAAACAATCTTCTTCGATGGATAATGAATTGTTGTAGTATTTAGCTGAGATAGGGGTTGAAGATAATAATGATAAGTTGCTTAATGCTCAGACTTTTCTTCTTGAGAATTCTACAAAGTTGCTGGTATTACTCATTTTCGGTGCACCTCAGCAAAAGCATGTTACGAAAGCGATTCAAAATGTGGCAAAACAATTGAATTGGTATCTACACAATTATTTTTTAACTTGTGTTTTGTTCAAAACTAATTGATGTCATATCTTAAAGAAGTATTTAGCAAAAAGAATTTATATGTATCTACTTACGATAATTAGGTTCTCAATTATATTCGTTTTTTTCATCTTATAATTCAATACAAAATTATTGACAAGCAAGAACTTATTCAAAAAAACAATACTTAGTCCGAAGTTAGTCCATACACAATGAAAATGAGTTAGGTAAACTACTTAAAGTCATACTTAATTATAAGGAGTAATATACACATTTACTATATATTATTTAGGGAGAATAGCAGTTGCGGTCCCAAATCTTTCCCCCATTTTCCGTAGCTACAGGATACTAAGGAGTTTTTGTTGTTGCATCTAAGTTGATTGCAGAAATTATCCAAAAGTTTCATTTTGGCAGCTAAGGTCCCAAACCGTTACTTACCATTGCAAATGGGGGACGCATGGATGGAATCCGTCCATCCATTCATTAGTTGACCCAACGTTTTCACCATTTAAGTTATTTAAAATTTAAGAGTGGAAATAGAGATACGAACAATTTACCCTTCAGTTAAATGGTTAAAAGGAGGAAATTTGATTTTTTTTTTTGGCTCAACTAATGGATGGATGGATAGATTCCATACACACGTCCTCCATCTGCAACGGTAAGTAAATGTTTGAGACCTCAACTGTCAAAATTAAAGGTTGGATAATTTCTTCTAGGTTTTGAAAGGTTAGGGACTGCCGTGGCTATATAATTTAATATTTTTTATGAAACTTTTACAACCACTAGATAATAAACTTTCAAATATAGGTTGGACTTTCTAAAATTTACTATTAAAAATCACTCAAAATCGGAAACCATCATAAATGCTCAAAATTATTACTTTAGAAAATCTCGTAACTACAAAAATAATAATAATAATAATAATAAATAAAATCTCAAGTAGGCCCTAAATGTTATTTCGAAAATTGGTATTATTGACATGCAAAAACTTATTCAAAACAACAGTAATTAGTCCAAAGTTTGTCCATGCACAATGAAAAATGATTGGGTAAACTACTTGAAGTCATAATGAATTGTAATATACATTTACAACATATTGTTTACGCATTCCTACCTTTTTTGCATATAGGCCTATATAATTTATTTATTTTTTTAACCAAAAAACCTTCTAGAACTGCTAGATAATAAACTACCAAACATGGTTTGACTTTTTAAGATTTTCTGCTAAAAACTACTCAAAATCGATACTTTAGAAAATCTCATAACTGCAAAAAAAAATCTCAAGTAGACCCTAAAAATTACAACTTTCAAATAATAATTTATTTATTGCATTTAAAATGAGTAAATAAAATTGTTTTTTTTTTTATAATTTTCGATTTCACTTAGAAACGAGTAAACTAAGAAGAATGTAGATTTGTTGTAACAAAAAGTTGAATTAAATAAGTTTTGTTTTCTATAAGATTAGCCAAACATGCGAGCCCCCCTTACTTTGCTCCATTGTACTGAGAAGACTTGCTTGCAATTAAAACGTGATACAATAAATAAAAACTATAGTGTGATGGTATGCATATAACTACCCTTAATAGTATAGTCGTATGATAAATACCTTAAGGCTAAATAAATACGAACAACTATTTTTAATAACTAACCACATTTTACTCATTATATTATATTTATGTCTTCAAGTTTTCATCACATTATTATTCTCAAATGAACATAACTTATCATTATTTACGGACTCATAATTAAATATTTGTCCTTTGTATTAAAGCAAGCTAATGGTAATTTTTTTTTTTTTTACCAAAACCATGGTGAATGACAAAATTTTCTAGTTAATGAAAGGTTAAGGATAAAAATGTGGTGAAAAAAGTTAAAAATATAAGCGTGATAGTTAATTGATTATTAAAGATTTGTTTTAGCCCCATTTTTTAGAAAAATGAATTTGTGATTGTGATTTTTTGAATGTGTAAAATTATTTTATTGGGAGAATATGTTGTCGAAAATGAGTTGAGGAAAAATGATTTAAAAAATAGGGCCTCAAACAGGGGTTAAAAGCATTTAATAAAATTAAAATGTGGTGTATTTATGAAAATACGTTGTGTTAATATAACATGTTGTAAAATTATAGGATAATTAATGATTATTTAGTATTATATGAATATTTAGATAACTCATATATACTCTTGAAGAGTTTATTCCATTCAGATTTAACTCTAATTTTGAATCCTGTAAATATGGTTTCATATATACTCTTGAGTTTTGATTCTCTCTATTACTTCTCTTATAATTTTCTTCTTGTTCCTTTTGTTTCAAAACATGCTATCAGCACAAGGAGCTCACCAAGAATAGAGAGAAAATTCTAAATTGTAAGTGTAGAAAATTCACAGAATTAGGACAGCATGCGCAACTATGATCAAATATTAATATCTTAGAGCTTTGTTGTCAGATCATCGTTAAATTTGAATAAATAGTCACAATTCATCGTTCTTCAAATGCTAGATTAAAATCAAAATCCAACAATTTATTCGTCAGAAATAGATACATGAACATATCAGATTTTGAAGGTATTACAAAAAAAAAATTCAAATTTGCATCTTTTATGAATATGAGATTTGTCGGATATTCAAGATTCTCTAAAACATTCAAATCCGAGTAATAGTTCATAATATTTTTTAGATCTCTCAAAACCAAATAAGTCTATTCTCTATGGGTCTTTTTACTTTATAATATAATATTCGTGAAGTTTTAAATCGGTTAACTTTTTTTTAAAATTTAACAATGTTCCTAAAGAAACACATGTTTATATTATGATACAATATGATATTATTGCTATTGAAGAGCACAATTTTATGATATTTAATATTCTCGAATAATATGTAATATTATAATTTATTTTCTTGAATATAACACAAATATTCAATAATGTTTATAGTCCTTAAGATTTATAACTAAAAATTATATTTATTCCAAATGAATATGATGTTGATGTTCACGAAAAAAATACAAACAACATTATTTAAATATTTCAAAATAATATCATGTTATTGCTTCCGAATAAAAATAAAAATATTATATATTAATATTATTGAAGAATATTGTATTGTGTGTTCCTAAAGCACAATATTATATGTATCAATGTTCTAAAAGAATAAGCACAATATGAAAATATGAAAATGTTTTAAAATATGAAAATTTTAGCACAATATGTTCTAAATGTTTTAAAATATGAAAATTCAAGAAGAATATCTCATAGTCTAATTCATGAAGAGATATTACCTAAATATAAGTTTTATGAATAAATATTTATCCATGAATGAATTGTATACAAGAGCTTTTGTACTATCAGTTAAGTAATATTTGACATATTATATTGTATTAATTTTGGCTGACATTGTCTTGGGCCTTATATCATGGATGAAGTTATTGATCATCCACTTTTGTTGTGTTATTTAATCTTTTACTAATTATAAGAAAGTCTAGACAATATTTGTTCACTCATGTGGAGGGTGTTTGGTGATGATTAAAATTAGATTTTTAGTCGATTGTGATAGAAGTTTTTGAAATGTGTAGTTGAAAAGTTGTAGGACCCATGAAAGATGTGGTTAATATTAATTGTTTGACTTTTACTTGGATTAAAATCAGATTTTAATCCGGACCAAACAAGAGTTTAATTATGGGTACCCGTTGTATTCCCAGCATTATGTTCAGCTTTTCATGACTTCTCGAAGGAGATATGAATAAATTATTGAAGCTACAAATCTGATTGTAGGTTCCAATAGACCTAATATTATGTTACTCTATTTTCATTTGTACTATACAATTATTAGTAAAATTATAAAATATTAGAAGATGTTTGGTGTAGATTAAAATCAGATTTTAAGTGGGTTGTGATAGAAGTTTTTGAAACATGTGATTGAAAAGATGTAGAACTCATGAAAGATGTGATTGATATTAATTGTATAAATTTGACTTAAATTAAAATCATATTAAAATCTGGCACAAACAGGTCCTTATATTGAACTAGAAGTTCTATATCTTGAAAAGTTTATTATTTGGCATGATGCGTCAGATCATCTCGAATCAATAATGATGGAAAAAACTAATGAACATTCAGTGAAAAACTAGAAAAAATTTCAATGCAATAAATTCATATAAAGTGTTTGTTTTCTGTATTATAAATTAGTCATTAATTATCACTAGCTAAAATTGGAACAAAATCCCAATAATTTTGAAAATTATTTAGGGTTATAAAAGGAGCTTCATCATCCTCTATATTTATCATCTAGATATAATTTATATCTAATATATATATATTTACTGGATGATTACATGGTGTTTACAATCTGAGATTTTTGAGGTTAATTACTCAAATTTTAAATTATAAGCATTACTTTCAAATTGTAGAACCAAAACGATGTGTCTTGTTAAGAGTAATGAGTCTAAATCTCAACTTTTTAATAAATGTTAGTTTAGATAGCGATAAATAGTTTAATATTATTTTTGGTTAAACATTTTCAATTAATTTCTAAACTACTACTATTAAGAATAAAGTGATTTCCATTTTTATCTAGGGAATGCTATTTTATATGCAGCAAAACTTAAAGCATCATGTCAATATCAAATTTCTCTTTACAATATTTGTCTTATAGTCAGAACCTAATATTTTCGCCTAAGGATTTTTGATAAGTGCAATATATATAGAATCACGACACCACATTGCACTGAGATACATAGTAAAGAATGCTAAGAATACATGCTTAGTTTGAGCCCTTATAAAAATATCTTAAACTTTAATGGGTGATATTTTGTAACCCAGTTCGCTGACTGTCAAGGAGAGTCTGAAATGAAGAAGTTGGAAATAATATACGTAATTCATCTTTATAATATCTAGATTTCTACAAACGACACTTTGAACTAGAAGTTCAAAAAATAATTCATTTAGATGTATATTTTAACATCTCACACTCTAACTTTGTATGCTCCAAAACAAATTTACGTCCTAGAAGGATAATCCATTTTATAAATCTATGTTCTTTTGAATTGTGATAACATCGGATTATAAGGCAAAAACCTCTAAAAGAAAATGGAGCAAATAGTAAAGATGATCATTTGAGAAGACATAAATTCTTGGTGAGTATATGAACAAAATTAATTATAAACCTCGAAAAATATATAAATACTTGAAATATCTCAATAAGTTATATCAATATAGAGAAATAAATGGAATAAAAATGAAAAGAATTATCGACAATACTTTTATACATGATGTATAATTAAGGGATATTATCGTAAGGGAAATAAATACGCATTGTATACTTTTTCGTTTGATTAACGTTTTGTCCATTGAATTTTTTTATCAAGATTTTTAATAAAACAACTTTTATAGTGTACTCAGAAGAATATTATACTCTTTTATCTTTCTTAGGGATTTTTCCACAGAGTTTTTCCTATAAAGGTTTTAATGATGCATATTTTTTGCTTAATAAATATATTATAACCTACAAGACATTTATCCCCAAAACAATATTTGTATATGTTACAAATTGTACACAAGACTTTTGAAGAGAACAACAGCAATATCTATTTTCTAATGGATTGTAAGCTTAGTAAATGTTATGTATGAAGACGATATTGATTGATACTATCGTAAGATTAGTAAATGTTTTTTATGAAGACGATATTGATTGGAACTATAATAATGCATGGATAACTCGATATAATAATCTTAATATACTGGAATCAAGGTGAGTAGTTGTACTCTTTTTTCTTCGCTCAATTTTTGTCATATTAAATTTTTTACAAGATTTTAAGTAGGCAACATTTTAATATTCCAATTTTGTTATAATTATTTGCTCTTTTTTCTTTCGTTTGGTATTTTTATCTAATGATTTTTTGTAAAACTAGATTTTTAATAAGACATATGTACAAATAATCATTAAATGGAGAGTTCTATAAAATTATATAATAATTATTGATTATTTACCCCTGATTTGTGTACCATTCTTCAACTTTATTTTTTTAAAAATATATTTAACCACACATTCTTACAAAAAAATTACACACTTGATTTTTGATTATCTTTCTCTTATATTGTTCTTTTGTTCGTTTAGTTTTATAACACAAGTGACGAATTTAAGATAAATTTGGGCTTCGGCTTCTTGCACATCCATATAATTTTTTTTTATTTTAATTTCTCAAACTTACTTGTAACTGAACATTTTATTTGAGCTCCATTATTTGAATAAAATTGATTTTAAAATAGGAGAATGTGTGATTAAAAAAGAGTTAATTTCATAAATGGTCACTGAAGTTACAGCAAAATTACAAAATGATCACTGAAGTTCGAAACTTGCATAAACGGTCACTCAACTTTCAGTCACTTTCAAAAATGGTCACTGAGTAAAATTAAGGGACCTCTTTGTTTTAATTGAAACCCAAATTAACAAACCCAGGCCCTTTCAAAATTTTTCAGGCACTTTAAAGAAGGGTCACTGAGGTAAGTTTTTGGACTTTTTTGTTCTAATTGAGACCTAAATTAACAAAACACGGCCCCTTCAAAATTGGAGGACCTGAAGTGCAATTCCCTTTTTAGAAAACACCAAATTGACGTAACCTGTTGTTGCCTGTTTTGCTTCATTTTTTTTTCCAACCATAATAAATAACCTGTTTTGCTTATTTCTCCTTAGAATTTAGCAATTTCTTCTTAGAATTTATTCTAAAAACACTAGAATTCATATTCCAGTTTTATAAAACACCAATTTCACCAAAACATACAACAATTTCACCATAACAATTTGGATAATGCTGGAAGTACAGGAGGAACTTTACAGGTAGGAAGACATTGTTTTCTTCTTAGGATTTGATCTACTGATTAATGGAAACACTTGAGTATTCTATTGAAAGATGGACATTTTAAGCACGCATAAGCCACTACAAAAGATTAAATTTTTATACAAATTTGAAAACCAAAAGGAAATTACTGGCAGGTAAATCTTTTTCATCTCTACGGTTTCTCCGGCCACCGTGCCTCCAACGCCGCCCATCGTTCTCCTCTTTCGCCCCTTCTTTCTGGACATGATTTTTCAGAAACCTCGGCGACCCTACAACCTACGAAAAAAAATCCCACAAAAAGCTAATAAAATTAAGCAAATCCCCACCAAAAATAAAAAAATAAAAAATTAATTAAAAATAATAATAATAATTAACACAACTAGCTCATAATTTCTGGGATTTACTTCGGAGAGTGCATCAAAAGCAGATGTGAGGGAAGAAGAGGAGGATGGATTTGGATCGAACAAGGGTTTGTACGAAGGATTCTTTAAAACGGCGCAGTTCTCTTCATCGTCCAAGGAGTTATGATATTGTGGGTCTCCTAGTTCTCCATCTCCTCCTACTTCTTCAGCTGAGGAGTAGCTTTACAGCAGGGACAAGCTTATAAAAAGGGAATTGCACTTCAGGTCCTCCAATTTGAAGGGGTCGTGTTTTGTTAATTTATGTTTCAATTAGAATAAGAAAGTCCAAAAATTTACCTTAGTGACCATTTTTGAAGGTGCCTGAAAGTTGAGTGACCGTTTATGCAAGTTTCGAACTTCAATGACCATATTGTAATTTTTCTATAACTTTAGTAACCATTTCTGAAATTAATCCAGTTAAAAAATATAGAGAATTTTTTACTTTACATATAATATTATTTTATTAAGAGAATTTGTGGTTAACAAGAGCAGAGCGGGGTTCAAACACGTGTAGCCAAACACTTCCCTCGCACCCCTTCACACACCGCTAAAACACCTAATTCAATCTCAGAGCATTCAATTTCTTAATTCAGGAGAGGCAAGATCCAGGATGTTAATTTGATGGGTGGTGCTACAAGTACAGGAGCACTTTCACAGACTTTGTACAGGATTTCAAATTGTGATGATGTGGCAGATAAAAAGAAAAAAGAAAAAGACAAAAGGAACAAAACGCGTCAAATTGAGTAGGGTGGAAACTGGAAACCAATTTCATTTATCTTCCTTCTCGCCTCAACTCTCTTGGGAATTTGAATAGAATCGACGACGGCGATTGCGTTTCCATCTCCGGCCGACGCCACTGTCAAAATCGTCCAGAGCCCACTTTTTGGAGTCGACCTCACACCGCATAGACCGAGATTGGCGACCATTTTTGAAACTCGAACTCACAACACACCACTGGCGACTGAGAAGTTGATGTGAAAAACTCTTTTGCAAGATGCCATTTGGGCAGAGAAGTTGAAGAATTCGCTTTACTTTTTACAAGGGATAAAATCATTCTCTTCTCATTTTTTTTTTCTGTTTTTTGTTAAATTGTCCATAAAGCATTGGGGCATTTTCCATCAAAGTTGATGTGTTCAGTTAGAAGTATGCTGCAGTCTTGCAGCCAAGTTAACAGCAGCAAACTAAAAATTCTACCTGGCATAGATAGAAGCCAGAAGCTAGAAAACTGAAACCAACAAGAAAATTCATTCTCAAATATAGCCAACTGGTACCAAGTTAACCGCAGCAACACTTTGATGTTTATAAGGGATAACACTGTGTTCCAAAATTCATTCTCTAATGCAAAATTAAGACAAAATACAGGAACAAATACGTGAAATTCATCTAACAGACTCATGAGGTTTCATTCCAGCCTCGAGAGAGAATTTTGGTTCCAAGTACAACTTCAATTCTGGAACACACTCAATCACAGGAGGTTTAGCACGTTCTGTTTCCGCTTTCACACGATCTTCTTCAAGCAAAATGGACTTGTTAGCCTGTTAGAGAACAATGTAAGCCAAAGTCAGACCACATGGACTACCTATAGCAAAGCATAGGACGTGCACTTTATCAATTTTGGTCATGTTTTATCCAGCAGAACCTGTTTGTGATATTCACTGTCGCTCTGTACCTGAGCTCAGCCAGCAGGAAGTAATATCATTCCTAAAGCATAAAGGGGAAGTGGAAAGAGGGAATGAAGCAAGGATTTATTATGGGTCATGGAAGGTAACTGTTCTGATTCCTATTGACTTGGCAGCAAGATGCTAACTCAAGAAAAAGTTCAACAACTTAGATTTCAGGCATTTTGGATTATGAAAACAGAGGCACCTCTATCCATAGAAGTTTCTGATTCTTTGAGACTAACAAGAGGTGAGCTTTTATCTCAGAGAAATAGTATCAAATAACTATATAATACATTCAAAATGTTTCACACCTGAACTCCCAAGTAATCTACCTGCTTTTACATAATCTTCAATAGGTTTCTCTTGAACCAATTGGGAGAGAAATCCTCCAACAAAAGCATCCCCTGCAACAAATGTATATGCAAAGTTTTCAAAGCATCCCCTGCAACAAATGGAAATACTTCGGATATGGACAAAATTTGTGCCGGGCTTCTCTCCAGTTGTGGAGCTCGACCGTGGTAATTGTGGGAAAATCTGGGTATCGACCGTGGTAATTGTGGGAAGATTTGAGTTTTCCCTCGCTTTCCTGAGCTCGACAGAGGTGAACGTCGGGATAAATTGTGTTCGCCGGCCGGAAATACGTCGGATACGAGCACAATTTTTGCCGGGCTTCTCTCCAGTTGTGGAGCTCGATGGTGGTAATTGTGGGAAAATTTGGGTTTTCCCTCGCTTTCCTTTCATTTCCTTGTTTCCTTTTTTCTCTTTTTTTCTAAAAAAAATTCTGCCACATCATCACATTTTAAATTCCTGTATAAGACCTGTGAAAGTGCTCCTGTACTCCTAGCAATATTCTAATTTGATTTGTGAATCTATTTGGGAAACCATTTCTCGATATTATAAATACCCTTTCAACTTCTGATCATCAGCCCCAAATCACCATGGTTGCACCCAAAATCAAGAAAATGCCAAGACAAAAACAAGAATCTGATAAGGATAAACTCAGTAGTTTACCAGACTGTATTTTGATTCATATACTGACCTTTATCGATACAAAATCAGCTATCCAAACCTCTGTGTTGTCCAAGGGCTACAGACTTTTGTGGACTTCACTTCCATGTCTTGATTTCAAGTTTCATGGATGTTCTGTTGATCGTTTTTTGTCGTTTGTTAACCATGTTCTTGAACGTAGGGAACACAGTAATCTCAGTATGTTTCGTCTTTCGTTGAAAACGCAGGTGAATTCGGCCTTTCTTGAAAATTGTATTTCTTATGCGGCGAAACACAAGGTGGAACATCTAACAATCCGGGCTTGCTCTGATGAGGATTCGCCACTGACATTGCCAAGTTTGTTGCTTAACTCCTCATCATTAACAATTTTATGCCTGAATAACGTGTCATGTTATAGTATAATGTTGCCAAAGTCGCTTGCATTGCCAGGATTAAAGGTTTTACGGCTAAAAAATTTTGTGTTTTGGGACGAAAACTATAATGTTTAACTTTTCTTGGGGTGTCCTAATCTTGAGACATTGATTTTGAATAAGTGTTCGATACGGCCGGATGGTGAAGTTAAGATTTTGGATGTAAAATGTTTGAACCTTAAGAATTTGGAGATAAGGCATTGGAGGAGTCCGTGGAAACGTTTTGATGAACACATTATTAAAGTAAATGCACCTAGGCTTTGTTCGTTTAAGTTTCAAGGTTATATTCCGAATGTAGATTTCAAAGAGGTTCTTTGGTGTTTAGATGAAGTTTGCATTGATTTGCATTGTCCAACTGCGTGTGCAATGGTAGATGTGAATGAGAGAAGGCGAAGGATGTCGGAATTTTGTATGAGTATGCTCCGTCAACTATGTGAAGTGAAGTCTCTTGTCCTATCACTGAACACGATTGAGGTATTTCAGAACTTAAATATTTATGCATGATATAAGAATTCTGTAATTTCAATTCATTGTCTAAGGACTTCGATCTCTAGCACAATTTGTAGCATTGAAGGATCAAATTTAATAACATATCCATTTTACTGAAGTTAAGGATAATAATTCCATTATCACGTTAAAATTTAAAATCATAAAAGCAGATTATTTATATGTTAAGTTTTCCATGCAGTTCTAATTTCGAACAGTATTCGGGATCATCTGTTTCTGATTATGTACTTATTAATGTACTTCGACTTTCCATAGGTTCTATCTGCCATTCCTTATTTACAAGTATATGGACCTTCTACATTTCACAATTTGAGGTATATAAAGTTCAAGGCAGAGGATAAACATACAGAGTTGATAATTCCAATTAATACTGTTACGCCCTTATTGGAGGGTGTCATCTCTGAGATCATACTGGATTTGGACGATAGTAAGGTATAATGCTTATCTTCTGAGCATACTTTTTCTCTTTACTTATGTCTTGAAAGATTAGATGTTGTGAATTTGTCAAATCATAATTGTAAAAAAGAATTCGAACGCACGAACCCAAATTGATTCTTTAGAGAAAAAATGGAAAAATTTGTTTAAATTGGTTTCGTGATTACTCATTTACAGGAGCAGCAACTCTTGACAAATGTTAAGCGTTCAAGGATAAAAGTTATGTGCAAGGATGCGATGATCTCTATACCTGTACATGTCATGTCCTACTTCCCAGAAAGCTCTCCTTCTGCAAAACTTTTAATTGTTGAACTCCAAAAAGGTATTTCCCATTTGAGTGAATCGAGCAAAACACATGGGATGTGGATTTATCAATTCAGTGACTATCATGTTCATACTTTTATCTCAGGTGTCATCCGACAAAATTTCAGGAAAAAGATGTTCACAAGAAAATTGATGTATTGTCATGCCGGGATGCACTAACAGAGTCTGTCTGTAACAACTATTCATAAGAATGCCGTGGTTTGATATTAGTTTGTGATTTTTGTATTTTCCATAGGCTTAGCATAACGAAGAATGTGCCGTAAACTGTAAAATCTCTCTTTTTATCCAAGTGTTATAGGCAGGCTTGTAGAAGAATTAAATTCCTCTTAGGAATTTTGAATGATGAAATTTGGTATTAGACTTTCTAATTTGCGTGTTCTTACGAATTTCTTGAGCTATTGCAGGAAATTGTGAATTAGACAGGACGATGGGCAAAGATGTTTATCATTTTTTAGTTTTTTTTTTCTTTCAATGATGTCTTGTACTATGCACGCCAAATGAACCAGAAGTGGAACAATCTTGCTACATGTACGCCTCTCTTTACACCCTAGCTTATCGAATTTACACTTGACACAATCTGGTACCACTTTTCATATCTCACATTTAATCAAACTATTATAAAATTGTCACATCGTCCATTGTCAACCAAGTGGTAAAGAAAGGTGTGCAAATAGCTTTATCTAAAGTGGAATAAATTTGAACGTGAGAGACTCTTCAGAAAATTAGCATGATCTTCTCGTTGACAGAATGTATTTTCTACTGCTGCACTTTTGAAAATTCAGTAAAATTTATTGTGGCATCCATTAATGTTTGATATCACTAGGATAATTGAAGCAAAGTTAGGATTCCAAGGGTGGCAGACAAGAAGCACGGGCACGTGACATGGACATGGCAACTAGGATACAAGACAAAAGCGTCTACATACGATTTTAAGAAAAGTAGGACATGAACATTGGTAGACGTTGATGTAAATTCTTCATAAGGTATAAAGCTATTTATTATATCTTCAATCATACTATGCTGTCAGGGAAGGTTCACGCTCACAATAGGAGAGCATTTTTTGGCATTTTTTACTCATGCGCATTCCACGTGCATGTGAGTGTAGGTCAATCAAGGTGTCAAACATTTTCTGATAAAAGAGCTTTACTCTTATATCTTTGTTGTTGTTTTATTTTTCAATAAAATCCCTAATTTCTTTTAGAGTGAAATCTTTTGGCACAAAGTGTCTATTTTGTATTAAGACGCATTTGGGATTATACAATATATATTTATTATATTTAGTGCTGTATTCTAAAAATTAAAAAAATGAGCTTTTTCGTGTCCTTCATGCATCATAGATGTTGCATATATGTTAGAACTATCACGAACATGAAAAATATAAGACTACATGTTGAACACATGCCTGAGGTGTGTTCCAGAAATGTTTCTTAAGCGTTAAGAGACTTAAAAGTATAGAATATTGGACGTGTCAAAGTATTTAACAAGTGTTAGCATACAATACACATAGACGCTTTACAAAATCACTTCAGTCAGTTTACAGTTTAAATAAATCAAACAACGAATGCATAAGAGTGTAGAAGACAACACTACTTGGGCTAGCATCGTGCAATAATTGGCACGTTAAGTAGGAAGGATATGATAGCTCTATATAGTATTAAGAGAACAAAGTTATGATTTTGATCATTACGCTATCCAATCTTGTGTGGTAGCAAGTGCAAAATTTGATAGCATTGCATAGTATTATTTATGGAAGAAAAAGTGACTTGAGATCTTTTTCGTTATTTCGCCTAAATGTGTTGAGTACTGTGTACATGAACAAAAGGTTTTGCCGGAGGACATGTAGGAAATCTAGCTTGGTTTGGATAAATTCTATGCTAGTTGTTGATCGCAAATCGGTCATATGCTGCTCTACAAGGCTGATAATGGAGGTTAGATACAAGAAGACAACAATAAATTAAGTCTCGTTTTTAATAAATTTGAAATCGACCCATATAAATCTTTTCTCACCACTCAGTTGTTTATAGATAATGAAGGTTACATGCAACTTCCATATAGGACCTTCTACCTCGAAAATAAAAGACCAAGCTACCTAAGTGCTTGCCTTCCCAAGTAACCATAATATCTAATTAACATGGATGATGGTTGAAACTCGATTGCACCGCTTGCTTCTGATCCAATTTTGAAGTGTCTCTGGTGATTGGCATTTGCTTCAGAAATGAATTCTGCACCTTGAGGAGGTTCTTCTCGAAGGACTCAATAACAACATATGTAAATCTTATTCTCATAATTAAGTACGAAATCATTTATGTGAATTTTTCTTTTGTTGTTTCTATTAATGTAGCTAACCCCAAATTAGGGGTATTCATGACCCATGTTTTGTTGTTCTTTATGCACTTTGCCTCGCAAAATTTTTATTTCGAGTTTGAGCTTGATGTAATAAAACAATTTTTGTTGCCTTGTAATTATCAATTAAATAAAAAGTTATTTTATTTGTCGATTCTTGCATGTCCTGCACACCACGGTCGTGCTTGCTGATGGTGCACCTTTCGTGACTACTTCCCATCTATCACTTGAGATGATAAAAACTTGCTTTATATCTTAATAAATTTAATATTCAAGTTGATTGGTTGCAGAAAAAGGATATATGCAACTTATTAAAATTTATTGAGAACTCCCTCAAAAAATAATTTGTTGAGAACGAAGGTAAATTTGTTTGTTGTCATCATTGTCACAACTTATATAACTTGTAATGAACCTGAACCGAACGAGGTATAAAAATAGATTCAGTAATGCAATTCATAGTAGGTCACTGCAGCAGTCGCCCTATGTGGCATATACATGACATGTAGTTATTTGATACATTAATGTGGTAGTTTTTTGACCACATTAATGCATTAAATACACACTTGACATGTGTGTGCTACATAGGGCGATTGTTGCAGTGAGTGCCTGCAAATAGCATTATTCAAATAGATTAATGTAATTAACCCTAACATAGATTTGGGAATATAATTTAGACTTTTGTAGCCGACCCCAAAGATATGTGGTCAGCCCCAAAAAAACATTCCTCGAACAAATATAATTCATTTAAAATCGAAATAAACGCCTACAAGCTTGAAGAATCTTGCCTTTCTTCTTCTTGGCTCTTGCCTGTGAATTCAAGTGTTCATCATCATCATGATCAGCAGTTAAATCAATCTGGTGATGGATTCTACTATACCCTTCAGACACTGAAGAAGATTTCTTTAAAGAAAACGACCTCTTCACCACTGTTTGAATATATGATTTCTCAGTCACGTCCTTGTGAGAAGGGACAGAACATTTTCTCTTCAAGAGTTCTCCAAAGATCTCTCCTATGTCATCCTCAGTTTCGTGTTCGGCTATCGAATCCGGCATTCTGGGATTGTTTTGGGGGCTTTTTTGTTTGATATCCATGGATTTGGTGGTGTTTTTAGCAATGGATCTTGGTGTATGAGATGGGAAAGAAATATCAGAAAGATCTATAGAATTTGATCTTGTTTTACTAACTTGTCTGATTCTTGAGTATGAGCCACTCATTTTTTCCAAGAAAATCTGGATTTTCTTGAGTATGAGCTACTCAATTTCAGTGGAATTGGAAAGAAATAAGACGAGAGAAACTAAAATAAGAAGTCAATTATATATGGAGAAGACCCATAACATGCAAAAGTGATTGACAGAAAATAAAAAGTGATGCCATGTTCTGGAGGAGAGTGAGAAATATTAGTTTAATTTAGACGAAGCCAATATAGTAATAGAAAATGGGGTACTTTTCATTCGGCCAAGTCAAAATTGCCATTTTCCACTTTGACTAAAAAATTTAACATTCAACACAATGATCAAAATATGCATAAAAGACAAAATTATCCTTAAAATATTATACAATTACAAAAATATAGTACTGTGCAAAAGACAATAATACATTTTTTAAGTTATAAAGAATTCCAAACATTCCCAATTAAAATTTCAAAATTAAATCACTTTATTTATCTGTTTACTCCAACACAGATAAAAATTGTTTCATTTTTCATCTACTTCAAACTTGAAAACAATAAATTTATCAAACACTCAATAAGAAAATATTATTCACATCCATCAGTGGAATCGATAAGTATATTTAAGTATTTTTAAATTCGTTTCGGTTAAATTAGTACATTATTTTAATCTTTAAATCTTATTTCGACATAAGTATATGAAAATTTTACGATCTTGAATATTAAACATTTTCTTCTCTTTTCAATATGTAAAGCATTTACCAACAAAACACTCGTCTTCACCTTGCTTTCCAGAACTTGATTTGAAAATATAACAATACAATCAATAAGTAGCATCTTTTTCTACACTATACTCCAACCAAGAAGGATTGAATCGTCTAGCTTTTACTCCAAATTGTCGTCTTGAAAAGTCATGATCTTGTAGTTGACAAGGACCCTTTAACATATATGCTCTTCGAACTTGATCTCGGATGTTAGCATTGAAATATTGAGAGAGTTACGGAAATCAAATTAAAGTGAGAAATGGTAGTTGAAAGTTATGGAAAACTAACTTCGATGCCAAATAATGTTGGCACATTTAAATTAGTCAATGGAGAAACATTACATCTGTAGACGGTTTTTTCCTCACTTATATCTTGTGCTATGTCGTCGGAATTATCAAAGTATAAATGTATGCATGTATTAAAAACTACGTTATTTATAAGTAACAAAGACATATTCAATCCAACATGTTATAAGGAGTCCATTCCAAACTTGTTCTCCACGTACATTTTTGACATTCCAACACATCACCGCCTCTTAAAAGGAAATGATAAAATGTTAAGGTGTCAAAAAGTATGTTTTGTCTTCCCATTTGCTAATAAGAATTGTCGAGATGTATTAGGGACAACTAATGGAATAGTAAGTTCAAGATAACAAATCCAACTCCGCTATAAGTTTACTATTCTAATTAGCCAGAAGGACTATATTCATGGAGTTACGCAAGTATCAAATAGATTTAGCCTTCATCCGGCTAATTTATAAATAATTTGTAAATTATTTATAAATGGTCAAACTTTATTTTCAAACACACATTTCAATTAACCCACATATATTATCAACTTATTTGCAACTCATTTCTATATATTTGTAAATTAAACCATTTATAATTTTTTTCTCAAAACTTGGAATTTGGAGAGAGCTATGAAAGTCAAATTAGAGTAGAAATGGTAGTTGAAGTTGTGGAAAAACCATCTCTCTATTGTCATATAATGTTGGCACAATAAATGAGTCAATGGAGAGTATTAATATTTGTGTGAAATAGTAGAAGACGGACTTTCTTAGCAGGGACGGACCCAGCACCCGGCCAAGAGGGGCGGCTGCGCGTGCTGGGCTCCGCTGGACCGCCAGATTTGGGAGTTCTGACTTCTGCCGCCTGGTCTCTCTAGTTTGTCTTCTTCACCCGATTGCTGGTTTCCATTTTTTTTTTTTTTTTTTTTTTTTTTTTTTTTTTTTTT
>OU503058.1:10228019-10253632 GCA_912172775.2 Fraxinus pennsylvanica
CAATGCCTATTTCTTCTTGATTATCTGTTTCTGAGAATTAATTTGCTTTAAATTGTGGCTGTAATCTTCGATTTCTATGTGGATTAGGCCTTAGGGTCCTAACCGTGAAGTGAAGCTCTGTTGTTCTGTAAATTTGGGATTAGGATTTAGGGCAATATTTCAACCTTAAGCTGCATTTGAGCCCATTTCTTCTACTGTTATATTTTCCTTTTATTGATTTCCTACTTTACAATTTATGTTGCTAATATTCTGATAGGTGCTGTTGTTTCTTCATTTGATATTCATAGAAATGGAAGAATTCATGGCAGATGTTTTTCAATGTCAAATGGCATGCTATGCTGTCCATGACTCTCGGATAGCTTCCATGATCTTGACAATGGATGGACTTCTTCTCGCGACTGCCAGCATAAGAGGCACTTGACAAAAAACTTCAACACAATAGATGGAACTCAGTTACATGAGATATGTCACTAGCTTTATTTCCTGGAGCAAGTCCTTTCAAGTTTGTGAGTTGCCAATAGAAAGCATTTTAAAAAAAAAATTGAAGTGAAAGGAATTAGCTCAGACCATTGGTTTTTACAGTTCATCATAATATCATTTTTGAGAACAAAACCATAATTTATATGGATTGAAGATCTTGTGTTACTTTTGGAACCATAATTTATGTGGTTTGAAGATCTTGTGTTGCTTTTTGGACAATATATAGAGTTACTAGCTATTTTTGTGATCACCTTTTGTCTCTTGCATTTCTCTTACGGTGGAAAGAAAAATTAAATATTAATAAACGACGTCACTCTTACAATCGCTGATTGTCGACGTTGACCGTTGGAGTTGACCGGTCAACGTCCGCTCGGGCTAGGATGGCGGGCTGGGTCCGTCCCTGTTTCTTAGTATCATTATTCTGCACTTTTAAATGCTATGCATATTAGATGCCACACTATTAGCCATGTGGGGTGGTTGTGCCTGGTTGTAGACAACGTGGGATGTTGCAAAGTCTGTCTCGGTTGGCAATGCACATTCTCGACGGACGAGGATGATGGACTGTCCTGATAAGTAGACCGTTAGACAAGGCCAAGCTAGGGTTTGCGGGCTTGGTCGTTTTCTCCACTCTGCATGAGCCAGCTCATGGGCTTTTTTTCCCCAATAATTAATCGAAGAACAAATGAAAATGCAATTAAGATCGCACTCCATCCGTGAGATCGTTGGCTGTTTTGGGCCTCAAATTCTTCTCAAGGGTCAAACCGACATAGCTTGTATAAAATGTGACTCGTGTCCGGCATTTGAGTTGGCTGCGTGGAACCCCTACAAGGAAGGTTGGCCTAGTCCAACGACCTCTAATTTGTAATTGAGCTTAATACCTTAACTCAGTATATGCAACGTAATATTGAACAATACTACTATATAATGATAAATACAAAATTTTGACTTAATTTTTTTCTTCTTCAATCAAGTCTAGCATGAATTTGATTGATTTTGACTGTATCAGACATTTTATTTGATGGAGCAAGAAGAAAATAAGAGAAAATATTGATCAAAATAAATATTGAGCACTTGTTCTCTAGAGAAAACTAAATTGAATAAATTATATTCCGATAACATACATTTCACGTACATAAAATTGGACAAAATTTTGACTTGACAAAATCAAATATGTAAGGTAGAAATGAGAAATGCATATATATATATATATATATATCAATTCGATTGATGCAAGAGCTTGACTTTTTTCACTTAATATAAAAATGTCCATTACGAGTGTTAATAGTTTTGACACTCATCTCTCTAGATACAACGGTCACATCCTTCAATAACACACCAAATTATGTAAACTGGCGAACTTATTGATGTTTTGAACTCTTTTAATATAAACCCGACTCAAAATAAAGGCAAAAAATATTTTGAAGTGAATATGTATTATCATATAATGCAATAATGAAGTGAATAAATGAAAATTCTAAACACAACGGATCTATATAGTTGTTGGAAAGTTGTGTCTCAAAAGACATAACCTATAAAAGAGACATAACTATTGAAATTTGTCTCTATATAAAGATACATCTATTGAAAAATAATAATTTCAAAAGTCACGATCTTTCATACGGAGAGGCATATCAAAACAATCCGTCCAACAAAATGTTTGCAGCAGCAACTTCTAAACAAACCTAATGCAACTTGATCATAATTTCATTATAGCTCCATTCCACATCAGCATTTAGGTTACATAATTGTTGTAGGCCTATTGAAAAGCAGCAAAAGCACTGAAGGATGGGGGAAAAGTCAAAAAGGAATAAGGTGGGCAGGGGCAGAGCCCATTAAGGTCAGTGCAAGCAGGCATAAGTGCTTGCACTGAAATTTTGGGTCCAACACAAATACCCAATAAATTTTGTAGAACTTACATAAATATTCCTAAAATTAGAAGTCTTTTAAAAAATCATATGAAAAGTATTTTGGAAGTAAAAAATATTTGGTAAAAAATTAAGGCCCTGTTCTCTTTGTCGTTTTCGGGTCGTTTTCTGTTTTCCAAAATAGTGAAAACGTGTTCTCTTCCCTATTTTCGAAAACGCATTTTTGAAAACAAAAAAAAAAAAAATTGTACTAAAAAAGCCAAAACAAGGAAAAACTCGTTTTGGACGTTTTCAGTGTTTTGCACGGTAAAAATGGGAAAACAAGCGAAACACCCTTTTGAGCTTTTGTCCCTGCTTCTCTCTTCTTAACTCAAATTCCATCTCTTCTACTCTCTTGCCCCCGCCGGCTTCTCTCTTCTCGACGTCGGCGACAGCGCCGAACCCGAGGCAAGGAGGAAGAGGCTTCTTCTTAAGGCCACGTAAGAGTCGTAGTTTATGGAACGTTTTTCATAGCTTGGAAAAGGAAAAAACACAGAACCTAAATCAAAACTAACCCTTTGCTCCCAAATCAAAACCCATGGAACTCTAAATCGCGATTGAAGCAAAATGATATTCTGGAATCCACCATCCCCAACTTCATATTGTAATTGAACCCCTAAACCATCCATCTTGCCTAAACCTGGATGTTGAATCACAGAAGTCCAGTAACCTAAACCCAAAAGACATGAAGGAGATTACACAAGCCCAACCAATTCCACGCACGGGTGAAGGTAATTCGTAATTGAACGATTTGAAACCATCGCCTAATTTCCATTTACTGTTTTGAAGAAATATGCAATTCTAACTGTTCAATTAACGGAATTGTTTAGGAATTTCGTTGCCGCACATTCATTTTTTGGAATTTATTTGGTTTTGCATCTATTTTTCCTTCATTAGTTTGTAATTTTGTTAGACTGAAAATGCATTCTCCAAGGCAGTGAGAGTGTTTGATGAAATGCCTGAAAGGAATGGGTTTCATGGACTGCAGTTATCTCAGGTTTGTTAGACTGAAAATGCATTCTTAAAACATTGGAATCAGTTCAAAGTGATTAAAAAAAAAGTGACAACCACATTCTTTCCCATCTGTTCACCGTTAAACATCTTTAAGTCAGTTCACCGACAAAATACCAAATATCTTTAAATCAATTTACTGCCACCATCATCTACCAACTCAAATTGAGGGAGGGAGACTGGCCGACTTATTAATCAATATAATATTAAAGGGGTTGACATTCATTCAACAATCTCGAACAAAGTAGTTGCAAAATCACAACAAACTTATTTCTATTCCTCTGCTTCCTCCAGCAATTTTATGAAATTAAGTATCACTTTTTTTTTTTTATTGAAAGGAGATATAATGACACTTTTTTTATAAAATGTACATTACTTTTATTAAAAAGTAATGTTTGTCAATTAAAAAAGTAAGGAAAATTTTAAGAAAGTGAGAAAAAAAAATTTTAAAATGGGGGGGAGGGGATACTAAAAAAAGTTACCTAAATTCAAAAAGAAAAAAAAGTTACAAACCACCAATTAAAATATTTGAATCAATTCAAAGTGGCGGGACTATATATAAAAAAAAAAAAACGGTGACACAACTGTTGTCCATATCCTTCGTTTGTCGCTAAACATCTTTAAGTTAGTTCACCGATAAAGTATCAATCAAAATGCCAAAGTCAATTCACCATCACTGTCGTCTACCAGCTCAAATTGAGAGAGGGAGGGAGACAGACAGACTGACTAACTTATTAATCAATACAATATTAAAGGGATTGACATTTGTTCAATAGAAGATTGCATCTACTCGAACACACTGGCGGACCCACATGGGGTCATGTCTGGTCAAATGACCCCACAAATTTTTTTATTTTATTTTTTTTGAGTTTTCCTCGAGTTTTTTTTTTTTTTAACCTAAACATTTTTTACCCCACAAGAAAAATGGTTTCGGTCCGCCCTGCTCGAACAAGGTTGTTGCAAAATCACAACAAACTTATTTCTATTTCTCTGCTTCCTCCGGCCATTTTACATAAGGCTCCAATTCCTTCACAAAGTTTTGCATGTGTAGCAATGTAAAATAAAATAATTAGGTTAAAGCATGTCAAAACTAAAACACACAATTACATTATTTACCAATCAAGTTCACTTTTATGTTTAGATTGTGGAAGTTTTATCCAAGATACAACTATCTGCAAAGCAAGAATTAGCAGTATCCACTTATTATCTTCATAAGCTATTTAATTTATAATTTATCCAAAAACAAACATACCCAACATATTTAACCTACTAATGGAAGATATATAGTATTCCATGAATTTTCTTACTTGAAACACGAAACAAACAGTTAGTAAGCAAAGTTGATTTCTACTATTTTTTAGTCTGTAAGTAGCTACAAATCGTCCAAAAATTTTCCAGCAAAAATTGAAGAACAAAAATAAAAAAACTTCAGGTAATAAAATTCAAAAAGATGAAAAAATGAGATAAAAGACGGAAAGACCTTGATTGATATTTGATTTTTGAGAAGAAGGTGAAGATCCTATAGCAGAAAGTGAGAAGAAATTTAGTTTTTCGGCTTGTTTAGTGTCCCTAAAGCTAAAGAAAATGGGACTTGGATGAAAAGTTGGATAGAGAGGTGAAGAAGCTGCTGCCATGCTATTAGAGGCCGTTTGGCCGGCGAAATGGTAACGTTGCAGCAAGATACGAAGATGAACGGTGATGCTGTTGAATCTCCGTCGTTAATGGCCACCATATCATGGCCGTGTGCCTATCAAAACAATTGAAATTGCGCCTTCTACACGATGGATCCATTCATTAGAACAAAGAGAGGAATGAAGAGGATTAGGGATTAGTTTTAAAATTAATAAAAAAATGCAGTATTTTATACTCTGTAATTGTTTTTCAAATGATTTTTCAAAAGTAGATTATATTTAGGGTAGTCTAATATTTCTATAAAAATTTTTATGTATTATTCCAACCCAAAAGAAACCGAAATTAATCCAATCCATTACCTTTCAATTCTCACCCATTCCATTCCTTCCGCTATTCGACTTCGAATCTCTCTCTCAACCTCTCACAGGCATAGATGTACCACCATAATGAGAATCTCACTCGACGTCGGCACCGCCTTCCTCCAATCAGTCATCAGTGATTCTTGTTTGGAAGAAAGCGAAGAAGCTAGATTGTAGAAGGTCTCATTTCTCGGCCTCTAACTATCTCGAAATCTCTTGCGATTCCTTTTTATTTTCAAGCCCTAGATGCGCAAACGCCTTCGATTCGAGCAGCGATTGGACATACGGCAGCACGGCAGAAGAAGAAGAAGGTGAAGCCCCTGAAGCTATCTCATTTCTCTTTTCTTTTTATTTATTATTTTGATCTGTTTAATGTTTCAATCTTTTCTTTTTAAGATACATTGCACTTAAAATCAAGATGAGTTAGATGATATATTAATCTTTTCACGAGTCTTGTGTTTGATTTTAAATCATGTATTAGTTTTGTATTTTATATGAAATTAGCTCTGTAATTGCTTCAAGTATTGCTATGTGAATTTCTTCCAGTATTTGTGAATTGAATTGCTTCCAGTAATTGGATATTGTGAATTGATGACGGGAGTGAGATTAGATCATTAGAGATTGGTGAACTTAATTGAGAGTATTTGACTTGATTTTAAATAAAACTTGATTTGGGCTTAATTAGCTTTTGCTTTCGGTAACTTGAGTTTGCTTTCAGTTACTTGATTTGGGCATAACTTGAAAATATTCTTAATAGCAACAATGTTTAAATCCATATATCAAATGAAAAGATCAGAAAGTACAAGAATGAGAAACTTGCAGATATCAAGTAGTGTGCAGTTAATGCAGATAGAATGATGGTTTGGATGGATGCAGCTTCATGTGGATTACATGATATTGAAATTACGTATTATTTTGTTTCATTATTTCTGCAGAATACACAATTATATGAACGAGAATACAGTGGTGATATGAACATTCATGTTAATTTTGACATGAAACCCAACCACTAATTTTCTCTAATGGTTATACTAAATTTGTTTAGTTTTGTCTCTGATGCATTAATTCAGACTTCTATTTTGTTACTTGTTGTCTCTGATGCATTAATTTGAGTACTTCAGTTTTCTGTTTTGTTACTTGATTATTTGGTCGCAGAGAATAATTCAGCATTCCTACAAAAAAGAACACACAATAAACTTAACTGACAACTTCTGGTGGTTAAATCATGAAAAAAGTTTCCATAGCACCCTGGAATTAAGAGTCATAGAATGATAGAAAACATGAGATGGATGATATATTTGTACATCGTACACTTAATGGTCGTCCACAGCGTAATCTTCCAGAAATTATAAATTTACATCATTAACGTGTAGATTTGTTCTACTATGCCATTTTTAGTATTTTCGTAATATTATTTTATATTTTTATCATTATCAAAAACTCAAAATTTGATGTCGATTAAATTGTGCCCGTACTGAACGAATTTTCTAGCTCTGACCATAAAGGTGGATTGTGCTGGAAAATATCAAGAAGTTCATCGACTATAGTTAATTTGAGGTATGAATACAACACTGAAGCTTGAGGCCCTGTTTGGTCCACATTATTTTTTCATTCTCATTTTTCTACTCATTTTCAACCACACATTCTTCAATAAAATAATATTTTCCATCACATCAATAACTTTTTTTTCTTTTTTAACCACATTTCATTCTCATTCATCTACTCATTTTCAACCATACATTTTTAATAAAATAATATTTTACATCACATCAATAACTTTTCCTTCTTTTTCAACCACATATTCCCCATCACATCAACAGTAAAAATACATTCTTACCTTCAAAATGTGTACCAAACGGGGGCTGATGTCATTCTCTCCAAGTTCAAAGTTCATTGTAACCCCCTTTACAAAGGCAGTGTGAAGGATGGGGACTGGTATGTTGCTTGGATCCAGTAAATCTGCCAAAGAGGGGGAAAAAAAAAGATATGTAAAAATCAATACAAATTATTGGACAAGATTTGACAATATAATAGATTCTCTAATATTGTCACTACAACCTTACCAAACAAGACAAATTTTTTTTAATAATCTGAGAAACAAGTTTTTGAAAACTAACACAGCAAAAAATTATATTCAAAGAATTTTTTGGTTTTTTAAAAGTAAAACCCCCCTGGAGTGACGATCATCTCACTAAGTGATTAATGAATTGTGTATTGCAAATATATTTTCTTGAAATCATTGAGTCTCAATTCCCTAAACAACAAGGCATTGATCTTCCAAACAATATCTCACTCATTAGCAGTTCAAAGAATATGAATAGCGATAAATACATTAACCTATCACGATTAAAGGTGACTTGTTCGATAATCGAGTAAGATTTTATTCCCAGTGGTCACCATTAAGACCCTTTTAATGTGTTCGTAACACCATTGTTTTTATTTCTGGATAAAGACAAACCTTAATAAGAGCAGTGCAATTATATAAAGATAAAGCGTCCAACTCTATCTACTAATTGCCAACGATGACTTCTGATCACGTTGCATATCGTGTCTCACTACACCTATTAATTTTACATTTTGTATGATCGTGGAAACTTAAATTAATTAATCAAATCAAATACCTATAAAATGATAAAACCTTAGCTGATAAGAACTTATTAATTTGCAAGATTATTTTATGATGAAATCTTTCTAACGCCATATCCCCTCAATGTCAATTTCTCTAACAATGTGACATTTCCTCTCAATGTTCTTATCACCTTGATGTGATCCATGATACAAGGGCAAGTCCGAACAAGAATCCATTGATTGTTGAGAAATGGCCTATAACTAAGTCACAAGCAAAGCGGGTCAAAGAAGCAATGATACTAGTTGTTTAAGCCACGGTGGACGAAACATTGACCACGACAAGTAAAGAGACAAGTTTCATGTTGGACATGGGAGATGAAACGAAATGGAGCAACTTGATTCAAGAAATGAACAGAGAATTCAGGGCATGTGATCGCATGCCGGTTTACCGATGCCACAAAGGAGAAGCCCAGATGATCTATGCGACCACATAGATTTACACTATGAGGCCGCATAGTGTATTTTCGGCTTGAATTTTTCAAATTTCGCGCAATCTTTTATTTTAGTTAAAATTCTATTTTGTGACATCTTTTGTTATTTTTAAGGTTTAATTCCATTTTAAGTAGGTTTTATGGGTTCTATATACATATGACTTATTCTATTCATTGTAAAAACACACTTAATTTAAGAGATATTATTGCAAGGTTTAATGCTTTCTTCTTGTTCTTCATTCAATTAATTTTGAACTTATCAAGAATTAAATTCTTGTAGCATTCATCAATTTAAGGTTCATAAGTTTTGTGATCATGGGGTCAACATATTGTTGGCGATTATCTTAGTTCTTTAATTTATTAATTTAATTGGTCGAGCTTTCAAACGTTGATTTTTTATTTTCTTGGGTTTGATCTAATATGTCATGAGTTTCGTAGCTCAATTGATACATGGGTTCATATCAGTTAGTATCAGAGAAAAGCTCCAAAAATCAAGGTTACATTATTTTTTTCTTTTGTCCGAGTCTTTGTTTTTCATTCTCCATGTTCTTCGCATTCTTCAATTTTTTGGTCTCCAATGCATAAAATTCCAAAACTTGTCTCTGTGCTAATTTAGTATCCAAATTAATTTTTGTTTCTTTTGCTGATATCTAGTTGAATTTTTGAGTTAAAAAAAAAATCGAAGTTCGGAAAAAAATTGTCAGCAACAGACAATTTCATCTTTTTTAGTCAAAAAAATATTCAAATTCAAGGAACAACTTCTTAAATTTTTCCTTAATACTCCATTCAAAGTGTTAATTCCGACTTCTCTAGCAATTGTAGAGTCAATTTTTCTTACTCAAATCTTTGTTTGAATCCCTACAAGGATTGAATTTTGATTGAGATCGAATTAGTTCTTCGAAACACTTGTAAGAAAGCACTGAATAAAAAAAAAGAAGCAAGAATGGTGAAACTAATAGAGGGAAAAACCCAATTTGAGTGATATACAAGCGTATACAGGTAAGGCAAATATTAAATTAGATTTAGGATGTCGGATAGAGACTATTCTACTTCAAGCAGGAATAATAATCAAGTCAACATGTCAGATAAGGTGATATGATAGCTGAAAAGTTGTTTGAGGATGTGAGAGACAGATTGGATAGACAAAACACATTGCTTACTAATTTGCGTATGGAACAACCCAAAGAAGTTCCTAACACAAGAAGGCAAGATGGGTGGGATCATAGACCGGATTTTGCTTGTGAATGTGAAGAGGATAGTGACATTAATGAAGATGCATTGGTGGATATTGAATTAGGAAGAATGATGGATAAAGGAATTAGGCATGAAATAATAGGTAGAGATCATGTTGGAGACGGTGTTGATAGAAGTATGAGAAATATCAAAATGACAATTCTTTCATTCAAATAAAGGAGTGATTCAAAGGCATACTTGGAGTGGAAAAAGAAAGTAGAGTTGATATTTGATTGTCACAACTACTCAAAGGAAAAGAAGGTAAAGATTGCAGTACTTGAATTTACCGATTATTCTATAATTTGGTGGGATCAAGTAGTAACATCTAGGAGAAGAAATCATGAGAGACCTATTAATACATGGGAAGAATTGAAGGTTGTCATGCGGAAAAAGGTTTGTGCCTAATCATTATTATAGGGAGTTTCATCAAAAAATTGCAAAGTCTCTACCAAGGTTCTAGGAGTGTGGAGGATTATCACAAGGAGATAGAGATTGCAATAATTAGAGCGAATGTTTAGGAAGATAGGGAGGCCACCATGGCCCGGTTTTTGAATGGTTTTAATAGTGATATAGCTAGTGTGGTAGAATTGCAACATTATGTGGAGTTGAAAGACATGTCCATGTAGCGATGAAGGTAGAAAGGTAATTGAAGATGAAGGGGATAGTTAGATATTTATCAGATTCTTCGGGTTCTAACTCTTCGTGAAAACCAAAGTAAGATAACTTTAAAGGTGATGGGGCTGTTTAAAAAATTAGGACTAAGCTACCGAATGGAAGAGTGGAAATTGCTAGAAAAACTACACCAAAGGCGGATTCTCAACCCTCTAGGAATCGGGATATCAAAATGTTTTAGGTGTTTGGGATCGGGACACATTTCTTCTTAATGTCCAAAGAAAAGGAAAATGATCTTGCACGACAATGGAAAAGTGGTAAATGAAAGTGAGGGTGCATATGATGACATGAACGAATTGGAAGATACTAGCAATGGTAAAAAAAAGTACGCAGTGGGAGAGCTGGTTACACAGTGAGCTCTTTGTGTTCAAATCAAAGTGAATGTCTTGGAGCAGGAAAGGGAGAACATATTTCATATGAAATGCCACGTCAACAATAAGATTCAAAGGACTTATCACAAGAAATTGAAGATTCAAAGTCCGGATTGAGGAAATACAAAGAAGAAATTGAGTTTTCACCTTTCATTCATTATTTTTCATTCATATGAATGCTGACTAGAAATAGAATCGTGTCGTGTCAACATAGGTTTATTATGTCTTGGAAAAGAATAATAAATAAAAGTTGAATTATCGATCGTCACAAATGAAAGAATTGAATTAATTATCACAAGTNCGTCACGAATGAAATAATTGAATTAACATTCACAAGTTGAGAATTGAATTCTAGAGTAAAGTAGTTGATTCGAAAATCCATTACATTCATCCACACTTGATTTAAAAACCACTTTCTTTCTTTTATTGCTTAGAACGTAGTTAAACACAAATCAACCATATTATATTATTGTTACGAATTTAGATACATCGAATACACTAAAATTGAGCCTTATTCCTTGTGGGACGATAACTCACACATCATAATTATTACTTATACAAAGAACCTGTACACTTGCTGGATAGTTTTACGAACATGTTCCACCAGAAAACCACAAAGGAGATCAAGAACCAAGAAAATCCCAACATATAGAGTATCTTGTTCAAACCAAAACCAAGGAACACTAACACCAAACACCTCTCTGTGCCACTACACAAGATTAGTACTCACAACCCCCCAAAAAACGAAAACAACAGAACTAGAGTTTACAGTTTTTCAGGCGATCAAAGGATGAAGACTGAAAATTAATTTTCCAACCTCCAAAACTCGATCGAAGATACAAAATCAGCCAAATAAGGCTCTGATACCACTGTTATACAAAACGCTAACTGAATATTACAGATCGAAGAAACTATAAAACCCTGTTACAAAAGCATCAGCTCCTTTTACCACTGAACATCAAGATTTCCCAAATCGAAAGCTTAGAACATTGTACCAATATGTATCAACACCATGAAAGCCCAGATCCACCCAAAACCCTCACGATTCATAGTAAGCGTGTAGCTTCTTCTATGGACTAGAAGAGCTCAACGTTACCAACAATAACAGAGTTCCTATTCACTAGATTCACAAAGAAAACACAGTCAAGAAACTGATTCGAGAGTTCCTCACAGAAGAAGAAGATGAAAGACAGAGTAGAGAAGACTCTAGAAAACCCTCAAGAAGAATGAAAAGCAATCGAATGACAAAAATCAATCCAATACCCAAAATATCAGTGTATCGAGATTGGGCAACAGTTAATCCAATGGTCTAGAGAAACTCAAGCTTCTGGGAAGAAAAGATACAACCAAAGCTGTAATAGTCAAACACGCTTATTACTGGACCGAGTATTGGACTGACGGAACTGGGCTTCATTTTAGTTGATTAAGGGTATTAGGATTGGGCTGAAGGTCATATCATCATAGCCTTATGTGGGCTGGACTAGCATCACATCCACACATTATTTTTATTGAAAAAACCATCAAACACGGTGTTTGTGGCTGCAACTTCTAAACAAACCTAATGCCACTCAATTATAATTGTATTATCGTTTCTCATAGATAGTAAAATTAATTAACAAGTCCCAAATATATGTTAAAAGTAAGCATTTAGCATTAACGTAGAAGCCATATATATATATATATATATATATATATGAGGGAAAAATAAAAAGGAATAAAGCTGTCCTCTTCCATGTTCGCATTCAGATTACATCATTGTTTAAGGCTTATTCAAACGCAGCAGAAGCGGGCTTTGGTGGGTTGTGCAAGAAAATGTCAAGAAGTTCATCAACTGTAGTGAACTTGAGGTCTGGGTAGAGCAGTGAAGCTTCGATATCATTCTCTCCAAGATCAAAGTTCATTGTAACTCCCTTTACGAAGACACTGTGAAGGATGGAGACTGGTATATTGTTTGGATCGGGCAAAGCTGCCAAAGACGAAGGCAGATGTTTAATACAGCACAGTGTAAGAATTATGCTAAACGGGTCCGTAAAAGTCAAGTTTTGAAAAATCAAGAAACCTAAAGGTAGGATCACTGAAAATTATGAGACCTAGACGACTAATTATTATGAGACCTTTAATATAATTTTTTTTTGAGAACATAATTAAATAAATAATATATTTATATTTTAAACGAAGACTTTGTACAATTCAAAAGATAGAATAGTAAAAAAAAACCATCTTTGACACCTCAAGAAATTAGGAAATATTATCAAAGTGTAAATAATAATCTCTAAAAATTATTAATTGGAACAACACGAGTAAGGTGCGATTTAGCAAATTTTATAAAGTTTAAAAATTAAAGTGAAAATCATGAGAAGGTTTTAATAACCATAATTTGAAGTTTTGAGAATATTGCAAGGATGACTCGTAAGGAGAAGAGTCCAGCATTAACACGATATGGGGCCATAAATGTACAAGAATAAAATTTAGGGACTAGATTGTAAATAGTGAAAATATATTTTAGGCGATAAGGTGATGAGTTGAGATTATTTAGTGATATCAAAAATCATCATATTCTAATGATTTTGATTTGGGGATCTTTAAATAATGTTGAGATCTTAAGAGAATAAAGTGAAAATAAGTTTTGAGGACAATAATATACTTAGGCTAAAATGTGTATTTATTGGAAGATCGAGAATTACCCTATCAATATTGGCTCATTTCGAAAATCGTATCAAATGACAAATTATGGACTCAAGAAAAAAATAATTTAAATAAGCCAAGTTCAAGTTATAACACATTAAAGTAAATTACTTGATTGGTAATATTAATTTTCAAATTAGACCATAGTATCGTAATGATATTGGGCTTGTTTGGTAATCATAATTAATCATGTATATTAAACTCAAAAAGAGTTATTTTAGATAAGTCGACCTAAATTAGAATTGACCTTAGAAAATTATAGTTTAATAAATTTTAAGAAATTAATCTATTTGTTTTAGCAATTACTAATTAGAAATTTAGTTGGGCTTGCATAGCTTTCTTTCTTTTGCCCATTGCTTAGTTGGCTTTGGTCTAAGGTCAACCCTTCAAAAAAAGAAGCATTTTTAGAACTGCTTAAAAGTAAGATTTCTCTTAAAACTCTTTTGATAGATGCACCAAAGCATGCTGCACCCCCCAAAGCTTAGATCATCTCAAATATAACGTGGTACAATCCACATCAGTGTTCTAAAAAAAACTTGCATTGGCTCGAAATTTAAGCAAAACGCCTCACTTCGCGTCTATGCACTTTTTTTTTTAGTTTCTAAATAGCTGAATTTTTTTCTTTCTCCAGTTTGTCTTCCTTAGGCACACTTTATTAAAAAAAATTTCATTATTTAAAAGTTTTTTATTTGATTTTATTTTTTTTTTAATTTTTTAAAAAAAATCATTTGACTTTAATTTCAAGTTTTTTTTAAAAAAATTATCTATACGAAAGTTAAAAACGACTTTATTCGATAAAGAGTTAAAATATCTCCGCGACTCGTTATTCTGTTAAAAATTTCGAAAGTATGTATTAGGTTTTTACAAATATCTTAAATAAGATTTGTGTAATTGAAAATTGAAACTATAAAAAGTATTCTATTTTTTATATTTCGAAAACTTGAAAAATGCATAATTGACTAATTATAGTATTTTATAATTTTAGACACTTGATATGTATTATTTTAATTATTAAATAATTTTTAATATGATTAAAAATAAAAAAAATAATATTAAAAAAAACGTTTTTTTTTACTCATAGGCGTCGTTCAAGCTCGCTTAAATTCATAAATCTTGAAATTTCGCCTCCACGCCTAGTCACACTTTACGCTTTTTAAAACGCTGATCCACATTATAATTTATTCTTTAATATTTTATTGTAAAACATACCTTACCAAACAAGAAATAAAGGTTCATAGAAGGCAAGTTTTGAAAAATCAAGAAACCTCATATTTAGACCTGCTTAAGCCCCTGTTTGACAACCAGTCTATTTCTCATTTTTTTCTCTTTCTTCATTTCAACCACATTTTATCAATAAAATAATATTACACATAAACCCAAAATTCTCATGATTTTTTAACCACACATTCTTCTATCAATCACTATTCCAGAATTTATTCTTTCCCCAAAGTAGGTGTCAAACACAAGTTAAAAGTACTCCAAAGCATGTTGTATATCTCCTTCAAAGTTTAGAGCATTTTAAATGCAACAATGTGAATTGTTATAATGTGGCAAGCAAAATGGATCATGGGGGAGAAAAGCCTCTCCAATGCAACAATGTGGATTAAGGAAATTGTGAGGGACATGTACAACAATTGTCGACTTTATTAGGTGGTGAGGAAGAAAGAAGATGTAGTGAGAGTGGTGAAAAATTACAAAAAATTAGGTGGTGGATGACTAGCACATCCCCCAACAAGGCGTCCACCTTTTTCTTTGCATTTAAATATTTTAGGGTGATGTGACACACTTTAGTGTAACTACAATCTCATTGAACATACTCTTACAGTTTCAAGAATGCACGAGATCTAGCCCCAATAGCCAAAATGTCATTTGGTTAACTCCACTTGGCTATTGTACCAAATTGAATACTCAAGTATAAGATTTGAGTAAACCAAAACTCGAAAGGAGGTTGAAAGCGAAATGAGAAGATACATGAGAAATGGTAGACTTTCTGGGTTTTGGTCAAGCTTACGAAAAGTAAACTCACTATAAAAAAATTTTGAACTAGAAGTCTATGAAAGAAAGCAACTTCTTGAAATCTTAAACAAACTTCGCCAAACTAATTACTTAAAACTAACTTTTCACTTGGCTAAATATATCTTGAATTAATCTGTTTGTCCAGGGTCAAGAACCAATCCAAAAACAGGGGGCTGGGCAGAGGTGATGACACCTCAACCCCTGATTTGAAAAAAAAAGTGCCCCCACATGAATTCAAATTAAGGGCCGAGGTGATGGCATGATTTTGGGTCGGTCTCGGACCCTGTTTGAACAACACAGTTATGTTTAGTTGTCCTTCAAAGTAAATCAAACTTATTTTGTCAAACATCAAATTGACTTTCAACAAGACATGTCATTTGGCATTTCACATTCAACAGGAAATATATAAAACATCATCAAATAGGAAAAAAAATACTTGCAGTTTGATGTAAAATTAAATATGAAAAAGATGACTTACTCTTTGAAAGAGTGACAAGTTTTTCCTCAGGAACATGAATTTTGTTGAAAGTCCGACCAGTTTTCTTCTCCCATAAAGAGATCAATTCCAGCTGTGATATAATGTTGGTTGAAGGTCGATATAAAACGACCCGATTGCATGCTCTTGGATCAGTTGCCACTTTTATAGTATAAATTCCAATATCTTCTTCAAAATTCAGCACAGCTTGAACGTGTAAAACATGGGAAAAAAATGAGTTTTTTTTTTTCTTTTTTCGGTGAACAAATGTAGAAATAGATTGAATCAAGTGAAACAAGAACGATAACAAACTGATTCTTTTTTTCAATACATTTAATTCAAAGCTATATAAATCTTAGTTTATGGACTCATAATCACTTATTTGTAGTACCTTTCCCCTAGTGTAACGAAATATTGAACAAAGTAACAAAAATGATATTCTAAGTCGAGTTTTCTATGGTCGTGACAATAAAAATAAAATTAAAAAATTATTTTGTGAGCTTGTAGTATAGTTGGATTTACCTTTGGCCTGACCACTGCCATATACAGTTATCTCCTCCTCATGCTCATATGGATGAAGCAAGTAATTTATGAAATATGCACCAAAGCAATTCGCAGACACAAAAGTGTATGGAATATTTGCTTTTTCTATGGCCCTTCTGATTTTCTTCTTCTTATCAAGGAATGCTTGGAATGGGGGCAGCACACTGATTCTGTCCTCTTCGCAGCCGAAATCTGATGGAAGAAACCTCTGCAACAACAATAAAATGAGTCTTATTCTCTATAATTTGAAGTCGAATGAATTGTTTCCATTTCTCCGTTTGATTCATTTAATGTTTCAGTATTTAAATATGTTAAATTGAAATAAAAGATGTCAAGATTGTTATCGATAAGTCAAGAGCAATGATAAAAAAAGAAGCGAAGTTCACACACGTATAATATGTTAAGATTTGGAGTTTCAGATCAACTTTATTAAGAGTAGTTGTCCAAATTCTTATAAGTTGGGATATTTTATTTGATCCTTAACATGCTCTCGCAAAATGGTGATCCATTTGAACAGACAAGTCTTGAAATTCGTGTACTCGTTATTGAGTTTTAATCGAATCGAATTGCTCATTGGAGGTTAATGGACTCTGATATTATATTAAAACTTAGGGTTCCATCTTAAAATATATAACTTATTAAGAGAAATAATCCAAATTTTTATAAGTTGGGTTATATTTTTATCTTTATTAAATATAAAACTTTATCTCTTAACATAATGGTTGGGAAGGCTACATCACTTCGTGCTTCAGGTTTCCACTACGTGTACATGCTATGTGTACATAGGTATACATACATAGGTATGTACATAGGGGTTGACATAATGTGAATGGGGTGGGGCCCACGTTATAGTATCGTGGGTCCCACCCTACTCACATTATATACACACCTACGTACACATAGATTAATCCAAAAATTAAAAGTCTTTCTCACTCCTCTTGCACAAATGGCCAACAGACACGTGGGAATAAGTGTACAATATGATTAAATTCAATACTTTCCCCTACCTTTTCACTAAATGGATAAAACTCTGTTGCAAAATGGATCTTCAACCACAAGTTTATGTTTGATGGATATTATTGATAAAATAATATATTTTAAATAGTGATATGATAAGAAATATGTGGTTAAAAAGTAAGGAAAAATTATTGATGTGTTGGAAAATATTATTTTATTGAAAATGTGTGGTTAAAAATGAGTTTTGAAAAAAATATATATATTCTTTGAAAGATTGTGTACCAAATAGGAGCATAGTTTGAACGAGAAACAATAATCATTTTGAGAAACAATATTATTTTACATTTTTTTTTTATGTCTGTCCTTTTTTTTTTTTTTTTAATAATTTGGTTTCAATTAAAAAAAAAAAAAAAGAGAGGAATGGTTCATGTTTGGCGAGAATTAAAATCAGATTTTTAGATTAAATTATGTATTTTAATCTGTATCAAACAAAGGCTAAAAATACACAGAAAATTAGAAACTCTTTGCAGATTAACTTATTGCACCTTTATATTTAGCTGAAATCTGTATTCGATTTTATCCTCCTTTTCAAAACATGCCACTTTAGTGGTTAAAAAATAAAAAAATAATTCAACATTTCACAAAATATTAATCTCTTAATGACCAGTACAAGCCACTTAAAATATTGAAAAGTTAGGGGTGGATCATAAATTAATGTCCCTTTTTCGTCTTCTTTTTCTTTTACATTTTTTTTTTTATGTCTGTCCTTTTCTTCTTTTTTTTTTCCCTTATTTAGTTTGAGATTAATGTGTACCTTTATGCCACCAGCAACCTTGATAGCCTCTATGATTTTGAGTTGATCAAGAACTTGAGGATAAGCTACTGCAGAGATCACCACATCTACTTCCTTGAGCACTGAAACAAGCTTCTCATGATCCTCTAACTCTCCCTACAAGCACATTAAAATTTACGAGTAAATATCATTTTCGAGTTTATTAAACCCGACACTGAAAGGTTAGAAGTTACATACCTTGACAATAAGGGCGCCTATCGAGTCAAACTCGTTAAGCAATTCTTTCTTTGAGGAGTTTGGCCTTGAATAAACATAAGTGGGATGACCTAATTTGATGCTGGCCTTCACCATATAGCTGCCAATGTAACCTGTTCCTCCAATTACAAGGATTTTACTCTCGTTTCTTGCCATTGCTAATTTTTTTCTTCTTGTTTTCTACATAATAAAGGCCTGCATATTTCTGCTGTTTCATTTATATAGTACAATTATTGAATATCAGACAGCTGCACTGTGTGTACGTGTGTAATTTGTGGTCCTCGTGAGGAAAAGGAGAACCGGTATTTTTTACCTATTCAATATAGGACAATGCTACATAGCCAGGGTTAAAGCCAGGCTTAAAAACAGAATACTCACTAAGACTTTTAATAATATAAAATTGTTTCTAGTTAAAGTACTATTTTGCTCTTAATGAAATATTTTGCAAGATAAGTCCTATATCTTTTAGTTACTTAGATAATTGGGAATTATTATCTTATACGATTTTCTTTGTGTGTAATTTGTGGTCCTCGTGAGGAAAAGGAGAACTGATATTTATTACATATTCAATATATGTCAAACCATTAATCATTTTGATAGCTGAAAAAAAAAAATAAATAAATAAAGGTTTTCTTCCACTCATTTTTTTTTTACAACACAAATGTACCAACTTTTTTGATGTCGATAAGCCCCTATTTTAATTCCCTTTACTTATTTTAATTTATTTTTCATACGATTTTTCAACCACACATTCACAAAATAAAATATTCTACATTTAAACACAACTTTTTCTTAGTTTTTAACCACATATTCTCCAAAAAATACTATTCAAAACATAGTGTTTTTCGGAATAAAGACCACCAAACATGGGCTAAATGGCTGACAATTTTTCTTAAGCTTTAGTTTTAACTATTTTTTAACTATAAGAGCATCTTCAATACACTCTTTAAACATAAGACGCTCTCTATTTTAAAAAGTCAACCCTTGAAATTATGTTTCAATGAATTCTTTATATTAACATTTTAAAATAGAGAGTTAGTTTAGCTCTCCAAATTTAAATAGTCAAACTCACTATTTATAATTAAATGCATTCAAATTATTCTAATTTTCAATGAAAGGACATAATATAATAATTTGACGGAAAACTAATGAAAATAAAATATAGAGAAAAATAAATATATTTTTGGAGTAATAAAATTAAATATTAAATATAAAGAGTATAAAAGATAGAGAAAAAAATATATTTTTTTTATTAGTAAAATTAAGTGTTAAATATAAAGAGTCTTTTGGTATACTTAAACATTTTTATTCTCTAAATTCATAGATACACTCTAAATGATAAAATATGATTTTTAAAAACAAAAAGTTCATTGAAGATGCTCTAACGTGTTAATGCCTAAATCCTATTGGGATATGTAGTCAACAATGAGAGCCAGGATAATCCTCTCTTGGGAAAAAATGGGGGTGGTCTTCGAAAATATTCTAAACACTATAATGAGATCACTTTTTGATGGAGGGAAAGAAATTAAAAAACAATCTGCTACACAAACATAATAGTTGACATAATTTTTGACATAATGTCGTATATAATCTATCATTTGACTGTTTAAAACACAGTCAACGTTTTCATCAAATCACAGCATGCCAATTCATATTCTGTCATTCTCTCTATCATACATTTTTTAGCACACAAGCATTATTCATTAAAAAAAAGGATAAAGATACTTGTACGCAAGGACAAGGGGTTGCAGGGACGGATTCAGGATTTGATTACAGACCGGGCTAATATGTAAAAAAAAAAAAAGAATTACACGAGAAATATTTTTTTTTTCTACTAAAAAATAAATAAATTGGAAGGGCCCCCGGATCCGTGTGAGGGGTTGGTAATGTAACATGATTCATTAAAAAAAGGTATACTTACAAAAAGGAAAGGAATCATGCTACATCTACAAAATAGTTTGACAATGTTGATTGACAACATCATATTCATCTATTTCAAAAATTATTTTTTAAATCAACGACTCGAATTTTGACAATTCCAACATTGTCAACCATTATTATCAAGTGGACAACTTCTTATCATTGCTTTTGTCTTATAGTCACAAGTTTTCACTTTTTTGTCTCCAAATATTGAAAAGCTTATGTAGTATAACTCGTTCGAGATAGGTTGAGATTTAAAACATGATACGATTTTCGAGTAAAGTTTGTTCTCTTAACAAGAAAGAAGAATGGCGAAAAAGTTTCTCCGTTCTATAAATTTGGCATTAAAAATATTTTTGAGTATTTGACAAATATGCATGCAACAACACCATTCAATGGCTCGATACAATAATAATGGATTCCACAACCGGTAAAATTAAAGGAGATTGTCACTCAACGAAAGATATTAGATTAGAACAGAAAAAGACCGGATATTCCACCATCAATTATGCATGAAAAAAATTATAAATAATAAATCTCTTCATTACTCCAAAATTAATCATCCTGCCCTAATTCATTTTGAAAATATTGCATCAGATTCATTGAAATCCGAATTAGATTTATTATTTCAACACGTGATATTAGATAGAATTAGCCAAGACAACACGTGGTACATATTCGTAATTTTGTCAAAGTCATGCTTTTATTTTGCGGCCTGGAACTAAACACGTGGCACAACTGTTTACTCATATTTTTTGAATTCCAATTTACTTATATATAATTATAAAATAATCATAAATAATACTACTTGTATATAAGAAGTTACATAATAACTTACATACAGATAAAGTGACAAAAAGAGAATAGAAAAGATCTTTTTTATATGTAAGATATACTAAAATGGCTTTATTTTGCACAAAACTGCTTATTTTAACTATCATTTGTGCATATTTACATTATATTTGCTAAAAAACATAACGGGTTTCTCAGGTCTGAACCAAAAAATTGTCAAACTGTCATATCGAATTGAAACCTCTTTTTTGAAACTGTTGATTTGGGTCAACGTGGATCCGTCAATATTTTCGTCTTGAACATAATCAAATCGATTTTAAATAGTTTGGTTTAGATTTCAATTTTTGCAAACTATTTCAAACCGCCAAATCTCTTACCAAATTAAAATTGGAAATAAACTAATTTAAATTTTATTCAACTCAATTAAAACTAAAAACATCACAATTAAAAAAGACATCTATATTAGACCCAACTCAATTAAATAATACCCAATTAGATCTACCTATCACAACTTTAAACCCAATGCAGAAACATTTAGGACGTGTTCGGTAGAGATTGAAATCGAATTAAAATTGAAAAACTAGTCGTTATTATTAAATTTTATTAGACGAGTAAGACCCAATAACGGCTATATTTTTAATTTTAATCCGATTTTGAGCTGTACCAAACAAGCTCTTAATATGCAGTACTTGAATAATTTTGTAAATTTTATATTATTTCTCCATCTTTCAAACTCTAACAACAGAAGTAAATGGATTTACTTTTTAAGCACCGTTGACATTATTTTCCGCAACATTAATTCACGAGCATGTTAAGTTAAAAATAAAAATATTTGCTATAGTTATTAATTTTGTGTGATCCACTACAATCTTACATGAATTTAAAATGAGATAAAATTAATTTTATTATTTGAAATAGTCCAAGAGTCACTAATCTTTTCAACGTCTTCTTCAACGGAAAAAGCTTCCTCTTTAATTTCTCTCTCTTGCCCTTCTCCAAGATTGTTTAACGTCACTTTCAAGTAAGATTATTTACACATTTTTTTTTATTTTTTATTTTTATTTTAATAATGTGCAGATCCTTTTTTTTCTTTATTTTTGTAGTAAATTCAAAAACAAATGAATATTACCTGTGTTTAGAGGTGGCAATCCGGGTGGTCNGATATTTGCAATTGAATAATTGTAATTGTAGTAAGGTAGTAACAAGTATGAACTATGAAGTATAAATGTATAATAACTAATGAGAGGATATTGTAAAAACAAATGTAAGAATAAATTGGAATTTATTGATGAAGGGGATGATATTACCGTTAGAAAATTTATATTACCATTAGTTAACATTAAAAAAAAAAATTGACCATGCAGCAGGCTACGCCTTTTTTTGAATTTTTTTTATTTTTATTTTTTCAAATTTTTTTGTTTGGCTCTCTCCCCCCTCTTTTTTTAATTTTGTTTTATTTTTTTTTTCAATTTTTTTTTACGGGTCGCGGGTTAACCGCGGCCCGTGGGGGTGCAACCCGCGAAGCCCGCGGGTTACACCTCCTTGGCCCGTGAACCGCCCGCACGGGTCACGGGTCGGTCCGCAGTCCCGGTTTTCACGGGCCGGTTTTCACGGGTCATGGCCGGCCCATCCGTCTTGACACCTCTACCTGGGTTGGACGCAAATGAATATTATCTAATGTACACAACTTTTTTCTTTGGACTTTGATTTGGCTGCTTTTATATCAATACCAAGCATTGTACCTCCTATAAATAATGAATGATATGTATAATATTTATAAAGTACTGATGTGAATTTTGAAAGTAGCTCATGTAATTTATGTTGTTACAGAAAAAAATTAAAAATGTTAAAAATAATATATATGAATAAAATTTTTGAGAGACTACATGTTCAGAAATTATATTTCGCCCTTGTTTGGCCCCCATTAAATTACATCACATTACATTAAATTTTTTTCTCTCTTCATTTCAACCACACATTCATCAAATAAAATAATATTACACACAAATCAAAAAAATTTCAACCACACATTCTCCCATCAATCACTATTCTAAAAATTTTCAACCCCCAAAAATGCAAAATAATGGGGGTTACTTTTCTGATTTCAAGAAAATTCTGTAAAAAAGCAGCTTCTTGAAGAAGAGTTTTAGCCCGTTTGAGCCCCATTAAATTAAATTCCATTACATTAATTTTTTTTCTCTCTTCATTTCAACCACACATTCATCAAATAAAATAATATTACACACAAATTAAAAAATTTTCAACCACACATTCTCTCATCAATCACTATTTTAAAAATTTTCAAACCCCCAAAAATGCAAAATAATGGGTGCCAAACAGGGGCTTCAACGATAGGCAATTTTTGTCCTTGAACCTTGTTAATGGCCATCATAGAGCAGAGACGTATAGAAAATTAAATCTTCTTGAATTTTTATTTTTATTTCATATATTTTGAACTCAATTTATTATTACTTTTGTAGTGAGAAAAAATATTGTAAAATTCACTAACTCTAAAATGTATATATTACTTAATAATATATTAGCATAAAATGGTTCTATTTTTATTGAATAATCAAATTTCATTGAAAAAAATATAATAAAATAATTTTTCAAAATTTCAAAAACAAACGTCTTTTCTAGTTTTTTGTTTTGAGAAATAATTTTTCGAAATGACAAACCAAATGTGTTTTTACTAATTTTAAAGTGGATCCTAAAAAAAAATTGAAAATGAACTCAAAATTGAAACACAAATCAAAGGGGCATTTATATTTCAAATGCTTGTAACTCATAATGGTATTTCAATTTTTTTTTTTTAATAATTGAGATTAAGATATTGGAATATCCCAGTAACGAGTTCAGGATTCAATCATGACAACACATTTTTATTTTATTCATTTTCTACAGAAAAATTTGAGAAGTAAAAAATTTTAAAAATATATTTTCATTGATTTATTAGTCAACCTCAAATTCAATGAGAAAGACACTCGATTAAAAATAAAAGTTTATTAATTTAATTTATTTAATATTAGAGCAATTAAAAATTTTTGAAAAAATATTTAATTGAACAAATAAAATAGTTATTAAATTTTTGTTAATAAGTTTACAGATGTAAACATATGTAGCAATTGAATTATAAAACTGACGACAAATTAGGTCAAACCCAAAAAAGTTAAGAATCAATGTTTGAAAAACTCGACTTAATAAATTATTAAACCAAAGAACAAAAATAACTGCCAACAATATTTTGAATTGTGATCACAAAGCTTATGAACTTTACTTCAATTGTTGAGCACCACAAAAATTTAATTTTTGATAAGTTCGTAATTAATTAAATGAAGAACGAGTTGAAAGTAATATGTTTCGCAATAACATCTCTCAAATTATGTGTTTTTACAATGAAAAGAATAATCATATTTATATAAAATCCATGTTAAAAATAGAATTGAACTTTAGAAAATATCAAAAATATATCATGAAAGAGTTTTTAACTAAGTCAGAATTCTAGGCAAAATTTGGAAAATACGTGCCTAAAGTTGTGCTATGCTGCTGCATAGTGAAACTGCATATGGTTGCATAGCTTTACCCTTCTACTCCCTCTCCTGTTGCTTACACCAAGTTGATCCACTTTGTTCCGTCTTTCATACCCAATATAAAAACTCGTCATTTTTCTTGTTGTGGTTGATGTTTCAACCATCGTAGCTTGAACAAGTAATCATATAGTTTCTTTGACTTTCTTTGTTCATGACCTAATCATTGGTCATTCCTCCACAATCAACGAGTCCTTCCTCTTACTAGCTCCCGTACTATGGTTCTCATCATTCTCTCCCACTTTAAAAAGATTCATCATCGAATCTCCACATGCATCAAACAAGGAAAGATTAGAAATATTGAAAGTAGCATATATATTATACTCACTTGGAAGATCCAACTTATAGGAATTGTCATTGATCTTTTCAAGTACTTGGAACAATTCATCTCCTCTCGGTTGCAACTTGGACTTCATTTGAGCAGGAAAACATTCATTTCTCATATGCACCCAAATCCAATCTCATGGTTCAATTGTAACGCACTTTCGTTCTTTATTTGTTTGACAAGCATAATGTTCATTTTTCTTCTCAATCGGCACCTTACCTTAAGGGATCTTACCAACTCACCCTTCATCTTTCCTTCTAAGCGACTTCTCTCATCAACAGGTAAATGAATTAAATCCAAAGATATTAGTGAATTAAAATCATAAACAATTTCAAATGGAGTATAAAAAGTGACATGTATTGTTGGGAAATATGTAGGAAATCTGGAACAATAAATAACTCCAAGGCACGAAAATCGTTATCTTTTAAGAGATGTTTCTCCCCTTTCCAAAAAAGTCACGACCGGGGTATGATAGAAAATCTCTCTCAGGATACAATGGAGGCGTTTGATTCAAATTGTGACTATTTGATCAAACCAAGAAACA
>OU503058.1:10281948-10304059 GCA_912172775.2 Fraxinus pennsylvanica
TTATCGAATAAAGAACTGGTGCCCACAATATTTGAGGTATGATAGAGATCAAACTGACTATTTCTAATTGAACAAGAGTAACCAAATTTGTCCAATATACAAATAGAAACCAAATTCCATCCAAAATGATATTACCGCAAATATCTTTTTCATATCCAAATAATAATCAGTCTTTAATAATAACCTAAATTCCATATAGACTCTACCTTAACTGATTTGTCATTGTCCCAGATAGATGAATCTTTCAGTATCAATCGATTTTGACAGCTCAGGTAACCTCGCATAGACACACTTATGTGAGTAGTGGTATCGAAATTTATCCACCAAGTGTGTCTATAGTTAAGTGAAATCACAACTCTAGATTTTCTTATCTTGATTATTCTTCTAACTTGCATTTAATTGTTGAATTTGTCACCATATTCATCACATTAACTTACTTAAAATCATTGATTCCAAATTTCAATCATCTAGATAAAATAAGAGGTACATAATTATAGTACTCGGTAGAAATTGAATATCGATCATTGTGGGTTTAACATCCTTACTTGGTCTTTTATTACAAAACTTGACACAGAATTCTTGTTGTATATTTACGTTGTAGAAAACACGTAAGAATGTACTTTGCTTTTGTGGTGGTTAAGGCGTGGGTACTAGTGCTTCGACAGTCTAAATGCATAATTTAAGGCTTTTCGCTTGAGATTTCTTCCTTATTCTACTTCTTTCTATTCTCTATTGTTTCCTTAGTTTGGATCTTGTTTTATATCAAACTACCAGCTAATGGTAGGAGGTTGGATTCTTGTTTTGATCATCCCGATAAGGGAATTTTTCATCAACAATCCATTCCAGAAGGCATCTTAAGTCTTCTCATCAGATAAGCGATCAGTTTAGCACTAAATCAATCAAAGTAGCTCTGAGGGACTTGCCTTCTTCCTATCTAATGTCATTAGCCTCATAATTGGAGCTTGCTCCATCCTGCAAATGCACCAAGGAAGGCTTGTTTTAACATCGGCCAACTTCGGATCGATTCTAGTAGTAACTTACTATAACGTCGCTTGGTACTTAAGTACATGACTTGCTTTTTTCAATCGCATTTATGTCATATAGTCACACAAATGGTACATAGGATCTCCTTTACCGCTATATTTCTCCATAATTGGACGAATGAAGTTATTTAGATAGGTTCTTGCTTGATCTCCTTGGAAAATGGAAGATGTTCATTATCATTGTCCAATTCGTGCGACATTGTAGGTTGATCCCCATATTTCTCGTCCAAAAGAGTGTTATACAAAGTATTAAATAATCTTTCAACCCTCCAGCCCTCTCGGCGTCTTTTCCTCTTATCATGTGAGGTAACCTCCTCTGAAAACCTTTACTTGGCAGACTTGTTCCCGTGCTTACATTTGCATTGCTTTTTTCGATGTACCGTTATGGGTTTTGGTGCCTATATGCTACTATTGTCATTGTGGAAAGCGCTGTTAGCGGGATTAGTTTCATACTCTTCAGATTTATCCTGCACATGTGCCTTCATATTTTCAATCTTCATATGCAAAGAAGCATTTCTATCGTACTTCTAAACTCAACTATTTATGGATGATTTTGGCAGTAGACATTTTCTTCCGCAATCGACGACATTGTGCGGAAAAAAAATGTCAGCTTATGCCTTCATCGAAGTTTCCTCTCTCTGTCTCTTAGGATTAGCATCACTATCCGACGAACAGTCGCTGCATTCTTCGGCTTCCACTCTAATGCTTTTCATTTCTTCCAGTTTATCTTCGATCTGACTTATGATTTCAGATCTCAAGGATTTCGTGCTTTTTCAGATATAACAAGATTTTGTGGTCTACTTTGTTCATGTTTCCCATAGATATCGTCAATTTATTGACAACGAAAATCAGATCAACAGATCCTCTCACCTACCCCGGACTTTTACCTCCTAATTTCACTAGTTTTAATGCTTAAATATGAGCTAGAAATTAAATATTTATTTGTGAGGGAGGTATTTGAATTACATGCATTTCTCTTCAAATCGGGGGTATTTATAGACGTCTCTCCAACTTTAGGGTAATTTGATCGCTTTGGGAGAATGACATATGCCAGCTCTTTACTGACTATCTTATAATTGGTTCAGTTAAGAGACACCCTTTATTCATTGGCCCATATGTGTTTTACTGATAGCCTTGTCTAGCTTGGATGGGGAAATAGTTCGCCAACTTTAGGCAAGCCGTCTCTTCGCGTTGCTTTACACTTTGCCAACTGCTGGTCAAATTCGCAAATTTTGTTTCAAGGTTCAATAGCCATAAATAAATGTATGATGTACACTTATCACATTTCATAGACTTGTATAGATATTTGAAGTGGTTAACACTCGAAGCCAATGTTAATCAAGTGGATGACTTATTCGGTCACTTTCCAAGTCAAATGTGAATCAAGTGTACAGAAAGAAATGCGTTTACTTTCTAACGCTGACTTTTAATTGAACACAACAACATTTGATTGGAATTGGCACAGATATATATAGTTGAACCAAATAATACCACAATTTCTTGTTCTAATAACAAGAGAATAATTCATTTTTAGATTCCTATTCTAACAACCAAACACCTCATATTTTAAACATACAATATTGGATTTTGAAACAAAAAATACTTAAAAATAAAAATTGTTGAAGTATATTTTAAGCTAGCCAAAATGGTATTATTTTCAATTTTGACTAATAAAAACTTGTTCAAAGCTGATGTTTGCCCATTATTTGAATATAAGGATGAACTTTTTTTTCCAGCAGATGGGTCCCATTTGCGAAGGTTTGAAAAGTTATTAAAATGAGGCAAAAAATTGGAAACAGTCCCATTTTTAATGTTAGCTTAACATCACAACCTTCCTGAAACAAGAAGTCTCTCATCCCGATCTAACAACCAGCAGATTGTAACCGACGAGTTACATCATATATTTGCAGTAGGAAATTACGTTATCCCTCTTTCTTTTTCTTCTCCCAAGTGATATAGTGAGAGAAATTGAGAGGTATTTCGAAAAATTTCCCCAATCTATGATGCAAGTAAACCCTATTAACACTTTCACAATAACACTAATGTTGGGATTGATACTTGTAATTCTCTTCCTAACAGATTTTATAGAATTCCCATCTGCCAATTCTGCAATCTCATCACCCAAAAATTTACTATTAACAACCCTTTCATCAAAACCCACTGCCCCAGACCCGTTTAGGGATCTGTTTAAAGCGTACAAGCAATGGGATTCTCAAGTGGGATGTGATCGATTCATAGAGAAACACAAAGAAGTTTCGGCAAATGGGTCAATATCCTTGCAAGATTTTGAGGGTGAATTTCAGTGTAGTGAGCTGAAGATGAATCATGTAAATGTTTTGGTCAAAGGGTGGACTTGGATCCCTGATAATATGGACAATTTGTACAGTTGTAGATGTGGGTTGAGCTGTTTGTGGACAAAATCTTCTGTTCTTGCTGATAAACCCGATGCCCTTCTGTTTGAGACCACAACTCCTCCTCTTCAGGTACCCTTCTTGCCACATGTTTGGCCGTGCTTAAAATTGATTGGAAAAAACAGCTAAAAGAGCCTCATTGAAGTGAGGGCAAACACCTTGTTAGCCAATCTCAGCTCAATTACAACATGTTTGTTAACGTGGATTAAAATGGATAGTGTTAAGGAAGATATATATCTCTGTGTGTGTGTGTTAAAATTCTGCCCGTGATCTGTCCAGTACTGTCATATACTGCATATGAAGTACGCACTTATTGTTTCTCTGAGAACTCTGAGTTTTGTGGATTCTGCAAATTTTATATTTTGATTTACGGTTTGACTATTATTGCCAAAGCAATGTACAATTAGTGTGTAGTACTTCTTGTTATTGTCCTTGTATATTGATCTGGTAGGATGGAAACTGCCCTGGCATTATCCATTTTCCCTCAATTATTGTTTCGATAACCTCGAAAAATGGCATATTTTGCTTGGAATTTAGAAATTGGGACCCCAATCATTATCTGTATTCAATGTTTCATTGTTTTTGCAATAGGGACGATAGAATTTGACACTAATAAATTTTCAAAGGAATTATAGTGGCTCTTCCATTTTGCTGTGCATGTCTGTTTGTCTGTTTGTGGGTCTGTCTGAGATCCCCAGTACTCTGGATTTTCTTCAAACTTGTCTATGATCAAATGGAAATTGAAATGTAAAAGAAAAAACATTTGGCTGAAACAGAAAAAAGAAAGTGAACCTTGACGAGAGAATGTATCAAGTCGCTTTTCTGCTATTGTATACTGGAAAAAAGTGGTGAAGCCCTTGTTTTTTCCAATTAAAGAAAGATTTATACATCGTTACTTATTAAAGTACCCAAACTTCAAAGAGATCTTCAGAGGGATTTCCCTATTGCTTGGAAGGAACTCAGAGAAAGAGGAATATATTGTGATGTTTTTGGTAATAAAATGATCTTCAGATCTCGAACAAAGATAAATTTGTTTCCTATTAGAGATTGAGATGGGCACAACTCTCGACTTGCTTTTATTTCTTCTCTCACTAACATGTATTTGACTGCTGGTACAGGAATTAATGTCTGCTCTGCCATGTGGCATCTTAATTGAACTGGATATTATTCCATAAGTACCTTAACAAGTGTGATATCTATAGAGGGAAAAAGGAAACGGGCATCATAAAAAATATTGAAATTCTCTGCTAATTGAAAATAGACCTGGAGCCTATTTGGAACAAATCATTGTTTGTGGCTTTGCAAATTATTGGGTCTCTTTTGATATGCTGATTTGCATGTTGGCTCGCAGAAATTGTATTTCTGGAAATGAGCACAACAGTTTTACAATACTTCAAAGATTAATTAAGTCAAGTTTGGAGTGTTGTTATTTTGTTCTGTGAACATGATCTCATATTATGTCGAGCCATTTACTGATATCGTTGTCAATCTATTGACTTGACTCTTCTAACCTTTTGTTTCTCTTTCCTGGATTTGCTTATATTTGACAAAAAGTGTGTCATCAAAGGCACACAAGCTAGAAATTATATTTTAGTATTATTACGAGATCTTATCTATGATTTTTCATGTTAGTTGAGCATAGAGAATACAGCTTTCGGTTTTTTGGTCGTGCATTTACTGTCCAAAGGGCTCGCTGTCTGATTTATGATTACTGATTTGTTGTTAACTTTTGTGTTCATGTTTGTGTCTACACTGAGAAGCTTAGTTTTGTCTAGAGCATGCTTCATATTTGAGTTCAGACATTTTATGTGCTAATGTCCAAAACAAGATTATTTTCTATCCAACCTTGTATGCTTGTAAAATGATGTCTTTATAGTGCAAAAGGAATCACAGAATCACCAATTTTTTTGTGTGGTTCACCATTTGTAAGTTTCAGTTCCATCAATATCTGCATAACAAAAATTTCTTTGGTAAGAAACTAAGAATTGAATATAAAGGGCTGCTGGGTATGTTATAGCTAGAAAAATTGAGATGAAATATTTTTAAAAAGGTGTTCAATGTCAATTTTGTATGCTGCATTCTTTGCACAAATGAGATATTACATTTTCTGCCTCCAACTGGATCTCTGGCATGCATCGTTTTTTTAGCATCCTCACCATCATTTTCTGTATCTTATTTCTTGTTAGAGGCATTATGGTGATCCACTTCGTGTATACATGGATCTGGAAGCCGGCCGGAAGAGATCAGGCTACGATGATATTTTTATTAGTTATCATGCTAAAGATGATGTCCAGTCAACATATGCAGGGGCACTCTTCCATAACAACCGAAATTATTATTTATCTTCCACCAAGAACATTGTAAGTGTTCCAAATGACCCTTTGATGTTTGATGTTAGTCTATATCTGTTCCTTGCTTGTTGCTTATTTGTGATATGTCTTTCTGCCTATTGAAGGGAAAGTTGTAGTCGCCATCCCCAATCTTTATCCCCTTTTGAATTCTGTTCTCAATCTTAAAGTTTGGCTGTGTTATCCTCAACCTTTCANTACATTTCTTTTATTTTATATAATTAGTCAGTGTAGTAGTATAGATGGTTTTTGGTGGATATTAAAATGGATTGTTTTCTGCATTAAGGATACTCTTGTTTATTGGTCCTCATCGCGCTGTCTTCCTCGAAGAAACCAACTTGCCAAAAGCCTACTCAGATTGTTACCCTTCCACTCATTTGGCAAATGCTTGAACAATGTTGGAGGCCTTGACCAGGCACTGTTCCTCTATCCCGAGTGTGTGAAGGATGCTAATGAGGCACCTAAGTGGTGGGATCATTTACATTGTGCCATGTCCCATTATAAGTTTGTGCTTGCAATTGAAAACACAGAGACTGAGAGTTATGTGACAGAAAAATTATTTTACGCTCTCGACTCTGGAGCAGTTCCCATATATTTTGGCGCCCCTAATGTTCGGGACTTTGTACCTCCACATTCGATTATAGATGGGACGAAATTCTCTTCCATGGAGGAATTGGCTTCTTTCATCAAGGCTTTAGCTAATGATTCTGTAGCATATGCGGAGTATCATGCATGGAGGCGATGTGGGGTTTTAGGTAATTATAAGAAGACTCGTGCAACTAGCCTTGACACGTTACCCTGCAGACTATGTGAAGTTGTGAGCAGAAAAAACGGGCGGAATGCACAAGCACGGTAAAAAAATAGCCCGGTTTTTTTGGTAGTTTTGGTAGGAATCATACTATTTAGTAGCTGATTTTGTTTCTCATTGTTGTGTTAATGTATAAACCATTGAAAATTGTGATGTTGTAGAAAGAATTGAACTGACAAATCAATTATATAGAAATTTTGCTTGTTTTTGTTTGTGTATTGTCATTGCTGGTCCTATTTTGGTAAGATATGATACTGATTTGTTTAGTTGTGACAGGAGGATGCATCTTGGAAAATATATGTGCAGTATTAGTATTAAACTACACAGAATTGGACACAACGAATAAAATATTTTATTTTTCATTTTTCTTTAATATTGTCAAGTATTATTATTATTATTATTTTTTTGTTTATTAGACCAAACATGGTTTGTGGAAAAAGGCATATCTTAGAAAATGTTTTGTCCACTTAATTTAGGGTTACGATCGGATGCTAGAGTTCCTGCTAACTATGTTTCCCGATAAGTTTTGCTTTTGATGCGATATGTTCCAAGATATTTGGGAGTATGGGTTAATTTTACAAATGGTCACTGAACTTACATAAAAATTAAAAAACGGTTACTGAAGTTTAAAATTTGCAGAACGGTCACTGAAATTTCATGCGCTTTCACAAATGGTCACTGAATTTACTATCATGACTGTTATGATGTTAATTTAAACTTAAAGGACCAAAACACGTGGACATAGAAGCTTAAGGACCTCAAGTGCAAATTCCATTCCCATCCCAAAACGGTCGAAAATGCACATTTCGACGACAACCATGTTAAGCCCAATATACTGGTCAATTCTCCTCTTCTATGCGACCCTATCCGTAGCCTCCAAAACGGTCACTAGAGTTTAAAATTTATAGAATGGCCACTGAAATTTCATGCACTTTCACAAATAGTCACTGAACTTAGTATTAGGACTGTTATGATATTAATTTAAACTTAAACGACCAAAACACGTGGACATAGAAGATTGAGGACCTCAAGTGCAAATTCCATTCCCATCCCAAAACGGCTAAAAATACACATTTCGACGACACCCACGTTAAGCCCAATATACTGGTCAATTCTTCTCTTCTAGGCGACCCTATCCATAGCCTCCAAAACAGTCACTGGAGTTTAAAATTTTCAGAATGGTCACTGACGTTTTGTGCACTTTCACAAACGATCGCTGAACTTACTATTAGGACTGTTATGATGTTAATTTAAACTTAAAGGACCAAAACACATGGACATAGAAGCTTGAGGACCTCAAGTGCAAATTCCATTCCCATCCCAAAACGGTCGAAAATACACATTTCAACGACACCCACATTAAGCCCAATATACTGGTCGATTCTCCTCTTCTAGGCGACCCTCCAATCAACAAATAATCAACTCCATCAAAATCAGAAAGCTCTATTCGCGTTGCTTGCCACTACGCATTCTTCATCTTCTGATTCCGACGTCGGTGGTGAGATCCATGATCGTGGACCACCACCTCAGGAAACTACTCATCCTAGCGCATCCATTGAGTGCATGGGTTTTCCCCAATTTGGTCTAGAACTGACGATTAATGGTGGGGCAGCTCGAACGCATCGCGAGCCACTTGATCCACTTTCAATTGATGCTTCTCCACATCTCCAATCAACAAATTGGACCACCATAATGAAATTCATGATAAAACGGCCTTGGGTAAGGATTCAATTACTGCATTCCATCAGTCAAAAGAAACAATTTTGTATTTGGCTTCAAGAACGGTCTGCCCGAGTGAATCTGAATTTCATCCATCAATTGGAGGCTCAAATGTGTTTCAAGATACAAATCAATATGGGGAAATTGAAACTCAGGCTCAAAAAACATTGGATACTCAATCAATTGTAGAAATTACAGCCCTCATTTGTCAAATTTTAGGGTTGAATTTCGGCTTATTTGAGCAGAATTTCGGCCAAATTTGCANAAACCGTTTTTTAAAAGAGCATAAAACTTCAGTGACTGTTTCTGCAAGTTTTAAACTTCAGTGACCGTTTTGTAATTTTTAGGTAAGTTCGGTGACCGTTTGTAAAATTAACCCTTGGGAGTATATATTAGTATGCACACAAGGATTTGATCGCATTGGTTTTCATACAAATATTTAATACATCAAACTATGGAAATGAATTCACAATCTCAATTTTACAAAAATAAAACTTAATTTGTGGGATAGATTGAAAATGGAGTGACGAGAATTATTTTTTGCGATCTCAAATTAAACTTTAAGAGTCTATGCAATACATAATTATTGAAAAAAAAAATTAAGTTTTTTAGGTCTATGCAAAACATGTTTAGCTCGAGGGTTAAATTCATTGATGACCATCTAACTTTATATTTAGTGTCATCGGACTACCCAATTTGATTTTATTTCATCATGACCACTCAATTTTATATTTAGTGTCACCATGACCACTTAATTTGATTTTATTTCACCATGACCATCAAATTTCATATAACGTTTCACAACGGCCACTCAATTTAATATAACATTTTACTATAGCCATCCAACTTCTTTTCACCATTTTTATTAATTTTAAAAATGGTAAAACAATAACTTTTCATTATATATATTATATAAAATAAAATTTTAAAAAATTAAAAAAAAAACTTATTTTAGAAAGAAAAACTTATCTAAAAAAGTTTACTTAAAAAAATGAAATAAAATAAAATAAAAATTATTTTAAAAAAAGGGTAAATGGAAAAATAAAATAAAAACTTATTTAAAAAAACGTTTTTAAAATAAAAATAAAAGTTATTTAGAAAAAGTTACTTAGAAAAATAAAATAAAATAAAATAAGAAGTTTTTTTTAAAAAAAAAATCCTTAAAAAATAAAAAACTTAAACTTATTATTTATTATTTTTTTTTAAAAAAAGGGTACTTTGAAAAATAAAAACATATTTTAAAATAAACGTTTTTAAAATTTTCTAAATTTATTTTTTATATATAATGCAAAGTTACTGTTTTACCCCTTTTAAAATTAATTAAAATGATGAAAAGTAGTTGCGTGACTTTGCAGAAATGTTATATAAAATTAGATGGTCATATTGAAAGACTATATGAAATTGGGCGTTTATGGTGAAATAAAATCAAATTTGGTGACCATGGTGACCCTAAATATATAGTTGGGTGGTCACAATGAAATAAAATCAAATTGAGTGGTCGCGTTGACACTAAATATAAAGTTGAATGACTATTAGTGAATTAAATCCTTAGCTCGACAAAGCTTCTTTTGTTGACCTAAATGTACCATTTCATAATGTTTTTTCATGGTGTTTGTGATGACATGCCACACCACTCTCAATACTCTTTCGACATTTTAAATTTCTCAATTCATTTCATTTAACCGGTGTTCAAAAAGGCGCGCATAGATGACGTCTAGGTGTTTCAAACGTGCGAGCTTGAGCACTAAATAAGCAATCGAGGACAACATTAACGACGCTTAAGGTGTGCATTATTATTATTATTATTATTATTATTATTATTATTATTAACCTTCACGCATCGCCACACATTACACTTTTTAGAATACTACATTTAACCAACTCCACCTGCAAGTTTGCAATGCTAAGGAAACTTTACCAACCACAAATTCTTAAGCTGATCCTTAGTAGTTGTCGTTCAATGTATTCTGAAACTACTTTGTCAGTATTCGGAACTTACTGCAACCATCGTGAATAGCTTGGATTTTCCTAGCCCGGGGCCTTTTTAGGTTCTTGATACTCATCTTCTCTTGAACAATAGTAGTTTTTTTATGGTAGACAATGCAAAACAAAGTTTTCAAGTAAGTGTATTCACAAATATGATTTCCTCGAAATATTAAGCATGATATATCATTGGTTAGAATCTTCGATCCAGTAAAAATATAGGTTTTGTCATGCCCATAATTTGTTGGGACATCGAATGGATCAAGATAATGGGGCTAAACACTAGCTTCTAGAGGGTGCTCACATTTTGTTAAAATTGCTCGAGCAGTCTACGGGGTGGCCAGCGAGCGAAAAACAAGTTTTCTCTAAGCAACTTTCAGTATTTTTATCATATCTTCATCTTTCAATATCTGATTGAAGTTAATTGAAAAATAAATTCAAATGACTACAATTCTTTTAGAGATATCATTTTTTCAATTCGGATATATTCTATGAGAAAAAATGTGTCTCAACTTGTGGCTGAGAATTTGGAACATAACATGTCCAGTATTTTAACACTTTTTTGACTTCTAATTGCATCACATTGATCATATGTGATCTTATTAGTCAACTTGTGGCTGAGAATTTGGAACATAACATGTCCAGTATTTTAACACTTTTTTGACTTCTAATTGCATCGCATTGATCATATGTGATCTTATTAGACATTTCATGATCTTCTTGAGCCGATGTTGAGTCCTTCCAATGACACTCTCAACATTCGACGCCTCGATCGTAATTACAACTTAATAAACTATAATTTTGAACACGAAACTAGCCAATACATTTTGGACCTAACAAACCTCTCTTATAAGATTTCACTATCCAAATCTCAAAATGCAATGCTGTAGCTAAACCTTTTAAGTATTCTCGTGTCCCCATCTTGAAACTCTTATCCAGTAGATAACGTGTGACTTGTTGATGCAACATGTGGGTTTGCATTGGATACTGCCATTGATGCCTGATCAGCCATATACAGATTCAACCTCTATCTTCTAACACAAAATCCACCATTGCTTCCTCTTCAAGATTTCAAAATCCTCAAATGGATTCCATAAATTGCCAAAATTTAAAATTTGAATACACAGATAGTCGAGTTTTCTTAATGGAATCCAACAGATTTCGGAATTGCATGCACGGATAGTCCAATTTTCCATATGGGAATCTATTGAAAAGCCTAAATTCCCAAATTTTTCACCATAATTTGCAAAATTATCCAAATAGGGATCTAAGAATAAAATAAATTTCAAATAGATAGCTACATGTTAAAAAAAAAAAATCCAAAACGGTTACAATCTAAAGTCACTATTGTGTGTCTCTGTGCGTGCGTGCAAATACATAAAAGTACATTTGCATAATTAAAAAATTGATGCTCGAAGAGTGAATTTCAATTGGTCAGTAGAATTTCGGGTCACTCAGTGTTCCGGTCGAGCTCCATTATCCAGTCAGAGAAAGAGTTACCAATTACCTAATAAAAAATGGGTACGCTCGGAAATTTGCAGTTGCTAAAAAAAAAAATGTCATTGTATGCATGTGAATATACTATATAAAGTACATGAATAGAAAAGAGCTGGTTTAGAGATGTAAAATCTGTACATTTTGAGGACAATTTGAGCGAAGATTATAATTTTTGCTTCAATTAGTTAGTAGCCCTAATTTTGGATTATAATTCCTCCCTAATTTTTGCTCCAAAATTTAAATTATAGGCCTGTTTGAGCCCCCTTCTTTGTGTAGAATGCATTTTAAATTTGTAGATTAATAGAGAATGTATAGCTAAAAATGAAGGAATTTTTTTTCTATTGCGTGTAATATTATTTTAATGAAGCATATATGGTTGAAAATAATAGAGAGAAAAATATATTTCTAAAAAAATGAGGATCAAACACAGGTTATATAGCTAGTGTTTGGCTCCCATTTTGGGGAAGTTATAAATTTTGGAATAGTGATTGATGAAGAATGTGTAGTTGAAAAATAATGAAAAATTTTAAGTTTATGTGTAATATTATTTTATTTGAAGAAATTGTGGTTAAAATTAAGAAAGAAAAACATTTAATGGGCTAAACACTAGCATATTTGAGTGGCAATTATATATATATTTTAATTGACTTGTCAAATTTTAATGCATTTAAAAATAAAAATCAATTTGAACAAGTCAAATCCTAATGTATGGTTCAACCATGCTCATTATCAGATGTCTTAACATAATCTTTGACATAATATCACGTGACATTCTATCATAGAACAGTTTAAAATACAGTCAATTTTTCCATTCAATCATTTATTGCTACATGGATAATGCTAGATGTACATAAATATCTACATAAGGGTGTCCATAATATTGATATGGCATGTGATTCCACCTTTAATTCAAATCTGACGCTTACACATCAATGACCGGATATTGCCACATCAGGATTATAGACATCCTTATATAGATGCTTATGTACCTGTAGCATTATCCTTGCTACATATACATCTGTCAACTGTTCTGTCATTTTTCTTCTGACAAGGTAGATTAATTCTATAAAGAGAAGTGCTTCACGTACAAGAGACGTTTTACATGTTCCTTACAGAGCACTCACACATGTAGACCCCACACATAATTTTTCTTTTAATACGTTGTAGGGCCTACCATGTGAGTGACCTAGTGAGCCCTGTGAGCTAATCACCTGTACGTGGGGATTAATTTTTCTATAAATACTTATTGTACATAACTATTTACATAATGATGAAGTGTCAAAATGTAAGTAGGTTTAATAAAATATATAAGAAGCTGAATCGGATTGGGTCCGGTCGAAAGTTGGGCGGTACGGGCCAATCAGGTCAACAGCGAAGCCCATTTCAACTGCTTCCCCCACCCAATAAAAGACCAAAAGAGGTTCCCCCCCAAATTGAGAAATCAACAGATCGAATATCATCACAGCAATGGCGAGATCCTTGATGCCCTCCACTTCTTCCACCGCCAGCACTACTACTACAACAACCACCACCATACTAACCCTAGAAACCGCATCTTCCTCCAATCAACAACAACAACAGCCAATTACGGAAACCCTAGTTTTGAAATTGAAGGCACCTAAGAAGAAGGTTTCGTGGAAGGAAGGCACGGTGGACAACGAGTTCATGAACAAGAAGAGTTCTAAGAAATGCTGCATTTTCCACAAGGAAAAGCCGTTCGATGATGATGATTCGGATGAGGACGATGATCACAAACATAGTCGTGGTGATGGTGATGGTGATGGTGATGGGAATTGTTTCCATGGCCATGGGGAGAACATTACTGGGCAGTGATTTTGATAATATTGTTAATTGAAATCTGTAAGTGTGATTTATAAATAATAATGATGATGATAAGATTATATAATTAATCACTTTGGTCGTCCTTGTCTTTTTTCTTTGTGGAATATGTTTGGAAACTGGAAGGATGATAATTGAACCTTGGAATATAGTGAAGACCTGTTGATTTTATTTTTGGGCATTGTGTGTGAATTTTAGGGCTATGAATATATGCATCTCTTTATTTAATTTTGGTGCTGTGGTGCAATGGATCTTGTATGTGACTCAGCATTAGTGACTTACTGTTACCAAATTATATATACACACATGCCACATAATCTCCAGTGATTATTTATGGTATGTTGAGGTGTTGTGTAAAGTTTGAAACTTTGGAACTGAGGATGATGATGTATCATTGCATTTCAATGGAGAATCTTATCATATGAGTCTATTATTTACATGCTAGAGGTTGTTCTTATCACGATATAGACTTGGCATTTCAATAAATATATATTGGTGTTATAGAAGATATGATCGCGTTATTCTGTCTCCATTCTTATGAAGCTGCTAACATTGTTTAGATTACTGCTTTTTTCGTTAGGCTCTCAGTTCATTTGCGCTTTCTTAATTTCTCAAAGTGAAAACCAATGGTTTAAGTGAGGAGCACTTCTCTCAGATTCAGTTAATCAGTTTTGAGGCATTTTATTCAGTTATTATTTTTTTTTTTACACTTTTCTGTTTTCGAGTTCACGAATATTTAGAACGGAAGTTTCCAAGTAAGAAGGCACGCTAGCTCCTATTTTAAAACTTGATAATCTCTTTTGTAGCTGAAGTATCATATTAGCTTAGATATCTTTCTAAAATTTTTAGCACAAAATAACTTATATTTTATGTTAACTTTATTTACATTTCTTAGTAGGCGTCCCAAACTTCTTCTCTCTTGATTTTTCCCCATTTGTACCCTCCTCCTCCTGCTTGAGTGACTTAGCAAGGGAGTTTCAGCTATAGAAATTTATGGACAAATATGAATTGCAGGGTCACGTAGAATTCTTGACCTGTGATGTACATAGGTGCTAATAATAACATACCTTTGTTGGATATTTGATGGTGAGAACTGAAGAAGAATCAAGATTCACATATTATCTTTGCTTGGGATTGTGTTTGATCTTCCATCTGTCATGATAAACTTTTTGATCCTTGTGTATTGTAAAGTTCTACACTGGAAAGGAAACACTGGATTGAGGATTTACGAGCTCTACAGATAATTATAACTTGAAGAGAACTGACCGTACCATAATTTTAGCCGATTAGCAGTTAAAAAGCAATAAGGAGACTGAATCATTCTAATATTGATTAATACGTAATTGATCGAATGCTACTTGCAAACGGCTCTTCTGCTCAGAAACGAAATATTCCAAATGTTCCTAGAAAATCTTGCTCCCATTGGACTATTTGTATCTATATGCATCGGGATCCTAATTCATGGAATTCTCGGTTAATTTTAGCTGATTAGCAGTTCAAAAGCAATAGGGAGACTGCATATTGATGTATTTTGTGACTTTCTTACACGGTGGATACTATTGGGACCAGTTGGATGTGATTACATGCAAAAAACCTTCTTTTGACAGCATTTAAGGTTTTTTGTAAATATTTCATTGGACGCAGATTGAGAACATATTAGTCCCGACTTCTTAGCCCTTGAACAATTTGCAGGCTGTATTATCAAAGGAATTAACTTAGCCTGAAATGTAGATGCCTAGTCAAACATTCTGTTGATTATTGAGTTAGCATTCAGCTCTTTATCGAGGAGTTGAATGGAGATGATGATATATGTGTTGCATTTTCTTACAATTCCTATTATGTGGGTTTAAATGCTTGAGATTCGCTTGCCATAGTTGGCAGTGACATGCGTCAGTGAAAATTTTTTGGGTTAGGTAGAAAATATGATTTTTTTCCATTGCATCTTTTTCTTATAAAACTGCGTGTCTTGTTCTTCAGTTATCCGTGGTTTATTTATGTTCCCTTCTAACCGTTTGAGCCAATATTTGAGGAATTTAGCCTCATTTATTTCCACCTTAAACCACTACTTCGTGTGAATGCGCTACCTAATTGTAACTCGTGAATTCAAGAACTCTAAACTTTCCTCGATTTGGTGGCTGTTCCATCGGTGGAGCGAGATGGTAGCAGAGGGTGTTGAAATTGGATGTGTGAAGTTAATTGGATGTGTGAAGTTCTGGTAAATCTTTGGCTCTATATATTCACCCTTGTCCGAGCAGGATGGTGGTGGAGGAAATTGAAGGTGAAAGTGCTGGGGCTTGTGTACTCTGGTCCTGTCCTGTGTGCTTGCAAGCTGCAAGGAGATAGATGGCAACGAGGGGAAGGGGAACTGAGAGGGTACGATGGTGGAGGTCTTGGAGGTGGAATTGATCAATAATAGAAACACAAAGGGTGATGGTGTTTATACGCCTATCCTAGTGCTCTGGGTCATCTATTCATACTTTTTTTTTGCTATTTTGTTAGAGGTGTTGAGGTGCTCCCACTCAAGTATATCTCAATTTGGGCATATTGTGCTTCAGCTTCATTCAGCTCCCGTAACCATAACTGAATAATATGACTTAGTATAACTAAAGTACTTATTTTAAAAATTCTGTTTGGAGTTTTATTCTCTTACTCGAATAAAAATTTGGGAAGACACAACTTTGGACAAGTGTGAAATGCTGGTGTGCTCAGAGAATCTTTATAAACTCTATGCTTAATAGAATACTTTGCTCGTTCTTATGGTATCATTTGAAGAACATTGATTGTAGCACCAAGTTTTACGGGGTACCTTTTTTCTTGACACAGAAAGGGATACTGTGCGGTAGTATTTTGCTCCGCTAGACTACATTCCTCATTCTCTCGGTCGTTTTGGAACGAAAGAAAATTTGATTACAATTTGTAGAAAGCTTGCAACATGAAATTGAAATGCATTGAAAGTAAATTGGTCATTGATTGGTTGAAAATTAGAAATTACAATTGATGAAAGAGGGAAATTACAATGATTGGTGCATGGGGCAAACATCAAAAAGTTTGAAAAATTGTTTGAAAGACTAGTACCCTATGTAATAGCATTTGGAACAAAAACTTAAGTGATAGGAGTAAACGTTTAAATGTTGAAGAATCATACTAAAAGTTTACCAATATCATAGCTATTTTACAATTGAAATAAACTATTACAAAGGAAAGAAAATTATAACTCAAACTTAAACTAATATTTACAATGTGGGATTGAAGTTGGGCAAACTGCGCCTGCGATTGGGTCAAGGGGTTTAAGTAAAGCTGTGGTCCTTGACATTCTTCCTCATTTGTTTTGGCGACGTCCTCGAAGCCATTGATGAATGATTTATTTTTACAATTAAATGAAATATTTACAATGTGCTGCCGAAGTTGGGCAAACTGCGGCTGCAATAGGGTCACGGGGCTTAAGTAAAGCTGCAGTCCGTGACATTCTCCCCTACTTGTTTTGGCGACGTCCTCGAAGCCATTGATGAATGATATGCTTCAATTAATGATTTGAAAGCTCCAAGATCTTTTTATATGTCCCAAGTATTCTCCCCGCTGCTACATCGCTCCATTTGACCAAATACACTTGATGATATTTCCTAAAAACTCGAGAAGTTCGATGGTCATGAATCTTTTAGCAACATTCTTTCCAACTTTTTTCATTTCAAACACAGGTTGTTTTGGATCATTTCTGGATGCGTCCTCTTTGTCAGCAAAGTATGACTTGAATACACAAACATGAAGGATCTTGTGGATTTTGCACGATGAAGGGAGTGCAACTTTATATGTGACTCTTCCAATCCTCTTCACGATGGGTAAGGGTCCAATATATTTTGGCACCAATCTTGAGTCTTTTCGTCTTGTCGGTTTATAGCAGTTTCTGTCGGGGAGTTTAACCATTACTAGATCTCCAACATTAAATTCAAGAAAATGGCGCTTTAAATCTGTAGACTTTTTGTATCGCTTCTGAGTTTTCTCAAGAAAACTCCGAGCAATTTCAATATTTCATTTCCACTCTTGAGAGAAGCTTTTGGCTTGAGGGGATTTGGTACTTTGATCGATATCCACAATATAAGGGAGTAACGTTTGCTGGCCCGTAGCAATCTCAAAATGACACAGAATTATTTTACAATATCAGAGCTATTTTACAATTGAAATAAACTATTACATTAGAAAGGAAATTACAACTCAAACTTGAACTAATATTTACAATGTACGGTCGAAGTTGGGCAAATTGTGGTAGCGATTGGGTCAAGGGGCTTAAGTAAAGGTGTGGTCCTTGACACCAGGGATTGATTTTTTTAGCTGCATAACAGTGTGTAAGTCATTGTACACAGTAAATTATTGTTGGTTATAAACTCTCCTATGAGGGTTGAAAATATCAGTGAATGCCCAATTTCGGATGGCATAATGTGAGGTTTCTTGAACAAGTTGTGATAGTTTTGTTGAGTTCGACGATTTGCATAATAAACCACTTGCTACCTTTGTGATCAAAGAAATTGTCGGGTGATGATACCAAAGCATTCTAATTGAATAATATTAAATAACATCGTTGATGTTAACTGGTGTTTTGAACCTACTAGTGCTATATAACATTACTTGTTCTAATTAGTTAGCACTGAAGTCTTTGTGATTGTTGGTGGCATGGGCGGCATCAAACTATTTAAGAAGATGATCATTTAATTTTGGAGTTTGAATTTCCCAGGATGCCGAATACTTGTAATATGTTTCCTCTGTAGAATTACAAGTAGAGCACCCTGTGAACTTTAAGTTTAAGGTGTCATTTGTGATTTGTTGAATAGGATAGTTCAGAGGGGGTCATGGCCACAGTATAATTTGGAAGATTTAAGGAAACTGAAAATTCTGGGTTATGTTTGCCGTGTTTTTCATTCTGCAGAACTAGAAGTTGGTTGAGCAATCTTGTTGGATTTTAGTTGAACTAATATGGTTTGTTAACATTACAAACTTGTGATGGCACATGCCCAAAAAGAAAAGCGAACAAAAAAATTGGCACTCTTCCCCGAGGTTTGTCCCACCTTGGGATTTTATGCAACGAGACCAATCAAATTGTCACATAGGAATTACTTCCACACAGATTTTTAACCTTTCAATTCCAAAAATTAAGTTTAAGGTTTATTTACATAAGAATCAGACAATAATTCAGTATATTAATATTAATAATATTATTATAAATTAATTTATTTACTCACACCCTACTCCATTCAAGCCCTAAATAATTTTCTTTCTTCCTCCTCCCCATTCTCTCTTCCTTTCCCCTCTTTTGTCTCTCTCTTCCCTCTTTGTCAAACCGCCATCACCGTAGACCACATACGAGCATCGCTGTAAGCGTAGCTGCACAACACATTCACAACATCGTTGCATCATCGTTGTGCAGTAGCGATGTGTAGTGAAGCCGCATGCAATAGCAATTATGTTGCTGCGTGCGGCTCTACACAACACCTCTGTAGCGACGCTTAGATAGCGGCTATAGTGACGATCAGTGGTGGTGGTGTTTTTTTTTTTTTTTAGTAGTTGGAAGTGATGATGACGATTTTCATATTTTGGTGTTGTTGGGGGTTTTAGGGTAATATTTTTTCGGTGGTGGTGCCGGCGGTGGTGAGGTGTTGGTGTTGGTATTGGTAGTGACGGTGATGTGGTGATGATAAATGATGGAGGTGCAAGTGGCGATGGCGGTGGTTGTGACATGGCATGAGGTTGGGTTTGGTTAGAATGGGATGTGGAGGAATGAAATGTGATAAAGATTGTGATCAATTATTTGAGTGATTATGACTAATAAAATTGTTAATTTATGATTAAAAAAAATACATGACCAATAAAATGGTCAAGATGTGATCAATTAATTTGATAATTTGTGACTGTAAAATAAGTTGTAATATGTAAAATTTGTGATATGTGATCGAGAAATAATATGTGACTAATCAATTTGATAATTTGTAACTGCAAAATAAGTTGTGACATGTGAAATTTGTGATTTGTGATCGAGAAATAATACATATTAATTTGATAATTTGTGACCGATAAAAGAAATTGTAAACCATAAAATTTGTGATTAAGAAATATTATGTGACCAATTAATTTAATTATTGTAACTGAAAAATAAGTTGTGACTTATAAAGTTTGTAACTGTAACCATAAAATGTATAATATTGTGACCTTAATCTATTTAATTAATAAAATATTTTTAATTACATAGTAAAAAAATTTCAAATTAATTATTTAATTAATGAATCTTTATTAAGACCTCATTTTTGAAACTTTTAAAATAATTCTCTTAATTTTCAAATCAAATCACTTCACTTTCGAAATCAATCCAATCCAAACAAACCAATATTTTTTTGGATTGATTTAAAACACAGTTTAGAAAAAAATAAAAATAATAACATACACCGAACAAGTTAAATCATAAATATTAATCTTAAACATCATGTTAAAACATAAATATTAGTATCATTATGAATACTATAAACGAAAGTTCTATGCTTCTAATAATTGCAATACAATATAATGATAGACATAATTTAGTTCTAACCACTTAATCGATACTAATTAGAGCAACATCTCTAGTTGTAAGACGTGATTCATTCTCTACACAAAGATAAAAATCAATATATTCATTAAATACAATTAAATAGTATAAAGATACTACAAAATAAATTCTTCCATTGTCATTAAGGCAATTAGCTCATTGGTAAGTACAAATTTCACAATTACATATTCCATTAAAATCGATGGGCCTTGTTACGTTCCCTTGAAGTAATGTTACATAGATTTACCTTGTATCTGGCATATATGAATACAACAATATTTGTTTAATAGGAAAAAATAATCATCAATCAACCCTCTAAACCCACCAATATCCAACCCAGTTAATATGAAAGCAGCCAAATCAAAGTCTAAAGAAAAAAAAAGATCTGTACATTAGTTAATATTCATTTGAGTCCAACCTGGTTATTCATTTGCGTCCAGATTCCCTTTTCATTTGTTTTTGAATTTTCTACCACAATAAAGAAAAAAAGATATATACATCAGTAAAAAAATAAAAATCTAAAAGCAGCAAAATCAACCCAGTTAATAGTAATCTAAAAGCAGCCAAATCAAAGTCTAAAGGAAAAAGGATATGTACACTACTAGTTAATATTCGTCCAACCCAGTTAATATTCATTTGCGTCCAAATTCCCTTTTCAATTGTTTTTGAATTTACTACAAAGGTAAAGGGACAAAAAAAAAAGGATCTGTACATTAGTAAAATAAAAATATAAAAAAAAATCAGTAAATATTCTTACTTGAAAGTGACATGAAACAATCTTGGACAAGGGCAAGAGAGAGAAATTAAAGATGAAGCTTTTCTGTTGAAGAAGACGTTGAAAAGATTAGTGACTCTTGGACTATTTCAAGTAATATAATTTATTNATTTGATTTTTTTTTTTTTTTTGCATTAAATATTCAAGAGGTGAATTTTTTTCGGAAGCAGTTAATTAACAATTAATGCGCTAAGTCGACTTTTATTAAGTTTTGAAGGCATTTTCTTCTTTAGAGAAAATTTTTTTATTAGGATAATGAAATTTTCATTTTCAGCCATTGAATTGATTTAGTTACTAATATAATTCAACTTCGAAAAATATTTTTAGTAAATTATGTTTTTAATGGTTTGTAAATAATGACAACCATGATACAAGAGCAAACAAGGACCCATTGAATGTGGAGGAAGGATCAATGATTAGGTCACGAGCAAAGAAGGTCAAAGAAGTCATGAGATTACTTGTTTAAGTTACGGTGAATAAAATATCGATTACAACAAAGAAAATGACAAGTTTCATATTAGGTATAAAAGACGAAACAAGGTGGATCAACTTGGTGCAAGCAATAGCAAGAGAGCTAAAGGGCAAAGCAATGCAACCGCATAGCATACCTATACATGGGGCCACATGCATCCATAACGAACCAAACCGAGAGCAGTCGAAGTGGCCTATGCGACCGCATGCAGTTTCACTATATGGCCGCATAGTATAATTCTAGGTGCGTCTTTTTCAAATTTCGCCTAAATTCTAATTTAGTTAAAACTTTTTTATGGTATATTTTTTGATATTTTCTAAGGTTCAATTCTATTTTCAACTAGGTTTGTTGGATTACATATAAATAGGATTATTCCTTTCATTGTAAAAACACACAATTTGAGAGATGTTATTGAGAGACATATTGCTTAGGAGTGTCCAAAAGTCCCGAACCGAACCGGATCGAACCGAACCCGGACCGAACCGAACCGAACCGAGCGGTTCTTCTTAAATTAAATACCCGAACGGGTACCCGAATCGAGAACCGGTAGGTTTGGGTCGGGTCTCGGGTCTAGACCAAGAACCGAAGAACCGAATAAGAACCGAAACTAAAGAATTTTTTTATTTTTTATATTGAATTAATTAAATT
>OU503058.1:10342826-10354019 GCA_912172775.2 Fraxinus pennsylvanica
AGTTTAATCCTCCAAAACTCAAGAACACTCAAGAACTTTGAATATGAACAAGAAAAATTGTAATTTGGAATGAAAATTCTCTCAAATTGTGGAAATAGACTTTTATAAGTTTTCTCTTATTTTCTGTTGATCACAAACCACTTATTTATAGCCTAGAAACAAAGCCATACAAAGTGGTGCAAAAAACTCTCCAAAAGTCACCAAATTTGAATCCCAAACGATCAAAAACTGACTCTAACGGCCAAAAACAACCCCATGCGATCGCATGGGTTAGCACATGCAGGGACATTTTATCCCTGCATAGGTCCATGCGGTTGCATGGCCCAATGGCCCATGCGACCGCATGGGCCAAATTATTTTTTTATTTTTTATTTTTTTCGTTTTTCTTCCGTTTTTCCTTCATTATATTTATTTTATTAATCTTTGAACAACATTTTCCAACATCTACTTTCAGAAAATGAGTGAGAAAATTAGTAGCTTTTCAAAATTACTTGTTTGTTACATATACGTGCACTATAAAGATGTGCCAAGAAAATTCATCATGAGATTTTGAAATACTTATTTCACTCATTTAAATTTCTCAACGAGTCAAAACCATGGTATCTCTAAACTTAACAAGAACCACGTTGATCTGAAAACTGTAGTGAACGTATGACCCTTCCAAATTGGCCAATTCGATCACAAAAATCTGGTATTCAAAGAAAAAATTCAGCAATACCATTTATTGGGTCCAAATGAAGATCTGACACGAACTTCTAAATGAGCAAACATGCATAAGTTAACTAGGAATATATGTCAAGAGTTAAAGATTAATCAGCAGCCACTTCGCTGCCAACTTGAATCCTTGCTGGAGATGCTTATGTTACATCAAATGCTAGCACTACCTGCTGCTGTAACTTTATTCCAAAATTACCCTTGAATTAAGGAACTAAGGCTATGTTTGATAGCATAGATTGTCCATGGAAAATGGAACTCATTTTCTATTTTCTATCTTTTGCCTTGTTTGATAAGCAAAGTTTTCCGTAGAATTAATTTTCTTACTTTACCTCACACACTCACAATTTTTTTGATTTTGTGGAAAATGATTCTCCAGTTCCATTTTTTTTGTTTACAATTAGAAAAAATTCTAGACACAATGGTAAAAACGAATCTCACTTTTATTGACAATTTCCATGCAAAACAAAGTCAAACGAATTGTATTCGGTATGGTAATTTTATTTTCAATTTTTTTTGGCAATTGGAACAAATTATAGACCAAATGGTAAGAAAAATTATCACTTTAATGGACAATTTTCATAGAAAAAGAGGTCAAATGGACACAAAACTTTCAACATTTTTCAGATGGAAAATGATATTAATCAAATACAATTAATTACAATTTTCAGTAAAAAAATTTCTAAACAATTCAATTCCCTATAAAATATTTTCTTTCTACCAATTTTCCACATTTACAATCAAACGGACCCTAACAACCCTTTGTACATTCTAGAATATTCTCCTTGTAATTATTTATACACCATTGATGCTGAAGCAATACATCTTGAGCTAAATTATTCTCTCATTATCTTGTTTTTCAACTTGGTATAAGAGCAGATGACCACGCCAATAATACCCCTCAAAACACTTACGCAAACACAGCCCCTGCTTCCATCTCTAGCAACAATACTGCTTCAATGCAAGGGAACCAAAATCTCTCACCCTTTGGTATGAATTTAACCCAAGTGGTATCAGTCAAGTTTGACAAAAATAACTTCCTAGTATGTTAGAATATGATACTGCCTATTATTCGCGGTCACAGTCTTGAAGGCTACACTATGGGAACAAAGATGTGTCGACCAGAATTTATTGGAGCTGAAGTTGCTGGTGAAAGTGGAACTAGCATCAAAATGACAAGAAACCCTGAGTATAATCAATGAATATCAATGACCAACTACTAATGGGTTGGCTTTATTCCTCAATGACCCCAGACATAGCCATGAGAGTCATGGGTGCTAAGACCTCAAACGAGCTGTGGACAGCTGTGAAGGAGAGCTATGTAGTTCAGAACAGATCCAGGATCATCTTCCTTACTGGTGAACTTCAAAAGGCAAGAAAAGGAACTATGAATATTGACCAATACCTGAACAAGGTAAAGCTGCTCGCAGATAATCTGGAAATTGATGGTAAAATATCCCTCATTCTGATTTGATCACTCAAGTCCTGGCTCCTATTGTTGTTCAAATCAACTGCGGAGATAGCATCTCCTAGGGTGAACTGCAATCAACGTTGATGACATTTGAAAGTAGGCTAAAACATCTCAATACAATGAGAAATGAAATGGCTGGAATTACCCTTGATCACACTTCAGTAAATTTCTCTCAGAGGTTAGGCTCAAATTATCATCACTTCAGAAATCAAAGACCAATCTCCAATGGAAGATTCTCTAGCCATTTTCGAAGTAGAAGAAGAGGTAGAAATAAAGGAATAGCCTTTAATGGTGGAGACAGACCTACCTGCCAAGTGTGTGGAAAAATTGGACATAAGGTAAATATTTGTAACTTCAAGTATGATGAGAGGTACACAGGTGCACCACCAAATTAGAGAACAAGCTACAATCCCTTACTAGCAGCCTTTGTAGCATCACCTAGTACCGTGAATGACCCTGCTTGATTTGCTGACACTGGTGCTAGTAACCATATCACTCAGACAAGGAAAATCTCACAACAGAAAATGAACACACTCGTAAGGAAGAAATCATGGTTGGAAATGGTAATATACTGCACATTTCACATTTTAGCATGGCTCATCTTCCCACCTTAAATAGCAAACCACTTGTGTTAAATAAACTGCTACATGTACCTGAAATTCAGAAAATTCTCATCAGAGTTTCCCAATTAACTTCTAATAACAATGTTTACATGGAATGCTATTCTAACTGTTGCTTTGTCAAGGACAAACTAACGAGTGAGGTGATACTGCAAGGGAGGCTTAAAGGAGGACTATATCAATTGGACTTCCCTCACCAAAACACCAAATATCACTCTCAGTCACCTACTGTCTCAAATAAACTTTTTTGCAACACAATATCACTTAGTCCCAGTCAAGAGTCCTTGAATGTTCAAGCTAATGTATGGCACAAGAGACTTGGACATCTATCTAGCCAAGTGATGTCTCAAGTACTCAAAACTTGTAATCAAAGGTTAAATGAAAATGAAAGCAAATTCTTTCGTGATGCCTGCCAACTTGGCAAATCTCATCTGCTACCTTTTGCTCTCTCATCTTCACATGCCAAAGTACCTCTTGAACTTGTGCATACTGACCTATGGGGACCATCACTAATCCAATCAGTTTCTGGCTTCAAATACTACATAACATTCCTAGATGGTTTCAGTAGGTTCACTTGGATCTATCCTCTAAAGCAAAAATCTGAAGCACTAAGTGCTTTTGTTCAATTCAAGAAGCTAGTTGAAAACAAGCTTGCAAGGAAAATAAAAACTTTGCAAGCTGACTGGGAAGGTGAGTATAGAGTCTTTAAAATTCTCCTAACCCAAGAAGGCACTGAATTTAGATGTCCTTATCCATACACATAAGCTCAAAATGGTAGAATTGAAAGGAAACACAGTCATATAACTGAAACAGGTCTCACCCTTTTAGCTCAGGCTAAAACGCCCTTGAAATATTTGTGGGAATCATTTCAAACTACCACTTATCTTATTAATAGAATGCCTACACCTGTGCTCAAAATGCAGTCCCCCTTCATGGCTATATTCAAAAAAGAAACTGATTACAAGTCCCTAAGAATTTTTGTTTGTGCATGCTACCCTTGTCTTCGACCTTACTAGAAGCACAAATTTAGCTTTCATTCAACAAAATATGTTTTCATTGGCTATAGTGAATCTCATAAAGGATATAAATGCTTAAACTCAACAGGGAGAATTTGTATTTCAAGACATGTTGTGTTTAATGAGCTTGAGTTTCCCTTTAAGTCATTATTTTCTGTTCAAAATCAACAAAACTCTTTGATACCAGAATCTGTGGTTCCTACTTCCAATTCACACATTAGCCAAACAATACTGAACCTACCACATGTCTTGTTGATGCAACTCTTCTTGAAGCCACCAATGATGTACATTACACCCCCTCCAGGTCAAGTGACAGTATAATTGATAATGGAGATGAAAATAGAAGTGATGATAAGATAAGAAATATGAACAACCATGCGGTAAGTCAAGGTGAAGAAACTGAACTTGAGTTGCCATATAATGAGCCACAAAATGATGAAAATGCTGAATCAGACTTCACAACTAATCAGCAACAAACCAGGGACTTAATAAAACATCCTATGATCATAAGAGGAAAGGCTGGAGTTTTAAACCTAAGGTATACTTAGGAAAATTATCTGATAACAACTCTGAAATCTCAGAACCAAAAAGTATGGATGAAGCCATGATGACCAGAGAATGGAAGAGAGCTATGGAGGAATAATTCAATACTCTAATGAAAACGAAGACCTGGAAGCTAGTGCCACCGTCACCAACTTACAACATAGTGGGAAATAAGTGGGTCTTCAAAGATTGAGAGTGAGGTTGGTAGCTAAGGGCTTTCATCAAGAGCCTGGAATTAATTTCTATGAAACCTTCAGTCCGGTGATTAAAGAATCAACCTTAAGAGTCATACTAACTATGGCAGTCTCGAATGGATGGACAGTCACACAAGTAGATATCAATAATGCCTTCTTGAATGGTAAACTTAAAGAAGTGGTATATATGAATCAACCAGAGGGCTTTATAGATTCATCAAGACCTGATCATGTTTGCAAACTGGAAAAAGCACTTTAAGGGTTGAAGCATTCACCTAGGGCCTGGTATGACTTCACCGATGAACTAGAAGTTTAAACAATCAATAGCCGATACATCACTATTCTATTTTAAAAATGAGAAACAAGTCATTTTTGCACTCATCTATGTAGATGACATTGTGGTAACAGGAAATGATACTGAGCTGCAGCAAGGATTGATAAATGAACTAAACAAAAGATTTACACTCAAAGATATGGGACAACTTCACTGCTTTCTGGGAATCGAAGTACTCTGGTATGACTCAGGCCTTCTCTTGACACAAGCAAGAGATATTGTTGAACTACTAAGGAAATTTGAACTGCAAAATTTGAAGTCATGCCCAACTCCCATTCTAGCATGCAAAACTATGTCAAAGGCTGATGGAGAACCATTGAAGAATCCCTTAATTTACAGAAATGTAGTGGGAGGACTGCAATATCTCTTTCATACTAGACCTGATATAACTTTTACTGTAAATAAGTTGAATCAGTTTCTGCAATCCCCAACATCAATTTATTGGCAAACACTAAAAAGCGTACTCAGATACCTAAAGGAAACTATAAATTAGGGACTTTAGATACAAAAAAGTGATAGACTTGATTTAAAAGGATACTCAGATGCAGACTGGGCTTCATGCCCTGATGACAAAAGATCAACTGGAGGACATTACATCTACTTAGGAGAAAATATGGTTGCTTGGTCTTCCAAAAGTAACACGTAGTTGCTAAATCAAGTACATAATATGAATATAGATCCCTTGCTTCAGCAGCCTCAGAAATAGCTTGGATTCAATCACTCTTTAAGGAACTTGAAGTGCCACAGTTTCCAATCCTATGGTGTGATAATATGAGTGCAAGTGCCTTGGTAGCCAATCCAATGTACCTTGCGAGAACAAAGCATATTGAATTAGACATTCACTTCATCAGAGACAAAGTTCTTAGGAAAGAATTAGAAGTCAAATATATACCCTCATCTAATCAAATAGTAGACTTGTTAACTAAAGATCTCACTCATTCAAGGTTTTTCTTCTTGAAAGACAAGCTTGGAGTCATTTCATTGCCGTCCAGCTTCAAGGGAGGTGTCAAGAGTTAAAGATTAATCAGCAGCCACTTCATCAACACACTGCCAACTGGAATCCGTGTTGGAGATGCTTCTGTTATATCAAATGCTAGCATTACCTGCTGTTGTAACTTTATTCCAACATTCCCTTTGAATTAAGGAACTAACAATCCTTTGTACATTCTAGAATATTATCCTTGCAATTATTTATACACCATTGATGCTAAAGCAATACATCTTGAGCTGAATTGTTCTCTCATTATCTTGTTTTTCAACTATATACGACTCAGAATGATGTTTTAAAGAGGGATGGTCGATGACGAAAAACAGTCCTCAAACTTTTAATTTCTAAATTTTTGGTCCTCAATTCTAACTTCTTAATTTTCTTCCATTGAGTCCTTAAATAAATCAAATATTTTCAGTATGATCGCTCAACTACTTATTTAAATCCCAAATTTGGAAATTTCTCTTTCATCTGGTCTTCAAGTTCCCACGTCTCTTCATTGTTTGCTTTACTTTTCCATAATAACTGTTTTAGTGTGACCCAAATTTCATGTGATTTGGTGTTTGGTTGAATAGTAGAGTTCTAAGGGGTTTTGGTTTTAAGACTCCTGATTAACGGAGATTAAATTTTATCAAGGATTTAGAGTTTAGCTTGAAAAAGGACTTGGAGATAGTGAAAACATCATTGGAAGAATTAAACCCGAGAATGGAGCGTCGCGGAACCAAGACGCCACGGAGAAAAACAGGACACGACGCCAGGCCCCCTTGCTAGAAATAGCGCCTCGGGCCCCAGCTCCCAACGCTGAGGCACTCCAGTGGTGGCACTGAAACGCCGCCTGAACAAAGTTTTCGAGATTTTGCGGGGTTTTTGAATTCTTCTACAACTTGAACTCCAAAAAGAGGCTCATATTTATATATTCCATAGTTTTGTATCTTTATATACACATTCAACAATATTAGGAGCTTTAAAGAGCTTATATTTCAATTGAGAGTATTGAGATCTTAATATTGTAAACACGTTTATTATTGATTATAGTGAAATTCTCCTCATCTTCTTGTGATTTTTTCTCATCTTAGATTTTCACATAAATATTGGTGTTCTTATTTGTTTTAGTTTATTTCATTATTGACATTATCTTGCGATCAATTCATAACAATAACTTTTCTAAAGGAGCGTCTTTGTTCTGAAGCCACTTCATTTCTGTCATCAAAATGCGGAAGAGTTGTTCTTCAAAGTTAAATCGGGTTGAATCTTAGTAGAAACTTCCTTAAGCACATGAGATGGATCCAAGATATACTTTTGGAGTGTAGACACATGAAACTCATTATGCATCTTACTCAATGAAATAGGTAATTCCAATCAATTAGCTAGCAGTCCAATCCTTTTCTTGATCTCAAATGAACCAATGTATCGAGATGCCAACTTTCCTTTCTTACCGAGCTTAAACATCATCTTAATCCATGAAAACTTAATAAACACTTTATCTCCAATTTCAAATTTCAAATATCAACACCTTTTATTTGCATAACTCTGTTTGAGATCTTGGGCGCTCTTATGTTATTCTTAGCCCCTGTTTGGTGCACATTTTGGGGTTAAGAATGCAATTTTTTGTTTGATATGATGGGGAATATTTGGTTGAAAAAGAAGGAAAAGTTATTGATGTGACGAAAAATATTATTTTATTGAAGAATGTGTGATTGAAAATAATGTTGGAAATATGTCATAAAATCTGGAAAAAACTAATGAANNNNACCAGGAAGACACTTTATAATGAAACTGATGATGCCAAGAGAAAAGAGAGAAGAATAGAAAATAACGAATTTTTGAATGTGTCTTGCAAATGAGAATTCGCACAGAATATATAGAAGTGGAGACAACATTTTGAATAGGTATGTCCCTTGAAATGAATGGACGCATCTAACAAATGAGTAGAAGAATATCTAACAAATGAGTAGAAGAATGGGAATGAAAAAAAAAAAACGGAGGCTCAATGTTCTAGGCAACGGATATTGTGTCTTGCACCATTTCGGTCCTTATAAATATTGTTCATCCCAATATAAAGGCAATCAAAATTAACTTCGGTACAAAATAACAAAATTTTAAGGCGATCAAAATTCTAACTTCGAGTGTATGGATGACCAATTCTTGATATGCAGAGACTGATGGATAAAAATTAACAAAATTCTAAGCCCCACAAAAAATATACTGATTTGACATTTTTGGTATTCTACAGCTCCTAAAACTCGCTACACCGCCTAAAACTTGTTGCCAAAATATTTTCCAGAAAGAAATCATCTGCTTTAAGGGTTTGTGTGCACATTTACAGTGATAAAATAAATTGAACATGAGAATTTACATATCTCATTCTTTTATTATTAAACATGCGAATAATGGTACTTATAATCACTCGCAATAAGTTGCATGCTTGCGTTTAGAAACATAGTGTGATATAATTTATATTTTAATAATACATGATTTGTTTACGATTAATGTATAGGGGTTGTCACCTTGTATTGAAAAGTTGTAATGTTGATTGATTAACTATTCAAATTTGTGATTTGTCCTTATGAAATAAATAGTTAAACTTAATACGATACTTTCAACATTTGAAGTAAGTGTTTGTATTTTTTTTTCAAACTCATTTTTAACCACACGGTCTTCCAATTAAATAATTTTATACGTAAATCTTTAACTTTCTTTACTTTTTAACTATACATTTTCCAAAATATCACTATTACAAAATCTATTTTTCAAAAAATGAAAATCAAACAAAAACCCTAATTCTTTATACTGTCCAAATTTTGAGAGAAAAAGAGAAAATTATTTTCTTTTTCTCTTCATCTATCTAGTCTGAAATTAATTTCTTAATTTAATTAAAAACAGGTGTCTACATGCTGGTGTAATCTTGACTTTGGAGAATGTCATAGAAAACTTAAATTTTTGAAGTCTCAAGTTCTTGAAATTAAAATCTGAAAGTTTGTGATCTACAAAATTGAGAGTTCGTGATTCAAATCCAATCAATATCTGATTATTGAAGTCGGGTAAATTCTAATTATTTATTTATTTATTTTTATTATAACATACATGTGAACAGTTACTAACGAACTTGACTTTTTGAATAAAAGAAAATCTTCATTTTCGTGTAATACAGAATTATTTTTGCAGGTACCATGACAGAGTGCAATTGGATTGCTAATGTTGTACTCTTGGAATTTTTTGATGCTGAAAACTTGGAATAAATATTGGCTTGGGTCATTAGTTTTTAATTTAATTCTTGAGTCACAAATAATTGTTAATTTATTGCTTAAAAATGCTTTAAATTGTCTAAAATATTATCACTCTAGATATCATGGCATATATTTTCGTTTGAGACATCAATCGTGAAACTATAAATAAGATGCATATAATCTGACACTAGTTTTCATTGATTAATGTAATTTAGAATAATTTTTTTTGGAAATAGAAATTCGTAACAATAAATTATATGGTAATTTAATAAATATGAAAAATTGGTAATTATGTAAAATTAAAATCCACCATTTTGAAATATTGAGTGGAAGAGGACATTTATTTAAATAAAAAACAGTGGTCTTGCTTTGTCAATCCATAAGTAAAGTAATGTACTTACATCGTACTGGTAATGCAACGAACTCCCTATAGAATGGTTGCGTAGTTTGAATTCCTCTATGTTAAGACAATCTTAATTGAATGTAATTTGGTGGCATCCATAGATGTAGGAATCATTCTCAAATATCTAATGATCTAGATAAATGTTACACTCAAATCAAGATTATCTATGAACCTTCTATATGTGAACTTTTGTAAGCTTGCATTNGCATGCACATAATTTGACTATAAAACCAGTCAAAGGCTCTATTTGCTTTACTTTTTCAGTTATGAAACCCAAAGATTTAGGTCACCCAAAAGTTCATGTCGAGTATATTCCTAGAACTTGCTACTTGAGATTTGTGTATTTAGACGGTAGAGTTCGGTATGAACGAAAATGAAAAGGTCATGGTCAAGAAGAAGAGGAATAAGACAAGGAAAATTTTATTGGTATCTAGGGTCGTCTCAAAACCTAACTATTCTTTGGAGTAGCTCAATCCTTTTATGTTGTATATTTACAACAATGTGTAACAATCTCATGCACGCATCTAACATCATGTAGAACTTCTATTTGCATTTCTATAGCAATCTCCTATCCAAAGAAGCATTACATACTTGTGTGGCATACGTGATCAACAAGACTCCCCTCAATCATCTTATATCAATCTAGAAGGATCATGTTACTCCTCGCCACCGCCCATGTGAAGACATTGAGTCGGATCTAACAATCAACAAAGACTCAATTGGTCAAAATGATGAAGTCAAAGAAGAAGCTGATTTCATTGGTCCGAAATTCTTATATAGCCGAACCCCTATTTCTACCCGAAGCTTTCTTTGGCCGAAGCACCCTCTTTGTTCGAAACTCTCTTTTAGGCTGAATCACTTGTTGTCTTTTAAGGGATCCACAGACAATTTCTAGGAATTATTGATATAACGTTCATATTAGTGAATGTTAGGATTGTCAGCCTCGGATGTAGGGCGGGTAACCCGTTGTCAATGATTTAAATGTACGGCAGACAGAATTCAGCCAGGGAAATGAGACCACATTGTTCTGATCCAACGACTACCACGTCGGTTAGAACTATAAATAAGCAACTCTTGTAATTCATTAGAGGATGATGCAAGTCTCTGTACTTGAAACCATACTCAATTTTCACTGTCTCATTCCCTATTTATATTTATTTACTTGAGTTTAGCTTACTTCTACTTTAGTTGAGTTGTTTATGATTATTTGTTTATATGCAATCATCTTCGATATTGCCAATACTTGAATATGTTTGTCTCGCATCGTAGAGTATCTCCCACGTCCATACACGCCATTCCTTCCGTTTGAATCTCCGGTCAAAATGTGTTGAAATTTACTTGCATTGAAGTGAGTGAGTTCAACATGTGTTGTTCACGTAACCATTACAAAAAATAGGTCAACAGATCACATACTCCATCGATGTTCATCTCCACCCCATGAAACCTGTGTTACCGTGGAGGTTTCTACCTTAGGAGTTCGATCGTCATGAAACTTCATGTCATCGCTATCAAGTGGGGTCACAACTTAGTTCACATCTTCTACACAATTTGAGGATTCATTTGTGAATCTACTTGACTAAGCCCATATTCTGTTTGACTAAACATATTAATAAAAATCTAAGTTCAAATTGTGAACTTTTGTAAGCTTGCATTATTCCCTTCCCACAATGGGTATAAATAGTT
>OU503058.1:10369506-10382005 GCA_912172775.2 Fraxinus pennsylvanica
TAGAAGAAAAGTTAGAACATGATGAAAATATAAACACATCAATTAAAGAGCTTGATAAAAAATTAAAAAGATATGTTAAAGACTACTCTAACATACTACAACTTAGAATGAAATTATATGTTAAAATCCAAGAAAGAAGAAATACTAACCTTTAATTATTTATGATGTCTAAACTAATATTTTTATATATGAATTTATCAAAAAATAAATTTATTTAAATATAAGAGACTAATCTCTAAAATTATTCATAAAGAAGGGATATATCTCGTAATAAATAAAAACCTATATCATTAAGGATAAAATAGACACTTCTATAAAAAGCTTGAAAGGCTTGGTCAACAAGGCCAATTTGAATAATGCCCCGCATAGTAGGTAAAATGTAAAATTAAGGGTTTATCAAACAAAATATGAAAAACCCACACTACTACCGTCGTCGCTGCAACCAAGCTCCATGCCATCACTGCAGCCAAGCCTCTCAACCCACTTCTGTAGTCAAGCCTCCCAGCCCCATACCATAGAGAAGTCCCAATAGCCTTACCCACCCATTACCACAACTAAGATGACAGAGAAAAAAGGGGGCTTGAATAGAGAGGGAGAGGAGGCGGTGAAATGAGGCTAGGGATTTGGAAATTTTAATTGAAAAGAGANGAAATGAGGCTAGGGATTTGGAAATTTTAATTGAAAAGAGAAGGAAAATCAGACATTTGGATAAGGATAAGTTAAATGTTTCAACACCCACCAAACTTTATCTACTATGACGGCTTACTCACCGAACTATAAACTTTTGCACTCTATCACTCATTGGATGGATTCCGTTTCACTTTTTGCCTACGTAGATGACGGAAATCAAGCAAACAGGTCCAACCAGATTTTTGCAAACTGGACAGTATTCTGTTCAGTTTTCTGCTTCATTTATGGTCAAGTTCCAGCCAATTTTTCACCAATTGTTTCACAGATTTCTCAACAACACAAGCTCTGGTACTATTTATTAGCAGAAACACCGAGAAATCTTGAAATTAGGCTCAATAAAACCAACAAACAAACACCAACTGAGAAGGTTCAACCCACAACTACACCCACTTGGTTGCCACAAGTTTCTAACGCACAAAGGATCAAGGTGGTGTAGCAATTGTTGGAATTTAGAGAATGAATAAAAGTGACTTTTGTATCACTTTCAACCAAATATTTGGACTTGATCATATAGTTAAATTATGAATATAAATAGACTAACTTGTTCTACTTATCGAGTAGATCGTCGTGGTATATTTGAATCTCAAAACCAATTCTGAATGAATGGAAAGTTGTGATCCAAAATTGGATAGAAAAGAGGATGCACGGGCCGAAAAATGACTCTCTATCGATCGCATATCGCTCAAGCGATAAGACTGTCGCTCGAGAGACAGCCTAACAATAAAAAGGTATTACTGTCAATAGAGCGAGAGGCCACTACAGGCTAGCGACAATAAATGCTGCGACCTTTGGCAAAGGTTGCTGAGTTTGGTAGGGATGGGCATGGGTTGGGTTGGATCGATTTTTGCCTCAACCCAAACACAACCCAACATGATCGGTTTGATCAAAATCTAACCCAACCCAACCCCCGTGTAAATGTTGAAACCCAACTCAATCAAGTATCGGTCGAGTTTGGTTGAGTTGGTCGGTTTGGGACGACTTGTTAACAAAAATTAAAGTTATCCAATTTCTATTATACTAAATTCGAATATACAAGATTAAATAGTAAGTAAACAAATAAATAAAATTATATATTATCTTATTCAATCCTTATTAGTCGAGCCTATAAAGAACAAAGTACATTTTTTTCGTTTATTATTATTATTTTTAAAGTAAGCATGTCAGATCGGGCGGGTTTATTCGATTTTCATAGGGTTAACCCATAATCCGATCCAACCCAACCCAACCCAACCCGCCACACAGCAAAAAAAATCGAACTCACTTAAAATCAACAAAAAAGTCGACCCAAATTGGTCGGGTTGATTCGATTTGGGCGATTTTGACGAGTTCGGTTGAATTTTGTCCACCCCTAGTAGTGGGCGCTGATTTATGTTTTGAGGCAACTGATATTGCTAATCACAATGGCACCGTCTCCACTGTCGTTGTGCCTTGTTAGTGCAGATTCAGGCGCTGCCGTCTGCAAATTGGGATGGCACCTTCTGATGTTGCCAATGTCTGTATAGGGCTATTGCCGGCATCACCCAAGAATATTTTTGTAGGTTTTTTTGATTCAATCATGCTACAAGTACAATTTTTTTTACAACAAGTTTGACAATGTGCCACATGTGGAAGGCTGATTGGCCAGTTTTTAGACACCACACACTTTCCCGCCCATTCGAATTTGAATTAACATTGATTGTCAAATACTCTACAAGTATAAGTTTTTTGACATCAAGTTTGACATTATGCCACGTGTTGAAGGTTGAGTGGCCAGTTTTTAATCACCACTCACTTTCCCGCCCATTCGAATTTGAATTAACATTGATTGTCAAATACATTGTCAACTAAACATTGTACACAAAGCATTGGGTGGCTAATTGTAGGCGAGGACCTCTGTTGCATTTGATAAATTGTAGGCCTCTTTGTGCAATTAGTTCAGGGGTCAAGTTTTTTTATTTTAAATTAAAGGGCATGCTTTTAATTTAAAATAAGTAGTCAATTTGCAATTATTAAAGGAATTGCTTTCTCTACAATTTGAGAAATAAGAGGAGTGAATGTATAATTTTAAAATGGGTCAAATTGCAAAATTTCTAAAGGTGTTTGACCTGTATTTTCCATTTTATCCGAATTAAGATTTTATTTAAAATTGGCACTTTTTAATTTTTATTTTTTTGTTAATGTTGGATTTTAACTTAAATAATAAACTTTAACCTATATGAATTTTATTTTATTTAGAAATTTTATATTAAATTAAAATGTTAATTCAATTGTAATTAGAGTTGAATTATAATTTGATATTTAATTAGAATTTGATTTTTATTAAATTATCTCAACCTAAAATGTTCTTGGAATTAGAATTGAACTTTAATTTGATATTTAATTAGAATTAGAATTTAACTAAATAATTTAATTTTAATTCGGTATTTTTAAAGTTTAATTTTAATTAAATTAAATAAACCCTCTTATTAAATTAATTGATCATTTAATTATTTTTATCCATTTGTCTAAATTAATTTAGAAGACCTTAATTGTTAGAAACTTGAAATATATTTAAATATAATGTTAAATATTATATATAAATGTATTTATGTGATAAATGTATATTTAGTAGAAGATTATAGACTCAACTATATAAATGAATTGAATTGTTAGTTTTAATTCTTATTGTATTTTGAGCAAGCAGGTTCTCATTTATTTTGAACATGCAAGTCCATTGTAATTATTATTGACATGTGTTTCCAATTCATTTAGGTCTGCGTACCAATTAGTATAAAATACATGTTGCAACTGAATTAACTGGAAATGCAAGAAAAGGAGGAGACCATAGACATGAAAATTGTATGATCAAATGTTATGTTCCCTAAGAACTGACCAACTAATCTTCCTTGTGACTAACTACAACCCAACAACACTTTCCCTAATTTCTACCTAGTTTGTTTGTATTTTATTTTATTATTATTATTTTTAAAAAAACCAGATAAAATAATAAATTTTAATTTTTGTTCTAACAGATAAAGAAAAAACCGTACAAACAATAAATCTAACATTTTAACGGTCAAATATATATAAAACTGTGAATCAGGAACCTAGAACTCAATAACATATGATGCTGGTATCCTCTTCCTTGAGTTGCAACTCTGCCAACATTTGATGACCAGAAATGAAATTTAAGCCCAAAATTGATATAGATTAAAATTCTAATTTTAATTATATATTTCATGACAACCACAACTTTTCCACCACACATTTCTTCAAATTCAATAAAAAATCTACTAAAAATTTGATTTTAATCCCCACTAAACAAAGGCTTAGTTTCAGATTAAAGTAACCCACTTTGCTAATAAAGATTGCAGGTTTGATAAGCAAAGCTTGAAATTAAGCAGAAGTAACTGTTACGTAAATCTTCGCTTATAAACACATTTGGATAGGTTACCTTTACTTTGAAAAAGTAACATATTTTGTGGTAGATGTAATACCACAGAACCCCTGAAAACAAACTGTACAAAGATATCAAATTAAGAAACTCCTGAACCTTCAAACAAACAAAGATTACCCTAAACAGCGTGTTATGCAACAGTTACACCTAGCACTAAATCTACAAAGTTTGATAAACACATTAACATCTTTATACATCAGAGGAATTACACAACATTTTGCACACATCAGATTCAGAAATCTCAACAGATTGTTAAAGATCAGATCAAAGTTCGACTACTGAGAGAAATATGACATGGCTCGTCGAAAATCCAAAGATTTGAGAGGTGATTCTGGGAAATGCTGAGTACCCGGCATCAATAATCCTCGATGAGGCATAAATACCTGTGGTTGATTGCTGATTGCTGGGTTCTCTCCAGCTTTTGACGAAGTGACTTCTTTCTTTTTCTTCACAAATTCAAAGAACTCTGCAACTTGGCGAGCATATCTTCACAAGTGAAAGAATGCCAAACTGATTAGATATCCCCTTTAAGATGTTAAAAAACATAAAACACTAAATCAAGTAATGAGAAATCAGTAAGGAAACATACGGGAGAAAACTAATTACTTTCCAAAGAAGCTTCAAAATCAAAATATATGTTAAACTAGATGTCTCTTTCTAACGTGTCTGGACTAGCAGTCATCGTGTTCAAAAAACAAAATTACTGCTCTTAAGAGAGATGCATATTGAAAACATTTCAAGTTCCAAAAAGTAAAGAGAATGAAAAAACAAAAAAAATGTGGAAAAAGATTCCGAAGCATTTTTAAATTGAATCTTAGAGTTGTCACTTTGTAATAGGTCAGCATAAGCAAAAATTTAAGGTTCCGCAACAACTGTTGATCTCCACTGCAGGTGAAGAAAATAGTATGATTTTAATGTTACACCAACTAGTACATGAGAGGCTCAGAATTCACTCCAAAATCATCAAGAATATTTTGTCATATAGCCAATTTCACTAATGTAAGCTTCATACACTTGACTCATAAAAAATAAAAACAAAAATAAAAAAAGCCCATTCAAGAAATTCACATGTTTGTCCACATATAAGAAGAGCATATTATAAGACTAAAGAACGCCAAATCCAAGAACAGCACGCTATTTTGTAAATAGGACTTCTTACCATATCAGTAAAATAAAACAAAAAATTTAGAACAGGGGAAGTTGACATACTGCTGCTTAGCTTCCATATCTCTGCTAAAATCAATGTCTGGCTCACAGTCGAGAACCAAGGCAGGAACCTGCTCATTACAAAACAGAGGCAAGTCAAAAGGTTTGCGTATCACACTGGTCACTTCAAAAAGAATTTGACAGATTAACATAATACCTTTTGGATGCTTGAGTGCATATGATCGCCATCCAAATAATAAACACGGTCCCTTATATGTGGATGCAAAGACCAGTCAGCATCCTGTGGTAGCTTGCTGACAGATAAAACCCCATGATTTCCACTTTGGAACGGGAAAAGCCAACTTTCATGCTTCTCATGCAAATCCTGCAGATATTCTAGAGAGACTCCACCTTCCTCTGCTCTCTGACGCAGCATCATACGCTTGTGGCAAGTATCAGGGCTTGCTCTTAGGTAGATAAAACCGTCAGGAATAAGACCAGGCAAACTTGAAACAACCGGATCAAACCATGAGTCATAAATGCTGATCTCCATCTCATTCATCCATTTTGCCTCATGAACAGCTCTCACAAAGACCTTCATCATACAAGAATGACAAAATTAATCAGCTGCATAAATCCAGTAACCATGTTTGCATGTCTTCTCTCTTATAATATTGGCAAAAGAGAAAAGGTAATAAATGTTAAGTACCAGATTTCTACCAATATATTTTGAACATTATCATAATAGTAATGTTCTGATATTGAAATTATTATCAAAAGTTTCTGATATAATTACCATAATAAACAAAATGCAGAACTTCAAAGATGTTATGACATACTTTCTGAAGTTGAAAAATACATTAGGCCCTTGTTTGGTAAGATTTTTTCATAACAGAAAAGTGAGTTTTTTAAAGAATGTGTGATTAAAAAATAAAGAAAAGTTATATCCATTTGTAAAATTATTTTATTGGGAGTACGTGTGTTGAAATGAGTTTGGGGAAAAAAAGTTCTAGATAATGGGGACCAAACGGGGGCTAGATATGGTTAGAAAGTATAGTGAGTAGGACATACCATCCTATCACTGAAAACACTCCTTTCCATAAGTCTGAGTGGCTTAATACCACCAGATGACTCCCTCTCCTGCATAACTCTTGTAACAAACACATAGTTTTGGAAGGTATAGGCATATCTCTCTGGCTCAGCATAAAATGCATCTAATATGTTAAAGTGGTCTGGACCCACATTCTGCCACTTGTCAACGGGTTCAGGAACAATCTCCACAAGATCTCTAAGCTCCAGTGTTTCATTGGCTATTCTCTGCAAGAACGTGGTCTTCCCAACACTGATATTTCCTTCAACACAGAATGTGAGTCTCTTCTTATGGGAAGGCTTAATATCAGAATCTGAATTCTCCTTCAGCTCTTTATCCACGGTCTCTTTGATGAACGTAGTTATGCTTTCTGCATGGTTTCTATGTATGATTCCAACCGAACTTTGTAGAAATTCAACCATTTTCTGACTGGATTTCCCAAAAAACTGCAGCAAGCAAATACAAACTCATCATAAAATGGCTACACGATGTGTATAGTTGTGTATATTGTACATATCCATTGATATAACCCTCTGAGGAGACTAAGCCTCAATTTGGAAAGAATTTATAAATATATTGTTGGATAAATGGATACTACTTGTGAGTCTATTGGATTGCGTGGCTGAAAATCAAGTTTGATCAATTTATCTCTTAAGCCAAGCACTTCCACCTACATTTTAATTAAAAACTACAAAATAGAGATAAAAAGCTGCTAAGCTATGACACATCGCCTAGCATTAAGACTTGCAAATCAAAGCAAGTACTAGCAGTCCAATGAAAAACATCAATGGGGAGAGCGCATGAAAGAAATCAAGGCCTGCCCACAAAATGTAATAACGACACAGCAACCATTTATGGTCGTCAAGTCATCAACACAAACTCCAGCAATAATTAAAACTCCTCTCAATTTTCCCTTTCTTTTACATGTCAGTAAAATAAAACTATGTATGTGCATTACAACTATTATCTAACTCCGCATACAAAAATAAGGTTTGAATCTTAAGAGGATGCAATATACATAGATAATACGTACCCATACATCCAATGAAACACAAATGCATACGTTTCCTCTCATAGCAGCAACTCAAAACGCACCCATATATGCAGATATTTGTCCATATACAAGCCAGCATCAAATACAAAAGTATATTAAAGAGTACATAGTTATACCTTATCTTTATAGAGCTGTTTAAGCTGATCAACACCATCAAAACCCTTCTCTACCAGCTTCCTTAAATTCCTCGGTCCCACTCCAGGTATTGTCAGCAAGTCCGGGGCCCCAACTACCAGCCCGTCTCCAACTCCACCACTAATCCTCTGCCTTCTCAGCACTCTAACTTGCCTCTCCTCCACGCCTTTTCCGTTCTCCAAATTGTCCACTCCCTTTGCCTCTGTGACCGCAAACTCACCGCCCTTCTCCGAGTTCCCGGCCAGCGTCCTAAACCATAGAGCACGCGACCCACTCTTATTACTATACCTACTCTCCTTCGACAAAACCCAAGCCCTCGATGGAACTGCATTACTCTCCCCTTTAATACAACTATCATTTTCATCAACACACCTGCACATACGATGATTGTTTGCCAGTTTCATAAACTTGAGGTTCTTGGCCGCTACGATGGATATGGGGTTTTCAGGACGGTGGTAGAGGGGGTGGTGGAGGGAAGCGGCGGATGAAGGCATTTTAACACTGTTTCGGGTTTTGTAAAACCCTTGAGTGATACAGCAGGGTAGAGAGAGGGAAGAATTAACGGATAGAATTGGGGGGCCAGATGAGCTTCTGCGGAGCAGCTTCTGCATCACTCTGGTGCATTTCACAACCACAAACTACAGATACAAGCGTTTGCATATAAGTATTTGTACATGTGTATATGTGAATACATAGATACAAGCTTGATTTTCGAAGGGTGGGGGGGTGGGGGGGTGTATGGTTTGTGGCTTTTGAGAGGGTTTTTGGGGGAACGTGAAGCATATGGCTGGAGTTTTTGGGGTTGAAGACAGGAGGATTTGAAATTATTTAGGGAAAATTGCACCATTAGTCATAGAGCTATTGCCTTAGTACCTAAATCGATCCCAATCTCTGAAAAGGTACAAGTTTGTCAACAACCTTGTATTTTAGTCCGTGCTAAAAGAAGTAAATAGTTGAATCCTGAAATTGAACTCATTTTGGTCATTGGAGACTTATAGTACAACTATTGTTCCTCTGCTAAGTTTGTCATCAACCTTGTATTTTGTCTGTGCTAAAAGATGTAAATTGTTGAATCCCCTGTATTTGAACTCATTTTGGTCATTGGAGACTTATTGTACAACTATTGTTCCTCTACCTCATAGGCTAATCATATGACAGCTAGCTAAACAAAATGTCACGCAAGGTCAACATTCCACTTTGCACTGCCTCTTACGCATCTTCTTAGACAATTAGATCATGTCTTTGGACGTCTCGTCAATAATATTATTGTTCGAGATGAGTCACCACCTCTCTGCTGCAGCATATATCCAAGGTGAGGGGCATTTGCCACAAGCCTCACCTTGGTCAAGTTGTACACATTATACTTGATTGATTGATAGCTCTGTAGCAACTGCAGCCCGTAAGTTTGTCATCAACCTTGTATTTTTGTCCGTGCTAAAAGATGTAAATTGTTGAATCCTGTATTTGAACTCATTTTGGTCATTGGAGACTTATTGTACAACTATTGTTCCTCTGCCTAATAGGCTAATCATATGACAGCTAGCTAAACAAAATGTCACGCAAGGTCAACATTCCACTTTGCACTGCCTCTTACGCATCTTCTTAGACAATTAGACCATGTCTTTGGACGTCTCGTCAATAATATTATTGTTCCAGATGGGTCACCACCTCTCTGCTGCAGCATATATCCAAGGTGAGGGGCATTTGCCACAAGCCTCACCTTGGTCAAGTTGTACACATTATACTTGATTGATTGATTAATAGCTCTGTAGCAACTGCAGCCCGAAATATATAAGCTTGTAGATGCAGAAGGGGAACCCTTGAAACACACTTGGAACACAAAAACATCAATGGAGGTACTACTAGTAAGCTTTATAAAGAGGAAGTTAATTTTTTGTTCTTTCAATTAAAGCAAGGTACATTCTGCCATGTAAAATAGGACATACGATGAAGAGTTTCCTTTATTAGTTCAATCAAGACGAAGTACACTACACCGTGTAGTCTCTAAATGTAATCGGTTCATGAATCTTAGTGAAGCATTTTTTCTTTTCGACCGCCAACATCTACTTGGAAATCGATCAAATCACCGAACATTATTAATAAGTAGGCACAATTAGTTCATCGATATGACCAATTGCCAATGAACATCCTAACTCTATAACAAGTAGGTCTAATTGGTGTCTTTACCGAACTACTTGCCAGTGAACCTTTTAACTCTAAGTAGGTGCAATTGGTGCGACAAAATGCCATTGCTAATGAACCTACAAATTCTTTTATTAAGTAGTTTCAGTTGGTGCTTTGACCAGATCAACTATCAATGAACATACTAACTTATTAAGCCTCCGTTTGGTTTATCTAAATATCATATTTTTAGTAAATTTTGTAAAAAAATTGATGAAATACATAGTTGAAAAGTTAATAAAAGTTGTGATTTATATGAAATGTGTGTTTAAAATTAATTATTGACTTTGATTTAAATTTTTATCAGACGTTTTAGCTAACTCAAACCAGAGCTAAGTATGAATAATTGGTATCCAACGAACCTACTAACTCTATTAATTAGTAGGTACATTTGGTGCCTTGACCAGACCAATTGCTAATGAACATACGGAATTTTGATTGTAAGCAAGCAAGTGAAACAAGGGTTCATGAGCAAAATCCAAAAACACGAAACAACAAAACTACATTAACAAGTGAAATTAAATTATATTGCACAAATAGGGGAAAAAAATGCTGAGGTCCGCAAGATTTGCAAAATAAGGAAGGATCATCTTCGAAGGGATAAATGAAGTCTTAAGCTGTAAGGGTATACTCAATCGGCCTTGCTACTTGTACATCACATTGTACATCGGGGTGTACACCCCCCTCACATAAGGGTAAGACCCGCTTAGATTAAAAAATAATTTATGCAATGGGTCCCAAACCCCATGTGAGATGGATGTAGTTCCTTATGTACAAATTGTGATGTACAAGTAGCATTTTTGATACTCAATAGATGGAGCCTCGAGAAAAAAATCATATTTCTCAGTAAATATGTATAAATGGAGAATTATAACTATTTTCAAACTCTCCAATCACTTATTTTTCAATTCATATATTTTTCTTATCAAGAAGTAATTGAAGTTTTTGGTAACTTTAAAATAGCCTGTTCATTGAATTTGTTTGATTCGTTTAGATAATGTAGTCATTATCTCTCTCGAACAAGTAATCCCCGATTTATATCATATGAACATGTCTTGAATTTTTATGCTTCTCAGGTGAGATTAACTCATTCTAAACAAAACATAAAAACAAAAAATGTTTATTTTCATGGTGGTTCTGAACCTAGTTAGCATTTATTACCACGTCAAGTCACATAATGTCTTACATTTGAGTAATGCTATGCAGCTTCATTGAGATTATAACTCTAATTTAGATGGTGATAGATGGTATGCTAAACGAAAAATGAAATTAAGGGGATGGTGACACCCACTTAATAGCTCTGTAGCAACTGCAGCCCGAAATATATAAGCTTGCAGATGCAGAAGGGGAACCCTTGAAACACACTTGGAACACAAAAACATCAATGGAGGTACTACTAGTAAGCTTTATAAAGAGGAAGTTAATTTTTTGTTCTTTCAATTAAAGCAAGGTACATTCTGCCATGTAAAATAGGACATACGATGAAGAGTTTCCTTTATTAGTTCAATCAAGACGAAGTACGCTCCACCGTGTAGTCTCTAAATGTAATCGGTTCATGAATCTTAGTGAAGCATTTTTTCTTTTGGACCGCCAACATCTACTTGCAAATTGATCAAATCACCGAACATTATTAATAAGTTGGCACAATTAGTTCATCGATATGACCAATTGCCAACGAACATCCTAACTCTATAACAAGTAGGTCTAATTGGTGTCTTTACCGATTGACAGTGAACCTTTTAACTCTAAGTAGGTGCAATTGGTGCGACAAAATGCCATTGCTAATGAACCTACTAATTCTTTTATTAAGTAGTTTCAGTTGGTGCTTTGACCAGATCAACTATCAATGAACATACTAACTTATTAAGCCTCCGTTTGGTTTATCTAAAAATCATATTTTTAGTAAATTTTGTAAAAAATTGATGAAATACATAGTTGAAAAGTTAATAAAAGTTGTGATTTATATGAAATGTGTGTTTAAAATTAATTATTGACTTTAATTTAAAATTTTATCATACGTTTTAGCTAACTCAAACCGGAGCTAAGTATGAATAATTGGTGTCCAACGAACCTACTAACTCTATTAATTAGTAGGTACATTTGGTGCCTTGGCCGGACCAAATAGAAGAAAAAAAAATAAAAAATAAAAAAAAAATCAGTTGAAGTCTGCAGGAGGATCTTGTTGCTCATCAATTGACTCTTCGTCGTCCTCAAAAATAAAGTCGAAGCTAAGGTCCGGGTAAAAGTCCTTGCTCATCCTTAGACTTGACTTTGTCCTTGTGCTTCGAGGCAACAATGTCCATATTACTCACGACCATGTATTCACGACTATAATCCAAAGTCCATATTAGATCATGTAGTCATTCTCTCTCTCGAACAAGTAATCCCCGATTTATATTTTCTATATATTAAAAGTGGCTATGTAACGGAATTTCTTATTTTTAACGGAAAAACTAACGAAATTTGTTGTTTTAACGGACTATGTAACGGAATTTCTTGTTTTAAACGGGTAACTGCACCTTCTTTTAGTGTTTTTATCATAACTTTGTATTTCGATATCCGATTGAGGCGATTCAAAATGCGTTGGAAAGCTAACTCATCTGGCTACAACTTTGATTCGACATAATTCTCCAATTCAATCACTTTCTATGCCACAAATAGGTTTCAATATGAGACTAAAACATCGGAGCATAACTTTTCGGTTGGAAATTGATTTGTGATCATCTTTTGACTAAATTTGATTCTATTGACGTCTTCCTTTATCCAATTGACTCCGAGCACTCTCAAA
>OU503058.1:10382092-10470247 GCA_912172775.2 Fraxinus pennsylvanica
TTGCACCTAGTCATATGAACATGTCTTGGAATTTTTATTGCTTCTCAGGTGAGATTAACTCATTCTAAACAAAACATAAAAACAAAAAATGTTTATTTTTTAATTATAGTGAAAATCAAGTCCAGTTAATTTTCATGGTGGTTTCGAACCTAGTTGACATTTATTACCACATCAAGTCACATAATGTCTTACATTTGAGTAATGCTATGCAGCTTCACTGACATTATAACTCTAGTTTATATGGTGATAGACGATATGTTAAATGAAAGATGAAATTAAGGGGGTGTTTGTTTCTGATTTTGAGAATTGATTCTCAAATCAATTCTCATTTTCAACCACACATTTTTCAATAAAATAATATTTTCCATCACATCAATAATTTTTTCTTCTTTTTCAACCACACATTTCCCATCATAGCACTATTCANATAAAATAATATTTTTCATCACATCAATAATTTTTCTTCTTTTTTAACCACACATTTCCCATCATATCACTATTCAAAATCAATTTTTTCCCAAAAATCACTACCAAACAAGTACAACATATTATTTCATCTGTAAAAATGTCAGAATACTCACATGGGGGTGGACCCCCATGTGAATAAAATATTATTATAAAAAATGGGGCCCACCCCATGCGTGTGTTCTGTTATTTTTACATATTTTTTTCTATAACAGTAGCATTGTTCTTTTTTCATTTAATCGACTCAAGGGTAGTCAAATGAATTATAATTACAATTTGAACTCCCAAAAAGTAAAGGAGTGTCTTTGAATTCGTAAGAAATTTGCTAGTCTATGTAGTGTTTAACTCCATCTTTTAAGTCCTAATTTCATCTTTATAGTGATGCTATGCTTTCCTTAAATTCTATACGTAGTGAATAGATTTCTGTAGTAATAATGTCGGGTTCTTTTAAATCATGAGCTGACTTAACTAAAAAGCAAGAAATTTAACCCCTGATTGATATAGATTAAAATCAAGTTTTTAATAAATTTTGATAAAAGTGATAAAATGTGGAATTGAAAAATTGTGGATTCCATCAAATATATAATTAAAATTAATTATTGATTTTGACTTAAAATTTTAATTTGATTTTAATTCAAACAAAACGGGGACTTTGTATCGAGTTAATTAAATGATTAATCACCAATATTTATATTTGGCTACTTGTTTATTCAAAAATAAAAGGTTGTTGCTCACTCACTTTTACATAATGTTCTCATTTATCATCTATCTAAATCTCGTTCGTCCACGTGGCGAAAAAAATTCTTACACGAAGGATGGAATCACTAACATTTACATTTGATTATTGCTTGTCACTCAAAATTAAATGACATTTACCTTTGATTACTGTTTGCTCACTCAAAAATAAAAGTTTATTGACTGCTCACTCATATTTACACAATGTTACTCATCTATCATCAATCTCAATTTTGTTTTGAACTATACCATTCGTATATTGAATTTGTACATCATGCTTGACACTTGCATAATTGTCAAAAATTGATTGGATGGAAAAATAGTTTATTTTTAAACGGTCAAATAACAATTTGTCACGTAGATGAATGTAAATAAGAGTGTACACTAAAGTATACACCGTGATTGCTTTTTTATACAGTCCAATTTGTCTATATGATTTTCATGATTTTTGGATTGATTTTTGCAAATTACGTTGCTCAATCTATCTCTTTTTTCTTGTAGAAAGTTTTATTTTTCGATTTTTATTGTCCGGTCTGTTTTTATATTTTTCTTGATTTTTATTTTATGAAATTCGCAAATTACTTTACTCGCTATATTTTCTTCAATTTCTTCCTTATACGAATTCTATCAACTAATAATTATTTTTCTGAAATTATTTTCATTTTTTATTGTCGAGTCCGCTTATATGATTTTTATTTTCCTTATTTTTAATATATTTTATTTTTCTCAAATTATTTTTTTATTTATGTTAATTGTTTCTTCTAGGAATTTTTTTGATATTCTTTTTACAAATTCTTTCACTTTAATGTTTCTTCTACATTTTTTAAATTTGTTTTCCTATTTTTCATGATAAAATAAATTTTTATTTTCTACTTGACATGTTAGAGAATCCAAGAGCAAATGCAAAGCCATCTTAAGCATAGGTCTTAGAGCTGTCTGTAGATCGGTTCGGTTCAATTTTGAAGAGACCTGAACTGACCCAAAATTTTCGGGTATTTAATAAATGGAAACGTCGGGTCCAAATATAATTATGGAACCGTTCGGTTCGGGTCGGGTCGATTCGGTTCCGTTCGATTCCATACCATAATTAATTTTTTTAATGTTTGCAGCAACCCTACATAAATACTACTAATGACATTTCATTTATAACTTTTATCAATTAATGTAANTAATTAATTCAATATAAAAAATAAAAAATTATTTAGTTTCGGTTTTTATTCAGTTCTTGATCTAGACCCGACACCCGACCCAAACACATCGATTCTCGATTCGGGTATTTAATTTATGAAGAACAGCTCGATTCGAGACTTTTGGACACCCCTAATAAGTCTAAGGTGATCATCTATGATTTTGTGTTATCACAATGTCCAAAATCACGAAAATAATATAAATTGGTTGGATAATAAGAATCGAAAATAAATTTTTTAGAAGAGAAAAATAGGAAAATAGAGTGAGCAAAGTAATTAGCAAAAATCAATCCAAAAATTATGAAAAACATATATAAAAAAAATTGAATGGTATAAAAATTAAATTGAAATAGATGATGGATGGGTAACATTGTATAAATGTGAGTGAGTAATTGATATCCTTTTAGTTTTGCATTAGCAAGCGGTAATCAAAACTCCATGTTATTTAATTTTTAACGAGCAAATAGTAACCCAAGTAAAATGTTAGTGATATAACTTTCAAATTTAACACAATTAATTGTTACATAGGATTTCATCCGTCACGTAGGATTTACGCGGATGGATGGATAACTTTATGTAAAAATGAGTGAGCAATCAATAACTTTTTATTTTCTAGTGAGCAAGTAGTAATCAAATGTAAGTACTGATAATTAGTTACTTAACTCGCTTCGTACCGCCAATAATAACTATGAGGGCTAGACAAAACTTCTGAACCGAACCTGATCGAATCAAATCGAATCAAGCGATTCTTCTTAAATAAAATACCAAACATGTATCAAAATCGAATAAGAACCAAATCTCCATAATTTTTTTTATTTTTTATATTAAACAAGTCAAATTATTTTAATTTTTTCTTGTTTTAATTAATTGAGTCCAAAAATATCAATTTTTTTAATTTCATTTGCCAACTTGTAATTAATTGGGCCCAAAATACAATTTTCCTGTTTTCAGCTCAAACTCAACTTTGTACTTCAAATAATCAAAATTGAGTGATTTTAGATTTTCTCAATCATTATGTCATTTCTCAAATAATTAAAGTTGAGGGGTTGCGCTTCTCTTCATCTTACCCCTATTCATTGAATTTCCTCCACTTTGATCAAGATAATTTATATACATCAGTAAATAAATCTTTTTAAAAAACTTTTTATTTGTATATTTTTAATTGAACTGCGTAACTTTGTAAGTGTTAATATAGTGTTGTTAAGATCGAATATATCATTAGTTGGATTAAAATGTTGTTATAAATGTTAAAAAATTAATTAAGGTACGAAATCGAATGAAACTGAATTGAACGGCTACGGTTGCATAATTAAATTTAGATCCAACGATTACATCTAACTAAATACTCGAAAATTATAATTAGATTCGATTATCTTTAAAATCGAGCCACTGTTTGGTCCGAATTGAAATTTGATTTTAATCCAAATTAAAATTAAATAATCAATATTAATCACATTTTTCATGAGTCCCGCAACTTTTCAACCACACATTTCAAAAATTTCTATCATAATTTATTAAAAATATAATTTTAATCACCATGAAATACCGTGCGAATCAAATCCAACCATGCCCAACACTAAACACTACAGCTATTCATGTAGAAATTTCTCTGTGGCAAGTGAGTTTGACACACGTACAGAGAGAGAGAAGGCCAAATCATGCGTCAAACTGTACCTACCTACGGAATAGAAGCTCCATCCTTAAAACACCTGTCTTTCTCACCGACTCAGTCAAATCCCCATCCCCCTCACCTCTTTTTTAACAGGTTACCTGCAAACTACAGTCTTATTTCTTCTCTTCTTCTTCTTCTTCATTTCTTCTTCTCTCTGAATCATACCTCGATAAGGAAAAACAAAAGGAAAATTGAGAAAAGGTGTTTTTGTGCTCCAATTTCTGCTTGTGGACTCCATAGAAGAAATTAAATGATGGGACGTTCACCTTGCTGTAAACTAGAAGCACACACCAACAAAGGGATATGGACTAAAGAAGAAGATGAGCTCCTTGTCAAGTACATCACCCTTCACGGTGAAGGCTGCTGGCGTTCCCTTCCTAAGGCGGCTGGTATTTACTAAAATAAATATATACTAAGAATGCAGGGAAACTTTTAACGCCCTAGGGTTTTCGTTTTGGATGCGTTCATCAAAATATTTGGAAATTTTGATCCCGCATATTATTGCAGAGTTCAACTAAAAATAAATTCAGTTGTAGAGTTAAATTTTGTATTTCTAGTATTATTTTTTGTCTTTTTCTACTACTGAAACATTAAACAAACAGTTGATAGAATATCTCTTGAGTGTGTTTGTGTGCTTTTAATGCTACAGAAATATTTATGCAGTTAATATATAAATGAATGTAAGTTTTTTATATTTTTCTTGTTGCAGGATTGCTCAGATGTGGCAAGAGTTGCAGATTGAGATGGATAAACTACCTGAGGCCTGACCTCAAGAGAGGAAACTTCACTCAAGAAGAAGATAAAATCATTATCAAGCTTCATAGCCTGCTGGGAAATAAGTATGCCCTCTTCTTTGGGATTAATTTTCGAACTCACGTGCACAAAATTTGTTTCTACACAAATAAAATGAATTTTCTCGGGATTATGCTACATGTACATAATTTTTTTACATAATCTTTTACACCCACTCACATTAGGAGGTGGGGATCACGAGCCGCTATTTTTAAATACACACGGGCCCACACACATTGTGAGGGGTACACCATTTGGTACCCCATTCGGTACATCCGGCATTTTCCATTTTCTCGGTCCTCATTTGGTCATGGTAGTTTGATATTTACTTTTGATAGACTTCACCCTTAAAATTGACTTATAAAATAGAGGGTCTTCAAAGGTTATTAGCCAACGAGAAGCCAGTAGCCTTCCTTCCGAATCGATGTCCATATTCATATTATTAGCACATGACTGAGATGTCTTGCCCACTGATGAGGTATTTTTAAAAAAAGATGAGACGCATTCTTGACGGCTCCACATGTCCTGTCCTTGGGCCTTGATAAAGGTGGTAAATCGCAGGTTATACCTCCAAGGATATAGGGTGGAAGACTGCTTGTATACTTTCACTTACCCAATGGCCAAATTTATATTTCAGAATTCGAACCTTTGACGTGACAGCTTCAAACAAAGTTGGAGTTTTTCCACCTTCCTCTTTTACCACTTGGAGATGTGCATTAGGTGCTCGATGAAGTATTTTAGACCTGACCTGTGAGGTGACATTGTTACATCTTGCCACATCACCGATGTACAAGATATTTTCTGTCAACTAGGAGACCCTCATTATTAGCAATGTGAACATAAAGTAGTCCTCTCCAAGTTATAGCCTCAATGACATTGATCCTCAATAAAAGGTGACTGTTGTGATCCCAATTTTTGCAAGTATGTTGTATAAAAATTATAAGTTAACTTTCTTTGACTTGCCGATGTAGGACGCAGTTGAAGTTATTAATTTGATTTCTGAGTAATACTTTTTCTTCCTCTATGACTCAACAACTTGGACAAATTTATAAAAAACAAGGGTACATATAACAAAGATTTCTACATTGGTGGGTATAGGGGGGATTGGGCTGTGCTACCGTCCGTCTGCTAGCCCAATTCACCTTTTTAAAAAAAAAAAAAATTAAGTGAAAACAATTTTTTTATGTGTAAATTTATTTATTTTTGAGTATTAGCCCATCTTAAATTTTTTCTTGGATCCGCCCTATATGCATAATTCTTGATTACAGATTGAGTACAAAACTCCTAATCTTTTACTGCTAATTTGTGTACAGGTGGTCCTTGATAGCAGGAAGATTGCCTGGAAGAACAGATAATGAGATCAAGAATTACTGGAACACTCACATTAAACGGAAGCTCATTCACTGTGGCATTGACCCTCAAACTCACCTTCCTCTCAACAGTGTCACCCCCATCCCCACTGCAGATAACGACCGTGTTTGCTTGGATTTGAGAAGCCCGATTCTATCATCCAGTGGTACAACTGAAGAAACTCAGTCACATTCCCAGCTTCAACACGAGCAAATTACTTCCGTTGAGGTTGATCTTGAGCTGTCTATTGGACTTCCTTCCTACTCAACATCAGCATCTAACGTTCCCGGCCAGTTTTTCCGGCAACTGGCGAGACCACCTCTGCGTGCACCAGTACCGGCAAAAGCAATTTGTTTGTGTTGGCAGTTGGGGTTTCAGAGTGGACAGTTGTGCAAGTGCCAAACCAAAAATGGTTTATACAGATTTTGCTGATCATTGGATTGATATGCAGACATTTATAGATGTTTTTTGCTTTTCACAGAGAAAAAAAGAAAAAAGAATGTACCACAATATTTTTGGATTCATACATGCTTTTGATGTTCTTTTTAGTTGTCTTATAATATAATGTGTCTATTGTAACAATGTAACGTCACTGTCGACAAAATTAAATTCTCATTTTAAATAGATTTTGGCTGGATTACATTAATTATTTTGGTACACTTTTATCATTATATTATATTTACCCAAAATAGTAAATAATTATTATATAATACAATTTTCGAGTGCTTGTGCCTATGAAGAATCAATATTGGACGTGCTGGGATACTCGAGGAATACAAAACTTGGGATCTTTTGATATGAGGCAATTGTCGGGGTTATTGTGTGTGCATTTGCAAATTATAATTGAAGCTAATGCAAGCAAAAATTAAAGTAAAACTTCCTTGGAATGAAAGCAAAAATTGCAGAAAAATGAAGAATGTAAAATCGAGGCAAGTGTTTTACACTTTGTCTTTAAAACGAATTTGCCCCGCAACTGTGCTTATAGAGTTTTGGCAATCGTCTTTCAAGATATAACGATTTTTCCTTGCAATAGAAGTACTTCAAATTTCAAGAAAACAGCGACCTCGAAACAGAGTTTTCTCTCTACTATTTTGATGTTTGGTGCAAGAAAAAAAATTTGATAGTGTGTTTTGATGTAACGCTATCGATGAATATGATATGGAAAGAATTTAGATCACCAATATGTCCAATTTATAGGGGTTGAGGAGTTGTGGCTGGAGAGACACGTCCCAAAATTCAACTTGTTCCCTTCAGGCAGGTCGCTAGCTAGCCACCCGATTTGATGCTCGAGCACCCAAAGCAGGGAGCCGCCGGTCGCTAGTCGCCAAATGATCGCTCAAGCAACAGTTTTATATAGCCAAATTTCCGTTTAATCCTTCGATCTTTGGACAACAATTTCACATACATTCGGAATTGATTTTGAGATTCCAATATACTACTATCATTTACTCGATGAGTATAATAAGTTAGTCTATTCACTTGCATGATTTGACTATCGAAATCTATCTGAATATTTGGTCAAAGTTGATCAAAATCAACTTTTATTAATTTCACTTAATCAAATTCCAACAATTTTTCACATGAATGGAAATTACCAGATATGCAAATACTAATATAGTCACTAGTTGAGAGATAAGTAGAAAGACATCACATCAAGAGAGATAGTTTCGACTTTGAACCTGTGTTAGTGAAATACTACTGGATTTACTTAGCAAATTAGTGAACATGATATGTTGAACTTCTCAGCCGTTGTTGTAAACTAAGACAACAATACCCACACAACGTTTTTCCTAAACCATTTCGATTCTCATAATTGCGTTCATTTGATTATGAACCACTTTTGGGTTTCGTAAGTGTTTTAAAGAATTTCAACGTAAAAAATTCTCATAGAATCAATCATACTTTACACTTACATATGTGACCTTCTATTGAGAGTATTCTACTATACTTCACTTGCCTTAATTATTATAGGAATCATTAAAAGCTTAACTTAACTTTTTAACATTATGCAGAAAGCACTTTGATTATCATAGGAATAAGTAGAAATTATTTCCTAAATGTTACGAAGCCATTCACTTCTTCACCGGCTTTGTCGAAAGATATAAATTTCGATTTCATTATGATCGAGCTATACAAAATTGTTTTGTGGACTTCCAAGACAAACAACGTTACCAATGGGAAAAATATAACCACTAGTACTAGGGGTGGGCATGGGTTAGATTGAGTCGGTTTTTGCCTCAACCCAAATCCAACCCAACATGATCGATTTGATCAAAAGTTAACCCAACCCAACACAACTCATGTAAATGTTGAAACCCAACCCAACCCAATCAAGTATCCGTCGGGTTGGGTTGGGTTGGTCGGTTTGGGACGTCTTGTCAACAAAAATTAAAGTCATCCAATTTTCTATTATACTAAATTCGAATAGACAAGATTAAATAGTAAGTAAATAAATAAATAAATAAAATTATCTATTATCTTATTCAATTCTCATTAGCCGAGCATACAAAGAACAAAGTACATTTAACATAACATGAAAAAATTATACTACATTTCTTGTGAGAACAATAATAAGCTTCTCCTCTAAAATATACCAAAGTAATTACAGTTATACTATCTACTCATACTTTTTAGGTTTTTTTTTTATTTTTCTAGGCATTTTATTTTATTTATTATTATTATTATTATTATTTTTAAAGTGGTGGGTTAGGTTGTGCGGGTTTATTCGATTTTCATAAGTTAACCCATAACCCAACCCAACTCAACTCGCCTACACTTCCAACCCACCCAACCCGTGTAAAAATAACAAAAAAACCGACCCAACCCGGTCAGGTTGGTTCGGTTGGGCGGTTTGGGCGGGTTCCGTCTGGTTTTGCCCACCCCTAACTAGTAGATTTGAAATTCTTTATATTGAATATCTAATTAGCATCAAATTATCCTTCCAATACTACAGAATGTTTTGTAAATGTAATCCAAAGTTTAAGTTGTATCTTAAATATCTAAGAACCATATTCAATGCCCCTTATTACGTTAAAATCTCGCAAGCGTACGAGTTTGTTGTACAAGTAATAATCGTGATGATAGATTTATTGTCCCCATAGAGAATAAAGCTTAATTCTAGTGTATTCGATATATTTAAATTCGTGGTTGTAACAAAATACAATCGGTTTATATCTAACTATGTTTTATAATTACGAAAGCAATGAATATTGGTTGAAATTAAAGGTGACGAATGTATTGGATTTCCGACTCTACTAATCAATTTTTAATTTCAATCCTCAACTTGTGATAGTTAATTCAATCCATACAGTTTTGACGATTGATAATTTCACTTTTATTTACTATTCTTTTCCAAGATATAATAAACCTATGTTTATCACGAGACGATCATATTCCTAGTTCGCATTCATATGACAAATATGCATTGAAGTTTAGGATTCTCAGTTTCTCACACATGATCGCACACTTCACAAATATTCTTCCTAATATTTATTATTCACGTGTTCTACCTATAGTGAGTTTTTCAACACTACGAATAAGCAGCTTATTATCCTAATGGTGCACAAGCATTAAAAACAATATGATTATGCTTGTTTATGGAATCACAAAGCAAGAATTAAACTAAAAATAACAAGTTTTGAATTAGAAACTAAAAATCAAAGAGTTTTGTCATCTATCCAATACAATTGAATTTAGTCTAGCATATTAATGTAAGAATTATATAGAAAGTAAAAGAAAGGCATCATCCGAATCATAAAAATATGAAGAAAATCTTGAAATCTTCACTTCAAGCTTTCAAATCCGGACACCAACGATAAATTCTTCGTTTTCCAATATAAATTCTCTCTTTCTCCCTCCCCCTCCCTCCCTCCCCCTTTCTGCTCAAAATACGGTTCTCCCCTCAAAATCACGAAATTTTCCCTGCTAATATGTCAAAAAGATTGCCCTAAATTATTACCAAAACAAAATAAGGAAAGTCGGATTTTTTTTTTGTTTAACCTTGAGGCGCGCGCCTAAGTGGTTTAGGTAGTCTCAGGCGAGGCTGCCTTGGTGTAGGGCACATGCCCTAGCCTGCCTTTTCGCGCGCCTTGGTGCCTTTTTTGGGGCCAAATTACATTTTGGCCCCTAAACTTTCCCCAAGCTCTTTTTTATTCATTCTTCACTTATCTCCAATCCTTTTGCTTCTCTTCTTGTCTAATTGGGTCCTTGCATTCTCGACTTTTCGCTTCTCATTCCAAGCTAACTTTTGATTATTTACATTTTAATTCTCATCTTCTCTTTTTGCTTTGGTTAACTGACTTTCTTGCTCTTTTTCTTCAATTTCCTTGTATTTATCGATGTAAACCTAAAACACGCAATAAACAAAAAATTCGGCCATAATTCTATCCAAATATCAACAGATATCCATGTTTTGATGATCTAAATAAGTCTATGAAATACACTTATCAAACCCTCCCAAACTTGAACATCTGTTTGTTCTTAAACAAAAATGTGACTTTACTCAGCAAATGGGTGAGATATCCTGCCCTGTGTCTAAGGATTTGGATTTGTGTTGATACAAAAGATTAGCTTCAATATCACACAGTTCAAATCAATCTCCACATGTTTCATGAAAAACTCGACGTGTGTGTGTAAACTCATGCCAACAAATTAAGATCGTGATTGATTCGAGTTCCAATCTCCAATAGTCTAACATGTCCTTACTTCACTCAAGAGATACATCCCCAAACTTATAATTTTCACTCTATTGGGTATTTAATGTAATTGGCAAATCTGTGAACAAAAAAAGGAATAAAGTTGATTGTAAAAAGTCAAGGAGTAGTGTACAATTAGTAAAAGTTATGATATTTTAGGTCTAGAGTTTGAGAATGGGAAAGAAGGAAAAACAGCGATGAATTCTCTAGCTTTTCGCCAAGTTTTGGTTCCAGCCTGTCACTTGACTGTCGCCGACCCTTCGCTCGAGCGACAGTGTCATTAAGGAAATTTTTATTTAGTTTTTTATAGGTTTTTTATCCAACCCATTCATTCCGTAACTTACATATAAATATCCAAATATTACAGAATAGTTTTAAAATGTTGATTATTGAGAGAAATACATTCTATTGAAATCATCTTCATATATTTTGTTTTCAACCTTCGTCGTATTATTGACTTTTGGTGAGAAAACATATCAGATTCATAATCCAAATACCAAATTGCTGTTTCCTTGATATCTGTCAGAGTTTCTGAAAATTTAGAGAAGGTGACTGGAGTTACAGTAGTTGAAAAATGCGGTGTTCTTCATGCATCCATAGGAGATAGACGATTTCGCAAAACTGTGAGTTGCTGCAAGAGAGTATAATCTAGGAGAGTTTTGGAATCTGCAGCTTGGAGTTGGTGCAGGAGCACATAATATAGGAGAGTTGTTGGAACTGTAGTCAGGAGATCAGATAGTACGTGTTGTCATCTAATCTGGTAGACTGTAAGTTTTAAATCGTTTATAGTGGATTGTTGACTGGCAAAGTGCTCGGAGCTTTTACCCAGTTCGGTTTCTCCATGATCAATTCTTGTGTTCGTTTATTGATTACTTAACTGCGATATTTTTAACATAAAAATAATTGAATTGCGTACTTAACCATCTAGAAAATAATTAATAGTGACTTGTTACTATTTAATTGTTAAATAATTTTTAATTCCGCATTATCACCTATTCATCCCCACTCTAGGTGAATTACGTATTTTCAATTGGTGTCAGAGCCTAAATTCTATTCCTGTCCCTTAATAAATTCTAGATGAGCCAGTCATTGTCTGTGCCTCCATTTTCTACGGAAGCAATTATGCTTAAAGTTCGAATGAGAGCCTTTTTTAAAGATTTGGATGAACATATTTGGATTAGCGTTCAAACTGGGTAGACTCCACCTTCAACTACTGTTGCTAGTGTAGTTACACCTACTGATATTTCATTATGGACTAAAGATGATCTAGCTGAGTGTAACTGGAACAGTAAGGGCATTTATGCCTTGTTCATGGCCGTGTCTGCTGAAGAGTTTAGGAGAATTTTGATGTGTGAGACCGCTAAAATAGTTTAGGACATTTTAGAAACCACACACGAGGGAACTACAACTGTTAAAAATTCTAAACTACAGATGTTAACCACTAGGTTTGAAGAAATTAGAATGAAGGATGATGAATCGTTCAATGAATTTTATGCGAAGCTGAATGGCATAGTTAATTCGAGTTTTAACCTAGGTGAGAAGATTCCAGAGTCAAAGATAGTTAGAAAAGTCCTTAAATCCCTACCTGAAAAGTTTAGACCTAAAGTTACCGCGATTGAATAAAGCAAGGACCTAGATGCATTTAAAATTGAAGAACTCGTAGGATCCCTTCAAACCTATGGACTCACCATTTCTCAACCTGAAAAGGTTAAATCTATAGCTATGAAGTCTACTGATGTTGAGAAGCTTATGACCTACGAAATAGCTTATTTCGTTAAAAAATTTCAGAAGATGATGAGGAATAGGAGAGACCTTAAGAATGAAAAAAGAAATACCTAATAAATTCTTGAAAGATAGATGTGAGAAAAATAACTCTAGGACTCCCATGAAGAAAACTTAATCTATTAGATGACATACGTGTCAGGGTTACAGTCATTATAGGAATGAATGTCCTAACTTGAAAAAGAGTTCAAATAACGAAAGATGTAAGGCTTTAGAAGTGACCTTGAGTGATGATGAATCAGATTCGAGGGTTTAGAGTGATACCTATTGTGGTCAAAATGAACAAAACTTTATGGCCTTCACATCGATAGCTACGATTGAATTTGATAAGGAGATTGATAAGATTGAAAGTGATGAAGAGAGTGAGAAATCTGAGGATGAACCTGATATCCATGAATTTTATAGTAAATTATTTGAGGCGAGTCTTAAGATTAAAAAGATCAACAAAGCGACACTGAAGAAGGTTAATGATCTTGAAAGAGAGAGAGAAAAATTCATAGGTAACCTCTACCAAAAACTTGAGTGAGTTGAAGCTTGTTAACTAAACTTGGAAGCCAAAGTTAAATCCTTAACAAGTGATCTTGAAAAATTTAATACTCAACTCCAATAATTCATGAGTGGTTCGCAGAAACTTCATAATCTGCTGGGGATGAACAAGCCTTTTGGAAATAGACATGGTTTAGGTTATGTTCATAATGGTAATACTACTACTAGTACATCCAAGACCACATTCATCCCAGCCACTAACAACGTTCAGAATGCTGTTAGTCTTGAACCCAATGACACTAGTATCTTTAAATCAAGACCTACTAGACAACGTATGGTTAATCGTCCTACTTATCGGCAACAACTGCCAAGCAAGTTTGAATCTAGATTTATTCCCACCTATCACCATTATGGTGCACTGGGACACACAAGACCTAGGTGTCATAAACTTGTGACTAGAAGTAAAAGTCAGGATGTCTCGAGCACGATTAACTTCTTCGCCAATCAGGTTAGCCACTTAACTGAGATGATGACTCGGTTAACTAAAATCACATCTACTTCTGAGCAAGCTTAGGTTAAAAACAATGATTTGGAAGGTTGTAAGATTGATCACGCTCTTAAAGGTAAGAACATCTATGGTTCTTATTGATTAGTTCTTTAGGTGCATGCACATGCAATTCATTAAGTCCATTCATTCGTGCATATATCTCACTAATTTTTGTTTTGTTTTATTTCAGTTTGTATTTATTTTCTTTAGGTATTGATATTTTTTATTTAACAAAAAAAAGGGCTCTAGAAGGTTTATGGTGCTCTTAAACATTGCATTTTTTGCCAAGTGTGGAGTTATCTGTTATGTACTGTCATTCTCATTACTTGGTTCGGTTTAGTATGGAGTATTGAATATAAGTTTCTTCATGTACAATCTGCACAACACACACTGTGATCTTATGAGCGAGTTTGGAACGCATGTGTGAGATTTGGGATGTCTGTCATCTATTGATAAGGAGATCTTGAACGTGAATTGACCTACATTTAAATGACCCCTAGCTCATGATGTATCTCCCTCTATTATATATATATATATATATATATAATAGTTTGGTTCATCTTATACTTGTATTCGAAACCTATTTGACTCAAGTAATTAAGCCCGATGGGCTCTCATAACCTAGTGCCTATGGTCAACTGACTTGGGTTAATCAGCCTAAAACTTGTTACAGGAGGTCAATGTAGTAGCTTAATGGATATGAGTCTACACATAAAATGCAATATCTGAAAAAACGACATAAAAAATTATATGCTTGAATTCAGGGAGAGAAAAGAAAATTATCTATGTAATTGAGCTCGTTTTCAAGTCCTAAGAATCGTATGGGTTTGACTTTCATGAGTAAGGAAAATCCTTATTTAATAGTGATGTTCGCATAACATTTCTCACAAATTTAAAGTTTGGAGTCATGTTCACGAGAACATAGTGGCACTTTACACGCGTGAGTCTATTATACACTTTACTCCATTTTGAACATGATTGGGTATGTGGGAAAGTTTTATAGATAATGCTTTGCTTGTGAGCACACTTTTTTAAATTCATTTGGTTGTTAGGGGTTAATTAATTAAAAAGATGCTATTTTTCTTAATTTTCAAAAATTTAGTGCTATTTTTGTCAAATGATTTGTCGCTGGCCTATTGTTGAGCCACGCTCTAGCGATAGAAGGAAAAGCTCCCTCGCTCGCTTATCGCTTGACCCTCACTTGAGGACATGCTGTTATTTTGAATTTTAACGTTATTTTTCAGAGTTGTTCGCATTTTTTCCACTTTTTTCTCTCAATTTCTTCCAATTTCTCCAACCCATATCAAATTTGTGCTTTATCCACACTTTAAACACTTCAAATCATTACATTGAGGTGCCATTTTATTGAATCCACGAATTTAAAATGTAAATTCCTAACCCTTGGTTTCTTCTCATTTTTGCAATTTTTTTTATTCTTCGATTTTTGTTCGTTCTTGTTTCGATTTTGGCACGATTTTAGGTAAATTCATAAACCCTTGTCATCTATTTTGTCACGATTTACAACGAAAATTGGATTCTTGGACCCTTTTTAGCGCATTTTTTGTTTTGTTTGATGTTATTCTTTCCATTTCTTCTTTTTCATTTGGTTTGGTGTTGAAGGATGGATTAGGATTTGTTGGTGGATTGAGGATGGTCATGGTGGTTGTGTATGTTGCTGATGTTTTTGTTCATTTTTGGCGTGCGTTGTAAGTTTGTGAGAGTCCTTGAGGTTGGATTGAGAGTGGGTGTTTTCAGAATTGGGGTTGTGTTGTTTTAGATTGTCAAGTTGTCTGTTGGACATGTGTTGTTTGTTTTCCGTTATGAACATGAGGCACAGATGGTCACTGGTGTCTTGGTTTGGGTGCGTTTGGTGTTGACACCGAGAGATGATGTCACTTCATTGTGGCATGACATCCCGACGTATGCCACCTATGTCTAGGCTTTACTGCATTCCGTTGAACATGTCATCGTCTAGTCTGGTAGACTGTAAGTTATAAATCGTTTATAGTGAAATGTTGACTGGTAAAGTGCCTGGTCCAGTTGGATTTCTCTGTGATCAATTCTTGAGTTCGTTTATTGCTTACTTAATTGAGGTATTTCAACATAGGAATAATTGAATTGCGTGCTCAACCATCTAGAGAATAACTAATAGTGACTTGTTGCTATTTAATTGTTAAGTAATTTTTAATTCCTCATCTATTCACCCTTCTCGAAGTGTAGTAATTTTTAATTCCTCATTATCACCTATTGACCCTCCTCTAAGTGTTGTTAGGGTCGTACTACGTATTCTCACACTTTCTTTCTCGAGGTGTGCTCCTAAATTGAAGTTTAATTGATTCCTAATCTTCGCCTTCTCTAGTTCAGATAGGTTTGACTGACATTTCAATGAACGGGTTCTCTGATATTTGTTTGCTATAGCCTCCAATAATTAACTAAGCTAATAATCTTCTGTCAAAAGTCTAATTATCTAAAATAAGCGTTTGGGGCTTGATTTTAGTATTTGGTGTGTTCCTTTTTTTGTGACGACTTCTCTCCATTAAGCGACCAAGTGATCCCTGTAGCGAACTTTCAGCTGATGACTTTCAAGTTACATTACCATAGGGTACTCGATATTAAGAACCCTTGCATGCTCAATTACTCAAGTAAAAAAATGTTTCGAAGAGAAGTATCTCCATTAAGCTGTTTTATCTTTTTATTTGTCAAGATTAGTGCAATGCCTCTTGTTAACCACTTATTCTTGAAAACTGAGCTCTGACTTAGGATTTTCGCCTAATCTCATCTTGATGGTTAATCCACACAATAATTTCACACATGGAACCCTTATTCATCTCATAATCTCCCTATTCTAGTTTAAGTATCTCCAAACTATCCTATAAGTGGTGTAGGAAAGTATACGATCATGACTTTTCTTTCAGGATTGAATCAATTATGTTCAACTTCTCTCCGAGTCTAAACCAATTCATTAACTCAAAATGCGAAACATGCGTATAGTGCGCAATAAAGATCAAGTTTCACGGCAACAAGTATCAACAAACTAAACATGTAATATATCCACAATTTTAAGTTTAACACATGGATCCAATATATACATCATTGCCGACAAGATTATCCACCCCACACAAACACACATAAAGACTACAAAGATTAAAATGTTTTTATTTATTTATTTATATTATTATTATTACTACTACTACTACTAAAAACACATAACAATCACACAAACGCAGTAAAATATGTACAATAGTCAATGATCATATAACGGACTTAGCCACCCCCAAACCTAATATGTACATTGCGCTTAATGTAAAAAAATAGAATAATGAAAAGTAAAAAGTAGGGCAAGGAGGGGATGTAGGTACTCCCCTGGTCAATCTGAAGGCACCAATATGGAAAATGTATGTAATCTTCAAAATTTGTCGGAACTGGAGAAGATGGAGAAGGGTGCGGAAGCAGGCGTGTAAGAATTTCTCTTAACATAACAGATTGTTGGCCCATCTCGTTCTGGATGTCATTTACCATAGCAACTCTCATCAATCCGTCCCTGCATGTCCCTCATCATGTCATAGGATCGATCACCCCGGATACTAAGCTCATCAATCCGTTTGACATATCGATCCATTCTCTTGGAAACCAAGTCGACCCTTTTGCTAGCACTGGACGCATCATCTCGCACCAAGCATAATGTCATGTATAGTAGTGGCGTGGGTCTCCAATGACCAACTCTTAAATCCAAGGACTTTAGCATCAGCTTCGTAACAAGCCAACCAAGAGACGCGCCCCTTCTCACTGGTCCACTAGGCGTGGCCCAGGTTTCTATTTTTTTTTTTTTATAAAAAACTACCTCAAACTTCTTATTATTTCAAACACCTCCAAATGATGCAAGAAGTGCGTGAAAGTGGTATGACGCCTAGAAAAATTGCATAATATTTAAATATGCCGACTAGCATGCTTTTGTATGTTTGGTGCTCTAAAATTTTTAATTTTCCCTTGAACCACGTGTTTTCACTTCCACTCAACTAAGTATACTTATAACATCCCCTAAACTCATGCGAGACCCGTTCGAAACTTATGTGAACACATGCAAGACTCTTGTGATCAATGTAATGAATGAATGATGTCGACTCTGCATTTACATACTAAAATAATAAAAATCATAATTTAATGCATCAAAGTTGAATAAATAAAAGGAAAGAGAATTAGGTTATCTCCCAATAAGTGCTTGTTTATAGTTTATAGCTCGACTTTGTTGCTTAAGCTAGTCTGCATTATTAAGTGGCACGATTGTCTTTTCACTAGAGTAGTTGCCTCTCGAATAAGCTTTCAACCGTTGTCCATTTACTTTGAACCTTTTTTGCTAATCCTGATACATCACCTCCATAGCTCTATGGTGAAACATGGCTACTACTGTAAAGGGACCCGATCACCTAAACTTTAGCTTTCCCGGATAGAGCTTGAGGCGTGAATTGAATATCAACACTTGCTGACCAAACTCAAACTCCTTATCCCTTATATGCTTATCATGCAATTTCTTGGGTTTTTCCTTGTAAACCTTCGCATTCTCATATGATTCCAATCGAAATTCATCGAGCTCATGAAGTAGAAGAACCATTGCCCAATATGCCTTATACTCTAGCTTAACTGGTAGATGACAAGCCTTTCCGAACACCAGCCTATATGGAGACATGCCAAATGGAGTTTTAAATATCGTTCTATATGTCCAAAGTGCATAGTATAATTTCCTTGCCCAATCTTTACGTAACGCATTGACCTCGCCTCGAGAATCTTTTTCAGCTCTCTGTTAGAGATTTCCACTTGGTTACTAGTTTGAGAGTGATACGGAGTTGGGACACGATGTTCCACTCTGTACTTAGCCAATAACAAAGTCAATAAGCGATTGCAAAAGTACTTTCCACCATCACTAATAATCGCTATCGGGGTGCCATATGTTGTGAAAATATTCTTTTTCAAGAATTGAGTTACCACATAATCGTCATTAGTTGCAAAGCCACAACTTTAATTCACTTAGATATGTAATCCACTCCACCAATATGTATTGTTGACTATAGGAAGAAGGGAACGGTCCCATGAAGTCGATACCCCAAATATCGAATATCTCAACTTCTAGAATGCTGTTTAAGGACATCTCATTTTTTCTTGAGATATTTCCTGTCCTTTGTACGTACTTGTCACAATTTTTCACCACATAATGTGTATCCTTGAACAACTTAGGTTAATAAAAACCTGATTGTAGTACCTTTGCTACTGTCTTGATTGCAGCGAAATGACCTCCATATGGTGCAAAGTGGCATGATTCTCTACTCTACTTCTGGCACACATTGGCATATAATCTGATCTTGACCCCTTCTATAAAGAAATGGATCATCCCAAAACTAGCGTTTCAAGTTACTAAATAATTTCTTCTTCTAATGACTTGAGTATTCTAATGGGATGATGGAGTGGGCCAAATAATTTATATAATCTGCGTACCATATCATAGTGATGATCTGAATAGCATCTCATTCGGGGAAAACTTCATTGATTTCCTCTATAGTGTCTAACTTCTGTTATTCAAGATGAGATAGGTGATCTGCAACAGCATTCTCACTCCTTTTTTATCTTTAATCTCCATGTCAAACTTTTGCAACATGAGTACCATCTAATAAGTCTCGACTTTGTATCGTTCTTGCTCATTAGATACTTCAAGAAAGCATGATCCTTGTAGACAATCACCTTTGACCCAATCAAATATGGCCTAAATTTGTCAAAGGCGAACATCACCGCCAAAAGCTTATTTTCTGTAGTAGCATAATTTATCCGAGCCTCATCAAAAGTCTTACTGACATAGTGAATGGAATATGAAATTTTTTCTTTACGTTGACTCAAAACTGCCGACACTATATGATCACCGACATCACACATAAGCTCAAACAGATAGTCCCAATCTGGAGCAAGCAAAACTTGAGCAGACACCAACTTTTACTTTAGAGCTTTGAACGCTATTAATCAGTCTTCAAAAAGTGAAATGGAGTCCCTTTCTCCAATAAATTGCACAAAGGCTTCGAGATTTGGGAAAAGTCCTCGATGGATCAGCGGTAGAACCCAACGTAACCCATGAAACTTTTGACTCTTTTCACTGTTACCAGCGGTGATAGTTTCTCAATGACCTGTATTTTAGCTCTATCTACCTCAATACACCTTACTGATATCAAATGCCCTAATACGATCTCTTCCTGAACTATGAAATGACATTTTTCCCAATTTAACATAAAGTTGGTGTCCTCACACGCTGCAACACTTTCCCCAAATGTTCAAGGCATTCCCTGCATGACTTTCCGAAGATTGAGAAATCATCCATAAATATTTCAATGATATTTCCCACCATGTCCAAATGACATTCTTCTACAAGCAAAAGTAACATAGAAGCATGTGAAGGTAGTATTTTTCTGATCATCCAACTTTATAGGGATCTGGTTGTACCTCGAATAACCATCCAGTAAGCAGTAGTAAGCATGTCCAGTCAACCTCTCTAATGTCTGATCAATGTCAACCTCTCCAACATCTGATCAATGAGAAGAAGGAGAAAGTGATCCTTCCTCGTGGTGTTGTTAAGTTTGCAATAATCAATACAAACTCTCCATCCCGTAACTGTGTACGTAGAAATGAGTTCTTTATTTTCATTTGGAACCACTGTGATTCTCGTTTTTTCGGCACGACTTGTACTGGACTGAGCCAATGGCTATTTGATATGGGGTAAATAATCCTGCATCTAAAAGGTTTAATACCTATTTTCTTACCACTTTCTACATAGTAGGATTTAATCTGCGTTGATGCTCAATCGAGGCTTTGTAATCTTCTTCCATTAGTATCTTGTGCATGCAAAGAGAAGGATTGATCCCTTTTATATCTGAGATGATCCACCCTATCAATGTCTTGTTCTCGAAGTACTTTCAGCAACTGATCTTCCTTTGATTCTGTAAGAGTATTCAAGATAATTACCATAAGTGAATTCTTCTCTCCTAAATATGCATATCAAAGGTGAGAGGTCAGTTGTTTGAGTTCAAGAGTTGGAGGTTGCTGTATAGATGGTAAAGGTATTGTGGGGCCTTTATCGAGCTCCAACCGTGGTTGCTTGAAGATGGGTGGTATGGCTGAAAAATAACGTGCACATTTTTCTGCTTCTTCCTTTTTTGATGGTAAATCCTGAGAATGCACTAAACAAACCTCTATAGGATCCTGAGGGTGATCAAGTTTGAATGTCATTGTTACTGTTTTCTTGATTACATCAATTTCTATGCAAGAATCTAGTTCGTTCTGAAATTTAAAGGCTCTAAACACGTTGATTTTCAGTTCTTCATCATCTAACCTCAATATCAACTGACCATTCTGCATATCAATCAGAGTTCTTCGCGTAGCCAAAAATGGATGACCCAAAATGGGCGGGATGTCCCTATCCTCTTCCATATCCAGGATAATGAAATCTGCTGGAAAAATAAATTTATCGACTTTCATCAAAATGTCTTCACAAATGCATCGAGGATGCTTGATCGACCTGTCAGCTAACTGTAGTAGCTTTTCCTTTCCCCAAACCTAGTTTCTTGAAAAGAGATAAATGCATTAAATTAATGCTAGCTCCTAAATTACATAATGTTTTATCTATATATAAGTTACCAATATTTCAAGGAACAGCAAAACTCCTTGGATCTTTTAACTTTGGTGGTAACTTATGTTGGAGAATTGTGCGCTGCATTCCTAAGTAAGCATGACTGTCTCATTATCCTTCAGTTTCCTTCTATTTGATAGAATAACTTTTATGAACTTGGCGTAGCTGGGCATCAGAGCTAAATTTTCAGCGAACGGTATGTTAATGTGCAGATTTTTGAATACATCCAAAAAATTTTGGAATTGTTTATCGAGCTTATGTTTCTGCAGTCCCTGTGGAAATGGGATCTGAAGTAGATATGCTTTGATAGGAGTGGTGGACTTTACCTGCAAACTATCTGATGATTCAATTTGATTTTCTTCTAAAGTTTTATCAGACTCATCCACTTGCTCCTTGCCTGATGTAGGTATCTTTTCTATGACAATTGCTGGTTGCTTTACATGTATTTCGAGTTGTTGAACTCCACTATGTGTAGTGGTTGCTTTGACTTGCTCCCTAGGATTAGTCTTAGTATTGTTAGGTAAAGTCCCCTGAGTTCTACCTGATAATACAGGTGCTATCTATCCAACTTATTGTTCTAAATTTTCGATCGAAGCCTGTTGATTCTGAAAATTGGTCTCAGTTTTTTAGATGTACCGAGAAAGCAAATCTTCCAACGACGGCTTTCTCTCTTGTTGTTACTGATGTTGGAACCCTGGTGGCCTTTGTTCTGATTGTTTCCTCTTTGTCCCTATCCTTGCCCATTATTGTTTGACCATGAAAAATTTAGATGGTTTCTCCACCCCGGATTATAAGTGTTGGAGGAGGGATTGTTTGGTTGTTTTGGAAAGTTATGTGCATAGATAATCTCTTCGGCTGAGTAACCTATGTAGATGCCAAATGGCAGCATATAGTAGTGTGGTCTGCTCTACAACCTTCGGACATAGGTGGTGATTGGTGTACCATGTTGACTGATTGAGATAAATTACCCATTTTCATTGTAAGAACCTCCATTTGTGCCGCCAATGCTGTCATTACATCCCGTTGTGCAACCCTACTTTTTTTCTTAGAGCTTCCCTATAGGTTGGCCACATCGATTGATTCTTCATTCTTCGATGTAAATTGTCTCTCTCTTTCTGCTCAAAATATGGCACGCCTCTCAAAATCACAAAATTTTCCCCACTAATATGTCAAAAAGATTGCCTTAAATTATTTCCAAAACAAAATAAGGAAAGTGAGATTTTTTCCCGTTTAACCTTGAGGCGCACGCCTAGTGTAACCTAGGGTGCACACCCGATTGGTTTTGACAACCTCAGATGAGGGCGTCCTCGCCTGCCTTTTTGCGTGCCTTGGTATCTTTTTTGGAGCCAAAATGCATTTTGGCCCCTAAACTTTCCCGAGCTCTTTTTTTTTTTTTTATACTTTCTTCACTTTTCTCCAATCCTTTTGCTTCTTTTCTTGTCCAATTGGGTCCTTGCATTTTTTGACTTTTCGCTTCTCGCTCCAAGCTAACTTTCGATTATTTGCATTTTAATCCTCATCCTCTCTTTGCTTCGGTTAACTTCATTTCTTGCTCATTTTATCCAATTTCATTGTATTCATCGATTTAATCCTAAAACACACAATAAACAACAAATTCAGCCATAATTCAAACCAAATATGAACAAATATTCATATTTTGACGATCTCCCCTTCAAATTTTCATTGCTCGGATTACTCATGAGTCTACTAAGTTTATTCACAATATATGCTATTGATCAAGTACAGTTTGAAATGTATATTAGACTGCCTATTACCTGTTAATATTTTAGCTGAGATACTGGCTTACCCTTATTTTTGACTAAGTGTAGACTTAAATTAATAGGATTTTCACTAGACTTTTCTCATATAGAGTAAATATTTTAAGTATAGTCTCAACATAATGAGATTAGGAAAGAACAATTCAATCAGATATGTTAGAGATCTTAATCCCTTAATATTGCATTTGCTATACCCATATCCTTCATGTCGAAATGTTTNTGCTATACCCATATCCTTCATGTCGAAATGTTTCGTTAGCATTTTCTAATGTTTATGATTATATCATGACTGTTATGCCTTTAGTAACAAGTCTCTAGGTCAAACCAAGGCCTGTATTCTACGTCACCACACATTATAGTCAAGGTTCCGATGTATTGAGGTGAATATCACATGCTAATGTACGTGTCGGAGTCATCGAAGTGATTCGGGTCAGTACATGCAATGATGAAGAGATACGGCTAGGAGACACGCTTGCTGATGGAGTCGCAACGCTCGGTACGATGCACAAATATTTTGTATGAAGATCTGTCCAAGATAAAATGTCTTGAATGATAGATAGAACATCTTTGTAGTAGGTGCCAAAACTTCGTGTTGAATTTATTTTGTCAGGAAGCATTAAATTCCCGTCCACCTATGGAGTGACTGATTGACATCTAGGAAGAGATGCCTCGGTCAACAGATGTGGCCGTGTGTCTTCCATCTAATGGTCATTCATTTTTCTTCCTCTATAAATACACATGCCTTGTGTCTTTGTAAATGTAATACCGTCGAGTGCTCGCGACCACTTCGATGTCATCGAGAAAGGCCATGAATGAGTAATGTTGTGTTACAAATATGTAGGGAGAGGCCTACGTGGAGCTGCTTTTTGTTAGACACATGTTAGGTCCAATTACCGAGGTCAACAATGACTATTGCCCATAATTAATATATCATCTACGTATAGACACACTATTATATTGGCTTTGGGTATATGTTTTTTGTATATACATTTGTCACACTCGTTAATTTTAAAATCATTTAACAACATAATTTTGTCAAACTTTTGATGCCATTGTTTTGGAACTTGTTTCAACCCATAAAGGGAATTAAATAGTTTGCACACTTTCTATATTTCATCTTCTAACCCGCCATTCAAAAAGGTTGTTTTAACATTCATTTGATGAATCTCAATGTTATGTAATGCATCAATTGCAATCAACACTCTTATCAAAGTAATTCGAGTCACATGCGAGTAAGTATAGAAGAAGTCAAGACCTTCTTTTTATCTATAGCATTTTTCAACCAACTTGACCTTGTATTTATCAATGGATCCATCCGATTTCAATTTCTTCTTGAAAATTCATTTACTCCCTAAAGGCATGTTTCTAAGTGGAAGATCAACCAACTCCCAAGTATGGTTTTACATTATAAAATCTATCTCGCTATTAGTAGTTTCTTTCTAATGTGTTGTTTCCGAAGTAAATATTACTTCACTAAATATCTTATGATCATTTTCTACCATATTAGTTAGAAAATTAAGACCATATAAAGTTTACGTTCTATCTTTCTTATTGTGCCTTAGTTCTTCATCACTTAGAGGAGTACCATTTGTAATTTCATAAGTTCGTTTTGTTAAACTTACATCTTCCTTGTCTTTGCATGGAAAGACATTTTCCAAAAAAAGAAGCATTTCTTGATTTAATTATGGTACCTTTATGTATGTCTTGAATATTAGACTTATGAAAAAGAAAATGATATGTACTACTATTATTGGCGTATTCAATTAATATGCAATCAATTATCTTATGCCCAACTTTAACTTGTTTCGGCTTTTGTACTTCAACCTTGCCAAATACCCACATACTTTCAAGTGTTTACGAGAAGATTGATGACCTTTCCATAATTCATATGAAGTTTTATCCATTTTCTTTTGAGGTATGTTATTAAGAATGACATTCTCTGAAAGTATAGTTCCCCCACATGTTTTGGGTTGGCCTTAACTTATCAAAATCGCATTCTTTATCTCCTTAAGAATTTGATTTTTCGTTCAACAACACCATTTGATTGAGGTGAACAAAGTACCATTGTTTGATAAATAATGCAATGTTTTGAACAGAATTTTTCACACAATTCCTCATGTTCTCCACTTCTATAACTTTGAATATTCTTTATTCGTTTACTAAATTGATTTTCAATTTATGTCTTATAATGTTTGAAAATATTTAAGGCCTCATCTTTGCTTCTTAACAGATAGATATAACAATACTTTGTGCAACTGTCAATAAAAGTAATGAAATGCTTTTTTCTCAACTTTAGTTTGCACAAATTTCAAATCACAAATATAGCTGCGTATTAACTCTAATTGTGTAGTATTCATTTGAACCAATTGAAATTGTGTTTTGGCTAATTTTGTATCAACACAACTTTCACACTTTCGATTAGAATCAAATTTTAACGTTGGCATCAAACTTAAATTCATAAGTTTATGCATAAATTTAAATTTCGCATGTGCTAATCGACTATGCCAATAACAAGACATCTAAAGCATATAAGCAAAATTTAAGCTTTTATTCATAATGCTTGGTTTTGGTACAATAATAAGAACGTTTATTTTGAACATTCCATCACACAAGTATCCTTTTTTCCACATACAACATATTCTTAGTGATTACAAATTTATCGAATTCAAAGACCAATTTAAAATCGTTCTTGCTAAGTAGAGATCGGGATGCAAGGTTCTTATGAATGTCCAATACATGTAGGATGCTGTTGAGGATTAGCTCTTTGTTGGAAGTCATCTTCAATGTAATCTTCCCTTTCCTTTGAACTTTAGAACTTCCAGAATTTCCCATGAGGAGTTGTTCTCTATTGAAATTTTTGTAGTTTGGGAACATTAACTTGTCTACACAAATGTCGTGGATAGCACCAGTGTCGACCCACCATTCTCATGGATTTCTAACGTTATTGCATTTTGAAACAACCATAAACAAGTGCATCTCTTGTATCCTATTCAGATAATGTGTCTCTTTTGATCACATTTGCTTCAGCATTCTTCTTAGACTTGCGACATTCACATTTGTAGTAGTTGCCTTTGAATTTTTGAGCACTCTTGTTGTTATCTTTCTTTGGTACATCACCCCGAGAGCTTTATCTTTTTGTTGATCCTTGAACCGAATTCTACCAAGTTGGCTTTGACTTTTCTATATTGAACACCATATTTTCTTTCGGTCTTTCTATTGTCTTCTTCTATCCTTAGTCGGACAATGAGTTCTTCCATGTTCATCTCTTTGTACTTGTGTTTGAGATAGTTTTTGAAATCTCTCCCAGAAGAAGGGAATTTCTTGATTATAGCAACAACTTTGAATGATTCACTCAATTTTCATATCTTGACATGTATGTCATGTAAAATAGCCTGCAATTTTTGGACTTGATTGATGACAATCTTGGAGTCTAATATCTTGTAATCAAGGAAATTTTCTACGATGAATTTCTTCATGCCGACATCTTCTGTTTTGTATTTTTTTCTCCAAAAATTCCCAAAGTTCCTTTCTAGACTTCATAGCACTATACACTTCATATAGTGTGTTATCCAATCCATTTACAATATAATTTTTGCATAAAAAGTCCGAGTACTTCATGCATCCAATTTGATAGTTGATTCGTGATTATTCTCTCATTCTTGTACGACATGAAGATCTTCGGTAAGAAACCTTGCCAAATTTAAGATAGTGAGATAGAATAACATCTTTTGTTGCCATTTCTTGAAAGAAAATGGCGAACTCAAAACAAAATTTTCCCTCTACTATTTTAATGTTTTTGACACAAGAAAAAGAATTTTCATGGAGTGTTTTAATGCAAAGAATTAATGAATATGATATGGAGTGAATTTAGATTATCAAGGGTGTACAATTTATAGAGGCTAAGAGATTATGGCCGAAGAGACATGCTCCAAACTCATCATGTTTCGTGAAAGGACATAGCCCTTTAGGCAGCTTGCTTCCTACCCGGTTAGGCGTAGCTCATTAGCCAGCTAAGCGGCCACCCGAGTGACGGTCTTATATAGCCAAATTTTCATTTTTTTCCTCATATCTTTGGACAAAAATTTCTCATTAATCAGAAATTAATTTTGAGATTCCATATATACTACGATCATCGACTTAACGAGTAGAACAAGTTAGTCTATTCATTTGCTTGTTTTGACTATTAGAACCTATTAGAATATTTGACCCAAAGTGATACAAAATCAAATTTTATTAACTTTACTTGACTAAATTCCAACATAAATTAGACTGTATATCTTAATATAAGATCATTTTGAAAAATCATGTAAAAAATAATTATAAAGTATAAAATATTGTTATGTTTGCATTAATTTTAACCAGTCAAGAAACTAAACCCAAATGCTCTTATCTCTCTCTCTCTCTCTCTCCCCCTCTCCCTCTCCTTCTCCTTCTCCGTCTCTCTCTAAAATTTCATCTCTTTTATCTCTCTATTTTCATCATATCCTTTACGCAATCATCATAAAAATTTGTGTTGGGTATTTTATGATAACAATGCACTATTTCTTGCAAGAACTTAATGTAGCAATATTAAGGATCTTTATAGTAATAATTGTACTCAAAAGTGACATTATACTTTTTTAATAGTGTTATATCTTAGATTTTTCAAAAAAGTGACTTACACTTTGAATTCCAAAAAAATATTGCCTAATTTAGTTGTCGTGGAAGCTCGGTCTAAGATCTTTGAAATGGTAATTTTTGGGCTCAATTTCACGTTACCCTTTCTACCAACAATCAATCCAAATAGCTTCGTCCCACAAATAATATATTCACCTTAGTTGATTCTCAACCTCACCCACAAAGGACAAGATAATGATTTTAATTTGTAGCCACAAAGGTAAGAAGAAAAATAACAAAAGAAGGTACAAAGAGGAGACCAAGATCAAAGGATGAAGGCACCGGTTTTTCACTCTCAATTCACATGTTTTTCTCCAGCAATAGGCAGCCACGTTTTTCTCTTCTTTACACACAAATCACACATAAAAAAATGGCTAGATTAAACAACATATATATAGGAATATGTTAGGCTTTGGTTGGATCAATAAAGAGGTTAAATGGACCAAAATTAAAAGCCATCCAATTGGTAAATATATGGACCGTGAGTAACATTAATTCCTTAATCTACTTCCAATGGTCCATGTTATTTTGGGTTCGAGCCTTTGGACTTAATTGTTGGTAATCAATTCACCGTTGGCCAAGGCCTGTGAAATTATATCTCGACGTTTTATATCACAGCCTGAGATTTATTGGGTATCAAAACCCAACAAATTTTCATCTTGATACCCAATCAATTTGCAAGTAAATAAAATACAAAACTAATACTTGCATAATTAAGGTAACTAATAAAATTGGTATCACTGTTCGGTTGAAATCTGCTAGTCTACGGAATCGTTAACAAGTAATAGAAATCAATAAGTTTCGAAATTATCGTTCCCACGATGAATAATGTCTAATAACAAATTCAATAGTTTTTATCAAATTCGAAGTCATATAATATTAAAAGAGATGGTTTGTATGTTTTCTATACAAATCCTAAACTAAGAAAGCAAGTAAAATATTTATCTAATATGTGAATGTATTCAATTCTTAATTTACAGTCTAGTAAATTCATGCATTCAAAACAATCGATAATCCACTTTTATTTAAGATTCGTTTTCAAGATATATTAAACATATGTTTAATATGATCCGATCATATTCTTAGTTCGAATTCATATGAAAAATATGCATTGATTCACATAATTTATCACGCATGCCATATATATTATTACTAATACATATTGCCTATGTGCTATTTTACCGCATTCTAAACTTATTGTGAATATCCCTATACTACAACAAACAACTTACTATCTAAATTGGTAATCAATAATCAAATAATTAAATAGGAATGTAAAACTATCAAGAAAAATAAAGAAATACTAAATTAATTGTCTTGAATTAAAATAAATAAACAATATGGTTTGTCATTCATCGAATATAAAGGAAAACTAGCTAATCGTCCTAATAATTAAATTATACAAGAATTTACAGAAAAATATTACTCGGATCGAAGAAATTAGGATGAAGGTGGAGAAATCCACTTTTTTGAATGAAATCTTGATTTTGGAATGATAATTTTCAAGAATTTTGCACAATTCCCTGTTGATGATCTAGCATCGTTCTTCGCCTCCAAAATATATTGAATCTATGAATTTTTAGGCTTAGGGAGGTCTCTCACGTTCTTGTCGAATTTTGATATTTAAATGATGCCAAAAAATTGCATTGAATTATTACCAAAATAAAAATATGAAAAATCGATTTTTTCCATTTTTATCCTCGTTCTTCGCCTCCAAAATACGTGGAATCTAAGAATTTTTAGGCTTAGGGGGGTCTCTCACATTCTGGTCGAATTTTGATATTTAAATGATGCCAAAAAAATTGCGTTGAATTATTACCAAAACAAAAATAAGGAAAATTGAATTTTTTTCATTTTACACTGAGGCGCGTGCCTAGGCATGCGCTTGGCTTGTTTGGGGTGCCTCAGGAGGTCTCAGAAGAGGAGGATGCGCAAAAAAGGAACGGAACACCATCAAATTTAAAGCAGTATTGCCTAACAATATCTTGGAGGAAGTGACAAATATCCCTCTTTCAGATGATCCGCATTTACCTTTTTGGAGTTTAAAGTCATCAGGTAAATTTTCTAATCAATCTTGCACCAATATTATGGAACAATTGGTTTCCTATAGATGAAATTATTCGGAAGAAATTGGCAGTTGCTCTTCCATCTCTGTGTCAATGCTGTAGACAGGAGTATATTAAGCATATTTTCATAAAAGGCAAATTTTCCGTGGAAGCGTAGGACTTTTTCCACCAACAACAAGGTTTAAAAGCATGCCAATGGAGCCATCAAAGAATCACATTCAATCATTGGAGAATACAAACTCCTTCTGAGATAGGGTCTATTCAACTGGGATATTCCCCTGCTAGTATTTTGGTTGGTTTACGGCAAAGCATGGGGCACAAAATATGAATGCTGCAGGTTAACTAGAGACATTCTTTGGGGGATTCTATGACTCCTATAGAAAATGTTCCGTTATGAATATTTTTGCGAAGTGGAAAATGATATCAAGAAAAGCCACTTTTTATTATGGTATCAACATAAAGTGGATTCAAAATTCAAAATCAATGTTCATGCGAGAGAGATGAGCGACAACACAAAAAAAAGAAAGTGACCACTCCAATCATTGGATTCAATGGAAGTTCCACAATCCTTTTAAACAAGCAAAATCATTACCAAACCCATTTGTCCAATAAGAAAGTGCCCTTTGAATTTGAGTGATCCACACACGGGAATCCAAGCTTAGGAATGGAAAAAAAAAATCATTCAACCCGATACTCGCGTTCTCCCCTCCCCGCTACTTGCCCCATTTCATTTTAATTTCAAATATAAGTTTTATCAAACAAAAAGAAAATATTTATCATCATTTTTAAAGAGAACATGAGTTGTTCTTAACAAATTAGAAAAAAATAATAATATTCACTAAATAAAAATATAAAAAAATAAAAGCAAAAAATAAAATAAAATAAAAATAAATGGGGACAAAAAATGTAACAAAATATCCAATGGGGGCGAGGGACGGGAATGACTGACTTGTCCCATACGTCTATTGCCATCCCTATCCAAACTTGCAACATGAAGATGAGGATTTGATGGGGTTAAAACCATCGTCCAATCTCGAGTGACTTTATCAAAAATAAAAATTGAGAAAAACCAACAAAGCTCTCTCTTTTTTTTTTCCTAAAATAAATTAGAGGACCCACAAACTCCATTGAAGAAAAAATCATGTTCTTGCAACCTCTGCTCAATCACTAAAGCTCTCAATGTGAATACGTGAGATCCTATCAATTATAAGATAAATAACTATAATGCAACTCGATTTGAAGATCCCAACACTACCAAATCTTAATGTATCGTTAATGTATCGTTATCTAGAAGCTCTATTAGTTTGAACAATTCTTAATGTATCGTTATCTTCATTTTCTTTCCCTTTCTTTCCTTTTATTTTATGGTATTGACGTGTCATGACAATAGTACGATTTCAATTTTAGCTAAGGGTTCTCGTCGTATACTCTTGCATGGTCTGAGAATAAGTTCGACAATAATGGTATATGCTTTGAAGCAAAGAATGTTTTAATTACTGTTGAAGTGTAATTTATTAATATTATATATGAATAATAAAAACAATAATACAAATTAAGCCTTTGACATAGTCCACAAATAGTTGAGTTACAAAGTCGGTCTTTAAGGATTATCTTAACATCCTAAAATTTGGAGGGCAATCATATTTTCCTCTGTGTGTGTGTAACATTTACTAAAAATTAGGAGTTTATTAAAAATTATTGAATATTTGTATAAATCCATTAATTTTTGTGTCTAAACTTATTTTCGTGAATTGACAATTTTGTTACATATTTCCAAGTAGTCAACAGAAGATGAGAAAACTATTTGTTGATTCAAATGTTTTATACCCTATTTGGTATCGATTAAAATTCAAATTTACAAAAAATTTAAATTTAATCCCCACCAAACAAGACTTAATCTTGCTATTGCTGAAAATTCCATTTAAAGCAACTAGCACTTGTCCTTCCAACAATGAGTTTCGAGTAGACTCCAAACTATACACGGTGTCATATCATGTGAACTTAATTATTTTAATTCAAAAGGAGATATTATGGTTTCTTTCCTTTCGTCTTCTCTTCTACCAAATAACAATAGAATATTATTTTGAATTAATAATAAAAAAACATACAAACTTAACCAATATGCTTACATACCTACGAAAAAGTCATCACCTAATAATACTGTTTTAATGTCATTTTCCCCATAAATAATTGAAAAATAGTTCGTAATAAGTGTTTGTTACACATATTTAGGCTCTTAAATCTAAATATTTGAGTAATTGAGCGAATTTTTAAATCATATTAGTGTATTTATATGTTAAATTTCATAGTTACAGATGATTGACGCAGAAGGAAGTAATTTTTAGCATAAAAGACCAATAGATGTGAAACGAGAACTTATATGCGAAGTTTGTGAAGTTTACTAAATTCTTAAGGCAAATGATATATCATTGAAAGGATAATTAAATTTGGAGTTCAACACAAAAAAACTGAATATAATTCGGAGTTGTGGATAACTAAATAATCCTACTTCCGTTCAATTCAAATTTTGGTTCAATTATTGTATTGTTGGCTATAACATGGTCAATACCTAGTAGGCCCCCCTTTTGGTTCAAACGAATTATAGATAAATAATGATTTGATTTGAAAACAAAAATACTTGTTATTTTATTCAATATAAAATATTAATGTTCGTCTCTCGAGTACCAGTTAACCTATTCTCGATTGATATTAGTTTGACAAAAGTGATGGTTAAGAAGATAGAGCAACCAAATGAATAAGTAGAAATCTTTTAATTTAAAAATATATTCATGAAAAAAATCATGTTTCTAACATACAATCTGTCGATTTGATATGTAACAAATATTACGTAATTTGTTTCTCATTAAGAAACAAGAAACTAAATAAATAAAGCATGTCATTTTAACACATTTATAGACGAAATATTCAAAATAATGAATTTAAAAAATGAGTAAAAGTCAATTAGCTACATTGTTTGTATTAAAAATAAGATGTGATGAATCTCTTCATTCTTGATCTTTAACCCGAATAAACTTAGAAATCAAGTCTTGATCTTCAATAATTTTTAAATCATTCTCTTGATTTCTCCCCCCAAAAGATGAATATTGTGTTGTGATTTAATCTCTTTGATGTTGTGTTTTTATGATAAACTACCTTAGTTGAAGGTAGGTGTTTGAATTTGGGTGTGACTCGAATTCCTTTGTTTAAGTATTTGAAATAATTGAAGAATTCTAATTGAAGTGCACGTCATGAAGAATTCAAATTTGGAATGCTACTGAAATCCTATGTCAATTTATGAAGATCAAATTTCAATGATAATTAGGAATTTGACTTGAAAAGGACTTTTGGATGACAAAAGACACTTTTTGGAACATTAATCCCACATTAAAATTTGGGGCAGAAATCGGACGCCTAGGTGTCGGGGTCGAGGCCGGGCCCGCAGCGAGTTTTCAGGCCCGAATGTGTGTTTTTCGAGTTTTTTCTTATCCTATTTCATTTTGGACTCAGTTTTTGGCATCATACTTCATCAACAACTCTACCAAGAGGTCTTGGATGTCTCGTACATGTTTCCTATAAATACTAGGCTCTTCTATACGATTTTATGGTGTGAGATTTATGAGTACTACATTTTAGGATCATTGTAATATTTTTCTCTCTTCTCTATTACTCTTGCTTTATGGTTGAAGTTGGAGCAATTATGCATGACCAAGAGTCTTACAAGCAAATTGCATCTCAAACAGCGGTTATACTCTAATCGTATGGCAGAAGGAGGATCATTGGAAGATCACCTTACTGTATTTAAGGNCTACAAGAAGAAGGTGCACTTGAAGAAGGATTGCTACAAGTTGTAGAATAAAGAAAAGATGGCTGCAAGTAGACATTTAGATACTTCAGGCAAAGCAGACCTCGTGGAGAACGTTGTAAGTGATGAAGAGCTCTTAGCTATTTCTGATATTGAGTTTAAATCGGAAGATGATTGGATTCTTGATTTAGCATGTGTGTTTCATGTGTGTTATAATAATGACTTGTTTGCTACATATGAAACTGTTTCCAAATGTGTCGTGGTTATGGGAAACAACGCATTTTGTCGGGTTGCTGGAATTGTACAGTCATATTGAAGTTTTTGGATGGAACAATTAGAACATTTGGCCAGGTTCGACATGTTTCAGATTTGAAGAAGAATCTCATATCTTTGTCTATCATTGATTCAAAAGGTCATGAGTTCTTTGGTGGATGTGGAGCTTTGAAGATTTGTAAGGGTGTCCAAGTTGTATTGGAGTGACGAAAAATGTCTCAGTTATACATCTTGCAGGGTCATGTAGAATCTAGAAAAGTCAATCAGTACAAGTTCAGTACCGTGGTGGATATTCAGTTTGGTACAATACTTTTAGGAGCTTATAAGGGGTCAGATTTGAAGAATACATCTCATTGGAATTTCGAAGGTATGGATAATACTGCCTTGCCACCATCATCTACAGTGCCATTGTATTCAGTTGCTAGAGACGGACACAGTGGAACAAGGTATGTGGATGTTGATTTTGTTGAGCATACTTTAAGTAAGTATACAATCTAGCAAAAAGGGCCTTCTGAAAAAACATTCGGTATAGATTCTACTTTGGGGGTGTGTTACAGCCCATTTTTGTTAATTCAAAATCATTGTGATTTTTTGGAATCTAAGATAATTCTGCAGAATAGTGCTTGGATTCATTGGAAGAGGTGAAATATTTTGTATTTTGTGTTTTGTTGGAGAAATTAAGTTTTAATTATTGTTGAAGAAGTCAGTTCATTTCTTGGTGGAATTCGTGTCAAGGTGGAGATTGTTGAAATTTGGGTGTGACCCGAATTCCTTTGTTGAAGTATTTGAAGCAATTGAAGAATTCTAATTGAAGTGCACGTCATAAAGAATTCAAGTTTGGAATGCTACTGAAGTCCTATTTCAAGTTATGAAGATCAAATTTCAATGATAATTAGGAATTTGATTTGAATGAGGACTTTTGAAAGGCAAAAGACACTTTTTGGAGCATTAATCCGATGGACGAGCGCCAATGAGCCATATTAAAATTTGGGGTAGGGCACCGAATGTGTGTTTTTCGCGTTTTTACTTTTCTTATTTCGTTTTGGACTCAGTTTTTGGCATCCTACTTCATCAACAACTCTATCAAGAGGTCTTGGATGTCCCATACATGTTTCCTATAAATATTAGGTTCTTCTATACAATTTTTTGGTGTGAGATTTATGATTACTAGATTTTAGGATCATTGTAATATTTTTCTCTATTCTCCATTACTCTTGATGCAATAAAATCTCCTAATTCCTCTACTATATTCTTGTTTTCTTTTTATTCTTTTATTTGATCATATACTTTATTATTATTTTTCATATAACTTCAACTTCTCAATTCGGTGATTGGTGTCACAACAAGTTGTACCAATTCTAACAGTGGGAGAATAGCAATGAGTGAAACAAAATATCTTATCTTCCCCCACGCCCGTATGGTGTAGAGAATATAATATGAGGATTTTCTAATTTATATAGGGGTCGAAAGTCTCAAAAACCGCGCTTGAAAACACCAAAAACTCAAAACTATGAGTTTCCAATCGCACCAAGAAACTGGTATGAGAAATTTTGCCCACCCAAGAATTAAAACTCCTGCAGCTACCTGTAACTTTTTCCCACCTCTCGCCCGTGCAGCAACTGGCGAGAGTTAATTGCATTCTATGCCCTTCATTTTTCGGTCATAATTAAAATTAGTCCCTCAACTTCAAACTTGAATAATTTTTTATCCACAATTACGAATTGCGATCTGTTTTTTGCATTGAACTTCAAATTCAATTGTTTTTTTTAATGGTACATTATTTTCCTTAATAGTATCTTCGTAGAAATCTTCATGTACTAATTTCTCACGCACTCTTCATGCAAGATCCTCATTTCGCATCTTTTGGTCTTTTTATACTCCAAATCATTTCTTTTTGCATCACTCATATTCAAATTCTGTCAATTAATCGAATATTATATAAATACGAGTGTAAAATACATTTATTAGTTAGTTTTAACAATTCTTTACGCATGAACGAATATACTAATGAGGATTAGCATTTGTCGATTGATCGGGGAATTTGCTACTGGGAGACTACGTTGGAATCAATGGTGCAACTTTTTCATTTACTCTTATTTTTAATTATGTTTACGTAAACCCATTTTTGTTCAAACTAAGCCCTTGTTTGAATCCCCTTGTTTTGGGGAAAAATGTGTTTTGGAATGTACTTTTTGGAGAATATCTGGTTAAGAAAAAAGTTATCGATTTATGCGTAAAATTATTTTTTTGAAGAACGTATGGTCGAAAATGAGTTTTGAAATAATGATTTTTTGGAAAAATGGAGCTCAAAAAGTAAGTTATTTTGTTAGAAAATTATCATTAATTAATATTTTTAATTTTAATTGACAAAACATTATTTGAGAAAAGAAGAAGATCAGTTTAGCATAAATAAACAAGAATTAATCAAATTACAACAACAAAACATATAATACCTATTTGGTAGGGATTGAAATAAGATTTTTTCATAAAAAATAATGAAATGTGTGGGTGAAAAGTGGCGGAACCCATAAAATATGTGATTAAAATCAGTTATTAACTTTGATTTAAATTAAAATATGAATTTCAATTTCGGGCTAACTACTAGTCAAATTAATTTGAAGATGTCAGTTATTTTAAAATTTAAAATTTTATAATTATCATGTATTAAAATTTGTGTTTTCATTTATTTCGATAATTAGCTTATATGAGATTTATCTCCCAACATACAAGATAGCAACTCATTTTTGCATATCAATCCTAAAATTCTTTTGTTCGTTTTTTAATCTTAATTGGATCGAATTACTCGTTTAAGTTTAAGAGACTATGATACCATATTAAAAGTTGGAGTTTTATCTTAAAATGTCAACTTTATTACGAGAATTAATCCAAACTCCAAACTTTTATATATTGATCTATATTTTGACAATTAACCGCTATGGAATTTATCCCTTACCATTTGAAAGGATTTTTGATTTTGAAAACTAACTTCTGATATAACTTCATTATTTTAAAAGAGCTTTTAGATAAAATCACATCGAATCAGTTAAGAACTCTTTTAAAATCAATAAAATTGATCCAAAAATAATTTTAAAATTAATAAAATTGATCTAAAAGTAAATTTTGGATCTCAAGAACTCTTTAATTTTTCAAAAGTCATATCAAACGTGTCGGTATGGAAGGGCAGCAAGCAAACAAAGGTTGTCAATTATCCCTTTTTTTTAAATTTCCTTTTTTCTTTTACTTTATCGTTTTGACGTGGAAGTCATGACAATCGTACGGTTTCAATTTTAGCGCTGTCTTCTCATTGTACATGCCATCTGTAATTGATTAAAAGAAAGATGCCACGAAGCCAGAAATATATTTTTTATATGTAATATCTTCTTCTTGTGATATTATTTAAATTAAAGATGATTATGACAACAATAATAAAAAATTAAACCTTTGGCATAGTCCACAGAGAGTTTTATTTACAGGGTTTTCGATATTTTTTTGTATGTTTGAATTGGTTAATGCTTACATACCTACGAAAAAGTCATCACCTAATAATACTGTTTTAATGTCATTTTCCCCATAAATAATTGAAAAATAGTTCGTAATAAGTGTTTGTTACACATATTTAGGCTCTTAAATCTAAATATTTGAGTAATTCAGCGAATTTTTAAATCGTAATAAGTGTTTGTTACACATATTTTATCTTAAAATGTTAACTTTATTACGAGAATTAATCCAAACTCCAAACTTTTATATATTGATCTATATTTTGACAATTAACCGCTATGGAATTTATCCCTTAACAACATGGAGTCATACGAGCTAGCAGAAGAAAATGTAGGTAGTTTGACAATTCTTTAGGACCATTTGAAAGGATTTGATTTTGAAAACTAACTTCTGATATAACTTCATTTTTTTAAAAGAGCTTTTAGATAAAATCACATCGAATCAGTTAAGAACTCTGTTAAAATCAATAAAATTGATCCAAAATGATTTTAAAATTAATAAAATTGATCTAAAAGTAAATTTTGGATCTCAAGAACTCTTTAATTTTTCAAAAGTCATATCAAACGTGTCGGTATGAAGGGCAGCAAGCAAACAAAGGTTGTCAATTATCACTTTTTTTTAAATTTCCTTTTCCTTTTACTTTATCGTTTTGACGTGGAAGTCATGACAATCGTACGGTTTCAATTTTAGCGCTGTCTTCTCATTGTACATGCCACCTGTAATTGATTAAAAGAAAGATGCCATGAAGCCAGAAATATATTTTTTATATGTAATATCTTCTTCTTGTGATATTATTTAAATTAAAGATGATTATGACAACAATAATAAAAAATTAAACCTTTGGCATAGTCCACAATCTCAAAATAAATGTCCCAAAAGCTTGATTATCTTAATTATACAATAAAATTAAAATGTATTTTGATTTAGCCTATGTTTGATACACATTAAAATTTTCATTTTCATTATTCTACTCATTTTCAACCACATATTTTTCAATAAAATAATATTTTCCATCACATCAATAATTTTTCTTGTTTTTTCAACCACATATTCTCCATTAATCTACTATTCCAGAATACATTCTTTCAAAATAATATGACTCAAACACACACATACACACACACATTTACTGAACGATTAAAGGTGAACTTCATTTTCACTAGACTAATGCTAAGAACCAATAGCGCTATTTGTATTAGGATTATTTATTTGGTTATTTTACAAATTCAATAATTTAATTTGCTACTTTCAAATTTTCAAGATTTTTTCATTGAATTTTTTAAATAAGACTCCCTTATAATCGTCCAAATTATTGAGCATTGAATAAATACTCGAGCTTTCTTACTATTTTTTTTTTCTTTTCTTTCTAAACTAGCGTATTGTTTATGAATTAATGAGTCTAGTCAACAAGAAATTGAAAAATTATTCATTAATCTGCATGTTTTTACGATTTTAAATATTCTCCACTATTTGATGTAATTTAAATGCACTAAATAAGTATATTTTTTTTTAATTTTAACATTTTGTCGTATAAATTAATTTACGTTGAACCACTGTTGTTTTTTATTTGCTGTCTTGTCTTCTTGGAAATAAGTAGAAAACGTTTAATATTGTGAAACTTGTAGGTTTGAATTGGTATTTGCTTACGCGTTATGTATAGAATTATATATTTTCTTTATATTAATAATACTATTTAATAGTCATACTTCCCCTATAAATAACTCAAATATAGTCTGCATTAAGCATAATTCAGCAAGCATGGCTAATCCGAAAGTTGGCATCCTTACTCTCCTCCTTATCTGTGGTATGTTCTATTTCCCACTCTGATTTTGCACCTCAAAAATGCATGACTTTTATATGCCTGTATTTCATGGAGTGCCTTTCTTCTTGACACATAAAGAGACACTGTGCAACAGTAGTCTGCTCCGTTAGACTACCTTCCGTCTATTCTCGATCGTTTCGGGAGGAAAAAAAATTTGAATGCATTGAAAGAAATATCAGAACTATTTTACAACTAAAATAAATTATTACAGCTGAAAGGAAATTACAACTTAAACTTGAAATCATATTTACAATGTGCGGCCGAAGTTGAACAAACTGCAACTGCAAGTGGGTCAAGGGGCTAAGTAAAGTTCAGTTCCTTCACACTGTATCTTGAATTCATTTCACCTTCTTTATGAACATTTGTAGAACAAACAAACTAACAGACATAATTTCAGCTTCTTTTCATTCTTAATAATTTTTTCCACTTATAATTTACTCTTTTTGTCATTTGCTTGTGGATTCTAAAGTGATCTTGCACTAATATTACAGGGTTGTTTTTCTTGGGAAGCAATGTGGAATATGCAGTAGCACAAAGCAAAATTTGCCCACAAGTTTGCCTAAATATTGGCTACATGACTTGCCCAGAATCTGGTGGTGGGAGGCTGCGTCCACGCTGCACAAACTGTTGCCAAGCAAAAAGGGGTTGCAGACTTTACAGATCTGATGGAAGTCTAATTTGTACTGGAACCTAAATGAAGAAATAAACCGTGATATGTATGTTTGTGGAATAAAAGAATTTTCTATGTTTTTTCTTGAGCAATGAATAATAAAAGTTGTCAGTTTAATAATTTCGAAAGTATCCTATAGTATTTCCGTACTTCACCTCAAAATTCGACGAACGTTTGGCCAACAGAATACCGATTATCTTCCATCTACGTAGGCATCACCTACGCACTCGAATTCCCCATTAGGATGCAAATGTCACCGATCGAGATAAAAAGTCTAACGATTGTTTGAACTCCAATGTTCAAGTCAGTGGCTGGACGAGAGATAAACTGCAAGAGACGAGAGATGAGGATTTGGCTAAGATTGGGAAATATTACCTTGTGTGTTAAATAGGTTCACCCATATAAAAAGGGAGGAGGGGGGCGTTTGGCCAAGATGGGCTTGTTGAATCAGGTTGAAGTAAAAGAGCAAGTTTTTTGATTTAATATGCCCAATTCAATTGACATAATTTATTGTCGAGTCGACATACGTGAGACCCACTCCGTTACGTGCATGTCAAATAATTTATAGATACTACTGTTAGACTTTTATTAAAATTTTAATTTCAAGAAGTTGAAAATTTAATTACTTAATTGTCAAGATCTTCCATATCAAATTATCAAGAAATTATTAAATATAGAACATTCCTTAATTCATTGGGAATGATTATTTAATATTGGATCTTGATTCTACATCTTGAATATTGGCTCTTTTGATTCTTAAGTTCTTGATTTTGAATTTATTCGTCTTACTCCATAATCTTGATTGTTGATTTCCTGTTCGTGATATGGGTTTTGGATCTTTCTCTTCAATATATTTTCTCTTGTATTCTTCTATTTATGAGATAACACAAAGAATGAGAATCATATATGAATTGGGGACCATAACTCTATATATAATTTGGTCCATCGTCAAATACAACCCTAATGGATCCGATTTCTACACATATAATCCGACCCACACTTTATTTAGATATCCAAAACCATAACTTTAATTCTTTATTAAATCACTTTAATTAGGGTTCACCTTAAGATAATATTTATACACAATCAATTACCTATGTAGGCCAACAAGACAAATTGAAAAATCTCAGTAATCTTCCGTTTGGGCCACATATGTTACCTTATAAATGTGTATAACCCTACGAGCTCAAAACTTTTGCTATCATAACCAAAAGTATTTCCGAACAATCTCGTCCATTGATTATATCAACATAGGATCAAAGCGGTCTTCGTTATAAGTAACATAACTAAACCCATCAATGGTCTTTTGCTATCATAACCAAAAACATTTCTAAACAATCTCAATAATCAATATGTTAATATATGATCAAAGCGGTCTTCATTACAATTATCATAACTAAACCTTCAATGATTACGTATATCAACACAATCAAATGACATAGATCAAGTGGGGATGTGTAGATGAAAATTACACATAATATGGTCCAAACATGCCTATTTTCAACTGGTCTTATCTTATTCTTTAATGAGAACTAATTAAAACTTTAATGAGAGTGAAATTGAACTGAATATTTTATTTCTAAAATAAACTGAATATCCAAGGATAAAATCATGTCTAAAAGAGATAACATCCAAATATGAACTCCCATAAAACTAGCATATCATTAAAAGATGCAACGCCTATGTGAACATCATGTTCGTGAAAGACCTTGGGTGGCAGCCATTAGTAAATTAAACAATAATCATAGAGTTTGTTACTATATGCTCTATAAAAACTTGACCACTCTGATTTCTTTCCTTAACAAATAGGAACTTAATGTCTATAAACTTTGACATCATCAAATTCTTATTGAAATTCAAGACTGTTATTGTTACAGAGTAACTTAAGTAGTCTTTCAAATCTATCCAATATATGTAGTCTAGTGACAAAATTTCGCAGTCATATTCCATGATCAAAATCATAATATTCAGTGATCTCCAAGTGATCTAATTTTCTGTATGTGATCGTGTAATTCTTAGTTCTCTATAGATACTGAATAACCAGCTTGACTGCTTTCCAAATATCCATCCCAATGTTACTTAAATATCTGTCCAACATTCCGACAATGGATGCTATATCCAAATGCGTACAAATCTAAGTATACATTAAACTTTCAACTGTTGAAGTACAGATAATTTTCTGTATTTCATTTTCTCAAAATTTATCCTTAGGGCATTGAATGAGACCAAATCTCTTTGTTTCGTACAATAAGCCTGTATCATTACAAGCAAGCAGTATGTCATCAACATACAATATCAAAAAAATATGCTTACTCCCATTGAACTTGTGATATACACAATCATCAACTGAATTTATCTCAAAACAAAGCGAAGTAATTATTTGATGAAATTTTTGATACCATTGAAGGAAAGCTTTCTTAAATCCATAGATGAATTTTTTAATTTGTAAACTATCAAATGTAGCTCAAGATCAAATTGTGTCACAAGTGCCATAATAGTCGTAAAATAGACTTTCATAGAAATCAGAGAAAAGTCTCTTTAATGTCAATGCATTCCTTTTCAGCAAAGCCATTTACAACAAAACAAGCTTTTTATCTCTCTACATCACCTTTCAAATCCCTCTTGGTCTTTAACTATCAATTTACAATCAATGAGCTTCGCACCTTTAGGCACTATGATAATTTTCCAAATATCATTGTCGTTCATGGATTTTATCTCTTTATTCATGATATCAATCCACTCTTGAGAATTATTCATTTGCATGGCTTCATGAAAGTTGATTGATTAGATCTTCTTGCACCAATCCAATGTCATCCTTATTTTCTTGGAGAAAGATTATAAAGTCATCCGAAATTGTCATTTTCCCTTTTCTAGTGGATTTCCTGCATTTGTTCTTGAAGTCGTTAAGTTTATTTTTTTTGGAATAATCTCTTAATTGTGTATATGAGATTTTGTAATATTGTCTTGATCCAAAATTGTCTCTTGAACAAGATTTGGAAGAGAAATTTGTCCGTAGTTGTTTGAAAAATTATCCCGCAAGTGTACGGGTTCGTTGTACAAGTAATAGTTGTATTGAGTGAGTTATCGTCCCATAGGGAATAATGCTTAATTCTAGTGTATTTGATATACCTAAATTCGTAACAATAATAAGATATGATTGATTTATATTTAATTACGTTCTAAACTACGAAAGCAATAAAATGGTGGGTTTTAAATAAAGTGTGGATGAATGTATTGAATTTCCGATTCCACAAATCGACTATAGAATTCAATTCTCAACCGAGAATTTATTCAATCCTTGCATTCATGACGATTGATAATTCCACTTTTATTTATTATTCTTTTCCAAGATATAATAAACCTACGTTGATCACGATACGATCCTATTCCTAGTCCACATTCATATGATAAACATTCATTAAAATATAGGATTATCACACACAATCGCACACTTCACAAATATTATTCCTAATATTTATTCTTCATGTGTTCCATATACAGTGTTCTACCTATCGTGAGTTTTCCAACACTACAAATAAGCAACTTATTGCCCTAATAGTGTGCAAACATTAAAATAATATGAAAAAGCATGCATATAGAATCACAACGCAAGAATTAAACTAAAAATCACAAGTCTTGAATTAAAAACTAGAAATCAAATAGTTTCATCATCCATCCAATACAAATAAACTTAGCCTACCATATTAATACGAAAATTACACAGAAAATAAAAGGAAGCCATCACCCCGAATCATGTAAATAGGAAGAAAATCTAGAAATCTTCACTTCAAGCTTTCGAAATCGGATCCAAATGGTGAATTCCTCCTTCTTCAATGTAAGTTTTCTCCTTTTTTTTTTTTTTTTTCAAAATACGGCTCTCCTTGCAAAACTCCTACAAATACCCTTTTATACCAACCCTAGAAACTCCCAAAATAAGATAAGGAAACAAATCCTTTTTTCTCGTTTTGGCTTGACGCGAGCACCTCGTAGTAACTAGGGCACGCACCTTAGCCATTTGTCAAGCCTCACTTGAGGCATTTAGGGGGTCAGACACGCGCCACTTCTGCAGGCGAGGATGCGGGCTTTGGCTAATTTTTGGCAGTTGAACAGTTCTCAGTATTGTTGTCATAAATTTCTCCCTCGATATCTGATTGAGGTGATTCAAAATGAATTGGAAAGTTAACTCAGAGGGCGACAACTCTTGTATAAATATCATTTTTCCAATTCGAAAGTTTGCTTTGCCAAAATCGGGTCTCAATGTGAGCTTGAAAATCCAAAGCATAACTTTTTTGGCTAGAAGTTGATATATGATAATATTTGGACTATATTTCATCCATTTGGCTTCTTTACTCATCCCACTGATGCCTAATACTCTCAAATCTTCATCTCGAGGTTTGATGTAACTTTTGAGTATTTGCATTTCCATCCCCGAACTTTGTATTTGATACAATTGAGCCATTTTCCGCTATCTTTGCACTCTTTTCCCCAATTCTTCGTCAAACATTGAGTTTTAAATACAAAATGAAATATAACACAAGTTAGGTAGTATTTTATCCAAAGAACGGTAAAATATCATCATTTATGACCTCAAATAAGTGTAGAAACTAAACTTATCACAGCCCCAAACTTGATTCTTTGTTTGTACTCAAACAAAACTCAAACCTAACAAACACATAAACACACAATGCTAATTACCTAATTGGTGGCCAGTCAATCAAGTAAAGCAAAAAAAAAAAAAAAAAAAAATTAGCTAGCTGACCTGGTCGGTATAACTAGCTACCCTGGTTTTTACTCTCAACATTGAAATCATAATATCCACTCTATGTACAACTTCAAAATCACAATACAGTAATTAAAATTTACTTATCCAATGTAAAATCGATGTGTGTGTGTGAAGAATTAAATATAGCATTATGAATTCATGAGTTGTTTCAATTCCCGACCCTCAATGGTCAAATATATTCTTTCATCACTCGTAAGATTCACACACCCCAAATTTATTCTTTTCGCTCTTTTTAAGTGTGTGAACTAAGATTGAATTTTATACTATCCTCACCTCTTAGTTCAAGTAAGTCTCACTAATTGTGAGTCAATGTGTCAATAAAGAAGGATTCTCCATTAAATTTGATTGCTTCAATTTTTAGGACTTAATTAGGCTAACAATCTCTTATCAAAAGTCATTTTTTCTTAAATAAGTGTTTGTGACATAACCAAGGTATTTGGTGCGTCTTCTGTTTCATGCACCTGTTTTTTTCTAAATTTTTCTCAATTTTTTTTTCAACACTTTTTTTTTCTTTATTTGCAGCATTCTCTCCCTTAAGTTTTCTAAATTACCCATGTAACAAGTTTTAGGCCGATGACTCCCAAGTCAGTTGACTTATGACAATAGGTTTTAACACCCTTACAGGCTTAATAACTCGAGTCATAAAGGCTACGAACAGAAATTTTCAAATAAAATGTGTTTTTTATACCTTGATTAGTACAATGTCCCTCATTAAACACCTATATAAGTAAAACGACATCTAACTTGAGATTTTCACCCAATTGCATCCTATTGACCTTAGATAATCCACACAAAATTTTTATTTTCACACATGAAATCCCTTTATCTCAACATCTTCATACAACAGTGAAATCCCCCAAACTATTATAAATTTGGTCTAAAGATGTAAAATTTAGTGATTTTGAATTTAGCATCTATGATCCACTATTTCAACCTATCTAATTATAAAATCAACTCATTCCTACACAATGCTTAACTTAATTCACGTGCTCAATATATATCAAATTTCACATGAAAAAGTAAAAATTAATCTAAGCATGCAACTTATTCACCATTCATATATCAATTCACGATTCAATATTTTTTTTATTGCCAGCCAGACCAAATAACTCACACATGCACATAAAAAGAAAATATTTTTAAAATTTTCAATTTTTTTTATCTAAACTAATGCAACAAAAACACATAAATATAAGAATGATACAAACACAAAAAAAAAAAAAAAAAATGAAAACTCATGTTTTCCACCTCCAAACTTAAACTAGACATTGTTCTCAATGTCTTAAATTCTAAATCCGCATATAAATGGCTGGGAAAGAAAATGACGAAAAGGACTCCCCTGATATGAATTATAATCCAATGGTTAGCTTCCTATTGCTCCCGTTAGCTCCTTAGTCTTGGTTGGTTTAAGTGTTGCGCAACATCATGTTCCTGTGCAGTACAATCAATTAAAGCACTTAAATCAAATAATTGGAATAAGTGTTACTTAGTTCTAACATCTAAAAAACCACTAACATATCGAAGATCTAAGGGAAAACGGGGTATGGATGATGGGTCCCTAAAATTGAATAATAAAAAAAACTAATCTAAATTATCTTAAATTATTCTAAATCTAAAAAGCAGAATAAATTAAATGGATAGAAGTATTGGGTTGCCTCCCAACAAGCGTTTGTTTAAAGTCTTTAGCTCGACTCCAGTTGTTCTTAGGCTCTTCATGGTGGTTTGAACAGAGAATTTTCAGCCCTGCATTTTAGATATTGGTTGCACTTCTTCGGTTCATCCTTGACTCTCCAAACAATCATATTTCCATTGTTGTCCCTACTAATTATTCCTCATATGTCTAGCCTACCTTTGTAGCTCTCCCAGTGATCCACTCGTTGGCAATCCTCAAAGTGTGAGAGTTGCTTGATTGGATTTTCCATGGTGAATCTCTGCTGCTTATTTTCTACGCTCAAGACTATCTCATTAGTATCAAAATCCAGTAAAGCCCGGCTTGTAGACAAGAATGGCTTTCCTAAGATTATTGGCATCTAAGATGCCTCTTCTATATCCAGAATGATAAAGTCAGCTGGAAAAATAAACTCTCCCACTTTGATGAGCTTGTCTTCGATTATTTCGTAGGGGGTGCTTCAATGTTCGGTCTGCCAGCTGAAGGATTATAGATACAGCTTTAGGATTACCCAATCCTAGTTTCCTGTAAAGAGGCAATCAAATTAGATTAATACTTGCTCCTGAATCAATTAAGCAATTAATAGTATTTAAATTTCCTATAGAGCAAGATAGAGTGAAACTTCCTAGATCTTTAAGTTTGGGAGGGATCTTTCGCTGGATGATTACGCTGCACTATTCAAATAGAGCTATCGTTTCATGTTCGAGCAGCTTCCTCTTTATGGTCAACATCTCATTCAAAAACTTGGAATAACTTGGAATTTGAAGAATCTCAATGAATGGGATGTTGACATGTAACTTTTTGAGGATTTCCATAAATTTAGTAAGCTATCTCTCTAGCTTGGTGTTTTGCATCCTTTGAGGAAAAGGATTCAGAGATGTGAGTGTTATGCCAAAAACTGTTGTCTTAAGTTGTGGGGTGTCGGAGACTAATTGTTGATCTTTCTCTGTTGCTTTTTTGGATTTCTCTACCTGTTCCTTGCTCTTAGTAGATATTTTAGTGTTCTCCGTCTCCTTCCTCTTTGCATTGATTTCTGGCAACTGAACACTACTCCTAGTCATGATGGCCTAAACCTGCTCGGCTATTGGTTGTCGTCGAAGTCTTTGAGGGAATGGAATGGGTGACACATAAGCCTTGACAGAGGTGGTGGGAGTGAATGATGGGAGCTCAATAGTTGCATAATTCACCCCCTCAATCGCTAATACCTTCTCCCGTGGGTTATTCTCTGTGTCGCTCGACAAGGTACCTTGTGGTCTGTTGGCTATTGCAGCTGCTATCTGTCCCACCTGCTGTTCCAAGTTTTTGATCGAGGCCTGTTGATTTTCTCTTGCTGTTGATGATGTTGGAACCCTGGTGGCCTGTTCTGATTGATTTCTCCTTGCCCCTGATTGTTGGACCATGAGAAATTTGGATAGCTTCTCCAACTTGGATTATAAGTGTTGGAGTAAGGATTGTTATATTGTTTTGGAAAGTTCTGTGCGTAACTAATCTCCTTAGGCTGCGTAACCTGTGTAGACGCCAAAGGGCAGCGTGCAGCAGTGTGGTCTACTCCACAACCTTTGCACACAAGTGGTGATTGGTGCACCATGTTGACTGATTGAGATAGATTATCCATTCCCATTGTAAGAACCTCCATTTGTGTCGCCAATGCTATCATTGTATCTACGTTGTGCACCCCTACTGTTTTCTTTGGAACTTCCGTATCAGTTGGCAACATCGATTGATTCTCGGCTATCTTTCATACAATTCATAGGCAACATCGACGTCAAGTTTCATTACTGATCCTCCTGATGAAGCATCTATCATATTTCTAAACTCTTGGTGTAGCCCATTATAGAAGAGATACTGTTTAGCCTCTTTTGCAATGTCTAGGCTAGGACATTTTCCGAACAGATTCTTAAACCTCTCCCATGCTCCAGCATAGGTCTCGAGTTCTTTCTGCTTGAAGGTGTGGATTTCATTCCTGATTTGGTAGACTCGAGAAGGTGAGAAGAATTTCATGGTGAATTTTTGAACCATATCATTCCATGATTGTATACTCCCTGGAGGTAAACAGAGAAACCACGCCCTTGCATCATCCTTCAAAGTATGAGAGAATAATCGCATTCGGAATGCATCTGATATCCCTTCGTGACTAATGACTTCACATAACATGAGAAATGCTAAATGTGTTCATAAGGGTTCTTTGTAAATTTTTCGACTTGATGATTTTGAAAAAGATTTTTGACATCGGGTCTGAGGTGGAAGTTAGGTTGTCCGAAGGGTAGATAGACCACTGCGGGTTGCACTGGGCAGGGATTGGATACACATAATCCCCAACTAAAATGAGAGTTTCATTCTGGATGGCTCTCTGTTGATTTGGCTACGGGAGTTGATTGTGTACTTGACCCTGATTCTGTAGTTGATTTTGATTATCAGTCATTCTCCTCGTTTAACATTGTCCTCTTCTGCGGTTTCTGAATGTCTTTTCAATTTCGTGATCTATTGGAGCTAGATCAACTTCGTCAGGGGCATTAATAAACCAAGTTTGCCTGAAAAAAGTCAAGATACAAGAGAATGAAGCCAAGTGACAGTAGCCTAAAATAACAAGAATAACAATAAAGACGAATCTAAAATATCAATAACTAGAATTAACACCATTACTCCCCGACAAGGACGCCAAAAACTTGTTCGAAAAATTATCCCGCAAGTGTACGGGTTCGTTGTACAATTAATAGTTGTGATGAGTGAGTTATCGTCCCACAGGGAATAAGGCTTAACTCTAGTGTATCTGATATACCGAAATTCCCAACAATAATAAGATATGATTGATTTGTATTTAATTACGTTCTAAACTACGAAAGCAATAAACTGGTGGTTTTTAAATCAAGTGTGGATGAATGTACTGGATTTTCGATTCCACTAATTGACTCTAGAATTCAATTCTCAACTTGTGATAATTTATTCAATCCTTGCATTCATGACGATCGATAATTCTACTTTTATTTATTATTCTTTTCCAAAATATAATAAACCTACGTTGATCATGACATAATCCTATTCTTAGTCTGTACTCATATGATAAACATAAAATATAGGATTATCACACGCGATCGCAAAATTCACAAATATTATTCCTAATATTTATTCTTCATGTGTTCCATATACAATGTTTTACCTATCGTGAGTTTTTCAACACTATAAATAAGTAACCTATTGCCCTAATAGCGTACAAACATTAAAATAATATGAAAAAACATGTATATAGAATCACAACGCAAGAATTAAACTAAAAATCACAAGTCTTGAATTAAAAACTAGAAAACAAATAGTTTCATCATCCATCCAATACAAATAAACTTAGCCAAGCATATTAATACGAAAATTACACATAAAATAAAAGGAAGCCATCACCCGAATCATGTAAATAGGAAGAAAATCTAGAAATTTTCACTTCAAGCTTTCGAAATCGGATCCAAATGGTGAATTTCTCATTTTTCAATGTAAGTTTTGTCTCTCTTTTTTTTTTTTTTTTTCAAAATACGGCTCTCCTTGCAAAACCCCGAAAAATACCCTTTTATACCAACGCTAGAAACTCCCAAAATAAGATAAGGAAACAAACCCTTTTTTCTCGTTCTAGCTTGAGGCGCACGCCCAGTAGAAACTAGGGCACGTGCCTTAGCCATTTGTCAAGCCTCAGTCGAGGCATTTAGAAGGTGAGGCGCGAGCCTCTCCTGTAGGCGAGGGCGCGCGCCTTGGCTAATTTTCGGTAGCTGAACAGTTTTCAATATTTTTGTCATAACTTTCTCTTTCGATATTTGATTGAGGTGATTTAAAATTGATTGGAAAGTTTACTCGGAGGGCTACAACCCTTATAGAAATATTAGTTTTCCAATTCGAAAGTTTTCTATGTCAAAATTGGGTCTCAATGTGCTTTAAAATTCGAAGCAGAACTTTTTCGATATGTGATAATATTTGAACTATATTTCATCCCTTTGGCTTCTTTCCTCATCCAATTGATGCTTAACACTCTCAAATCTTCATCTCGATGTTCGATGTAACTTTTGAGTATTTGCATTTCCGTCCCCGAACTTTGTATTTGATACAATTGAGCCATTTTCCTCTATCTTTGCACTCTTTTCTCCAATTCTTCATTAAACATGGAGTTTTACCTACAAAATGAAATATAACACAAGTTAGGTAGTATTTTATCCAAAGAATGGTAAAATATTATCATTTAGGATCTCAAATAAGTGTAGAAACTACACTTATCAATAGTCCTGATCATTGTCAATAGCAACAGAAGAGATATATACATATCCTTCATCAAAGAAAAAATCCTGAACTTTAAAAACTTATCTCCCCCCACAAACTCTACGTTCTCAAAAAAATGAGCATTTTTCGCTTCGAAAATTGACCTAATAGTGTGATCTTTAAAATTTTATAACTCCTTAAAAGTTCCTTTACTAGGAACTTTATTGAGAATTTAAGTTGCTGTATTTAGTTCTTATTTCTAGAGAGATTCTGGCAAGATTAAATGAATAATCATACTCTTTACTATATCCTTAAGTGTTCTATTTCGTCTCTTAGTAACACCATTCACTCTAGGGGACCCCGACATGGGTGTACTATTGGATGATTCCACATTCCTCGAGGAATTTAGCAAAAGCCACTGGACATTTTCCTCCTGATCCGTTATATCAATCATAGTATTCACCACCACGGCTAGATCTGACATATTTTATTCTTTTTCTGAGTTGATTTTCAACCTCAACCTTGTAAGCCTTGAATATGTTTAGTGATTAGGATTTTCCATGAATGAGGTAAATGTAACCATAACAAGAAAGAATTCGTCTATGAACATAATAAATTGCTATTGATCATTTCAAGAAACTAAAGAGAATGTCCCACAAATATCTATACGAATTAGTTTTAAGATGTCTAAAATTCTATTGATACCTAATCTCCTTACATCTTATTTGTTTTTCCTTAATACAATTAACACAAACACTTAAGTCTAAAAATTGAAGGGGATCAAGAATTTTTCCTGACACAAGTTTTTCCTTTCTCTTTTAAAAGATGTGACATAATCGCTTGTGCCATAACGAAGTAGAATTCTCATTGGTTAATTTATGTTTAATACCACGTGAGTTAACATGTAAGATTTCTTTATAAGAGACAGTCGTATTAAGGAAATATAGATTATCATAACCAGATAAAAAAGTTGCTATCCACAATATTTGAATTAATAAAAAGACTAAACTGACTATTCCATATGAAAAATAGTAACCGAATTTGTCCAATATAGAAATAGGAACCAAATTTCGCCTAAAAGACGGTACTCCAGATGTCCCTTTTCAAATCCAAATAATAACCATTTTTTATTAATAAACTAAAGTCCCTATGACCTCAACTTTAACTAATTTTCCATCGCCCCACATAGATGAATCTTTCAGCATCAATTGACTTTCAGCTTTTCAGGCAACTCCACATAGACACACTTATGTGAGTAGTGTCACCGAAATTTATCCACCAAGTGTATCTAGGTTCTGAAACTAAATTAATTTTAGAACAAACCAAAGTGAGAAGTATACTTTTCTTTACAGACAAGCGTGATATTTAACACAATCTCTCTTTATGTATTTTAGATTTACACAAAAATAATAGCCAAGTGATTTATCTTTTTCAGGCTTTTGCTGTTTCTTTTGAGCTGAATTAGATGCAGTTCCTTATCCTTTAATTGTCCTTAGAGGTACTTTTCAAGTGAGGACTTCCTGTTCTTTCTTGCTCTAGACTTTCTTTTTCTTGCACACAATATGAAATGAGTTCATTAAGAGTAAGTAAATAGCTGCTGTTGGGGGCGAAAACCTATCAGATGCTCTAGTCTCAAAATTTAACAAATGGATACCTAATGTGAAAAGATTAGAACACTTTTATCCCTGATCGCCAATTGACTAAAAACATCATTGTAATGCATAAGAAAGTAAAACAATCAGTAGTGGATTATTTTTTTCCATTGACAAATAATCATATTGCCAGCAAAAGATAAGTGAAAATCGTAATAGTACCACTGTGGTTGTATGCATATTCGAATTCCTCTTAGATTGGTGAACTAGCAATCCAAAAAGACAATCACGAGCTGTAATTAATAGAGAAGGGGAATATCACCCATCTAAGTCTGATGGATGAAGAGAAAAAACCACATGGAAGATCTTTAAGTAGCAATGAGAATCAACACTTTGAAATGGATCGTCGATCGATCAATCAATCCAAATACCATCAGAACAAAATTCCTCCAATAAATAAACGTGGAATTCACTCTCCATATAATCATCTGCTTCAACCATATTAATCTGAAAGACTAAATCAATAGTGTGAAGCAGCTCCTAAACTAGGAAGACATTGAACAAATAAGTTTGTAGTAACAAAGCAATTTTGCTATGGAGCGTTGATATGTGGAAGGAAAGAACTCATTGTACTACAACAGAAGTAGCTTTTTACGGCATGCCTTTAATGTATGCTGTAATAATTCAATTACTTAAAATATTTCCTACTTAAATCTATCCTAGTGTGATGCACAAGGATTCTGCGAGGAAAATATGGATAGAACTTCGAGATAGGTACAATCAAGGCAATGTCATACGCATCTATGAGTTGAAGAAGCAGATCTCTTCGATTTCATAGGAGAACGGTTCAGCCAGTTCTTACTTTAACAGATTCAAAGGACTTTGGGAAGAGTTGGATAATTATAGACCTGATGTTAACAACAATTGTTATAAACATGAGGATCAAGTTATGCAGTTTTTGATGGGGCTTGATGATCAATTCTCTGCTGTTAGAAGTCAGGTCTTGTTGATGGATCAACTGCCTTCATTAAATAAAGTGCTTTCTTTTATATTGCAAGATGAAAAATAGAAGGATGTCCCTGCTAAGAAGCAGTAACACTTCGAGGCATCAACTTTTGCCAGTAAGATGATGAATGGACCTATTGCCAATCACAGACAAAACTCATTTGATCAGTCTCAAAGGAAAGACAAACCTATGTGCAATTATTGCAGTATGCTTGGACACATCAAAGCAAAATGTTACAAGCTTGTTGGTTATCCTCCAGGCTACAAGTTTGCTAGAGGAAAAACACTTGTTGATAGTTGATAAGTTGGTTTTATAACAGAGTTATTAGATATCTTTCACTTTTGAAATTAAGAATATCTACTGCATTTATGTGTTTTTGTATTATATACAGGTACTATCATTATAGGAGAGTCAACTATTAGAAGATGGAATCAATTAAGAGAAACTCNAAAACTGATGAGTTTAAAGGGAGGACTATAAATACGGCTGTAAGGGTTCAAGAAAAGGACTTTTGGGAGAAGGAATTGAGGAGCACACAAGAGACAACATCCTTGGAGATTGAGGAATCCACAAATCAACGAGTTCTTCTTATTCTCTATCAATATTTTTTATTTTATCAATGTTTAAGAACATGAATTGTGTTTTCCTTTATATTTTCATGGAGTAATTTATTTTCCTAGAGATATAATGTAGCCAACACTAGATATTATGCTTTGATTATTTAATTATCTATTCTAGAAGTTATTCAATGGGTTTATTTGTGTTTATCTATTCTTAATGCTTTTGAATGCTTGATCACCATTTGAATGATATTGAATTTGAGATTTACTATCGAGAGAGGGAATTTTAAATAGGGATCATTGATAAACACAACCTAGGAGATTATAGAGTTCGAGAGGCCTATGAAATCCTTTATAGTTATTAAGATAACTAAAGATCTAAATGTACTTTATCATCTTAATTTTAGATGGAGACTCAAAATTAGGGTTTTAAGAGTAATTCTTAATTTGCCACCGAGAAAGGGGATTAAGATAATTTTGGGTTCTTGACTAATAGACCATAAGAATAAATTAAGGAATAGTTAGATGATTGAAGCATAATCAATGGTTAGTTGAACTGAATCTCTAGAGTTTAAGCCCATTAGTGTTAATCTTGTTTATTGCATTGTTAATTTATTGAATTAGTGAGTTAGTTATCTCATCCAATATTCCTATTTTCTAGATAAAATTAAGGTTATTTTAATTACAGGAATTATTAGGATTTGATTTCAATCCCTGTGGAAAACAATACTCCACTCTCACTATATTAAAACTTGACATCGTACACTTGCAGTTGGAAAATTCTCGCATCAAGTTTTTGGCGCCGTTGCCGGGGATTGATTTATCTTTTCTTATTAATACTGTTACCAAGTAGCATTAATTTTAATATAGATTAATTTTATTTTAATTAGTTTTATTTTGAATTACTCTTTTTTGTTTTTTAGGTGTTTTGGTAGTTGACGTGATAATCCAAAAGCTGTAATTTAATTCATATTGATCTGGAAATTGAAAGAACTCTTCGGACAATAAGAGCAAAGAAGAAAGCTAAGGAGAATGCAATGGCTGAGCAAAACAACCATGGTCAACAAGAAGGTGCTGATCAACGGGAAAGACCTATTAGAGACTATTGCAATCCGGTAGCCCAAGAGCATTATTCTGGGATAAGACGCCAAACATTCAATGCCAATAATTTTGAACTGAAAGCCTCACTCATCAGTATGGTGTAACAGAATCAATTTGGGGGATTGCCTAATGAAGACCTGAACACTCATCTTTCTATGTTCTTGCAAGTGGTTGATACTATAAAGGTGAATGGAGTGAGTGATAATAGCATCAAACTGAAATTGTTTCCGTTTTCCCTTAGAGACAAGGCGAGAAGTTGGCTGTTATCTTTACCATTGGGAAGCATTAACACATGGGAAGAACTGACTACAAAATTCTTTGCAAAATTTTTCCCTCCATCAAAAGTATCTCAATTAAGGGGTGAAATTGGTTCATTTCGTCAGATATATTTTGAACCCTTATATGAGGCGTGGGAAAGATTTAAGGAGATACAAAGGAGGTGCCTGGAACATGGGTTTGATGATTGGATGCTCCTTGATAGGTTTTACAACAGATTGAATGGTCAAACAAGAGTTATTATTGCCAGCACAGCTGGAGGTTCTTTAATGAGCAAATCAGTTAATGAGGCATATGAACTTCTGGAGGAAATGGCCAATAACAATTATCAATGGCCAAATGAGCATACCATGACCAAGAAGCCAGCTAGAATGCATGAAATTGATGCCTTCACAAATATTTCAGTAAAGGTTGATGCCCTTTGTCATCAACTGAACTCCGTAACCACTCAAAAAGCCGTCCGAGGAACAGAATCTGTAGTTGCAGCAAATATGGTTTTTCCAGCCATAGTTGATAATGAGGAACAAGTACAATATGTGAACAACCGCAACTTCAACTATTAGAACAGTTTCATGCCAAACCAATATCACCCAGGGCTCCGTAATCATGAGAATTTTTTTATGGTAATACAAAAAACGTTTTAGAACCCCCTGTGGGGTTTGAAAACAAGGCTCTAGAGAGAAAGATGCCATTGGAAGATATTCTAGGACAATGATGGAGTTAAGGGAGAGGTTCAACAGGAATGAGGCAAGGTTGCAAGGAATTGAGACTCATCTCAAGTCAATTGACAACCAAATTGGACAAAGCATCCTCTTCTAATGTTCATAAAAAAGAAGATTCCGTAGTGATACAGAAGTAAACCCGAAGGATCATTGTAAGGCTATTACTCTTAGGAGCGATAAGAGCTTGAAGATCCACAATACAAAAGCACAAAAGTAGATACTTCTCCAAGGATGATAACATCAAGTGACCATGAGGATGAAGAAAACAAAGAAAGCACAACTAAACTGGAAGCATCATAGGAGGTTGAAAAGCCCAAATACAATCTATTTCTGGATAATCCTCCAATTCTTAAACCTTCTCTTCCTTTTCCTCAAAGATTTCAAAAGAAAAAGTTTAATTCTCAATTTGCTAAATTCTTAGAAATTTTCAAGAAAATTCACATTAATATTCCTTTTGCAGATGCCTTGGAGTAAATGCCAAATTATGTCAAATTCATGGAAGACATCATGGCTAAGAGGAGGAGACTTGAAGAATTTGAGACAATCAAGTTAACATAGGAATGTAGTGCTATTATATAAAGGAAGTTGCCACGAAAGTTGAGGGATCCTGGAAGCTTCAGTATTCCTTGCCATATCGGTGGCATCACGTTTGATAAAGCACTGTGTGACCTTGGAGCTAGCATCAACTTGATGCCCCTACCAGCGTTTAAGAAGTTGGGACTTGGAAAGGTAAACCCGACAACCATATCACTGCAACTGGCAGATAGATCCATCACCTATCCATGGGAGATTATAAAAGATGTATTGGTAAAGGTAGATAAGTTCATCTTTCCAGTGGACTTTGTGGTCTTGGATATGGAAGAGAATGAAAAAGTACCAATAATTCTTGGTTGACCTTTCCTAGTTACTGGAAGAGCATTGATTGATGTACAAGAAGGGAAGTTGACACTGCGGGTTAATAAAGAGCAAATGAACTTCAACATTCATCAAGAAAGGAAAATCCTAGAAGAAGTAAATGCATGCCATATGATCCAATCCATCAATGCTGTGAGGGATGAGAAAGGCAAAAGAAAAATGTTCTATGATCCTCTAGAACAACATGTGGCTCTCAACTATTCAAGGCTTGATACATGTGCAAATGAAAAAGGTACCAATGAAATGGTGGATTATATCTTAGAGCATGAAACAAATCCACATGACAAGAAGGAGAGCTATGTGGAAAAACCTTCAAAACCTCCAAACATTGCCAAACTAAAAGAGGTTTTGAAGGCCATACCAGAGTTAAAACTGTTTAATTTTATTGGCCATGCTACAGTGAAGATGAAGAGAAGGCCAATGGTGAAGTTTAGAAATAAGAGAGAGGTGCCACCTAAAGATCCAACATAGACACTGCGGTTGAGTCAAGCTAATGACGTTAAAGAAGCACTTCTTGGGAGGCAACCAAAACTTTCTTCCTTTATACATATTTATTTATTTTTCGTTATAGGATAGTTTAGTTTATTTTACAATTTATTTAGGAATTATCACCCTTATCCCGTCTTCCCTTAGGTCTCCAAATAATTAAGTTGATAATTAGATATTTGAGCTAAGTAACACTTGTTCCATATTTTTAACATCTAAAATATGATATATTTTTCAGGAACATGATGTCGCGATACATTTAAACCAACATTGACAATGATAAAATGAGATAAATCTTAAGATTGGAGGAGAAGATAGAAGAAGTATCCATCAAATCCAGCATCATAAGTACCAAAACGTCATAGGCAATGCAGATAATTCAGGGAAGTCTTCCTCATTTAACTTTAATTTCACATTGGGAACAATGTTTAGATTAAGTTTGGGGGGTGTTTTATAAGTTGTCTATTCGCTTTAATTTTTTATATTTTATTTTGTGTGATTTTTTTAATGATGTGTGATATTCTTGGTTAAATTTTTTTTTTTACGCATGCTTGTGTGTGAGTTGGATAGCCTTGCTGACATTGATGTATATATTTGGTAACATGTTTTGGTTGATGAGTTGTGGATAAGTTATGTGTTTGAGTTAAATTCTTGCTTATTCATGTAAGAGGGAAAATATTTATGCACGTGAGTTGATTGTGATGTTGTACATGAGTAGGTTGATCCATTGTTTATGGGTTGTAATAGAGAACTTAAATGCTATACCTAAACAGCCATTAAACATCATTATATTCTTAAACCAAACTTAGAATGTTTGGTTGGTTGAACTGTTGTAGGTAGATATGGAGATAGATATGGATTCAGTGTGTGCAAAATGTCATGTGGACTGTCTAAGACCAATGTGATGAAAATTGGGTGAAAAATCTTAAGTTATCGGTCAATTTTCGAGAATAAGTGTTCAATAAAGGGCATTGCACTAATCATTGTATACAAGGGAAGTTACCCTAAAAAGATCGTAGTGAGGACAATCATAGTAATCTTATTGTATGACGTCTCTTCATAGCCTTTAAGATTCGAGTGAATAAGCCTGCAAGGATTAAAAACTGGTGCCCTAAAGTCATCTGATTTGGGAGTCATCGGCCTAAAACTCGCTACAGGGGTCATTAGAAAGCTTAACGGAGATCGACCCCACATAATATATATATACAAAAAAAAAGGTGCATGAAAACGAAGACATCACATATCATGAGAAAGTCTCGAACACTTATTTCCGAGGATTAGGCTTGTAATAAGGGGTTAGCAACCCAGTTGTGTCTTGGAGGTCAAAGCAGTAAAAAATAAGGAGAATCCATATTTGTTGATATGTTGAACTGCAATTAGTGAAATCTAACCAAACTTGAGTGGTGTAAGAGATTAGTATTGAAAATCAACTTTAAAATATACTATGGAGAGTGAAAAGAAAACAAGTTTGGAGGTGTATGAATCCTAAGAGTGAAGTAAGGAAAAATCTGACTTTTCAGGTCGGGAATTGGATCAATTTATTATTGTACAGTGTTGCATTTAACTCTTCACACATATACACACACACACACAGACACACACACACACCCGTTTTTGCATTGAATAGGTGGGAAGTTAACTTTTGCATTATAATTTTGAAATGATTCATGAAATTAATGCATGTTGCCAATCCTGAGCTACAAAGGCAAGATATCTAACGTAATTTGTTTTAATTGGTTTTTTTTAGTTATGTTTGTGTGTTCGTTATTCATTTTCTTTGGTTTGATGTTTCCTCGAGGACAAGCAAATTCTTAAGTTTGGGGGTATTTGATAAGTTGGTTTTATAACGGAGTTATTAGATATCGTTCACTTTTGAACTTGAGGATTTCTACTGCATTTATGTGTTTTTGTATTATATTCAGGTACTTTCATAATAGGAGACTTAACAATGAGAAGATGGAGTCAATTAAGAGCAATTCAAGTGTCACTAGCCAAACCAAGGATTTATATTACAGGGGGTATTGGTGTCCCCGCGGCATTCTGAGGCGCCCCCCGCGCCATTCTAGAAGCAACAAAGTGTTTTTCAACCGAAGGCGTGCCTAAAACAGGCACCCATGCGCCATTTTCAAAAGAAGGCAGACGCCCCCGCGCCCAAAACAGGCACCCCTGCGCTGCGATGACACCAGTTCGCCACATAAGCCCTAAAACTGACGAGTTTAAAGGAGGACTATAAATACGGCTGTAAGGGTTCAAGAAAAGGACTTTTGGGAGAAGGAATTGAGGAGCACACAAGAGAGAACATCCTTGGAGATTGAGGAATCCACAAATCAATGAGTTCTTCTTATTCTCTATCAATATTTTTTATTTTATCAATGTTTAAGAACATGAATTGTGTTTTCTTTTATATTTTCATGGAGTAATTTATTTTTCTAGAGATATAATGTAGCCAACACTAGATATTATGCTTTGATCATTTAATTATCTATTCTAGAAGTTATTCAATGGGTTTATTTGTGTTTATCTATTTTTAATGCTTTTGAATGCTTGATCACCATTTGAATGATATTGAATTTGAGATTTACTATCGAGAGAGAGAATTCTAAATAGGGATCATTGATAAACACAACCTAGGAGATTTCAGAGTTCGAGAGGCCTATGAAATCCTTTGTAGTTATTAAGATAACTAAAGATCTAAATGTACTTTATCATCTTAATTTTAGATGGAGACACAAAATTAGGGTTTTAAGAGTAATTCTTAATTCGCCATCGAGAAAGGGGATTAAGATAATTTCGGGTTCTTGACTAATAGACCATACGAATAAATTAAGGAATAGTTAGATGATTGAAGCATAATCAATGGTTAGGTGAAATTGAATCTCTAGAGTTTAAGCCCATTAGTGTTAATCTTGTTTATTGCGTTGTTAATTTATTGAATTAGTCAGTTAGTTATCTCATCTAATATTCCTATTTTCTAGATAAAATTAAGGTTATTTTAATTACAGGAATTATTAGGATTTGATTTCAATCCCTGTGGAAAACGATACTCTACTCTCACTATATTAAAACTTGACACCGTACACTTGATGTTGGAAAATTCTTGCATCAAGTTTTTTGCTAGAGCAGTTGCTCAAGCTCCGGTTGAGAAAAAATTTGAGGTTGCTAACTTTCAACCAAATGTGACTTTTACTCCAGATCAATACCAATAGCTTCTAGCTATGGTTGTTCCTGACTGCAGGCATAATTAGGTACTGGAAGTTCAACAATACAGGGTATACCACAGGCCTCATCAGCAAGTCCTGAACCATCTGTTTTTTCAGGTAATAATATTCGTTCTAATGGTGGGGCAAATGGAGTTGAGTGGATCATAGACACCGGTGTATCTGAACATATGGTTTGATCCATCAAATACTAAACTAATATTATAGCTAAGACAAGTACTCCTGTAAGGCTGCCAAATGGAGATCTTGTGGCTGTGACAAGTGTTGGCACAGTAAAGTTATCGGATGACTTGACTTTGACAGATGTTCTTGTGGTGCCATCTTTTACATTTAACCTCATATCTGCAAGCAATTTGATTCTGACGCATAATTGCTTTCTAATTTTTATGTATGATTCTTGCCTTGTACGAAATCTTTTAACATGGAGGACGATTGGGGTAGGCAAACTTGAGAATGGATTATACCACTTCTAACTTCCTGATTATCAGTCCAGCAGCAAATCCTTCATCAAATTTCATCAGTCAATTACAAATTTTGTTAAACCTTTCAATATTAAACCTGTTATTTCCTGTTGTAGTCCTGTTTCTAATCTTCATTGTAATAAAATTACTGCTAGTACTTGTAATTCTTTGAACAAGGATAATCTCAGCAGCCACATTGATATATAGCATTGCCGGTTAGGTCATTTGTTTGCTTCAAAGTTATTTGCCTTACATAAATATGTTCCTAACATCAAATTCAATAAACTCATACATTGCCCTATATGTCCCCTGGCTAAGCAACACATGCTCCATTTTCCCCATAGTGAGATAAAAGCTTCCAGGGCCTTTGTTAACATCCATTGTGATATATGGGGCCCATTTACTCACTATAGTTGATGACTGTAGTAGAATTACTTGGACACATCTCATGAGATATAAATCTGACCACACCAATCATTCAAGCCTTTTAAACCCTAATTTAAACACATTTTCACAGCAACATTAAAACTTTAAGGCCTGACAATGGTGTAGAGTTTTTGATGATAAATTTTTTTCATTCTAAAGGCATTTTACATCAAGTTAGCTGTGTAGAAACTCCATAGCAAAACAGAGTGGTTGAGAGAAAACACCAACACATATTAAACATTGCTAGAGCCCTCAAATTCCAAGCAAATTTACCACATAATTGCATCCTCACTGCAACACACCTTATTAACAAAAATCCTTCCTCTATCCTTGCTGATAAATCCCCCTATGAAATGCTGTACCAAACTGTCCCATCCTATATCCATCTCAAGGTGTTTGGCTACCTCTGCTACGCTGTCACCTTGAAGAGAAATCGAACTAAATTTGATCCTAGAGCCACACCTTGCATATTTATTGGTTATCCTTATGATATGAAGGCTTATAAATTATATAACCTTCATACCAATACTACTTTCCATTCTAGGGATGTCATTTTTCACGAGAATATATTTCCATTTCATCATCCTTCCTTCCTTCCTTCAGTCCTTATTCAAGTTTGTTGATTCTTCAAAGTCTAATCAAACTCTATTTCCAACACAGTTGTCCTCACATCATGACATCCCTCATTCACCTCCAGCATCTAGTTTACTTGAGGCTCACATATCACCTCATCATATCTTACCTAGTTCTGATCGTTTTTCTGAAGCTCCATCATCTGTGGTTCCAACTCCCTCACCTTCAATGCCCATTCGAAAGTCCAAAAGAGTCCCCAGACCACCTTCTTATCTCCTAGACTATCACTGTAATCTTGTCTCTCAAGTACCTATCTCCCAATTTGAATCTATGGAAAAAGGTCATACTTCAGGTAAGCAATACCCTATATCAGATCATCTAGATTACAATCAGATATCTCCTGTACATAAACAATATGTTTTGGCTCTTTCTACTATTTTTGAGCCCCACTCTTATGGTGAAGCATATAAGTATCCTGATTGGTCTCAAGCTATGGAGTTGGAGTACCAAGCACTTGTTTCAAATAACACTTGGGATGTTGTTAAGCTCCTAGATCATAAGAAGCCTGTAGCTTATAGGTGGGTGTATAAAGTTAAACTTCGTTCAGATGGGACTGAGGAAAGAAAGAAAGCCCGTTTGGTTGCCAAAGGGTTCACCCAGTAGTCGGGATTAGATTATGAGGAAACTTTCTCTCAAGTTGCAAAATTGGTGACTGTCAAAACTCTATTGGCTGTTGCAACCCAGTTGCAATGGCACTTACACCAATTAGACATAAATAATGCTTTTCTCTATGGTGAATTGAGTGAGTAGGTGTACATGTTGATGCCTCCAGGTTATGAGTAGCAGTGGGAGAATGGAGAACACTTGGTTTTCAAATTAAACAAGTCTATCTATGGGCTTAAACAAGCCTCAAGACAGTGGAACACCAAACTTACCTCATATGTTTTATCACAAGGTTTTAAGCAATCAAAGGCGGATTACTCACTGTTTAGCAGACATAATGGTTGCTCCTTTACTATCTTATTGGTGTATGTAGATGATATTATAATTGGTGGAAATGACTATTATAATTGGTGGAAATGACTTGCCATATATTAACAGTTTAAGAAGGAGTTGAATGATCAGTTTAAGCTGAAAGATTTGGGGATTCTCAAATATTTTCTTGGACTTGAAGTTGCTAAAACTGAGAAAGGGATTTCTATATGTCAAATAAAATATACTTTAGAAGTTTTATCAGATGCAGGCTACTTAGGGGCCAAACCAGCTACTATCCCTTACCACATAATCTAAAGTTAAACAAGGATGAAGGAAAAAGTGTTGTGGATGTTAGTGAGTACAGAAGGCTAGTGGGAAGAATTCTTTACCTAACCATAACAAGGCCTGATCTATCCTATGCTGTACAATTACTAAGTCAGTTCCTGCAGTCACCAAAACAGCCTCATATAGAAGTTGCTCATCAAGTTTTGAGGTACATAAAGGGTACACCAAGACAGGGGCTGTTCTTTGGAAGCAAACCAAATTTACTTCTCAAGGGCTACCGTGATACAGATTAGGTAGCTTGCTCTGACACTAGGAGGTCCATTACCGGATATTGCATCTTCTTGGGTAACTCCTTGATATCCTGGAAGTCTAAAAGCAACATAAGGTCTCAAGATCCTCCGTAGAAGCAGAGTATAGATCTATGGCAGCTGTTGTGTGTGAACTAAGTTGGCTGAAAAACATATTAGATGATTTAGGTGTCAAACAATCCAAGGCAGCTTTGTTATTTTGTGACAACCAATCTACCATTCACATAGCAAGTAATATAGTATTCCATGAAAGAACCAAACACATCGAGATTGATTGTCACTTGGTTAGAGATAAAGTTTAGGCAGGTGAAATGAAAATGCTGTACACGGCCTCACAGAATCAGCTTGCTGACATATTAACAAAGGCAGTTGGTGGAACTAAATTCAATTCTTTGTTATGCAAGATGGAAGTATTGAACATATACTCCTCATCTTGAAGGGGAGTATTAAGCCATATTTTAGTTAAGGTTATTTATGTAATTGTACAGCTCTTCATTCATACAATAGGCATGAGTAATTGGCTCAATTTGTGTATATATAGGTGCTGTTAAACATTTGGCATATATGAAAATTCATTCAACAGTTTTTCCCGCCACTTTTTCTCTTCCATATTGTCACGGATCTCTACAACTCTTCAGTCACTACTCCATGTTTACCTCCAACATTTGGAAGGTTTCTACATTTTACGATCCAATTAAGGTTTTTGGTGTTTGGAATTGCAAATATGTGCTATTTTTTACGAGTGAATGCTTTTTGTTGGCGGGTACACGTCTTGTTTATCGTAATAAAGTTGATTGGCTATAGATGAGGTGGAATGGTGGATGGAAACATTGAGTTTGCATTTTGAAAATATTGGTACAATTTCTGGTTTTTATTTGATTCTTTTATCTATTTTTATTTTGATTTCACGTGTCTATGAGGAATTTTTCTTTCTTGGAGGTTTGGTATTTTGAACACCAATTTGTCTTTGCTTGTTATCTCCTATGTGTAGGGACGATATGGCAGGTTGTAATAAATTGAGATTTGATTGTGCTCGCATAGGGGAGGCGTTAGTTGGAACTTAGCTGCTTTATAAATATGCAGTATGAAGATGGTTGAATTTGGATACAAATCCTCTGTATGTTCTTATGCACGAGTCCATTTATTGTCAGATAAATTTGATTTCTATTGGCATTGACCAACCAATATGAATAATGAGTTTCTAGTTGAATCAACATGATTATTCTTTGTTTTTTTTCCAGAAGATAGCATGTTGAATATATAGACGTTTGCACATGTGGTACCAAGGATGGACCCAGGATTGAAATTCAGTCCGGGCGGACGTTGATCGGTCAACGTCGACAATCAGCGATTGTATGAACGGGATCGTTTATTAATATTTAATTAAATAATATTAAAAATTATTCAACATATATGTAAATGCATTAAAATGTAAGAATTATGTATATATGAAAACTTAATTCAATACAACCCAAAACACAAAATGAAATACGCAATACAACTTACTCTGTAACTGTAATCTTAGACAACTGCATTCTACGAGATCTCATGTTTTGAAAACGTTGTAATATTGTCTCATTCTCAATTTTTCCAAAAAGCTCTTTCTCCATGTAAACCACCAAATTGTCATTCAACTAGTCGTCTCCCATTTTGTTGCGCAAGTAACTCTTGATTAGATTCATAGCAGAGAATACTCTTTCAACACTTGCAGTTGCCACATGTAATATCAAAACCAATATGATCAGCCTATAAACCAATGGAAAATAACAAGAGCTTCTTGTTTCAACCAACTTCTGAGCCACACAAGAAATGCTAGCGAGGTTAAAGAAAGATTCATCGATTCTCACAAACATAAAGAACTTGTCAAGTTGAGGTCGAAGTAATAAAAGCTCTTCATTATTGAAATCCAAAGGATACAACTGAGCAAGACGTAGTAATTTATCCCTATCAAAAATTGCAAAGGAATCTCTTGGATTTAAACACGAAATGCAAGTTAGAAGCTCAGTAGTTGTCTTGGAAAAATGATCATTCAACTCTTGCAAGATTGAGTCTATCACATGACAATACAAATTAACATAAAAGCAATGATAATAAGTCACCTGCTGAGCTCCACGCCTAGGTCGACCTTTCAATACTAAAATATCCTCCATATTGGGCACTAAAATATGTCTAACATGGCAAAACTCAATCACCCTACTCAACAATTTATCCCAGTCATTGTCTCTCATGTCCTGTAATGCATACTTACACAAATTCAACAATCTCATAGCATTCTAAATATCCCGATCCTTTTTCTGTAAGGCTTGTGAAAGGTCATCTGTAATTGCAAGAATTCAAACATAAAGTGGAGGCTGAACACAAACTCAAAGTCTTGCATAGTGTCCACATGTCTTGTAGCCATTGATTTCTGATCTAAATTTACGCTATCTTCTGATATATCCTCAAGAACATCTATGATAGCATTAAACATATTAATAACACGAGTAATTGTCAGTAGGTGTGAGCCCCATCTAGTATCACTTGGGCGTGCCAAACTCATTTCTTGAAACTTACCACTCCCACCACAAAGTTTCCCAAAATATCAGCATGATAACTTGTTCGAAGAGCATCTACATGCTTACATGATGTACCAACCAAATTCACAATAATAGCAAGAATGTTAAATAAATCACCAAGCATATTATTCCTATGTGCCACCGAAACAACTGCTAACTAAAGTTGGTGAGCAAAAATTGACATACATAGCATATGGGTTCTCTCTTGAAATTAAAGCTTTCAAGCCATTGAACTCACCTGACATATTGCTTGCTCCATCATAATCTTAACTTCTCAGGCTAGATATGCTTAACCCATGCGTAGAAAATATTGAATCAATAGCATCCTTCAGTGATTGCGCGCAAGTATCAATGACATGGTAATGCCCAAAAAATGCTCCTTTACGTGCCCACTTTGGTCAACAAACCTCAAAACAACTGTCATTTGTTCTTTTATAGAATTATCACGAGCCTCATCAACCAAAATAGAAAACAAACAACCACTCATCTCATTTGTAATAGCCCTTGTTGTCTCTACGGCACAACGATTAACCAAGTTCTTTTGGATCTTTGGTGAAGTCATTTGGTCATTTGTAGGAGCATTACTGAATAATACTTATTTAACTTCCTCACAACGAGTTGCATACCAGTCTACTAGCTCAATTAGATTTCCTCTATTAAGAGACTCTTTGGATTCATCGCGACTACGAAATGCCAAGCCTTGCATCAAGAGGAATCTAGCACAATCTAGCACCGCAGTCAATCACGTCCTATAATTTTTTTTGTTGACCACTGCTTTGGCTAGAAATAATGTAGGAGATACTTTGCTTTTGATTCATCAAGTTGGTACACTTTGCGAAAGCTTGATGATGAGCACTATCAAAGAGACCGACATGATCTTTCAATGTCTTTTTGTGCTTCCAATCCCTAAAGTCGATCATAGTGAATATATGTCCACCCCCTTGACCCCTTCTATTCGGTTTGAACAAGTAGTAATACAAACAATATGCCGTATCCTTTTCTATACTGTACTCCAACCAATCAAATTAAGCAAACCATTCTTTTCGAAAACACCTATTATCACTTCCCATATGTGTTCTTGGAAAGTCATGTCCATATGGTTGACAATGACCTTTCTCTAAGTATGCCATCCTAAAATCATCTCTGATATTAGGATCATATGACTCAATAGATGGCGTTTCCCTGGATCAGATACAAGATCATCCGAATTGAATTGAGCCCGAGACTTTTTCGTGTTATTTAACACATCGGCTTCTCGACTAGAAACAGTGGTGAGACTAGATGCACCACTAGAACTGGAAGAAATATGTATGGACTTCCGTTTTGGTTGAAAAAATCGTTCCATAATCTACAATTGCAAAATGCCACAATTTATTTTTCTAGCTCAATTGATTAAAAAAATATATTACACATTATTTGAATTGAGATTGTAAGTCCCAAATGGAAAATGGGCCAAAATCTCAATCACAACTCAATCAACCTAAACCCTAAATTAAAATTCGTTATTCAAAATTTCAAACAATAGTGAAAATGTGCAAAATATAAATTAGACAATCAGTGAACTAATTTCTCATAATCTCAGAATAACCAAGTATACCTAAACCTAATTACCAATTTACCTATCACCAAAGAAATCAGACAATGCACAACAAATTTGATAATCAAGCTGTAGGTATCAGCTCAGCAAAGAAATCAAAAGAACCAAGTATACCTAATTACCTATCACAGATTCACAAATCACAGTATCACTTATCAGATTATGAGCAAAGAAATCAGACAAACAGAGAATATTTTTGCTTTTTCCTTGCACTTAAATTTCATGACTTAACATCGAATATGACATGACCAAAATAATTCATAAACACTTAAAAATGAAATCGGTATATAAAAACTAAATTACGGTTTCAAATTCAACAAAACTCGCGATGGACGGACGAAGAGAGCCACTGACCGGTGACGGATTGACGATGGGCTGCCCGGACTGGGCTAACATGACTGGTGGTGGTGGGAGGCTGCAGCGACAGGAGATGGGCGACTGGGAGTGGGCGAGAGATTTGGGAAATTGGTGAAGCCGTGAAGATAAATCGAGAATTTTTCCAATTTGGGGATGGATTTGGATTTTGGAATGAAGGCCTATATATTATATAATTAAGGATTGGGCACAGAACAAATGGCCAATCCAATTTAAAAAAAAAACAATGATGGGCTGGGCCGAATTAGCCCAATTTCAAAAAAAGAAAGAAAGAAAGATGGAGAAGACCAACCAGCCCAGACGGAAGCTGCCGGCGACCTGGCGAGAACTCCCCGACTGCTTTGGTGGTCCGGTAGATCTCAGCACGCATGGCAGCGCCCCCAACCGGGTGCTAAGTCCGTCTCTGTGTGGTACACATACATTTATGTGTGTGTTTATCTCCCCTTTTGTACTGCATTGTATGCATTTCTCGGGCTATCATCTTAAGTTCTTGTTTTGTTGTAAATTGAAGGGCGCTCCTTCACTTTGGCCTGCTCACAGAATAAGAAATGAAAATGATAACCTGTTCAGGTAGGTCAGTAAATTGTGACACCAATATTGGTGCAATTGTTTGATTTGTTTGCAACTCATTTCAGGAGTTGGAACTTAGCTCTTAAGTAACTGAATGTGTGTGCATAGTTGTAGGCTTAGCTTAGGTCCAAAAAACCAAATGGGTTAAGCAATGTTTAGGTTTTCAAAACGTACTTAACATTTCTATTTAAGTTTATTATGTATGTTCATCTCTGCATGAAGCACTAACTTTTTTCTTTGAAGTGTGACGTTGTTGAAGGCAAAACATTTGCATTCTGTTAAGTTGTTAGATGGTATACAATCTCGTTCGATACTTTCTCAATTTGTTTATCTTTCTAATTGATAAGTAAAACAAGAATTGTGGAGCCTATTGAATCTATATCAATAAAAATAGTTTGTGTAATTTGGTTTTTTACAATTCATATATAGACTCATGTTAAGGAATTTTTTTGATTCAAATAGAGCACAAAACTACTTCAAGAGAGCAGTGGAGGTGGAGCTGAAGGATGCAGAGGCCTTGAACAAATGCGCACTCTCCCTCGATTAGGTGAAGAAGGATCTTTGGGCTGCTGAGGAAACCTACTTGGAAGCCATTGAATAAAGAAGTTTCCATGTGCTGAATCATTTAGTGGAATCTAACTTTTTATTAGGCTAATGATGTTCTTAGAATTATATAAATACTCTACATTTTGGCATATTTTATTAAATTGCACTCAATATTTTTGTTTATCGAAACTAAGAAAAAATGATTATATAATTGTTAATTTATATAATTTTATTCTTTAATTGTTATAGGTTTGATGGTAATTAAGGGTGTGTTTGATGGATATTATTGAGAAAAGAATATATTTTAAATAGCGATACGATGGGAAATATGTGGTTAAAAAGTAAGGAAAAGTTATTGATGTGATGAAAAATATTATTTTATTAAAGAATGTGTGGTTGAAAATGAGTTTTGTAATAATGTATTTTGAAAGAATGTGTAACATACAAGGATTAAATAAACAATCAATTTGAAAAGAAGTGAATTTATTGCTCTTGAATGCAAGCCTTTTCATGGCATGCTTATGTGTACACTGTAAAAAGTCTTTTACGACAGCCATAGGAGGAGGTGAGCATTTACAGTGTGCACTAGCAAGCATTTGTAGCGTGCGCTAGCAAGTCGTAAAAAGTTAATTAACAGCGTCAATTCCTTTTTTTTACTGCATGCTTTGTAAGCTGTGGGGCGTATTTACAGCATGACTTCATACATCATTCACATGTACATCGTAAAAAAAAAACTTTATTGTAGTGTTTGTGAATTTAAATCTTAATCACTTTGTTGAAGAAGGTGCATAGGCTGATGGGTTGGAACTCAAACCACCTACAAGCACCATCCCTCTTAGAGTCAAAACAAACCACCAACAAAAAAAATCTAGCACTAATTGAAAATCATCTTCATAAGTAATATCCTAACATTCTGATAAAGGAAGGACGAGAAGCCATCTAGCTCCATCGTACTATCACTATTAATGCTAAAAATTGGTTTCTGCACCTTGTCTAACGTAAGGAACTAGTTGAGTGCTAAATTAGTTGCCTATGTCACCAATCTAGTTATAATGTCAGGTAGATTAGGATCAACGGACTTTGGAGCGACATATAAGAGATCTTGGTAAAAAGAGATAGCTCCCGAAATGGTGTTAGTGATGGATAATAGATCTAGTAACTGTATCCTAATGGGTCGAATGTAAGATTGTATCCTTCAACCATGAACTATCGAAGTAATGGGTATTATGGTCACCCTCACAAGCCCACTTGAACTGACCTTTTATCTCCTGTTCCCCTTCTCATTAGCTAATGTCCTTTTTAGTGCGACATGTGTTCCAATGAAGTTGATTACCTTGTACATGTGTAGGATTCAAATCATACACTCCTTGAGCATCGTCAATCCTAGTCCTTACATCCTTGACCCGCTAAAAGATGTCAACAAACATATGTCAATTTCACCAAAGCAACCTCTATTTCAACCTGAATAATTTCTCCTAGAGAGCAGCCATCCCTTAAGATGGGTAGTGAGAGACCAATTCTAAGAGACAAAAGTTGAAAAAACATTGTGCTTAGCCCAAAAGTTGAGGAATTGGAAGGTTCAAGGTATAGATTTATCACTTGAAGACCACTGAAGGGGAAAAGTCAAGAGTCATCGGAAGAAGTCTGATAGAGCTGCCTCATAGTTATGCACCGAAGGATGCATCCTTCCATTTCTCCAAGTATAATAACTATTTGAAAATCCAACATAAATCAAACCATAGTCCACCATCATATCATAGAAGTTAGAAGTACCTCTGTCCCATGTGTTCCTTTCTTTGTGCTTACCATGATGTGTGAAAACATTAAAATCTCTCCTAAGAAGCCATGACTTATCCACAGTGAGGGAACTATGGTGAAGATGTGCCTTAAGTCCCTTTCACAGACATGAGAACAAGAAGTATAGACAAAAAAGTTATTGACCTGGCTAGTTTGATATTCTCAATTTTAGTATGCAAGGGTTGAGGATGATCAACTAGAACTGTAATAGTAGTTCTGACATTCCAAAAGCGCCAAATCTTATTCAACACATTCTCCATGCCCAAGTTAAAGGATAGAAATCCTCGTATAAAGTCCAAGTTCTTATTCAGGATAAATGACTTAATAGTCACGGGGAAATAAATATGATAAAGATGAACAAGCTTCTTAAAATGCCTACAAGTAGCTGTACTGTAACTACATCTCTCACGTTCTATATAAAGACACACACAAAAAGGCTGAGATGGGGGAAGGGGTACAACAGCTGTGTGACTGCTATTGCAAGTGACTCGCTTTGCAGGGTGACGAGTGTATGAGGCCTTAGGGTTGTTCCTACACTAGAAAACCCCATCATCAACCTGCCTATGTGCTAATCCAACCAAATCATCTGAAGAACATCTATGAAATGGCCCTGGATGGTGAATCACCATATAAAGTATAGACTTTGTGTCAATATATGTTGTACTCTCAGTATCAGAATACATAGATGCCTTTACATTCTCATGACAATGAGATGTAGACTAGGAGCTGAAGTTGTACCTGAGAATAGTCAGGAATATCAACTATATGCAACACCTAATAGGAGGCAATAGCTGAACCCTCGGTACCATCAACATAGGATCAAGCAAAGGATCTTGTGCGACAATGGATGGAAAGGCTTTGAATCTAAGGACTAACTAATAGCTAATATCTGAGGAGGTAGAACAATAGGAGTTACTGTAAGATTAACATGACTAGTAACTGTAGGATTGGGAGAGATCCCAAAACTAGAGTAGTAACAATAGATGAAGCAAGAATAAATAGGAAAACCATTAAAGGAGTAGGTTCGACAATAGGTACTAGACGAACTAGCCATATGATATTAGATTTTGAACGATAAAAATCTCAGATGAAGAATTTGTGAAGAAGACTTATAAATGCATCTTCGTATTTCTTAATTGAATGAATTTACAGTGGGTATGATCTTCTATATATACAGCAAAATGAATGGAAAATATTCTAACTAACCTACAGCTATAAAACAGAAAGGAATAAATGTTAACAGCCTAACTAATCCCCTTCTAGATAGTTCTTCTGTTGGTGCCTCACTAGTGGTCCCTGCTGGCTTTTTTCTTGCTGATTGTGTAGGAGCTGGAGTTGACTTACTTGCTCCAGTTGATTCAATGCTTCAAGCTTTAATAGCCCCCCGCAAGATGGAGAGTAAATGTCCTTTACTCCCATCTTGGATAAGTGTGAATTAAAGGATTGAGAATTCAGTACCTTAGTCAAAATGTCTGCAATCTGTGATGCACTATGAACTTGTTGAGTGACAATGCTGCCATCTTGTAGCTTTTCTCGAATCAGGTGGCAATCTAGTTCAATATGCTTGGTTATTTCATGGAACACCGGGTTTGAGGCTATGTGAATGGCAGCCTTATTGTCACAATTCAGATGCTGCTTGAGGATGTTCAACTTGTAAATCCTTAAGTAAGTATTTGAGCCATGTCAGCTCACAACAAAGGTTTGCCATCGCCCTATATTATGCTTCAGCGGAGGATCGAGACACTACCTGCTGCTTCTTTGACTTCCCACGAAATTAAAGCTACACTAATGAAGACACAATAGCCTGTCAGTGACCTCCTGGTGTCCAAACATGCTCCCCAATCTGAATCGCAATATCCCTTCAGCTGAACTCCTGATTTTGTATGATAAAATAATCCCTGTCCAGGTGCTCTCTTAATGTACCGCAAGACTTTGTGAGCGGCATGTAAATGTGATGTTCTTGGACTTCCCATATACTGGCTTAACGACTGCACTGAATATGCTAAATCCGATCGGGTGATAGTTAAGTATAAAAGCCTTCTTATTAACCTTCTGTAAAGAGATGGATCAGGCAATAATTCACCATCTTCTTTAATGAGTTTTATGTTCTGATCAAGGAGAATTCTAGCAGGTCCTGAGCCAATGGTCCTTGAATCTGCTAAGATATCTATAGCGTATTTCCTCTAGCAGATGTAGATCCTTTGTTCAGATCTTGCTACTTCAATACCTAAAAAATATTTCAACTTCCCTAAGTCCTTGATTTTGTGTCTGTCATTAAGAGTGATTTTGAGTTTATTCATGGTGTCAATGGAACTTCCAGCCATTATAATATCATCCACGTACACTAAAATGGCAGTGAAAGAATCACCTTTTGATTTAGTAAATAGGCTATAATCTGCCCTCGACCGAGTGTATCCTTGCTTAATGAAAAAGTTTGAGAGTTTGGAATACCATTGGCGTGAAGCTTGCTTCAATCCATAGAGGCTCTTTCGTAGTTTGTAGACCTTATTCCCATTGTCATTGGTGTATCCAGGAGGTAACTCCATGTATACATCTTCATTCAAGTCTCCATGGAGGAAGGCGTTATTTACATCAAATTGGTATAAGCTCCACCCTTTGATTGACGCCACTGCAAGCAAAGTTCTGATGGTGACAAGCTTAGCAACATGAGAGAAAGTTTCATGGTAGTCAAGTCCCTCCTATTGGGTATAGCCTTTTGCAACAAGGTGGGCTTTGAGTCTTTCAACACTTCCATTGGCATTATACTTGACCTTGTACACCCACTTGCACCCTATGGCCTTTTTATCAGTAGGTAAGTCAGCCAAAACCCAAATATCATTAAGTTCCAAGGCTTCAATCTCTGTTCTCATGGCAGCACATCATTCAGGAGAAGTTATGGCCTGTTGATAGTTTTTGGGCTCAAAATGATTTTTTATTGCGGCTACAAAACTACGATGAGATGTGGATATTTTGTCATAAGAAATACTAGCACTAAGAGGGAAAGCACTGTCTGCCATATTCATTTCCTTCTTCTTGTTGAGCTCCTGAAATGGGAGAATTGAAGATGCCTATTGACATATAAAATCCTGCAAGTGAGAAGGTGTTTTCTTATTTCTGTTTGACCTGTGAGGTAGATGATTAACATTGGAATGATTTGGTTCTAAGTCATTGTTGGATTCATGATGATTGATAGGCTGATTTGGTTCCAAAATATCACCAGGAGATTGTTCCAAATCATGGCTGATATTCATTTGTGAGTTTGAGGTTTCAACATGTGAAGGATTATTGTAAGCATCATATCTTGAATTAGTATTAACAGGAGAGATTACATGATTATTTGAAGTGTTCAGATTCTGTGTAAAGCTTAAGTGATCAAAACCCATCATATGAATATTATTTTTGCAGTTGAGGTTTTTGAATGGGAAAATATTTTCATGAAAGGTCACATTTCTAGATATAAAGACTTTTTCAGTTTTTAAATCAAGTAGTCTATACCCCTTTGTTCCGAAAGGATACCCAATGAAAACACACCTCCTTGACCTGGGATCAAATTTATGCCTGCCATGGACAAGGGTGGTGGCAAAGGCTAGGCATCCAAAAACTCTTAGGTCATTATAGTTAGGCTTAGTTTGAAATAATATCTCAAAAGGGGTTTTGTGATTCAGAACAGGGGTAGGTGTTATATTTATAAGGTAGACGACAGTTAATACGAAATCATTCCAATATCTTAAAGGAAGTGCACTCTGAAATTTCAGGCTCCTAGCAACGTTCAAGATATGTTGGTGTTTTCTTTCTACTACAGCATTTTGCTCTGGAGTTTTAACACATGTTGTTTGGTGAATTATTCCTCTCTTTAGATAGAAATCATTCACGTTAAACTCTCCTCCATTATCGGTTCTAATGGTTTTGATTTTGGTTTCGAATTGAGTTTCAATCATAGTGCAGAAACTTTGTAAGGCAGTAGATGCATCAGACTTTAGTCTTAACATATAAATCCATGTGTACCTACTAAAATCATCAACAATGGATAGAAACTACATGGAACCATCCCAGCTAAACTCATTACAAGGCCCCCATATGTCACAATGTATTAATTCAAAACATCTCTTGGCTTTATGGTGACTGATATGAAAAGGCAGCCTATTCTGTTTTGCTAGGGGGCAGATGGAACAATCACTAACATTAGAAAAGGCAGGTATGTTGATATTTCCATCAGGACAGAAAATGAGAGTAGGAAGAATGACCCATTCTGTAGTGCCATAAATCAAAATTTTCATGGTTATTGACAGGAAGAACAGAGTAGAAAGTGAGACACTTGTATCGACTGAGAGCTTCTGATAATGCAAAAGGGGAGACTTGTGTTTTCAGCATATGGTATAGGCCATCCTTCACCTCACCCATTCCAATCGTTCTCCAAGTCGAAAGGTCCTTAATATAGCAGCAGTTAGAGAAAAAAATGAGACAACAATTTTGAGTTTGCGCAAGACTTTTTGCAATTACTAAGTTAAAACTAAAAGTAGGAATGCAAAGAACGTTATGCAAAGTAATGGTGTCTGAGATTTTAACCGTCCCTACATGTGTGACAGGGACATTTTCTCCATTTGGCAAAATCACAGAATAGCAAACATTAGCTTGAATAGATGTGAAAAATGAAGTGGAGCAGATCATGTGATTTGTAGCTCTAGTGTCAAGGATCCATAGAATGTCACTAACATCTTCATGTTTTTGATGAAAAGCAGTCAAACTTAATTGTATACCAGACATTTTATGGGTGAAATCGTCAGAGGCAGAGTGACTAGCAGATGTTTGCTCTTTGTTTGATGAAAGGATAGACTGTTGAGGATTTGCTGTGGATCGAGTGCCATAAATTGAGAATATTGTTCTTGGCGTAAGGATACTTGGCCTTTGTCCTTCACTTCATGCTAATTTGTTGATGATCCCACAGAAACTATATTGACAGCTAGTTTCCCTTCATCATTCAGCATATGCCCTGGTGGGAATCCATGGATTTTATAGCACTTATCCATCGTATGCCCTGGTATTTGGCAATAAGTACATAGTGGCCTGTTTGGATTAGCTTTAAAACATCTGTCAAGTGAATGGCCTGTGATCTTGCAATGGGTGCATTAGTTCTTATCTTTCTTCTATGATGTAAAGGTCTGGTTTCCTCCTTCCCTGAAGTTCCTTCTACTTAGAAAAGCCACTGGATCTGAATTAGCAGAACTTGGAATAGATATTTCTCACCTTTTTTCCTCTTGCTGGACCAAGGAGTATACTTCATTTAGAGTAGGGAATGGCTTAATCAACAGTATCTGAGCCTTGATTTCCCTGTAAGATTCGTTCAGCCCCATTAAGAATTTCATGACCCAATCTCTCTGTTGGTTTTGAATTACAACGTTCATGCCACCGCAAAGTGCAATTGGGAATGCTCTCGTAATTCAATAGTTCATCCAAATAGATTTTGAGTTTAGAAAAGTAAACATTCACAGGTTCTTGGTTCTGTACAAGTGTTGTGATATCCTTCTTTACTTCAAAAATTCGTGGAGCGTTTTGCTGGGAAAAACACTGCTCCAAGTCCAGCCAAAGAAGATGAGCCATTTCAGCATAGATGGTGCTGCTTTTGATGTCTACTGCCATAGCGTTTTGCATCTAAGTAATGATAATATCATTACATCTCAGCCAATGTTCCATTAATGGATCATTTGGATCCTCTGGCTCACATAGAGTGCCATCTATGAAGCCAAGTTTGTTCTTAATCCTTAGTGCCCTCCTCATCGATCAAGCACAGGAGTAGTAGTTATTTGATTCCAAGATATGAGTGACAACCATGACAGAACTTCCATCATTACATCCAATGTAATATGGACTGCTAGGATGTGTTGGATCGTGGGGAAGGAATCCCGGATTCCTTCCATCTGTTTGATTTGGATTTGCAATCGTATGAGGATTCATATTGGTTTTACTCAACCTCGCTCTCATACCATATTAGATTTTGAATGATAAAAATCTCAGATGAAGAATTTGTGAAGAAGACTTATAAATGCATCTTCGTATTTCTTAATTGAATGAATTTACAGTGGGTATGATCTTCTATATATACAGCAAAATGAATGGAAAATATTCTAACTAACCTACAGCTATAAAACAGAAAGGAATAAATGTTAACAGCCTAACTAATCCCCTTCTAGATAGTTCTTCTGTTGGTGCTTCACTGGTGGTCCCTGCTGGCTTTCTTCTTGCTGATTGTGTAGGAGCTGGAGCTGACTTGCTTGCTCCAGTATCGGAATCCACCACGTAGAGGTTAGACATCCAACTTTTTAGCCTTACAATTACCCTTACTAGACAGACTGTAGTAGCCGCGTGTTGAGGGTCAACAGCAATAGCGGAGCAGGAGGTATCCCAACTGTAACGCCCTGAATTTATATAACTCGATGCGTTACCAAACCTGAATTCTCTAACGTAAATCTTCAAAATACGAGATTAAGAAAAAAATTTTAAATTTGAATTAACTAACAAATATTATAAGGTCTTTACCATTTTTATCATATGAACGTAGAAAAATATGGAACAAAATGATGTAGAATGACTTTTAAAAAAATCAGCAAGCTGAAAATAGTTTTCTCTGCTTGCGCATTGAGTTGTAAAAATTATTTGACCTAGCAAACCTCGACGAAAATTTATGAAAATTTAGCAAAGAGTAAAACTCATATACGTACGACATATAAAAGTTTGGGATCTCAATGGCGACATTTGAAGCACGAAATTATTTGTCAAACATGTTGGTACGTGTTTCTCGAATCTGACGTTATAGTTTACTTAAAATGCAATAATAAATTCCACGGGACTTTGATTGACCTGTTTTCAATTACATATGATAGAAAGTCATACAGGGTCGTTTTCCAATTAAAAGCAGGCTTAAATTCTAAAAATACAAACTGTAGTGAATTTTTAAAATGAAGGCAGAATGCTGGAAAGTCATGAAAATATATGTCCAAACATTAAAACTTACCGTCTCAAAATATAAACTTAAACTACAAATTATTGGACACCACAAGAGTTATTAAAGATAAAAAGTGACAATATAAAACAAAAGGAATCAATTTCTCTAAAATAAATATGCCACTCATGCCGAGCCTCCGCAAGATTTTCGATTACTCTAAAAATGTTAGATATGAATGAGTATCTCAAAGAAATACTTAGTAGGCTATACATGCTATATGAAATAATTATGCATCTAATCATGTATCTTACATATTGCCTTTATCAATAGGCAAATTGATGATCAAATGACCTACTTAAAGTTTTGGTGAACCTCTACAACCATGAATTAAACATGTATACTTAAAGTTGTGATGTGCCTTTGTGACCATCAGTTAAACATATAATCTTTTTGACATTAACATTTAAGAAGAACCATTAAAGACACTTCACATACTTTCATGAACAAACATAAAGAATAACATGTGTGAATGACAATTAAAATAATGATCAATTTAGTGTAGGGATCCTACCTTAATCTGTGGGTGATGTGGAAATGTCGATGTTGAACTGAAATCCTTTCCAATTGAATATTAAAAACGACTAACACAAAAGAATCCATTGGCTTGTGATCTTTTGTAAAATAATATGATGAATTTGTTTTGTGGCGTGAACATGAAGCCTTTGATAACCCAGTCTCCTGTTAAAAATGGAAACTAAAATCACACTAAACAAGATTTGATGCCCAATTGGATTACGACTCCCATTAAATGAACTTTAACTTAATAAATAGTACCCTCCAAATATATTGAAATGTGCCCGTGGACATTAAGCCATATGGTTCCCAGAAAAAAATTGCAGTCTAACCCAAGAAACTAATTGGTGGATAAGGTTGATTTCAAATACTTAACACCATTTTGGGATAAATTAAATTAACGGTTTCCTAGTCAAATAATGAAACCACATGAAACTTGGTTGGGAAGTGATCAAATTCCAATTATCCAGTGGCTGCCAAAACTTAACTTAATTAAATATAGCTTCTTCGAACTACAATATCATGGACTTACCTTATTCGAAATAACTTTTTCTCGAGTCTAAAATGTATTATTTAATATGAGTTTCAAAAAAAGCCCAATATCGACATGGAAATTCTTGCTAAATGAGTACTTATTATTTGATCGAAATAAAAAAAAATAATGACATCAAAACTTATTTTCATATTAATCCATCAACCTCTCAAAATTAACAAAACGTACCAAAAATGAAATAAACGAAATTTTATTCTCGGTTGCCACAATCCTCCCCAGTTAAAATAATTTCATCATCAAAATTCAACTTACTTGATTAAGGAGGTCTGAGTACTTAGCTAAAACATCCGTTTTTCTCTCCCATGTAGCGTCGTCTCTCCCATGTCTACCATCTAGACTTTGACTAATAGCACTTCTTGATTTCTCAAAACGTGTACTGTCCTCTCTAAAATTATTACAAGTGCTTATTTGTAAGTCATCATTCTGCAAGTCCAATGACTGGACATTAACCACGTGACTTGGATCGTGGACGTACTTTCTCAACATAAAAATGTGAAATATGTTATGCATTGTCGATAGCTTAGGTGGCAGTGCCAAACGATATGCTATGTTTCCAACAATCTCAAGGATCTCGAACGGACAAATAAATCTTGGTCTCAACTTCCCTTTCATTCAAAATCGTAGTATTCCCTATATCGGGGCAACTTTGAGAAATACTTTCACTTCAACCTTAACTTCTAGTTCTTTGCTTTTCTTATGTGTGTAACTCTTTTGGCAATCTGAGCTATCTTCATGCTCATTCTGATCTTATCGATACCCTACACAGTCTTTTCTATAAGTTCTGGACCTAAAATATTCCTCTTGCCAACTTCATTCCAACATATTGGCGAATGACATTTTTGGCCATACAATGCCTCGTACGATGCCATGTCGATAGTAGCTTGAAAACTATTGTTGTATACAAAACTCAACCGATGGCAAGTGGTTTCGCATTTACCACCCAAGTCAAGTACACACGCTCTCAACATATCTTCTAGTACTTGGATAGTTCGTTTTGACATCCATCAGTCTAAGGATGATATGTTGTTCTAGAAGACAACTTATTTCCCATAGCTGTCTGAAAGCTCTTCTAAAATTTTGAAGTGAATCTCGGGTCTCTGTCCAACACAATGGATGTTGGTATCCCATGAAATTGAACGATTCCTTTGACATATAACTATACAATCCGTTCAAGATTTAAAGTCATACGAATAGGTAGAAAATGGGCAGATTTTGTTAGTTGGTCTACTATGACCTATATGGCATCATGGCACCTCTTGTCGACCTACGAAAACCCACTACAAAATCTATCGAATTTTTTTCCCACTTCCATTTTGATAGATCCATTGGATTTAATAGCCCTTATCGCCTCCAATGCTCTATTTTTTCGCATGCTGACAAACAATACACTTTGACATGAACAAAGCTATTCTTCATTGTATATTTCTCCACTAAAAGGTATTACGTTAGTCTTTATACATTTTTGTGTAGCCAGGGTGTATGACATAAGGAGCGGAATGAGCCTAAGTCTTAGTCTCTTTTCTTAGTCCTTCATCATTTGGTACACACAGTGGATCCTTAAACATAAGTGCCTTATCATTGCTTATCTCAAATCTCTTCCTTTTCTCGATTCTAATATTGACCCTGATTTTTTCTAAGAAAGGATCATCTTTCTGAGCTACTATAATCCTGTCCTTGAGGGTCAATTTTAAAACCAATCTTGTTAACTTCCCTGATGCTCAAGCTAGTAGCGTTAACACTTTTTTTTCTTAAATTTTCAAAGTCCATGATTAATTGGTCCTGTTGTGTATTCTTCCTATTTAGAGCATTTGCTACTACATTAGCTTTACCCGGATGGAAAATGATGGTGCAACCATGATCTTTTACTAGCTCTAACAATAGTCGTTGTCTCATATTTAACTTTTTCTGAGCAAAGAAGTACTTGAGACTCTTGTGATCACTGTAAATTTTACACTTGCTTCCATATAAGTAATGACGCTATATTTTGAGAGCTTGAACTACTGTTGTAAATTCTAAATCTTGCGTTACGTAATTCTTCTCGTACTTCTTTAACTGTCTCGATCCATTTGCTATCACCTTTCCACGTTACAGTGAAACACAAACTAAACATAGCATAGATGCATCACTATAGATCACAAATCCATGTAATTCCTCTGGTATTGCAACACCAGAGCAGATACAAATCTATAATTCAATTTCCAAAAGCCTCGTTCCCACTTTTCGAACCATACAAACTTCACACCATTTCGAGTTAGTTGTGTCAGTGGACTCGTTATCTTAGAGAAGCCTTCTATAAATAGTCGATAGTATCTGACTAAACCTAGAAAAGTCCTCAATTCTCCAACATTTGCTGGTCTTCGCCAATTAGTAGCTTCAACCTTACTCGAATCTATCTCTACATTCTTTGATGTCACAATGTGTCCCAAAAAATCCTTTTCTATCTAACTAAAATTCGCACTTTTGAATTTGACGTGCAATTTCTACTTACGTAAAGTTCCCAAAATTGTTCTCTAATGATTTTAATGCTGATGATGAAATCTCTAATACACCGGTATATCATCAATAAACATAATAATGAACTTGTACGGGCACTGATCAAATCCCCTATTCATCAAATAGATGTACGGGCACTGATCAAATACCCTATTGTAGGGGCATTGGTAAGCTTAAATGGCATAAATGAAAACTCCTAATGTCTATAGTGAGTCCTAAATGTTGCCTTAGGTATATCACTTGACTTGATCTTTAGTTGATGGTTCCCTAACATCAAATCAATCTTTGAAAATACTGTAACTCCATTTAATTGATTAAATAAATTCTCAATTCTCGGAAGATGGTACTTATTCTTGATAGTCAGCTTGTTTAACTGTCGATACTCAATATATATTCTCATTGTCCCATCATTCTTCATAAAAAGTATCGGAGCCCCTATGGAGACACGCTTGGTTTGATAAAACCTTTATTTAGAAGTTCTTCCAACTGCATCTTAAACTTCTACAATTCTTTTGGTGCCATTTGGTATGGAGCCTTAGACATTCATTCAGCTCCAGGTATTAGATCTATTATAAACTCTACTTGTCTATCAAACGGGGCACCTATTAGGTCATTACAAAATACGTTAGTGTATTCTTGCGCAATATGCACTTTATCCAATGTTGTCTATTCCTAATGGGATGCTGAAAAGACTGACAAGATATCCTTGACAAGTTTTTTTCCTCAATAACCTCTTCGCTTGCATAGCCAAGATAAGATGGGGGAGAACCTTAATCTTCGAACCATAAAACCTAAACTCTTCCACTCCAGGCCTTTTGAGGATACCTTCATTTTCGAAACATAAAATGTAGCTCTATTGCTACTTAACCACTCCATACCTAACATAATGTCAAAATCCTTTGTGAGGATTACAATCTATGATAAAGCATGCTTATCTCAATCATTAAACTAGAGCAATTATTATTATTTTGGATGAATTGAGGCTTAATTTTATATATATTTCTTTTCTTAGGTACAACTTGATGAAAAACTATGGAATTTGACAAAATGAGCAAAAAATTGACTAAAGTGGACTTAATTCAAAGTTTGGGAAGTAAATTGCAAAGTGCTAATAGTTGATTCGAACCTATTATTGATGATTGGAGAAAGGTTGGAGTCAATTAGATGGAATTGGAAGATGGAGGATCAAGAACATATGAAAAGGGACCAAAATCATTAAAGAATGAAAATTAGGGACCAAACTGCAACAAATAGAACTTTACTCTAGGGGCAAGCGCGGGCGGTGAGCGGGCTTTACTTCATGTGCGCGCAACACCTTGGTGTGCATTTACCGAGAGCAAAGTCAGTTGCTAGCGTGCACTTGGGGGCCATTTCTAGGCCTAAACGGCCCAATTTCCTAGTTTAATCCAAATTCTTATGGAAATTAAATTCAACATACTAATTAACTTACAAGGGACGGCCATAACGAACCACCACATATTAAACCCTATTTTTCACCACAAGAATGATGCTAGCACGGGATTCAAATACAATTAACAAAAGAAATTGGAGATTCAAACTTTAGGTTGAAGATTAACGTAGAAGAAATTGATTTTTCACGTTCCAATCATTGTTTTCAATTCCGGGTGATGTTCTTGTACGACGAATTTCGTGTAGTAAAATACAGAAATCTTTACAAATTGTATTTTGAGAAATACAAATATATGAATCTTCTTGTAATTGCAAAATTGCAAAATCCTCTGATTAACGATCTGAATGTTTGAAGACGAGGAGCCACGTGGCTTGAATCCCAAGCTTCGAGATTTGTTGAGAATTTGATTTGTTGAGAACTTCACTTGTTGACACTTGAATTTCGAAGTTTGGATTTGGACTTTGAAATTTGGGCTTGATCTTGATTTAATTCGAAAAAAACTTTGATCTTCTTGGGTTTGCTTGATTTGAAGAAGATTTTGATTTTGTTCGTGTTCGCGGAACTTGAGATTGAGAGGATTTCTTCTCTTCCTTCAGTTTTGAGATTTTTTCAGCACTTCGTGATTTTTTTCTTCACTTTTTGCTCCCTTTCGTTATGGAGCATTGGTCCTATTTATAGGGAAAATTTGTGATCAATTTTGGTAAACACTCAGTTAATTCAATCATAATTGATTATAATTAAATGATTGTGGATTTTGAAACAGTGGGACACGCCTTTAAAATTTCATTGGCCTTAGTAGGTTTTAGTTAGTAAACTTAATTGGACTAATTATTTAAATTGACCCAACACATTATTTGTTATTTTATTTATTTATGTTTAAAAATACCCCTTCGAGATTTATTTATTTATTATGAAATAAATAAATTAATAAATCTTGATTTTCGATTTTTTTATTTTATTTAACGTAACCGTTATTCGATTATTTATTTATTTATTTTACACAATTTCTAACTTACTTGATTTTATTATTATTATCATTATTTTAAAACAGAGTTTTTATGTTTTATGATAAGTTGGGTTTAAGTGAAACTCGATACCCACCTACTTATATGAACAAATTATGAGGTTTAGAGACAATTATATCAAACAAAGGTATGCATTTTTTGTTTTTGTAATTTTTTTTTTATAAATCGGCGGNGTGAACAGTGTTTTTTTTTTTTAGGAACTAACATTCTTTATTTTTTTATTTTCAGGATTCGGATTCAACTTTTGGAACAAGTCAAAGATTTTGAGGTTTGAGATTTTTCGTGGTGTAGAGTAAAATTTTGTGCTACGATTATTTTATGAGTTCAGAAAATATTTGTTTATAAACAAACTCAAGACTAAGGGCTGCCACCTTTCGTCATCCGAGTCACTTTGTGTTTGAGACCAATGATCGACTCTTTCGACCCTCCAAGGCACTTTGTGTTTGGGACCAAGGACCTGCTCCTTTGACTGTCCACGACACTTTGTGTTTGGTACCAATGACCGGCTCCTTCAATCGTCCAAGGCACTTTGTGTTTGGGACTAAGGACCGGCTTCTTCAGCAGTCCAAGGCACTTTGTGTTTGGGACCAATGACTGACACTTTCGACCGTCCACGACACTTTGCGTTTGGGACCAAGGACCGACTCCTTCAACCGTCCAATGCACTTTATGTTTGGCACCAAGGACTAGCTCCTTCAACCATCCACAGCACTTTGTGTTTGGGACCAGGATCGGCTCCTTCAGTTGTCCAGTGCACTTTGTGTTACCAAAGAGTGGCTCCTTCGACCATCCACGACACTTTGCATTTGGGACCAAGGACCGACTCTTTCGATTGTCCAAGGCACTTTGTTTTGGAGGCCATTTACATATCTGAGAGGCTCATAATTTAGACAATAAATGAATTTAAAAGATTTACTGCACGTTAATTTTTTTTTTGCTAACTTTCTTCATGCCCCTTTTTCTTTAGGAATGGCTGAGACAAGTTCTAATGATAGAATACATTCTGGTATACACGAAATTGTAGAGCTTAAAAGTGAAAGTAAAAGTTATCTTCATTTTCAAAGATACTAATGTGAAGTACCATGTCCAACCTGGTGTACGAGGTGAACTTAAACTTAGCATCCATAAGCCAACTACATATCCTTCTCCTGAGCTCTTGGAGCCTTTGTCGGAGTTGCATGTGCCATGTCCAGTCGATTTAGCAGTCTTCCCTTTTTGTGCCTTCCATCTCATCATTCTCAAAGCATGGAGTGCATCCCAAAGGCTGTAATTTGTGAGAAGATTGATAACAAAGAAATACGATGGGGAAACGTGTTGTTCGATCGTGGAGAGATTTATTTTCTTCCAAAGTTTTGGGAGTGGTCTTCATAGGTCCAGAAACTTCTGCTCAAGAGGAATCTCTGCCAATTAGCTTCTGTAGTTAGTTCTACCACGAAGAATTATCATCGCCCAAATTCTATCTACAGAGCTCTTTGTGAGGTTTGGTGTCCAGAGACCAACACTTTTGTGACTGTCTGTGGTGAAATTGACATTTCTCTTTGGGACATCCGCGAGATAATTGGACTTTCGATCGATCGTCATTACTATGAGGAAGTAGTCCCAAGCCTTTCAAAGTTGACAGATCAATATTCCAAGTCCTTTCTGTACCTCTTTAATGTTTTCGCACTGATTGCGAATGTGAATGAATCTGATTGCGTCAGTCATGAAGAATGGATAAATTTTTGGTTTCGCGAGAATGGTTACGCCCAAAATCCTCGTCAACACAAAAAATATAAGACTGCTATGAGTCTTAATCCATTCAAAAGGCGTCATCAAATAGCTTCAAAGGAAATACGGAGACCCGTGGTCATAGACAAGCAGAAAGATATTTCCTGTAGGGACCGGAGTCATTAGAGTGACTTGCCAATATCTTGTCTATAGAAGAAGAAGAGGAATTAGAAATAGCACTTATCTCTCTATATGGCTTTGTCGTTTTGTTCTTCCATCTGGGGATGAGTGTATGAGAGTTGAGACTTTTAAAGCGTCTTCTAAAATGGCGGGTGGGTACACTTACAGCCTAGTTCCTCCCATATTAGCGAGCATTTATAGAGGACTTACACGGACATCGAATCATCAGTTAAACCCAGACCTTGGCTCAATTTCACATTCATTTCCTGGACATTTTCTTTATGTTTGGGCTGCTACTTATTTTGTCCGAGGTATTTATGTTCATGTGGACAAGAGTTATACTCGTCCTATAATTCGAAGATATGCTGGCACCTTAAATGCTTTCCAGTCTTGAGAGAAAAATGTTGTTGATTGTTAGGACCTTATCCATGGAATGATGAATGCCAATGACTTTTACTGGAATCCATTTCCCTCATCATCCCATCCCGATGTATGAGTGGATGACCAACTAAGGTCTATAGAGCTTCAGAATTCATGATAAGTATTCGATCTGGATTCGTTTCTTACCGTCGAGGAAACTCTCCTTTCATTCTTGAGGCATATAATCCTCATAGGTTTGCGAGACAACTTGGTTTTAGACAAAAACTTCCCGGTTCACCAAGAAAGTTGGATATTGCTCTCAATGCAGGCGATATGTATTGCGTCTGGTTGTCTTTGACTTAAACGATGAGTAGATCTATATTTCATATTCCAGAGTATGTGAAGCATACTAATCAAAACGTTGATGCAGAGTACCAAACTTGGTGGAATAATCGAGTGTGACCAATCCTGACCAAGGTTCAAGTGCAGGTTTTATCTTCTAGTGAGAGATACGACTTTGTTCTTAATCCAGTTCCAAATAGGGTTATAGCCAAAGGTCTAAGTCCTTCAAATATCATTCCCGAAGAGGTTTCTCGAAAGAAGGAATTCGACCTTCGAAATGAATAGTCATTAAGAAGATTAAAATTAAAGTTCCTTCAACAAAGTTTGCTCCCATCTCTGAGCCTACTGATAAGATGCCTGAAGTAGTTTTGATTCCAGACCACAAAAGTCCTAAAGATCGAGCATCCCCGCACCTGAAAAGACTCTAACTTTGGGAGTTGAAAGTTCTGGAGATCAGATACTTTTTTTCCATACTACTGGTATTTGATCTTATGCAACGAACTTTAATTTCAAGCTCCTCCTTCTCGAATATATAAGATTAAACGATCGGTAAAACCAATGCCGCTTCAAGCTATCCCAAATCTTTCAAAAGGTGACGTCGGAGTATCTCACATTAACTTCAATCTCCTGAATGGCGAATTTTTAGATATGTCGCCTAGAACACGAAATACAGGTAGAATTCTTTTTTTGTTTTTTGTTTATCTCTTCTTCTCTCTTTTTTTAATCTCTCCATCCTTTTTGTAGGTTTTCCAAGCATTCCTGAATGATTGAATTTTTCTATGAATCCAAAATCTTTGCAAGATTAGACTGGCGAGAATGATGGTAGGATAGGTGCGGTTCAAAGAATAGATGGTACTCATGATTTTCATGGCCCACCTTGCAAATACCCGAGTGCGATTAATGAAGGCATTTCGGCTTTCAACGTTGATGGTTTCCAAGATGAAGATGAAGTGAATTCTGAGACTACGAGAGCTAACATTTTATAGATTAATCAAGAAGTTCCAGCCGTTCCACCTTCATCGGCTTTAGTTATCATTCCGCCTTTAGAAACAAATATTCATCGGATAGCTCCAATTTGTTCTTCCATGGCTGGTCCCCCAACTGGGATAACTCAAGAGTCTCCTCATTTAAAGGCTCTTTTTCAAGAAGCCATGACTAATTATCTTCAAAAGTATTTTAGGAACGTTCTGAAGTATGGGTCTTCCAACATCCGATCTTGGTAGGACGAAAATAATGTAATTCGTCAAAACGTGATTACCAACTCATTCCGCGCAGATCTATCACCTTTGATGAAACGTATGGACGTGTCTCTTAAAGAAGTTGACATTTATTTATCTGAAAGAAAGCAATTCTTGGAGTGTCCAACCACCGAAGAAAAGGCTGAGCAGTTGAAGCTTTTGAATATTCAGTTGGAAGTGGAAGATTCCACGTGTTCTTCATTGGAAGATAAAATTAGTCAGCTAACTTCCGAGCTAGATAGACTCCGTGATGAACTTCAAACCCGTCAGGAACAAAAGAGCATTCTTGGAACTACAAAGGCCAAATTGGAAGAATTACAGACTATAAATGTCTCTAACGCAGTATCCATTGACCAGAGAAGGAAGACC